>JARUHQ010000015.1:6163413-6793348 GCA_029955515.1 Chrysomela aeneicollis
CATTGATTCCACATCAAAAAGAATAAAAAATAAAATAAGGCCTTCCCAACATTAGGACAAACCGCTAAAATTCAAAATTCAACGAATTTCACATGTTGAATTTGGACAGTCTTTTTATGGAAAATCTTGTAATACCTGACGAGTACGTACTGATGATGACTTGACAGTCGAAACCGCTCGGCTACAATTTTCGAAAAAAAAATTGCACTTTTTTTAATAAATTCTGAGACTTGAAAAATTCAATGCTTTCTGAGGGATGTACAAGCAAAGAGTACAAGCATAATATGGAAGTTTTCAATTTTTGAGTAACCCACGACACTGCCTATCGATCTCAGCCGGTCTATCAGCTCATGTGATATCATTGAGGAGGGTACGATCGTAGTACGTGAACATTAGTATATAATTGATGTAATGCTTGCGAGTGTGTGGTGTAGAATGTACTTGTATATATTTTCTTTTGACGAGAATTTGGTGTGTATCGTAGTAATTCATGGAATCTGAATGCTTGGCGTACCTCAAAGTTCATTTTTATGGATCATTTTATACCAACCCTTGATTTATCCGAGTAGATTTATGTTTTTGTGTAGTTCAAATATTTCAGTCACTGCCCCATGTGGATATTTGACTTAATGGATATTACAGGCACTTACTTCAACTGCATCATGTTCATGGTTGCCTCATCCGTGGTGCTGACTGTAGTAGTACTAAATTATCATCATCGTACAGCAGATATACATGAAATGCCTCAATGGGTGAGTATAGAATGGAAATATTCTCAAAATCTGGATAATGCCTATTGACTCCATTCTGGTCAACTGAAAGAACCAAAGGGTGAAATTGAAGGAAGTACTTGCTACTTTTCTCAGTTTTGCTAATTTGGAAATACTTACCGTTAGTTTGAAAACTGTAACATCTATTTCATCTCTGAGCTTGAAAAGAAAATACTAAGGCAGAATATGACATTGAAATTTTGTTTGATGGCCATAATGGAAAGATTTAAACGAGAGATTGATTCAAGATAACATCCTCTGTCATGAATACATCGTATTAACGTAAATATATTCATCATTGGTTCTGCATTCTCACTTATATATCTCAATTCTTACACAATTCAGTTTCAATCATATTTTGATGATTTTATAATCGAATCATCATTATAGTACGAAAGCACACTGGTGTTGTGTCACGTTCACTTTTCTTTTTCAAAAACTCATTATAATGGCTATAATGACTTTTTCTCATTATAATGACTTTTTTCTCATTTTAATATAGTTTTTCTTTATAATGTTTTTTTCTCATGATGATGACAACTTTTATATTATCTGCCCTTATATTTTCTTTGCGAGGTGATGCATTTCAAAAATATTATCTGTTTGGTTCGAAATATCTTAAATAGATACTTAAATTTGTTAAAAAAATTTCTCATCTAAATATTACGGTTTTCTTGAATTTTTTTCACAAATATTGCATAATCTCATCAACGGGGTGAAGAGGACTTTGAGACAATGATACTATAGGAAGAACAAGTACTCCATTGCCAAAAGTTTTGTAATCTATAACAGAACAAGTTGACAAGTACGGGCAATCAAATGGCTATCGACTATCGAAGGAAGAATATGAAATAAATGTCCTATCCTAGAATATATAAAGACAGATTATAATGAGAAAAAAGTCAATATAATGAAAAAAAAAGGTATTATGATGGGCGAAAATTCAATATAATGATAATTATAATGAGAAAAGAGTCATTATAATTAATTAATTAATTAAAATTAATTAGATAATATGTGTATAATTTGTACCTTAGGTAGGTAGATATAAGTCGAATAATATATCTATATACTTCAGGGCGTTAATCGAGTATTTTGACAAGTTCGAGGGGTGATTCTCTGAAAGAATTCAGATCGGAAAGTTCATATGTTTCGAACGGTTTCGTTTCGAGATACAGGGTGATCAAAAATACCTACATTTTATTAAAAATTTTGGAGTTCACTTCTACATTTTCGACAATAATCAGTTAAAATTGGGCAGGTATAATGAATTCAACAGTGCTCACAGATCAGAAAAGTAGGCGATCCTCGCTTTTTCTATAGATATTTTCATTCCATGGTCGATGCTCATTGGAAACCGCTTCTATTCCATCAAGAGCGATATCAGGCAGGTAGAACGACTCAGACTGACCACCCTTTCATTGTCAAACTCGAGACCTGCTGAGCTTCCCTCTATCAAAATTCTTTTTTGGATGGAGCGGCGGGTCGGGAGTTGTGAAATTCATTACCTATTGCGGTCTCTTCAGGCTCCAGATGTTTTCAATCTTCAAACAAACAAACAAATCCAATACCTATAACATCTCCCAATATACTGGGCTGGTGGTCGAGTGCGTTGAATCGCTGGCTTATAGTCTAGAGGACCCGGGTTCAAATCCCGAATTGGAAATATTCATTTATTTCTATAGTATCGTTCAGCGGGAGGAGATAGGTGAACAACCGAACATTCTTGGTACCTAGATTTCAATCCTTCGGACTCTCAACGATAACCAGCCGAGTAGTGCTTCGGATGACACTTAAAAAGTATAAGGTCTTCGTCTTCCTCACTCATACATGTCCCCAATGAGACTTCGAGTGTTGCTTTGCAAGTTGGCGGTTAAAAATACTTTCCAAACAAACACACACACAAACTTCTTCTGTCTTGCAAAATGTTCCACGAACATTATATGTTTTTTAATACTAAACTAATGTACTTTTTAGGGTTTACAAACCACGTCACGTGTTTCGCAATACTATAGATATACTATATAGTTATAGCTTCTTCAGATATTAAACGAGTTTTATAATCTACCCAAAGCAGCTATAGTACAGCAAAACACGTGTCGTGGATTGAAATTATTGAAGATATTGTAGTGCAGTAGATATATTTCTATTGTTCAATGATGAATCTTAATCGAGTATCGGTATCTATTATCTATTCAAAACTATTGGTTTTTTATCGTGTTGCAGTGGAAAGATAAAATTATTTCAATTATTCCTCAGCATGATGCCTTGTTTAACCCTTCAGATTTTTTCATCGTCGACGCTGCTAAAAATAGTTCTATTTTCCATCTTTTCTATCTCTTTTCATTTGCTTGTATAGTTCACCAGCTTTATATTGAAAAAAGCAAGCGTTTTCATAGTATCGCATAACCGATGAAAATATTTCTGCTTGTGTGGAGAAAATATAATGAATTTCAGTTTCCTGGAAACTTTGTAATATCTCTGTTGGATCATTATATCAATTCGCCGAAAACATTATGGGCTGACAAAAATATTTAGGTATGATATTTAGGTATGATATGTACGAAAGCGCCTAGGGGTCAAACAAAAATAATAAAATTATTTTTCTTCAATATATTGAAAAATTATTGAATATTTTGGAAAAAAATCCAATATATTGGAAAAAATCCAATATATTCAACTTTTTTCCAAAATATTGTTTTTTTTTCCAAAATATTCAATAATTTTTCAATATAATAATAATAATAATAAACGACTTTTATTGCGAATAAAGAAAATAATCATTACAGGTTAATGAAACTGATGGCGAAGTCTAGCTTAAAGCTATTCTACTCAACCACCACAGGGCGATTGCCCAAAGAGGAAATACAAAAGAAAAAATTAAAATAATGCGACAGTTGTATCACATGAATCACACGCATAATATAAAGCATATTATATAGAATGAGTACATACAGTTTATCGAGCAGTTTTTGAATGAAATGGAAAATTGTACATAATATAGTGACTATATTATAGAGAAGTTTAGATATAAATCAGGTCGAGTCCATTTGTGATTCAAGTAATTGTTTTTTTAATTTATATTTAAATTTATTGATATTATATATTTTGAATTCATCAGGCAATTGATTGTACATTTGAATAGCATTGAATAAGAACGACTTTTGGAACATTGCAGTTCTGTGTTGAGGCATGGTCAGGGTGGACCTCTTCCTAACATTCTTTGAATGCATTCTCGATCTAGGAATGAATTTTCTTGCGACAGCTGATGGTAGGTTGGGATCATTGAGAAGCTTATGTGTGAAAGTACCTAAGTGGAGCTGCCTCCTGTTCTCTAACGTGAGCCAGTTACATTCTTGAAGTTAGTGAGAAATATGATCATATTTTCTGATACTATAAATTAGTCTACAGCAGCTGTTTTGCACTTTCTGAATCTTATCCTTGTCTACCCTTGTTAAGCATGGACCATAGATGAAATCACAATAATTGAAGTGACTCAATACCAATGACTCACATAAGGTTCGTTTCATTTTGACACTTAGAAAATGCCGAGTACTATAAATCAGTTTCAAAGATGCGAATACTTTGCTTACAATATTTTTGATATGAAGAGAAAAACGCATGTCTTCATCCATCACTAAGCCAAGATTTTTAGCTGAATCACATACTTGTAAAATTGAATTATCAATTTGGATTGTCATGCTACCTTTTAAAAAATTCCTGTTATTTTTATTACCAAAAAATAACACCTTAGATTTTTCAGAATTATGTTTCAAGCTATGTTCATCAGAGGAAGTTTTAATTTTTTTCAATTCATTATTTATAATATTTTCGGTATTTTTCCAACTATCTTTATGGAAGTTGATATACATTTGTGTATCATCTGCAAAAGCTTGCACTTTACAGTTTTCTATATTATTCAAGATATCAGAAGTGTATATAATGAAGAGCAAGGGGCCAAGTATAGACCCTTGCGGAACCCCTGAAAGTATATCTAATTTGGATGAGTATGATCCATCAACTAATATTCTTTGAGATCTTCTCAGGAAGTAGTTCCACATCAAAAACACCGATGAATCATTGAAGCCATAAAACATCAATTTTGCACAAAGCAGCTCCTGATTAATAGTATCGAATGCTTTAGAAAAATCAAGTAGTACCAAAGCACTAGATAAACCCTCATCAGAAGCCGTTAATATATCTGTGGTTACAGTCGCGAGAGATGTTTCAGTATTTCTGCCTGGCCTAAAACCGCACTGGCTATCAGGAAGTAAGTTTTTAGATGCGAAATGTTCATATATTTGTGAATACAAGAATTTTTCGAAAATTTTAGAAAGAGTAGGAAGCAAACTTATGATTCTTAGATCAGTAATATCTTTGGGATGACTTTTTTTAGGGATAGGTATGCCAACAGAACTTTTCCATATAACAGGAAAGTACGATTTTTCAATGCAAAAATTTATTATATGAGTGATATATTTATCAATGAATGGGCTGCAATATTTCAACATTTTGGCGTTTATATTATCAACTCCGAAAGCATTAGTTTTGATACTATGTAAAATTTTGTTGGTTTCTTCAATAGTTATTAATCTAAATGAAAATTGCAAATGATGATCGCGTGCTGAATTAGTATAAAAATCTATTTTCTCATCACATTTATCAGTTACGTTCTGCAAGAAGGTAGAAAAATAATTGTTCAAAATATCTGGATTTGATAAGTTATCGGGAATTCTATTTTTAGAGTTCGAACAAACACCCAAGTTTTTCAGTGTTTTCCAAGAAGATTTCGAATTCTTCATTTGAAATACGTGATTCAGAAAGGCCTTTTTCTCACATCTAGTTACCGCGAGTGTATGATTTCTCAGTTCTTTATATCTCATGAAATCCAAATCTCTTTTGGTTCTTTTGAACTTTTGCAAAGCTTTGTCTCTCTCCTTCAAGATTATCAAATTATCCGTTAACCAGGGCGCAGGTGGCTTTGTTACTCTTCTTTGGACAAACGGAGCATTATTATTGAATACGAGAATAATAAATTCATTGAATTTATCAATTTTTTTATCGAGATCATTTTCTACTATGATGTCATTCCAGGAAAGATCACTGAGATCATGTAAGAGATTATTGATATCAAAGTGACGAAAACTTCTATACGTTATAAGCTTGGGCTGATTTTGGAGAATAGGTATATCAACTTCGAAAAATGTTAGATCATGATCAGATATTCCATGTACGGACAAAGTACCAGTTATATTTTTTCAATATACTCAACTTTTTTCCAATATATTAGATTTTTTTCCAATATATTAAAAAAAAAATTCAATATATTCAACTTTTTTTCAATATATTGGATTTCAATATATATTCAATTTCTTTTCCAACAGGATGAATCATAGTGAAATGGTGTGATTCATAATGAATAATACACAGACATCCAAATATGACCATTGATCAAATATTAACTATATAGTCAGTTAGTGATATTTAACAAGTTACAGAATGAATAAGAAAGTGTTTTTTCTTATTATATTGGAATTTTCCATCCCTGTTAACTGATATTGATGAAATTTTGGTAATTGGAGTTTTTCATGGTGGCGCATATCAACATGATGATACTGATGAGTTACTGATGGTGTGCTTCTATGAAACGTGAGATACTATATACAGGATGGGGCAGCTCATACGACAGTTTATATGGAATATCACGTATTTTTTTCCAGTTAGCTAGATGGATTTTAATATGCACGATTCAAAATCATTTTGAACTGTATAGAGGGTGTTAAAAAAAGGTACGCATCCAAAGTTATGTTGTTTAATACCCTATTTTTATAGCATCTTCAGATTCTCATTGAAGGGCTTATTTCAGAAATATAGCGTGTGAAAATCGTGATTTTACTAATATAGGAACATTTTGTGTAAAAACTATTAATTATTGGTCGAAAGGGCGCACATGTCCCTATCTTAACGTTTGATTATATATCTACTGACATTTAATTGAATCATAAACAGGATGATTCAGAACTCAGAACCAGAATTCATCTGAACCACCCTGTATTTGTTTCAATTGAAAATCAATTGATAGATAATCAAAAGTCAAGATCAAAATAATTTAAAATCGAAAAAAATCCGTGATATTCCATGGTTTTTCGTAGAAACTCTGTGTCGTATGAGCTGCCCCATCCTGTATATAGGGTGGATCAAATAACGGATCGTGCTTCTTCAGGTACCACCTCATGTTTTCGTATTACCCAGAATCCTGACATCGAAATATGACCTGCAGAACTTCTCTCTATCAGATTTCCTTTTTTTTTCATCGAACGGCGGAGTTGTGAAACTCATTATCATATTGAGGTTCTCCCTGATACCAATAAAATTCCGATGCCTTTCTCCTCTCCTTAATCTTTTTACTGACTTCCACGTGCAATCAAGTTATGAAAAAAATAAATGTCGATAGTTGAAATGTCACCTTTGTCTGTATATGAATTACCAATTACCAAAATGTGATCAATACCAGTTAACAGGAATGTAATATCCCAAAAAGATTAAAAAACACTTTTTAATCACTCTGTAACTTGCTTACTGACACTTACTAACTACACTTGATATTTGACCAAATCATATTTGGATTGTTCATAATTTATTATGAATCACCCAGGACATACCATTTCACTATGATTCACCCTGTAGGGGATGAAATTGAATATATTGGAAAAAATCCAATATATTGGAAAAAACTTGAATATATTGGAAAAAAGTTGAATATATTGGAAAAAAATCCAATATATTGAAAAAAAGTTGAATATATTGAAAAATCATTGAATATATTGGAAAAAAATCCAGTATATTGAAAAAAAGTTGAATATTTTGGAAAAAAATCCAATATATTGTAAAAAAGTTGAATATTTTGGAAAAAAAATCCAATATATTGGAAAAAAGTTGAATATTTTGGAAAAAAATCCAATCTATTGGTAAAAAGTTGAATATATTGGATTTTTTTCCGATATATTGAAAAAAAGTTGAATATGTTGAAAAAATATGCAATATATTGGAAATTTATTGAATATTTTGGAAAAAAGTTGAATATATTGGATTTTTATCCATATTGTGAAATGGGTGATTCATAATGAATTGTTCACAGAGAGCAGTGGTAGAACGGTCGATGAGAACAGCTCTTCAATGAGAATCTGGAAATGCTATAAAATACAGAGTATTCAATTTGAAGAAACAACTTTTTTTCGTAACACCCTGTGCAGTTGGAAGTAATTTAAAATCGTGCATATAAAAACCCTACAACTAGCCAACAAAAAAAACCGTGATATTCCATGGTTTTCCGTGGAAACTCCGTGTCGTATGAGCTGCTCCACCCTGTATATAAGGTGGATCAAATAACGGATCGTGATTCTTCAGGTATACCACCTCATGTTTTCGTATTACCTAGTTAAAATAGTGGTAGAATCATGACATCGATTATGGCGATTAGTGAAATATGACCTGCAGAACTCCTCTCTATCAGATTTCTTTTTTTTTTCATCGAATGGCGCAGTTGTGCAACTCATCATCATATTGAGGTTCTTTCTGATACCTATATAATATCCAAATTTTCAATGAAAATCCCGATGCCTATTTCCTTTCCTAAATATTTTTACTGGCTTCCACGTGCAATCAAGATATAAAAAAATGAGATGTCGATAGTTGAAAAGTCACCTCAAAAAACTCAATTTACCAAAATGTGATCAATATCAGTTAACATCAGGAATGTAATGTACCAAAATAATGAAAAACACACTTTTCAATCACCCTGTAACTTGTTAACTGACTATACTATTACAGTTAATATTTGACTTGACCGATAGTCATATTTGGATGTCAGAGTTCTACCACTGCTCTCTGTGTACGATTCATTATGAATCACCCAGTATATATCATTTCACTATGATTCATCGTGTACGACAAGAAATTGAATATATTGGAAAAAAAATCCAATATATTGGAAAAAAGTTGAGTATATTGGAAAAAAATCCAATTTAATGAAAAAAAGTTGAATATATTGAAAAAATATCCAATATATTGAAAAATTATTGAATATATTGGAAAAAAAAATCCAATATTTTGAAAAAAAAATCCAATATTTTGGAAAAAAGTTGAATATATTGGATTTTTTTCCAATATATTGGATTTTTTTCCAATATATTGGATTTTTTCCAAAATATTCAATAATTTTTCAATATATTGAAAAAAAAATATTTTATTATTTTTGTTTGACCCCTGGGCGCTTTCGTAGATATGAATATGAGGTTTATTCATTGAAATATCAGTTCTCGATGTTATAGCATGCCACCAGGTCAGATTTTTGATAACACCTCTGACAAAACAAGTTGTATTAAAAGATGTTTCCTATGCTCAATTATCAAAATAAATTATTGCCTATCCGATCCCACATAGGCTACTGGTACCTAAAACTAGACCAACAAGTTTTTCCTCGAGGATAGTGAGAACGACTAAACTATCAAACTTAATTTTATTCTCGAATCTTTGTCCTCAGTCTCAAAGTGAATTATGTCAGTTCAAAGCCACTTTATTTCAATCTGATTGGTTAGTAAATATTCCCATTCATACTTATCAGCCGATAACATTGATTTCATCGAATATTATCCCCAAAAATGTATTAGAAGGCGAGCCTTCGTCAGAATTTTCTATATGTTGCATTTTCCAAACTCGCAAGCGTTTCTCAGGCTGTTATGATGACCTACTCAAGATTACATTGTAGCTAATGGATTTTGTGACCAAAAACTTATTCTGGAACTGATTAATGTATCCTCGTTAGCGATATGAGCTTTTTGAGTCACTCGTATTGAATATTATCTTGTTGTCTCAAATTTCAAGATTCAATATACTTTTGCTTTCGTCGAATAATCGATACGATATTTTCTCTATAGCCGAAATGAAACTAACTGAATCAAGTACAGGGTGATTCTGTTACATCTATAGCATGAAATATCATGAAGTTTAATCACTGGAATGGTGAATGCTAATGGTAGCTTCTCCCGGTACCAGTTCCTCCTTCTATATCGATTAAACCCTATGTTTCCTTCATTTCCAATATAAACATTCGAATCGGACACCGCTAGACCCCATCCTCCTCACATCAGTTTCCACAATGACCCCGACAACCACTTGCAGATCAAATTGGTGTTCCTCCAGTAGCAATCCTCTGTTCTCATCAAGACAGTCGCATTTCCAATATGAACATTCGAATCGGACACTGCTGGACCCCATCCTCCGCCCATCAGTTTCCACAATGACCCCGACAACCACTTTCAGATCGAATCGGTGTTCCTCCAGTGGCAATCCTCTGTTCTCTTCAAGACAGTAGCATTTCCAATACAAACATTCGAATCGGACACTGCTGGACCCCATCCTCCGCCCATCAGTTTCCACAATGACCCCGACAACCACTTTCAGATCAAATCGGTGTTCCTCCAGTGGCAATCCTCTGTTCTCTTCAAGACAGTAGCATTTCCAATACAAACATTCGAATCGGACACTGCTGGACCCCATCCTCCATCCACCAATTTCCTCAATAACCCCGACAATCTCTTGCAGATCAAATCGGTGTTCCTCCAGTGGCAATCCTCTGTTCTCTTCAAGACAGTAGCATTTCCAATACAAACATTCGAATCGGGCACTGCTGGACCCCATCCTCCGCCCACCAATTTCCTCAATAACCCCGACAACCTCTTGCAGATCAAATCGGTGTTCCTCCAGTGGCTGCCGTGGATCCTGGGCATGAGCAGGCCCGGCAAGAAGATAACCAGGAAGACTATCCTGATGAACAGCAGGATGAAGGAGCTGGAGCTGAAGGAGCGCTCCTCCAAGAGCCTGCTGGCCAACGTGCTCGACATCGACGACGACTTCAGGAACGTGTCGGGCGCTACCAGCGGCGGCAACAACTCCACCATCACGACCAGCCTGGGCCCCAGCTTCGTCAGACACCCCACGACCATCGAGGATGCGACCGTGCCGGGCCCCGGTGGGCAGCGAGAGCTGCAGCACATCCTGCGCGAGCTGCAGTTCATCACCAACAGGATGAAGAAGGCAGACGAGGAGGCTGAGGTGATCAGCGACTGGAAGTTCGCCGCGATGGTCGTCGACAGGTTCTGCCTGATCATCTTCACGATGTTCACGATCATCGCGACGGTCGCGGTGCTGCTGTCGGCGCCGCACATAATCGTCCAATAGGAGCGGTGAACCGGGCACGGGCCGGGCTGATAGATGACAGATGGCGTCGAGGAGGCTATGAACGTTCACTGTGATATAACGGCAGACCGTGTCGGCAGTTCGGCACAGCAGCAATGCGCAAATGTGCCTTTTCTGTGGGACATTCACGAGCTGTTCAACAACTAAAAGGCAGGCACCTATGTGCACGTTATCGCTGATCGCTGCACCATGCTGCGTACCGCCCTGGGAGGTTCGGGCTCTCCGACCGTCAACATGAAAAATGTGTATTTCCACGTGTATAGAGATCAGTGATTTTCACCACAGAGTTCTTGTACACACCTGGAAGGCCAATAGATGGGGATGCGCGAGAACCAAATGACTCCAGATATAGGAGGGCAGGTTTACCTCTGAGTTTGCGCATTGTGGTAACTTTGTAGTAATACCTGAAGTAACAATTTCGTGCAAAGATGAAATCAGGAATGTTTTGATAGGATTGAAAGAGAATAACATTCGATCAATCATTCAGGAATACTTATCAACTTGAGCAATTGAGTTCACTGTTTATATCAAGTTTTTCTTCGATTATGTTCACGGTACGATCAATGTAGGATAGTGTTTTTATTCCACTTGGCAATCGTGTACACAAGGCTTCGTTGTGTTTTGCGTTTAACCCCTATTCTATTCCGTTTTATATATGTTCGTTTGATTTTGTTGTTCTTGCTTATGAAAATGAAATATCAGGGGGCAAACTTCATCTTGTCCGTGTCACCTGATTCGTACAATTTCTCAAATCTTCCTTACCCAACAGAAATCCAAGGCCGACCCTGTCTACGTTTCAAATCACGCGATATTGTTGTCTCTTACTGCGCAAACTCAATAGTGCACCTGCGCAAACTCAATAGTGCACCTGCGCGAAATCAATTGGCGCCAAAAACATTCGATACTATTGATCTTCCAGTTCGTGTATAGAATTCAGTGATTTCCACTGGCAAGTGGCAATTATTGTTACATCTCGTCGCATCGTTTGCGACGTTAGTGAACGGACTTTGGCACGCATCCGTGTCGTTACATAACACTTATCCAGTACTAAAGATAGTACTTGTTATTGAGTACTACGTGCAAGTAGTTAGTTAGTAGAGTATCATTAGTTCGAGGTACACACGTGTCTGCCTTTTGTTCGCCCATTGATAAATTAAAAGGGGTCGACCTGCATTAAACCTATTGTGATGAACTTCGCAAATTAATAATTGAAGTTAAATATACATTAAGGTACATATAGAATTAATAGTATATGAATAACCTCGACGTGGTTAAAAAAACGTTCGTTTTATATATTATCCTGAATTGCGATCGGCGCCGATGTCGGCGTACTTTGTTCGGCGGATAGGTGACGAACTGCCCGTGTCCTAAATGTTCTGCGTATTTGCTGAACACTGGCTAGCTCCGTACCGACGTCTGAGTCGCCATTTCGCAATTTGACGGGCAACGACGCCATGTGCGGAGCGTCGGTAGCACAACTGTCGATTGTTGTCCAGCACTCCTGATCTGATTTCCTACGTTTCTAATCATCGTAGATGAAACACCACAGTGTGACCCCTCGCTCAAACCAAATGTGATCCCTGAGATATCAGGACGAAACGGAAATGCCAACCGGAACTAATTAATATATCTAGGTATCTCTAGGAATAGGTACCTGCGTTGGTGAATGTTTATTGTCCTTCTGATTGCTTGGTAATGAATGGTTGATTGAAACTGGTCGTCCTGTTGAAATAATAATGCATACAATGAATTGGTGATTTTGACAATAAGCAATTTCCACTTGGTCGTGAGATATAACATCTACTGAAGTGTTACGAAGGCGTAGATGAGCCACGGAATTTTTTTTTATGCCGACCGCTATCTTGAGATCCTGACTTCCAAATAAAATCATCTGGTCCCTTGACTGATTGATTCTGCTATATATACTATATACTATAGTATACTATAGTATAGTATATAATATAGTAATGTACTATATATTTCGAGATCCCGAGTTAGAAGCCGTGATTTGAATAAAATAATTCCGTGGCCCTTCTACGCCTTCGTAAAATGTAAATAAATCTGGAGAGGTACATATATAGGAAGATACTTGTGAATTGAAATGGTTATTGATTAGCTGGAATTTTTCGATCGATTCAAAATATTTTCAACGTACAATTCGACTGTGGTGTCGATTCTTCCCAATATTCGTTGCTGCTACCTTCTCGAAGTACATGTCGTCCAATATCCTACTTTTATATCATGTATTGATAATAATTTTTATCTGAAAAACTTCGAACATTTCATTATCATGACAAGGATTATGAGTGAAAACGGATAACTAAAACCTGATATTTATAACAATAACGTTCATTTAATTAATGAGTTTTAAGGGTCCTTTACACATGATTTGATATCGAAGAAGCTAAATCCATAGTCTATGATGTTAGATGAAACAATCAATATTTGACTAGTATTTTATATATTGTAGAATCTATTTTAACAGAATTTTGAGAGGGACCCTCTTCATATTCCAGGAGAGTGTTACAGTTACAAAACTGTGCAAATTATAACAATAGAAATATTTACAGAGTTACAGTTAAGACCCTCTCTCTGTGCAGACAATTTTATCGTTAATTGCTTATGCAAAATTTCACTTCATTCAATACGTAATATATTTCCACTTCACCTGATTGATTTTTTTCCGTAAAGTAATTGCTTCTCATCTTCAACAGTGTATAGATGTTTATATTTCATGTGAAGAGTTGCATATAGGTAATTATGGCTACGAAATTTTCTCACAGATGAGTAGTAACTCTGCCACTCTCGGGAACTTCTGTCAACAAAATTTGACCATGTTTAGGATTAAGAAAATGGCTTTAGAATATTTCTTCGCGTCAACAATACAGTTACCTACTATATAATCCGTGCTTAACTGATCACACTGAATATTATTTTAATCCAACTATATTCACCTCTCAATCTCCAATGTATCTCCAAGAACTATGATTTTTGATACTTATTCCTTTACAGTTCCAATCAAGTTAAATTTTTCATTTTCCGATAATATATATTGTATTATCAACTTTATCATAGTGCAGTTAGTAGTGAGAAGGTTTTTTTGAAACTCTTCCACTCTAAATACGTAAAAAAATGTGCTATATAGGATATATTATAATATCTTAGTACAAGAATATTTTCTTGTGTGGTGATTTGGATAATAACTAATAAACCCCTCTCAAAATTTTCTCGTACAACCCTGATGATTGACATCACATCAGAGAAAATCATGTTGGGGGCTCCTAACGATAGATTTTAATACGATTTGATAAAGAAATTCTTTGGGCATAATTCTAGATAGTGTTACAAAAGTTTTCTTTTTGCGGTAAATTTCTGTTCGACTATACTATCTACTATATAAGCTTGAAGATAACTGGCTTTTATCAGTTTTTCACTTAATTCAACTTCTCCAAGAGGAAGGACAATCGATATAAACGAATGAAGCGACCAAACTAATGATCTAGAACCCCAAATTGTCCATTTTTACTTTAAGAGGTTGCAGAGACGTGTACCGTGTACCCGATTTTAGAATCGAAATAAAGTACCTAATAATGTTATTCCATTCCTTGGCTTCATTCATTTTCACAATAAAGTAATGCTCAATTAACTTTGGCGTTTCTTTTTCTACGGTGGCGACTGAAACATACAAATAATCAGTCAACAGGTTTTGGATCAGGAACCTCTATCTATGTTATATGTTACATGATGTATAGACGCAATCATACCTAATTCTGATTTACTTTCGAAAATAATGGAATTTGATTATCATTCATATGTGCATGATAAACATTCTAACAAGTTTGATTTCAATCATTTAGGTATTCGTAAGTAATCATTTTGTTGGTTGAAGTAGTTATACATGCAAATTTGTTTTCAGTTTCTTAACCATAATAACACCTCAACTTCAGTTTGACATATCATCATTCCGACAGCCTGTTATGGTTAGTTATAGGTACAATTTGTATTTATATCGGTGCAAGTTTTATAATGTTCACAATTTTTTTTATTGCGAAATTACATCTGAATACACCTGAGAGAAAGTATGAGAAGAACTATAGGTACATGGTGTCCAGAAATTTGTACGAAAAAAATTTGGAGGGTGAATCTATTTCAAAACATATTTCCAAAAGTTCCTAGAACATTTATTCGAAAAATCACAGGAAGTTTTTGAAATCAATATTTTTTCCTAGGATACGGATTTCCTTCAAATTATGCACACTTATTAGTACCTAACCTTGGTCCAAATAAGATTTGAATCCCTCAAAGCTAAAGAATACTAAAGATCCTTAACTGCCATTGACCTTCAAAAAAAGACCCATGACGTTTATCATAATATTTTTTTCTGAATTTGGAAGATTTACAATTGAAAAATATAAGGATATATCGAGAAAGGTAATCTTATCACGATAAAATAAGCTGTTTCCGAGAAGAACGTGAAAAAAAAATTATTTGGTGAGATAATATTTTTATATACATATTATTAATAAAAACTTCCTCAAAAAGTTTTCGAAATAATTTTATAGGATATTTTGGCAATATTTTTTCAAATAGTATCACCCCTTAAACTTCTTGCCAACAATTTCCCGAGAGTAATACTGCATCGTTTTATATATTTTTTTGTCTTTCCAAATTATTTGTCTTTCAATGCTACATGTTCAACCGCTTTACTAAGGAAATGTGTGATGTTCTTGTTTGTATGATTTATATTTTTAATAAATGTTTTGATCCTTGCGCAGAGCGTTTGAAGAACTGAAAATCGGTATGACCTTACCTATAACTTCTTTGGAGTGATAATTTTCGAACATATCTGCTTGCGAAGTCTTTAAAAGGAGGGTCACGGGCCGTACTTTCGACCATTCCGTAAGAGGTCTCTGGGATGACCACATCGTAAATAAATAATCATACGCCACGCCAGAAAAGCCAGTACTGCCAGTAGGTATTCGAGATATTGGCGGAGAACAACTACTTGTGGCAGAGAAGTACATACGAGTTCCCAACTGGGGAGAATGTCTACATTTTAGTACACCTAAGAAGCCGGTAAAATTGAGATAGATGGTAAAACAGCACATCGATCTTAGAGATAAAACATCAGACAAATTCATTTTCCATCAATATCAGAGCCAGATTCAAGGGAAGAACCCAGAGCCTGTTATAAAAGGTATCATACCCATTATTTCGCCCCCTAGGCCCACTGAACTCAAACAATAGGCCCCTACTCACTGGCGTGCCGTCAGAGGGGGTTTCGGGGTTCAACCCCTCCCCCCCCCCAGAGATCCGTCAATAAGTCTTATGTTGTTGAGTGTTGAATATTTTATATTAAGTGACAAATATCACGTTTCTGATCTGTAAGATGGCATTGGCGCGCTTTTTTTTCTGCATCTATGCAACTATGGTTGCATCTATTTGACACTCAGCGACTGAAGAATTGCAGATTTCTGCTGCAATATAAGAATTGCAGTTTTCTTTTGCAATATCTATGTGGGTAACGTGGACACCTGGGGTAAAGTGGTCACAAGTTCTCAGTTCCTACAGTGACTCTGTCACTGTATCAGTTGCTACAGTCAGCCAGATGGCAGATAAGCATTATTTTTTCCTCAGCTATAAACCATTGTATAAGGACTAGATATAGAGTTTTCATTGGATCCAAAAGGAGGCTAAATGTAGATGGCAGCTCCATCGAGGGAGGCCAGCGATTTCATTGGCCGATTTAAGGTCGAGAATTGATTGGCTCACACGCCTTCCGAATTTGTTGGAATTTGGATAACTTCTTTCTTATGCTTTCAAATGTCGTGATGAGTTACCTCATGGTAAATTAGTGGTTCGTGTCAAACGTTTTCCCGTTTGTATTTGTTGAATATAAATGATATATCTGTTTTATATGCATTTGAATATTAACAGAACCCCTTGATCCGTGTCTGTCTCGATTACAACACAACAAAAAAACCAATAGTTCCTTAGGTTTCTGACAGATGGCGCTAAAAACCGTCTCCAACACTTGATACACAGGGCAGCACAGGGGTTATCCTACTATCTAGTCCTTATACCTTATGTATAAACGGTTCACCACATTTTCAATTTTTTCTGGTTTTCATCGTGTTTAATCTGAAGTAAAAGCGTCTCAATTGAATTGAGAAATCAATTGAAATAACCTTTATATCCACATCGCAGTTTGATTCATCAGTAGCTGTATTAACAAGCATTATTCAACACATATTATCTGGAATTGATGATAAGGGGTAAAGCAGCCAGGTATATAGTGGCAGGTGGCCGCTTCACCATGTTGTGGCTGCTCAAATAATGTGGTCGAAGTTCACCGTAGTAGCTTCTGATTGGCCACTTTTCCCTTACACCTATATAGATACATGGGTAAAACGGCCAATTTGCACTTTTGTATTCACCAATTGCACTACATTTGGAATGGAAATTTTGCTCAAAAGTTTGAAGGTAGAACAATTCTACCGCATTCTACCGACTACTGAATTCCTCATGCATTTCTTATTTAATGGGTCTACCGCCTGTTTTAAAATAGAACTCGATGAGAGTTTGTCTTATTGCTTCATTTCATTATTGCTCGATAGATGCAAAGTTTGGCGGTAAATTCAATTATAACCAAACATGAGATTATAAAAAATAAAATACATATATTGGTTTGAATAGAAGTATAGAAAACTGAATACTAATGAAAAACAATCAACCATAAACCATCTTCTTCATGGTGGCCTTCACTTTCCTCTTGATGATTCGGTAAACCAAGATCAACATCACATTTTTTAACCTCGTTGAATAAACTCATCAAATCATCCTTAGAGCATTAATTTTAAAATTATAGCTTTATTATCACTCGAAGCCAATATCACAATCGAATGCTTCAATATTCATCATAACAATTTCATAACCTCTCAGACATCGCACCTACGACCTACTGAAATTTTTCGAACACTAGTTACCCAATATTTGTCTCAATGCTAACATTCATTTTAAGATAACATGGTTGAATCTCAAAATTGAACCCCATAAGACTCCCATGTTAAAGAAATCTATATGGATCTCCCGCCAAGAGAATGATTCTAATCCAGGGATGCACAGACTTATTGGAACGCGGGCCACTCGAGCAGACATTGAGCTTAACTCGGGCCGCCATAACGCAAGGGCAGTCAAAAAAATCGAAAACGTACATTATATTTTTACAAATCTCAAGCTTTTTTGCGTTTTAATTCTAATCTGAAGAGACATTAACTATCAGGCAGCGGTCTGTGCATCCATGTTCTAACCCAACTAATATGATTCACATGAAACGGCTGCAATTTTAAAAATGGCGGAGATTTAGGCATCTAACTCAATTTACTGATGTTCATAGTATAATCCTAAGTAGAAACAGAATTATATTTTTATATGTGCGAAAACGACCCCAACATGCTTGGAATTCATTGAGGAATTAAACAATTGCATTTAATGACAGTATTTATTTCAATACACAGAAGTAAAAAAATATGAATAGGTTAGGAATAAAAACCAAGAAAATAAATATTTTTGAAAAAAAGCGAGAAAAGATAATCAACCTAAAAAGATTTTCAAATTCAGCTAAATGTATCATACAACCATACATAACTCCTGGTTACAACATTCCAGTAAACTGAAATATTGTGAAAAAACTGAAATAAAATACGAATTCATAATACAAGGCGTTTGGGCAGAATACTTCGGTATTTTCCAATAAATAACATCATTATCAGAAGCATTTGATGAACATAATAAAAACAAAAAACAACATAAGAGTAAACATTGCAATACTTCATTGTTCGAATCGAATATAAATATTACAAGGGAGTCGTTGGCACTAAAAAAATGTCAGTTGAAAAAATGATCGAATATAAAACAAAATATTTTGACTTTTTAGATAAGTAACCAAGAATGTGACGGTTTCGCTCGCAACTCACTTATCACATCAAGTAACAATAATTGTCGATGATACTATCCAGTATCATAGAAAAAAGGATTTTAAATTCATCAATTACTACTTTCTTTATCCGTTAACTCTTGATAACGCGCATACATCATCTTTTTCACACAGTCTTTGTACGATTCACCAGCAAGAGCTGTGTAACCTGGAAGCTTGTTTCCTAAACCTACGTTGCTATTATGCTGCTCAGCCTGAAATAAAAATAGAAACAAACGATGATATATTTTTTTAATATATGCATCGAAATTGACGAGCACATTTGTCCTGAGAGTTCAACATCAAATTATTTCAAAAAACTTGGTATCCATAGTATTCTATTAGTTATTCGTATTTGAAATAATACATAGCTCAAATGAAAGTAACTGCGGGTTTATATAACAAATGAGATAAAATAAGGAATAAAATAAAAAAGCAATGTTTATACAGTTAGGTACTAAAATAAAATAAGAAATAAGCAATAAAATAAGAATTGGCCAACTTTCAACTTTTTCATTTGAGAATGATGTGTGCAATTAGACACGACCCTAATCATTGACAGCTGGCTCAAATATCGAATTTTGATGATCGATTTTGGTTTGGTGTATTTTCCTCTTGGTTATTTCTGTTTCATCATAAAATAATCAAACATAAAAATAATCACTAAAAAATATATAATCATTTCCCATCAAATTTGAAATATATTGAAGAATACAACCTGTTCATATCTTCTGTCAAGAAAATTCTGCTATTAGTGGTCATGAATGTCAACTATCATCAATGTCAACTGTCATCTGATTTGATTGTTTCCATATACTGGTTTTATAGAAATTCATTATAAATATGAAATAACTGAACATTTATATGAATGGAAGAATATTAATGGTTTGGTAGGCTTATTTGAATTCATCAGCACAACTGACATTTGTGATTATTGACGTTCATGACAGATTCCTGCCAACCTAAGAATGCTCAAAAAGCTGCCACTTTGATATGGTCAATCAGCTATTTATGAAATACTGGAGTTCTTTTATACTTCCTTGTACCATAAAGTGTCCTTTATCTTCAATACTTTACCTATTAATTATATTTCTTTATATTCAAAAAATCGCTAACAAAACTCCTAAAATGTGGTTTGTTCTATACTTTGGAAGAATATTTAAACATGTAGCATTCAAACTTATCGCGAGTTTAATTGTATACCCTGTGTATTTGATGTATTGTATTATGTATTTAACTTTTTGACGTGTTTTTATACCAATGTCTATTTAATGAATAAATATGATTTGATTTGATATTTCATTTCATATTGTGATTGTGATGTCTGTAATAGGAATATGACGTATATTGTTTTAATTGGATGTTCAATGTGTCTTTGCATATAATTATAACGAAATACACACAATATTTTTTCTACAAACACAGTTCCTGAACAAAAAAACTCGATATTTAATTAAATTAACTTACATTTCATAATATTCTTCATCTAAATCATTAATTTCATTAAATGTTCACACTTATATTGAGATTCAATCCAATAATTCATACATCTAATAGAACAGAAGGAAAAATGATTCATAGGGATCAAACCCATGCTGGCGGCTTTAAACCCGTTGGCTATTGAGTCTACTTGAAAACTTATGTCTATCCCACACTCAGACCAATAAAATACATAGACTGGGCCTTCCTTTCTCTAATGCATTACAGAAGGAGAGCGGGCGGTGTTGACCCTTCTTGTTAATAGGCGTGCGAAATGAAATTTGAAGAGGCAAATATTCAGACGGATAAAACCACAGAAATATAACACGAATTGATTCTTTGAAACATATATTCATCATTGTTCATTTGTACTATTTTCTATATGAAGGAAATCTGTAAAATACAATTTATAATAAATATTCATCATGTTGAATAAAATGAATATCCATGCATTATTCCACATTATTCCATTCCCGAACGTACGACTGTGGGACTCACCAATGAAATGACACTATTGACACTTTAATCACAGAAACCTGCTTTCAATCACAAATAAAACAGTTCTTTATCATTTTAAGTGAAAAACAATATATTTTATACACGAAAAAGTGAATTAATCGATAAAAAACGCACAAATCAGCGCTTTGAGAACGATCATATGACAACACGAATGACCATAAACAATATGAGAAACTCGTTCGAAACACAAAAACGGCGAGTTGCTCCGACGAGGCCCGAACGATAGATTCTTATCGTGGAAACAAGGTTTGACAGTCGTTTTGGCATCATGAAAAGGATGGGAAATACCAGTCTATGTTTTTTATTCGTCTGAGATTACGATAGTCTTTTGGCTCCGGAAATGCAAGAAACATGTATTCCTCAAACATTTTGATACCAATTGAAGAAACTGCATCCAGGTATAGCATAAAAAACCTGCATTCAAATGGTTACATGACATCCCTTGCTTACATTCATGACAATATTTTATGTAACTAGCATTTCGTATGGCATGTAACTACCTACGTTACCATTATTTTTGAGATTTTGTCCTAATACTGGTTTGTGAAGCTATTAAAATTCAGATAATTCAAAATTTTCACCAAAGAGAGGTTAACCTCAAAATCGAAAAAACTAAACAAAGTGCCGTCATTATTCGATCATGGAACAATCCAAGACCAGAAGGTAGCCGGAATGGACCATCCTTAAGGCCGATTAAGATTCATGCGTGCCCACCATGCATTTTTGACCCTGCAGGAAAAATGCATGCCTGTCGTCAGCGTGCTTGTAAAATGCGTGGTGGGCATGCATGAATTAAGAACAAGTTCTTATTTTCCGCTGTATTACATGCGTTTTTGCCGAAATATCCCTAAAAGCCTTTGAATATTTTACTTTGATTTGAATTTGACATTTGATATAGTTTGAATTTGATAATCATTTTGTAAAGTTTGTAATATTCCCGCCTTTCTCTGAGTCAAGTCTCTGTTGTGATTTTTAAATTTTCAATTGACTTGTACTGACAATACTGAAAAAAGCAAATAAGATATGACCTTAGGACCCTTAGGTGATAAAAGCGATGGAAATGCACAAATGTGAAATGCCATGCCGTTTTCAGGCAGAAGCGTCAAAAATGCAAGTGCCTGTAAATCATCGCACGTGCTTCAAAAAACCTGCATGGATATGCATGAATCTGAATCGGCCTTTATGGTTTAATATCCTTGGCTGCCACCAACAGCTATTCGCGATAGAAAATAACACGTAGCACTATCTCATAATAACAACTCGAACTTCTCGGAGTGGTATCGTTTTTGTTTTGTTTTCATATTTTTGATGTTTGTGTCATTGTGACATAGGTGTCTTGCCACCAAACAATAACTGATACGAGAAAAACGATAAGATTTCACGTTTATTTTACCAAAACATCTCTCGAAAAACTGCTGGAAGTACACCTTTCACATCAGAAGCGAACATAAACAGAACAGAGGTTAAGTTAGTCTGTGGGTTATCCCTCAGAAAGTTCAGTGGTTATCCCACTACGAGTGGTTCACGAGTCACCACTAGGTAGCGTATCGCTTAGCATCTATCGCGAATTGGATATGGTCAATTATTGTGGATGGACTATGATGGTACACTCGCCTGAATGATGGTCGTCCGCCCTTGGTTCTGCTTCCCGAGGCCCTGCCCCTCGCTCCAGCCCATCTTCTGCAGCAGCCGATTGCCGACGTTCTCCGAGCCGATCGGCTCGGTCACCGAAGCGCTCGGCGCAGGCGGCGCATCGGCCTCCCTCGCCTTCAGGTACTTCTCCTTCAGCTTGCTCGGCTTGGGCTCGTCCGGATCGCCGTACTTCATGCGCCTCTCCTTGGCCCTGTCGCGGTACACGATCTTCTCGTGGTGCCTGTCCGAACGCCGCTTGCGGCGCGCCTCGAGGTTCTGCTTGTGCAGCGCCGACAGCTTCGCGTGCTTGGTGAGGGCCTCGGCGGAGCCCAGCTGGCGCTTGCATAGGTTGCAGATGAGCTTCGAAAAGTCCAACAGGTCGTCGTCTTCGTCACCTGGAAGTGGAACGCGGGCTTGATAGGTAGATAGGTTTCGCTGGTTATTTCGAGCTTAGACCATACACTAGATAGACTCGGTAACGATTGATTTGTTTTGTAATTGAGGGGGGAAACAAAATTTGACATGGTACGAGTTTTCCTATTGGCCAATTCTGACATTGACGTTGTTGACGTATGGAGGCATTTGTTTACATTTTGTATATGTGGAGAATTTCTCGTGTTTTCATTTATTTTTCAATGTTATTTGTGTTGGAAATGATTAATTCTTGAGTGTATTCAAGAGGAAATGACTATGGCAAAATCTTGTGGAATTTGTGTTAACAAAGATAACAAAACGTCGACGGAATGATTTCATTTTTAAGTATTCCATAGGCGTAGATGCAAAGTAGCTGTAGGAATGAAATATTGAAAACATTTTGAATGGGAATATTTTTCGAATATAATATTTACCAAACTTTAACATTTGAAACATTTTTTAGGTTTCCAAATAACATATAAATATGGATGCAGTTGTGTCGAGTAGTTTCAGGATAGAAACATTGGAAAAACATACAGAATTTTATGATATGATCACTGCCCTACTGCAGATATTTGTTGGGAAAGCTTTTCTAATAATGACAGAAACTAGTTTCTTCAGGTAAACTCAAGTGTATACACAGAAAATGTTGAAGCATGAGTCATTTGCACTTGGAAAATATGAACACCATTTTTGTTCACCAGGAAACCTTCAACCTATAGTTTTGCCATTCATTACATCTGATCATGCAAAGTCCTAGAAAAACTCTGACATTTTCAGGTTTCCAAATGGTAGGTCAATCAAAAAAGAGAAGCTATAGCTGGGCTGAGAAGGCCAAACAGAAATTGGACAGAAAAGTTTAAAACTGCATACAAAACGTTCTTCTATCTTAGAGAAAATAATCAAAGTTTGGGCATTTTCAGTTTTTACTACACATATTAATTCAATTTGTTCAATTCACAGATTCATCGATATGTATATTGTATGTATAAATATATTTTATTGTATTAAATGTGTATTATTCGAATTCTTCTTTCATCTTGCAAACTAATGATGTGCTTGTATATTATTTATTGTATTCTGATGGATTCTGAAAATATTCGAATCAGCATAAGCTCATCAGGCGAAATATATTATTTATATAGAATTCAACAGCAAATACACTATTTGTGAAATGGAAAAAAATGAGCTTTATATTCAAATCAACTTTTTCATGATGTATGTTAAACATTTGTTGGAATTCTCACTCAGCTTTTGCGGGAATTGAAAACCAAACCGAAAATATGCTTGAAAATACATCAATTTTTTCATATTTTGAATCCCTAAAAAAAGCACGTCCCTGGACTCTCGGTTCAACGATCGTCTCGCCTCCCCGAAAATGCCATAGTCAGCGCCCCCTACCTTTACCAAACATTGCATTAGGTACATACCACGTCTATCTAGTGTATGGTCTAAGATTTCGAGTCAGTTTATGCCAGAGATTAGTCATTCGAACAAGATATGCACATCTAATAGTCACTTTGGAGAGATGGTCACATGTCCAGTTTTTGTTTATGTTAATCTGAATAAATGGCTATAGCATGTCGCATTTGAAGATTATGATGAGTTTGACTTTTGGGTAAATGTTCCGGAAGGTGGCGATGTCGAATTTCTTAAAAATGTTTGGATGTACTTACGTAGTTTGGCCTCTTGATCACGAATCTGAAAACCAAATTGTGCGGAAACCAATACTTTTCGAGATATTCGCAAAATAAAGTCATTAATACCCCATTATTTAGCAAAACTTATTCAGTGATTTAACCTTTATCATCCTTCTTCAATTGTTGTTTTAATATTTCATGAGAAACGGCATTCTATCAATTATTATCAAAGCTCATAATTAAATTCATCCACGACAAAAGGTGAGATTGGTGACAAACCTCAGCAGAAATATTTTCATGGAGCATTTAGTATTTCTATCTATCTCTAATTCGTGTCGAACAGAAGGACATACATATATTCAATGAGAATCCCCTCGAATGAACTACATAAATATTCAACCTAATATCAAATTTTAGCAATCTGCTTTTGTTTTCCTAATAACTGAATTATAATATGGTATTTATTTTCCGCGAGCACTAACATCAAGTTTCATGTTCAACAGACAAGCCAGTGATGAGCAGTTGAACAAGGGCAAAAAAAGGGTGATTAAGGTTTTATTTTGGGAATATCTCTAAAAGTATTGGTTTCCGCACAATTTGGTTTTCCGATTCGTGATCTGGACCAAAAAACGTAAGAACAGCCAAAAATTTTGAAAAAATTCGACATCGTAACCTAACGGAACAATTACCGACTTTTGTGCTATTATTGATTAGATGATATGATAGTTGGAAATTGGATGAAATATTGAGTTCTGTAGAAAAAGTTCATTCCGTATTTTGCTTTGTGAAGTTCAACGAGATTCTCATCAAAATGTTCTAAATATTTGTTCTAGAAATAAAATGGTAAGTGGTATATTGCTGTAATATGTTGAGGTTATGTTTGATTTTTTATTTTATGCAATTTTAGCAGAATGCGTTTTTGTAATGAGATGGCCTACGATACGAATGAACAAAAGAGCCAATGAATTGCATTCAAATGCTCCACATTGATATACAAGCAAAGAGACAAATTGCGATTAAGCAAATACACCCAAAATACTAAAGTGAAAAGTGAGTACTCATGATTTTACATATGTGTTATGAAAAAATCTCAATCTGACTTATTTTCAAGAAGTATAGACTATTTCCTTCCTGACAATTACATACACCATTATCATTGATAACACGAAGTGTTTCATACTGTATCTTGCTGATCCAAATAATTGGTTTTATGCAAATATTTTATTTCCAGCAGGCAGAAATTGCTTGATCTGAGATCAGCAACATAACCACAAAAGTCTGCCACAGAACAAGGATGCAGAGATTGCAGCGCCATCTAAACTCTGCTTCCAAAAGCTCATAGTCTTTTCAATTTTCAACAGGGACGTGCGAATCTTGTTCGGATGACTAATCTCTGGATTATGCACATGACTCTTCAACTATGATCTTGCCTTTATCAAATCAACAACTTTCGAACAGTATACCAGGCAGCAGGCTGACGTCATTTTGACGTATATTTTTGGTGATTATTGGTACGCGACGCCCCTACCCTAAAAATGTCATCATTTATGACGTTATTCTTCAGACGTATTTTAGACGTCATGGGCATGACATTGCTTTGACGATATTTTGTGTCGCTATTCTGCTATTTTTATTGTATGATTATTTTTGCACTCTTGTACCTATTCCTAATAAAATTATAAAATACTGGTAGCGCTTCTAATCGAAATAACAGAATTCTTGTCATTATTAACAAGAGATCGGTAATCATCGGCAGTGTCATCGGGTCGACCGAACCGGGGTTACTCGCCGAAACCTAAGCCGACATGATGCACGTCACGTAGTCACTTGGCACTTAGCAGTACAGCGCCTGCGCCGATCCCACTGGGCAGGCGGCAGCAGAACAAAAGGCAGTCTCCCGGTTGGTAATCGCGTCATCACGCCATTTTATTGCAATCATTGATGTTTGCCAATTGTTCGAATTTAGTCATCACTATCACAGTCGTGCTGAAGATATATAAGATCTATAATCACAATCAAAAATGTAATTGACCTCATAATTGATCCTCTCACTTATCTGATGAATCAGTCCTACATGCAAGGATATTTTCCCAGTGAATTCGAAAAGGCTTTAGTGATACCTCTTCATAAAAAATGTGATAAAAATGAGATTGACAATTATAGACAAATGTATTTAATTTGTTCCTTGTCCAAGCTCTTCGAGAAAGTAGTAGCTAACAGATTAGTAGATTATTTGGAGGCAAACAAACTCGCAACTTATCATTTTCTTAATTTCATCTATACAGAAATTGACGCTAACAACCTTGTTATCAGTCTGTTTTTCGATATATCGAAGGCTTTTGACACGGTATCTTCGGATTCCTTAACCCATAAAACAGCTGCACTTGGTTTTCCAGAAAATATTTCAACTTGGTTGAGATCATACATGGAAAACCGTAGTATGACTGTCAAATACAATACTGTAACGTCGAGTGAACAAAATATTCCACAGGGTTCGGTCTTGGGTCCATTATTACATAAAAGACTGCCACTTAACGATGTTTGCTGATGATACTACGATCACAGTTACAAGTTCTAATATCGATAATTTAGTTGTTAAGTTTACCAATATCATTGATACATTTGCGTCTTGGTGTGACCGTAACAGACTCATACTGAACCCTAAGAAGTCAGTATCTATGAAATTTTTTAATAGGAAAGATAATATACCAAATGAAATAGTCTAATAGACGAACGTCTGAATTTTGCTCAGCACATCAATAGTGTTTGTAATAAACTCAATTCAGCATTCTATGCAATCAAACAAATGAAATCATGTGTAACAAAAGACAGTTTATTAAGCATTTATTTTGCCATGGCATTCTCGCATATATCACTCAACATAATGGCATGGGGGCGCGGTGCAGATTTAAATTGAGTTTTTGTGGGACAAAAGCGTATTTTGAGACTAATCTTTGACATGGACTATCGAGATAGTTGCAAACCGGTTTTTATAAGAGAAAAACTGTTAACTGTCTCATGCATTTATATGTTCAAATGTGTTAAATTTGCAAGAATCAACCTTGAGTCCATTGAAACGATTGCATCAACACATACTTATAGTACAAGATTCGGAAAACAGCTGCTGCGGCTGCCAAATCATAAAACTTCTAAATACAAAAACTCCCCTGCTTACAATGCTTTGTCTCTCTACAACAAATCGCCGACTGAGATAAAAAATTCTCAAAGTGACAACATTTTTTGTAATAGAGTTAAATGTTTACTGATTGACAAGTGCTTCTATACTTTGCAAGAGTATATGAATGATACTTTCTGATTATTTATTGAATTTTATGTACTTCTTTTATTTCTACTGTGACTGGTGTTTTCATCTGTACATTTTATGTATACTTTTTTTTTAACTTTACTTATATATTTAAATACATATTTCCTGACCTACCATATGTACCTATTGTACCAAAGTGGTTAATACATTATTATTATTATTATTATTATTATTATTATTATTATTATGAGAGCTGTGCAGTTTGGATTCATTGTGATTAAGTGTTACGTCCCGTTTCTTTGGCACCTAGTGTATATTTTCCTCATCGCTCAGAAAATGGCTGTTCGACTGAACTAAGTCTATAGTTGAAAACGATGATTACCTGAAGATTCGCTCTCGCCTCCGTAAGCAGCGACCAATGGGGCAGCAGCAGCGGCAGCAGCAGCAGCAGCCGCCGCCGCTGCAGCCGCCATTGAGGTGCATGGGGCATCTTCGACCACCGCGGGCTGCTTGAAGAACGCCGGCACGGTTGGAGCGATCGCCACCGCCTTCTTTTCCAACACCGAGAAGCCAATGTCCGCGGAGGCGCTATTGCTGCCGGAATTGTAATCGGCGGCCGCCTTCATGTTGAAGTTGTCCTTCTTCTGGTTCAGCGTCTTCACCCAACGTTCCATGTCTTTCGCTATCTTCTTCGCCACTTTGACCTTCAAATCGAATGAAAGTATAAATACAAGAATGAAGAGAAGATAATTTTTATGTTGAACCCAGTTTGTTTGTTTGGTATTTGCCTTATGAAAATAGTCACAGTAATAAATCTTGATAATCTAGTCAATGAGTGCTCAAAACTTCGACCACAGGGCCTTGCTAGGAATAGTTAGGGAGGTAAAGATAATAAAGGACCCCACCCTTCGGGTAGGCAGAAAAACAAAAAATGGGATATTTCCACCCCCTAAACGCGTAAATGTTAAAAATTCCAACTTTTGATTGATTAAAGATAAAGTAGCAAAAATATGTAACAAATTAAAGAAAATTATATTATCTAAAACTTTTTCACCAATAATTTTTTTGAGAAACGAACGTGGGAGGCACTAGAAGTAAATGTTTGGGAAAAGAGAGGTAAAAATGATTTTTTTCGAAAATTATCGATTTTCAATAACGTATATCTTGAAAACCGTTTGGAATTCGACAAATATATTGGAAATTTAATTATATGAAATTTTCATCTGGAACATACTTTTCTACAGTGCACGGTTTTCGGGATATACGCATAAAAATCTAATATGGAATATTTTTCTCCCCACCTTCCCTGACGCTCACATGTTAGAAATTCCATAACTTTTGATTGGTGGAAGATGAAGTGGCAAAAATATACATCAAATTAAATACAATTGAATGATCTACAATTTCGTCGATAATGATTTTTCTGAGAAATGAACGTGAAAGGCACTAGAAGCTGATGTTTGGGAGAAATGATTTTTCCGAAAATTACCGATTTTCAATAAAGTATGTATTGAAAAACGTTTGGAATTCGACAAATACACCGGATTATAATCCTATAGGAAATTTAATTACCTTTAATTCATATGCACGGTTTTCGAGATATAAACAAAAAAAACGAAAAATGGAACATTTACAACCCTCTCCCATCCTTAGCTCACTTTCCAAGGTCGGGGATTCATGTTATGTTGACCTAACTAGTTCCTAAAATAGTCAAGGAGTAAAAAATCCTCGCATATTCGAGATATTAGCAAAAACCCGAAAAAGTGGAACATTTCCAACCCCCTCCCAACCTAGCTCACCTCCTAACTATTCTTAAAAAAATCGCAAAGCAAAAAATCCTCGCATATTCCATGCACTCAACAATCCATTCATTGATTGGAGAGTAATTATTAATAATCTCCAAACTAAACTTAACCGTAAGCATATGATCCTAACCGTACAAGTAATGAGGAAGTGTTCTCCGACTCTAACCTTGTCGTGTTTCTCCGGTTTGCTCCTTTTGATTTCTGCATCTTGGGGAACGGAGGAATCTGACGATGGTTGACCATATGCCGTGTTGTCATAAGAAGGTGCAAGAAGATACGATTGCTTGTCATGGTCCCAGTACAACCATTTCTGAATTTGACTGTTCCAATAATAGGTGGACGTCGGGTCATAGTAGAGCCCTGTTTGAGAACAGTATTGGTAACCTGTCGCCTTGTCGAAGACGTACCTGGATACATCAGGAACAGCTGCAATAAATCGGACCACATAAGAACCAATCACGAGAAACGCTCCTCAGCAATACTTACGATACTTCTTCCCATCGACTCCGTTTGGAACTGCGGCAGTCGTGCCTGGGTCATAATAAGTCTTGTTGGCGTTCAGCTGCTGAATGGCGCTTTGAGCTACAGCAGCTGCGGCATTGGCTGCATCCATTTGATTCTCCTGCAACGTTATGGAATTCCCGGAGCTGATCTGCTGCGTGAAGAATGTCCTGTAGTACTCGATGTACTGCATGTATTCTTGCGGGGACTTGGCATAACGTCTTGCTGCGTATTCGGCTAGACTGTCGACGTCCGTCATTGCATAAGTACTTGGCACACCGGCGTTTGGGAAGGCATCGTTGTCCGCTTGCGAGTACGCTTTTTTCGTATCGCCCATATTATATTTACAGTAAGATAATATCACTAGAATGAAATCAAAATCATTTCAATTGAGGTACTTGTTGCTGACACATTATAAGATTAGGTATTATTCCGATGGGAGAAACCGGAAAAAATAATCATATCAAAATATATACAAATCCGAATGTGTTGCTTCTTTAAAATTGGTATTTTTGTCGCAATTTATCCGATACGATTGTTTTACTAAATTCTAATACGATTGTAATTAAAATGATTATCGACTCTGGATGCTGATGTATGGAAAATATCAACTAATGGAATTAACAGGACATACTCAGATTCAAGTGAGAGAACATCAATATTCCAAGATTCAATGGGGAATTCCCCTTCGGACGATAATGAAATAACTCTTGTTAAATATCTTCAAAAGGTCACATTTCAAACTTAGCATTTCAACCATATTCCGAAAATGCTAAATACAAAAAAAATTGATATGGGGATTTAAAATTTAAAGCACCTTGTTCCTATTTCAGCATTTGGCAATATCAACTGCAGATTTCATAAAAAATAAAGGATAACAAATCCGTTACGTTGATTAGGTGAAAAAAGTCATATTTCGATCAGGTTAGAACACAGAACTTATACTACCAATGAGTTCTGTGGGTTAGAAATTTGACATTCTGCTTATTTCTGTTCCATGCTCCTCAAAAAATATTCTATTCAGTTTTGGAGGTAATGTTTGTATTTGAATTGTGGATTGTGTTTTTGTTGGACTGAAATTTATGTTCGGATTATTTTTTTATATGATCAGTTTGATTTCTAAATTATACATTGACATCAAGTGTATATAATGAAAGTGTGGCCAAAGTGAGTTGTTCTTCTAGCCTACTAGGCGATGTTGCCAATTTGTGAACTTGAAACGAGGCAATTTTAAATTTGAAACCCTATATTTGAGAAATTAATTTAGATACTTTCCGCGACGTATTCAAAAAATTCATTAATGAAACTCATAACCTATAAGTTCTTATTTGCATTTGCTGTAATAAGACAAATTGAGGAATATTCTCTATTTGCCTAGCTGTGGTGCAGATAATTCTCACTGGGACGATGAAATCTTACTAAAACGTAACGAATCTATCGATACCCTTCAAGACAACTAATGCAAAGACCAGAAGATAATTCTACTGAGAACTCCCAGATACTTCTATCAATTAGAGAAATCAGTTATTGAAAAAAAAATACAGTGCCAGCAAAGTTCTAAGATGGTTTGACAGGTGACACACCATGGAGGTCAAACAATTTCACTTTTCAGTTTGTTTCGTTAAATACCGCTTTCAAAATTCTCTTGACTGTTCGAGTTTTAATTGCTCATAGAAAAAAAGTGCTTTACTTTTGCAATGAACATTTCGATAGCTGAATATTTCCCTAAGATCACGTCTTCTCGTAAATCAAGAATGATCGCCATTATCGATAACATGATTGTATGGGATCTTCCAGGGCACAATCTGCGTACTCACCAGTTTTGCCATCAATGGTAAGGGGTTTCTTCAAGTTGTTCAAAGTTCCATAAATAGCCAGAGCATCGATGGTACTCTCAGTTCCGAGATAGCATAAACCTCGGGATGTAGACGTCAGTGGATCTCGTCCAATGCACACAGCCGATATCGATTTGACCAAATCAGGAATGACAGTGTTCAGAACAGCCATTACAGAATCCTCTGTAGTCAGTGCATCGAGATTCCTCATCATGATAGCTGAAATTGTTTTTATTTTATTAATCTTACTCAAGCAAACTTTAGTTAGTTAGTTAGCATTCAAGATTCAGAGTTCTTGACTAGTTGCCTGCTGAATGAATTCAATTTTTACTTACTTTTTGTAGTATAGTTGCATATTTCGTCACTGCCACTTCCACCTTCTTCACTTTCTGTCCTCGACGCATGACATTTGAAACAGTTGTCTCTCCTCTTGAAATTTTGAGCTCCACACTGAAACAAATCATGCATGCGTGAATATGAACTTACGGTTCACTGAATAAAACGGTTGTCAATAAAAAATTATCGCAAGTTCTTTAATGTTAATCATATGGAACCAGAAATTGTACGCATGCGGGATATGGTAATAGAAATGACAGCTGTCAGCGAACGAGCATCCAACTCACGGGATATTTACCAATCAAAAATAGTCATTGTGAAAAATGGGACATATTACCTTTATGCAGAACCAATCTGCTGAAGCCTTATGGGTAGGCAGTTTCTCAGAAGAGCCCATATCCTTTGGTATGCTATATTGCATTATAGCTCGGTACTGGTCTTGGAGCATCAAAACACCCTGAAATGACGAAAACCAATTAGATACCGCCACTCGGGAAGAGATACCCCTCTTTCTAAAGAGACCCTTTCGTTGCCTAGAGATGCAAAATGAACTGATTTTCTCGGCATTTCATACTGTCAAACTTGTTACTGTTGTACCGATTTACAGTGATAAGTGTTGTATGCGATCTTGCGGGTAATATTTACACTTCAAATCCAAAGGGACACACCGTGGGCGTTTAAATAATACGTCCATGGTGTGCTAATGTCCATAAGGCAGATAATTCCTGTGTTGACATAAGGTGATCTGAACATGGAGGACCAATATTTTGGAAATGGAGATTACCTCTCATAAGGTATATAATTCTAGAACGCCAGGCATGTTATACAGCATTCTCCTTTTTTTTATGCTGAACAGTTCGATATGATAAATATATCAACGTGGCCAGAAACATTTTTCCGATATCATTATCAAATATTTCATACAATGTGTTCCAAATCCAAAATACATACACATGATTGTTTTTTTCTAGATTCAAACTACCAACAATGAAAACAAAATCTTTCTGATTCTGAGAAAGACCTGCCAACAAACTGGGTAAACGCGAAGAAGAATCTTCCTCATTGTGAATCAACTTTCACGTGATATAGAAATATACAAATGTATTTTATTTCAATACTCACACAAATTCAGAGTTCAATATGAAAGATATAATGAAACAGGTATCAATATAATTGTGTTCAAGGATATATTGAGAAAAATAGAATGATAGACATAGGTGTTACTGTTTAATTCAATTATGTTAACAGATTCAGATATTTTTTCATTTTCGTTCCATTTCAGAACATTCAAACAAAAATGTAAGGTCATAATGTATAGGCATTTATGACATTGCCTATATCGAATAGGCCTTAGTATCCGTATATAAATAATATTTGAAATACCTTCATAAAGTTAGAAAATAACTTGTTAAAAAAAATGGTAAATGAACACATCAGAAATTTTTTTAATTTTAGTTGGAAAAAATTCGAATTAATATTCATTTGCCGATGGAATTAAAAATAGCCTGTCTATCGCATTTTCAGTTTCTGAATGGTATATAGTGTAATGAAAAAGTATTTTTTTGAATGGTATATCTGTTATTTGAATTTACTATTCAATATTTTCATAAACATTTTCAGCATTTTTTATCAAAAGCTCATCGAGAACCTGTGGCCACCCAAACTGAAAGATGGAAAAATGCATTGCTAAAGCTAAATCAAAATACTGTATCACATACCCAGCGCCTTCCCTTTTCAGTAACATTCAACAAACATAGAATACTAGGCTCTGTCCATATTTATCATGAGTATATAGGGTGATTTACGTAAGACGTGCATTAGAAATTTTCCAGCTTGCAGTAACTAACTCGAAATTTGATCAACTCCAGTTATTTCAGGAGAAAAAAAAATGATTTCACAGTATTTGATTTAGGAAAATACATATTATGTAGGTACTCAAATATGAAGATGAATGGATTGAAGAAAATAATAAATAATATTCATTTTGAATTGCAAACTTAGTTCACAGCAAACTGTTTTATTTTGGTTCCTCGAAAATCTTTATAAGCGGAATGATTCACAATATTGTTTCCATATAGTCTGAGATGAATTACTTTTACGATTGCAAAGCAAGAAAAAATCTCAATTGGTTTCGGGAAATTGAAATTTACATGACTGCAAGCAGAAAAACTTCAAATCGTACTTAAATCAACCTTTATGATCATTCATTCTAATCCTAAATGTTATCAGTTTTAACAATTTATGAATTAATTCTACGTGTCCCCAGTAAAAACTTATGAGGATTTTTTTGTTAATTGACTGTGCTTGCAGAACAATAGGACATTTTGTCAGAAGAAGAATGAAATGTGATACCTCAAATGTGATTTTTTTTAAGAACAATTGAATTCAATGCCGGTGATACCAAATTCGAATGTTAACGCAGAAAGCGACTTCAACATCGAAATATGCAAAGCTCAATTAACAAAAAAGCCCATAGCGGACTATACTTGTGTATTGTGTGATAATATGTTTCTGATATGCCCGCCAAACATGGACATCAATTCGACTTTTTGGGAATAGCACATGCTATTCTCATGTGAACTCGACACATTCCAGTTACAAAATTTAGTGTTCATTTGTTGAACATACAACCGACCGAACATACAAAAGAGCAGCCCAAAGAAAAAAAATATTGAAATATTGTTATACTTATCGAATCGCTGGATAGAGTGGGAACTTTCAATTATACAGAGTCTTCTTTAAACTAAGATACCTGTTTAATGTCCATCCAACGTACGGCCTCACCCAGTGTAGCAAACTCGACAAAGGCGAAACCGCGGGAAGCACCTAAACAGCACAATAGATACCAATGGCATTACCCGACCTTACGAAATGGAATATTCACAAAAAACGGCCTAAGAAAACCTTAAAATTAGTTCCTGGTCGAGCTCATTACCTGTGTCCTTTTTCCTGATCAGGCGGATGTCTTTGGGCATCAGATCGCAAGCAATTATATCCTGGCGAATCTGAAAATAAAAACAGCATCATAACAATGCTGAAAACAGGCCAGGAAAGGACGTGAATCCACCAGCCATTTATATTTGAACTCCGGATTTCGATACCTTTGTTGTCTTGAGAGATGTTATTATTATAAAGATATCCAAGTGATAATATTATTATTGAATTACCCTGTATTCGAGTATGTCGATAGCCGTAGAATTATTAGGTTACTATAAATCGGATGATCATGAATCATATTGTTAATCATACACAGATGTATGTTCGGAGAGGAGCAGTTATACGAAAGAGGATGAATAGATAGCATCAACAGCAATATACGTGTTATATTGTTAAGATCCTAACAATTCAGAAGTGGGATATTTTCAAAAGTCTTTAGTGGAAAAAGTGTGGAGTCAACAATGAGTGATAGTGACAATTTCGTCGAAAAAGCAACTCCATATTTTCGAATTATCTTACAAGGTATATCTTACAAGGTATATATTACCTTGAATTTTCAAAAACATTGACCATATTGATGGTTATACATGTCAGTCCAAATTTAGTCGAAATCGCATGACAAATAACTGAGATATATTGAGATATTCAATAAATTCCAAGGGATACGAAGATTTTCGAATTGGGGCAAAGTTGCGGAATTTCATGCTCATTTTTATGGTGAAAGAAAATCCACGATAACTCTTTTCGTGTTCAAAATATTTAGAATAACTGATGAAATGGCATTCTTAGTTCTTGAATTCAAAATTTTGACTTCGGAGCCATCATACATTTTTTTTCAAATATATTTTTCACTATAAATTGAACCTTTACATACAACATAATCAATATCATTACCGCCTTTTCGGACATTTAACACGTTGGATGCCACCATGGAAAGAAAAAAACTGGTCCTCCCGTGTCAAATTTCAACATAATTTTATTAGTGGAACACAGAATTATTTTTTACGCATTTTTGGGAAAAAATATGTGACACACTTTAGACTTCGTTTTCATTTGAATTGACTTTTATTTATTTGAATTTTATTTTTCAGAAATATACTTATTATTTCAGTAAATCACCTCAATATATTATGGCTTTCAGCTAATATTGTTTCCATAACTTCTAATAATGAAGAGTGTGAGTGCTTGGTGCAAAAAAATTTACATGAAACATAGTTCTGAAAGAAAAAAATAAACTATAAATAATTTTCGAGAACTGTCTTGCCTGTGCTGTGCCCAATTAGTTTTCATAGGATGTATAGGTTTTTGACTCAAACGCGGTGCCTTACTAAATAAAACAATATCAGTGAATGTGGCACAACATAATGTACCTCAGTGAACAAACCTAACATTTAGCAGCAGTTCATAAATTGAGCTTAATTGTTAAATTTGTTGTCAAATATTATTGTTTTCCACGATATGTGAATAAAACTCGAGGATCAAATAATATGAATACTCACGTCATATTCGGATATGTGCTGAGCTAGTCCCCTGATCATGATCGTATTATTGGGCGGTTGACTTTTGTATCCAATAATCTCCGAACCGCTTGCTCCAATGAGACCTCCATTAGGGCTCCTCTCACTGTCAAAATCATAATACGAATTTAAGCATAGATTGTCAACATAATCACCAGAGCCATTCCGAAAATCCTATACCTATCACTGTCTCTATCATCGTCTCGGTATCTATCTCTGTCACGCGCTTTCCTATCTTCTGACTTTCTCTCCCACCTCGAACCACTGCTTCTCGATCTTCGTGAAGACCTGTGATCCCTGTCTCTAGTGTCTCTGTCCCTATCTCGATCTCTACCTCTGTGGTGTCTCCTCTCCCGATCTCTGTCGCGCTCTCTGTCGCGCTCTCGGTAATCGGGACTTCGAGATCTCGTCTTTCTTTCTTTTTCCGCATCCCAATTATCCCTTTCCCTGTTGTATTCCCAGTCACTGTCGTAGTCGCTTTCTCTTCTTTCTGTATGCTCATAGTGATCTGAAAGAGGAATGAAATGATATGCAAGAATTCAGATCAATATGAGTACAAGCTTTGCCATTTGGAACCAACTTTCATGGTTGCGTCTGCGTGTTACGAAGTCATTTGCGCATGCGTGGTGCGGATTTCGGAATCGAATGAATTTTGAAAATATACTTTGGCCATTGAAAAAATCAGAGAATGTTTTCAATATAATTGAAATATCAATTTCAACAAACTGGGAATCACTAAATCGGATTTAGAGGTAGTTGAAACATGGAAAACATTAACTGAAAAATATATTCCTCATCCTTGTAGAACTCAATGGAAGACCAAAATGAATGAGATGTTATCAGTACAAGACTAATAATTTAATAGATTTTCTTGTGGCAAATGAAGAAAAGTGTAAGTGTAAAGTGTTTTAAACAGAAATCAAAGTGTTCATATTGAATTCGTTCAACTGAAAAATTTGTTGGAAAAAGAGTCAAGTGTCAGCTTAATACTGGAAATACCAATATGTATGAACCAACAACTTGCAAGAGAACCAGGTATACCAATATAGCCCTTCCACTATAACTGTTACTTTGAAAACAGTACACAAGAGTTTCCAAGGGAAAGACAAGAGCAAGGCACCTGATTCCAGTATGCCTTATGAAATCAGAATAGTAACCCATCACAACCATTCAATTTCAAAATTCAAGCGCTGACGCATCATGCTTTAGGCAAGTGAGTGATGAAACTAGAGACAAATATCTATTTTATATTCTGTATATTCTGCCAATACAATTAAATCTATAAAAATGTAAATACATAATATGGTCCATTATTTATCGATTATTTAAAAGCATCTTCAGATTTTTTTGTAAAAATGAATTCAACAAAGGTTTTATACAAATAGTACAATGATCAGATATATAAATAATTAAGATTGTGTGATATGATATTTCCTATCTTTCATATATAGGTATATACCGACTGATACAGTCTGCATCTATCAGCCGATATAATTGAAAGCTTACAACATTTACCTGACAGTATTCATTTGGTACCTAGTGAGAGAGAGTCAAATTTGTTATATAATGTCAATACAGAAATTTCCTTCCAGAAACTGGTTGGGACAACAGATTTTTCAGAAGAAATGTAAATCAATATAAAACCATCCATTGATTATTCAGAGGAAACAAATGAACAGAATACGAGTGAAACCTCGAGTGAAACTAATAAATAACAGATGTGTTTCAAAAGAAGATGATACTATAAATGGTATCAATGATATACTCTCTGAGCATTTGTAGCATTCTCCACTGGAAATTTTCAAAGTCCTGTAAGTTTTCTATGATGGATTGCCACATTTAAGTCACTCTTTCTTTTCAGGTATGTCTTCAGAATGAAAATATATTGAATTTCATAAATTTTTATACCTATTTATAGCAATTATAAATCGAAGGAAGGAACAGGAGATGTCAAATTCCTGTACAACCCACCCTCATATCATTAAACAGGCGGAAAACAATAAATATATCAGGAAAAAAGTTGTGACGGAGGGAAAATGTAGCAACACCATCAATGCCAGAGCTTTTTCATGAGTTTTTATTTTCTATTAATTTGTACATAAATAATGAACTATGTGTTGTCTCCCTAACATAAAAAAAGTATATTTGTGTTTTGAAAACACATCGGCTATTCCAATTTATCGCCAATATCGATTCGAATAAACCGCCAACACAAAAATAGTTCTGATTGGTGGTTTCTAATCTCAATGCTTGTACTCATGTGGATCTGAATTCTTGCAAATATATGGCAAAGGCGGCAAGGGAGTTATTACACTTGACAGTTAGCAAGATTTGCAGTGCGTGTACTGTTTTATTTGAAGCAGAAAAAGGTTTTTACAGATTTACAAAAGATGACTAATTTCAACCATATCAAACCGGAATATTCTATATTTAATCGATTATGTCAGGTGTTTCGTGGGAGAATTTTTTGAGGCCGGGCCTGTCCACATAAAATTCGGTGACGTTACAGAATTATTCGGAGTTGGCAGGGCAGTGTTGCCAATTTGCGAGTAATTATCCGTTTTGCGGATAATTTCTGATCCTGAAATTTATCGGATAATTTCGGATAATATAAGTTGGCTAAATTTTTCATTTATCCGTCATTGGTTGAATTAACACAAGACTCAAATGAAATTACTGACAATGTTTTAGTGGTTTTATGTGAAAAACACTGGAACCAACATAAGGTTTTAGTTCGAAGGACATTCGGAAGATGCGCTGCTATCGTTCTCTTTGATTAATAATCGTCTATATTCGTTAACGAATAACTCCTATAAGTCCTATAGCAGATATCACTGATTTGGAGCTTTTATTATTCAACGAAAAATTAGCAAAAACAATATCAAATAACTGGTTGAATAATGATTTTGTATCAGATAATTGTTGCAAGTGGCGCCATCTATTTGTCAGTTAATTAACTAAAACATTATTCGACTCATCATTGAAGGATCGGATAATCGGATAATTTCATACCAGTTTTCCGATAATTTGGGTTATCGTGGTTGGCAACACTGGGCAGGGTACAGCGTACAGCATTTAGTGTATGTATGATCAACTAAGGTACAGCCACGTACAGCGTAGCGTGGTTCAAAACCGTAACGCAAAAAAGCTTTGAGGCCAAGGGCGCCGTTAGAAAAAATGTCAGGGGGGCGCACATTTTTCAAATCGAAGTAAATGAAGATACATTTCAACAATACAAAGAGTATGGTTTAAAAAACATTGCGAAAATGAGATAAAGTAGGATAATCATGATTTATTGAAACATATAACAATATACAGGGTGCCGTTTTTCGAGCTCCACCATGGGGATCTCAGTTATTATAAGAGATAGGAGGTTGGTTAAATTGGGGCAAAGTTGAGCATTTTTATGCTGAACAATTATTTGAAAGAAAATTGTATGTATCATTTTTCGTTTTCGAAGTATTGTGAAAAAACTGAAATTTGTAATTTTAGTTTTTATTTTTTCAAGTGAAAACGAAGAGAACTAGACTTTTTTAACTAAGACATTCTTGAGGCACTTTTTAAAAGGAATCTAAATATGTCATCGTACTTTTCAAGTCGTTTTTGATGCCATATTGGATTTTCGCATTCTTGAAATGATTTTTTTTCTAAATACAATGACCTATCACAAGATATAATCGAATCGCACATGCTGGTCAAAATTGACAAAAAATCTTTTTTGCAAAAAGTGCTTTGGACACAGTGCCAATAATTTTAAATTACTTCGGAAGCCTAATAATTATTATACTCTTTTCCCTAAGTTCTGAATAGCTCGATCAATGGGTACAATTCTACGAATCAAATCTTAAAAAAGAGAATACTGAATTATCATTCATGGGGAATAAAGAGAGATCCTTGGAAAGATCCCTTAAAACTGTACCCATCCATGATATTGATGAGCTGAGAAAAAAAACTAGTAAAATTGTGTCAAAAGTAAATGGTAGAGTATTCAAAAATCTTTCATAATTTTGTTAGGTATTCAATAATTTTGTTTTCTTTTGCGGAGAAAAAACTTTATTGAACAAAATTTTTGAATATTGAAAGAGGAAATATCAAACATAGTTTGAAATGAATGTCTGGTAGACTACGAGCAGAAAACAACTACTTTCCTGGTAAATACCACGCAGAACATTGAATTAATATTTGCTCGTAGTCCATGCAACGATTCACACTGTGAATGCAGATCGCGAATGTTTCTTTCTTCCTAAGACGTGAAAAATTCACATCGGGACATACAGACTGGTTTCAGGACATCTGGTATATTTTGATTTTCAGTTGATTGTGCCAAAACGGCTGTCAGTTTTATGGATACGCCCTTTTGGAAAAATGGGAACTATAACATTTCTTGTTTGGGACTTTTTGACTTTTTTGATTATTCATCATTTAAATGCAGTTTTTTTCGTGTTCAAGAATCCTAGTTTTCACGACAAATATAATTCAGTCGTTCCACAATTGTTTGAAAAATTTCAGAGCAGAATTGAAAAAAGTTTTCCATTTTATATTGAGTTCGCTTAGCCAACCCGTACAAAAAAACTAAAGTCGCGACATTGATATTCGTTCACGACAAATATGTTTTGGTCATTTGACAATTGTTAGATGAATTTCCGAGTGTAAAAAAGAAAAATTAGTCATGATACAGGGGTGTGTTCTGGCGTATTGCTAAAAATGTCGACTTTTTTAATTATTCATCATTTGAATGCAGTTTTTTTGGTGTTGAATAATCCGAGGTTCGGTCGTTCGACAATTGTTTGAAAATTTTCAGAGCAGAGACACAAGTATGTTTTGGTCATTCAACAATGTTTCAATTAATTTCTGTATGAGGTAAAAGAAAAGTTAAGGGAATAAGATTCCTTTAGTACCTACTGGTAGATTTTTGTTTTTGAGAAATCGAGGGTTCAACGACAAATATGTTTTGCCTCTTCAATGAATACTTTCGTGGATAACCACCTCGATAACCACCGACTAGAAAAAATATTCAATCATGTAAGATGGCTGCGCTTGAGTCTGCACTACTGGAAAATCATTGTTTCTATATAATTAATCATTTACCAATATAATTTCTTCTGGAAAAAAGTGTGGATAGTCATCAACTAAGTATATCACTCAAAGGACGAGTTATGAGAGCGGTGTGCCACCAACTCGAAATTTTCACGGATTCAACGAAATCTTTGGAAAAAGTGTATATATGCTATAAAAAAATATATCGGGCATTTTTTCACTTTAAATGGGTTTCGACAATTAGGTACTCGACAATTTTTGATAAACAGAAACAAGATATACGATGTTCACTCGTATTTTTATTTTGATGGCTGTGCACAGCCACCCCATAAAAAAAACTAAGGGCGCGACAATTTTTTTTCTTCAAGGCAAATTCTCGACAATTATTGGATTTCCTCGCAAGTGGTTTTGCTAACTTAATAGCGGTTATACTTATATATATTTTCAAAGCCATAAAAGCAAATAGTTTTCTTTAATAATTCATTTATCTGGTAATGAATTTTGATGAGGACTTTATAATCCTACTGAATCGAGTACTGGATGTACAGTGCGTTTTTTTTTTATATTTTTACTAGAGGCGGGCTAACTTATCGATATATTGAGAATCATCGATAATATCGGTAATATCCGATAACTTGCTATATAAAATTGCAAAATCCATTAAGAATTATTAATTATTCTCTTTAAATGATATTACATATTAGTTAGTAGCTGAAAATTTCGAAATGATTATTCATCATTTTGAGTTCCCTTCAAAATGTTTCAAGTAATGCATGCCAAATGCTGGTATGAAATTATTTTCAGATTTTCAAACTGTCCGGGAGTTACAATATACAATGTAGGCATGGGCGTGATTTTTCTGGTAACTATTGTTGAGCCAAGTCTGCAATTTAAAATAATGTTCGTAGGGCTAGCTGCATAATATAATCAATATATTCATAAATTGAAAATGGTATATTATGATACATGAAAATGGTATATTATGATACATGAAAATAGTATATTATGATACATGTTTCATAAGACGCTATTCTGTCGCACGCGTTGTTTGGAGTACGACGAACAAAGCGAGGAGTGCTTCAAGGGAACAAGTGCGATAATGTGATACTAAAGAAGCTAGCAAAGCCACACACGAATTTCGACTCGGGATAGATCACATAATTTTAGGCTCATTTTAGGCTAATTTATTACCCTATTCCCAAATTTTTTGCTCTTCTCTTTGACAGATAAAACTGTGGCTTCGCTAGCTTCGGCCGAACTCAGCAGAGCCATTTTTGAAAAACAATAATTTTGGTGTTTTGAAATAGCCAAATTGTAGAGCTTATTTTAGGCTAATTTATTACCCTATTCCCATTTTTTTTGCTCCCTCCCTTAATAGAAAAACTTGTGGCTTTGCTAGCTTCGGGCGAACTCAGCAAAGCCATTTTTGAAAATTCACTTTTTTTTGCGATTCAATATAACGATATCCAAGTACTAATTTTAGGCTAATTAATTACCCTAATTTGATTTTTTTTGCTCCACGCATTACAGAAAAAAACAAGATTTTTCGATTTTCGCCAAGTCGATGATGCAATCATTTCAAATTATAATTTTTTGACGATTTGCCTTGTCAAACCGATGATACTCATCGCTGGATCAATAAAATGTCCTGGAATGTTTTATCTACGTTTTCTTAAAAAAAACCTGTGGCTTTGCTGGCTTCGGGCGAACTCAGCAGAGCAATTTTTTCAAAAACATTATTTTTCTATCATTTGATATTTGGACATTTTAAGACTAATTTTAGGCTAATTAATTACCCTAATTTGATTTTTTTTGCTCCACGCATTACAGAAAAAAACAAGATTTTTCGATTTTCGCCAAGTCGATGATGCAATCATTTCAAATTATAATTTTTTGACGATTTAACTTGTCAAACCGATGATACTCATCGCTGGATCAATAAAATGTCCATGTTAGAATGTATTATCGACGTTTTGACAAGTTAAATCGTCAAAAAATTATAATTTGAAATGATTGCATCATCGACTTGGCGAAAATCGAAAAATCTTGTTTTTTTCTGTAATGCGTGGAGCAAAAAAAATCAAATTAGGGTAATTAATTAGCCTAAAATTAGTACTTGGATATCGTTATATTGAATCGCAAAAAAAAGTGAATTTTCAAAAATGGCTTTGCTGAGTTCGCCCGAAGCTAGCAAAGCCACAAGTTTTTCTATTAAGGGAGGGAGCAAAAAAAATGGGAATAGGGTAATAAATTAGCCTAAAATAAGCTCTACAATTTGGCTATTTCAAAACACCAAAATTATTGTTTTTCAAAAATGGCTCTGCTGAGTTCGGCCGAAGCTAGCGAAGCCACAGTTTTATCTGTCAAAGAGAAGAGCAAAAAATTTGGGAATAGGGTAATAAATTAGCCTAAAATGAGCCTAAAATTATGTGATCTATCCCGAGTCGAAATTCGTGTGTGGCTTTGCTAGCTTCTTTAGTATGATAATGTGTCCTATAAAACGTGTCATTCCTATGTTATTTTTTCTATTTTGCATTGATTTTGAAGTCGTTTATTGAAAAAATCTATTTAATACCGATTTTCTTCTTCGATTGGTAACAATGATGACATTGAAATATTTAAAATCTGACGCAAAAGCGTAAAGCCCAGTTTACTGTTGAGCTATTTTGATTTTTGCGATACCAGCGGTGAAATAGGTATGCAATGTTGTTATTGTTGTCATTGGTCAATTCACTGCCAGAATCATCAAATCCAAAATCGCTCAGAAGTCGATACGCATTTGCGTTTCATAATGACTTCATTAAAGAACCAAAAGCATCATTCAAGAATTAGGTTTTCTTATTGTTCCGTGCCTGAGTGAAGAAATGGTTCTGTGTGCAAATATGCCTTATGCGCATGCGTTGAATTCATAATTGTTAATTCTTAGGTTAAAAGATGAAAGATGACCATCTTCTTAGTTGTTAATTATCAATTTAAATGACAGATGAATGTTTATAAAACCTCTATGAGATTTTCCTGTATTCATCTTTCTTTATTCTTGGTTGTTAATTCAATTCTTAGTTTAGTTGAGTTTATAAATCCACCATAAGACTTCATATAGGAACATTTCCCATTAAAATCGAAAATTAATTGAATGATTGTTATTTTTAAGTAATTACCCTGAATTATTACTCTTCATTATTGACAGTAGTGTGTTTTGTGAAAATGCTTGCTTTTTCCATAAGTGGTCAATGATGAAAATGGTATATGCATTTTAGGTCAATTCATTGTTTGAAATGTGAGGTTATGTATTTATTCGAATTGTTTTTTTCGATGTTTATTTCTCCTATCGATCATGCACCATGAATTAATGTATAATTATAAATATATATAAATACTGATTGGATTGATACAGATCGAAGAATATCATCCCATAATTGAAGTTGATTCAAAATGGAATAGGTGCTAGACTATTCCACCACCATTTTAATGTTTGTATAGGTATAATCTCCTCCAAAAACTCGAGATAATCCTGGGAATAATAAATACACGTCTCTTTCTTTTTTTTTAAATGAGAAAATTTTGTATACATTGGAAAGACCCAATAATGTTTTTTAGCAATGTCCAATATCTCTTGAATGATTAATCTAATAAAGTTAGAAATCATTGGTTATCGCCTCGTTTTTCTTAACATCAACAATAGATGAACCCAGATACTATAACCTTTTCATTCAAGAATATCAGAACATATTAATTGATTGAATTGAGAATATAGACCAGATTAACCACCTATCTTTTAATCTGTGGAGGTATGTATTGGAAATTTGTGGTTCAAGTGCTTAGGACGAAAAACCCTTTTTTTCTTGATTGTATACTCGTTGTATAATAAAGTAACGTCTCGTATGTATAGTTCTACATGAATATAAAGATACTACAGAAAATGAGGAAATGGTTACTTACGTGATTTTTTATGATGTCCATTATGCCTTCTATTATGATTTGGTGATCTGGAACTAGACCTACTTCTGTGCCTATGATCGGGAGAATCTCTCCTATAAACTTCTGGAGAAATGCTCATACTCCTCCCACGAGGAGAATATTCTCGTGATCCCATATTCTCGAAATTTTGGTAATCAATACGAAGTCTACTAAACAATCGCGGATAGTTTCAGCTATCTCGATTGTCGAAATTGCTGACGAAAAGGAATATATCCACTTTAATAACTAATAAAATAGTCACAGTATCTTCGACAAAATGGCGCTTGAACAATTGGAATGACAGGAACTGCACACTTATTTCGACTGAGCTTGAGGTCAGATTTTCTGGGAACACATCACTCAAATATTTGAAGGGCGGAGGGAGATTAACAAATATATTTGCTGTATTTCACAAAATCAACTGCTGGACCGAAACAAACGTGAAAACGTTTTGGAAACTTAAACCAATACACACACAATGGTACGATCGGCGTGTCAACCGAGAAACTCGGCAATTGGCGCCTGCGTCAAGTAAGTGGTATAGGAATGCCCTGCGTTAGGATATTTTACCTGTATCCTCAGTCCTGTATCAAATGAATATGTAGGTACAAAAGGGTAGGTAAGGTACAAGGTACAAAAGGGTAGGTACGCTAGAGGGCTAGTTGCTATAGAATACAAAGTATTTGAATCGTCCTTTCAAGGAAACATCATTTTCATCTTCTTCTTTTGGTTTATTGGATTTCTGGCTCCTTTTCGTGCCAATTTCTCCAGATCAGGTAAATAAATTTGATTATTCAATAATAATTTTTCACTATAATAGATAGTTGTATTCCATTAAAATCTTAACTGCAAGTAGTACTTCGATACAAGTATGTCCCCTTTATCCGACAATGATGATAAATTATTTTCAAGAGTTACTTACATCGTTTTATTTATTTTATATATTAATACGTGTTACAGCGTTAGGATTAAATATAGTTAAAAAAATATCAATGACACAGAGAAATATACTCTGCCCTGAATTTAGTGATGTATGTACAATAGTATATTGTGCAAATAGTGCGGAATATAAAATTAGAAATAGTGCGAAATATCTTATTTTGTGTACTAGTTTACAGTGCGAAATGACACGTATTTCAGGTATAGGTCGTCGGAAAAAAATATATAATAAATAATGTAAGGTATATACATTCATTCAATTTATATTTAACTTCTACTGAACAGCCGATGTACGGCAGCGCCTAGAGGTCAATAAAAAATAATAGTTTTTTTTTCAATAAACCTATTGGAAAATTATTGAATATTTTGAAAAGTCAATCAATATATTCCACATTTTTTCAATATATTGGATTTTATTCCAAAATATTCAGTAATCTCCCAATATATAATATATATAGTGTGTCCACCGTAAAGACTTACCACCCCTGTAAAATCGTCATCATTAGATCGATTTCGAAAAACTTCTTTTTGTTGAATAGATATTTGAAATCGACAATAGAGCGATTATATTTTCGGGCTGTTATCGTGGCCAACCACGACCAATTTTATTGACCCGTTTTTCAAAAAGTACCATTGTAGGGATTCTTCTTCAGAAAAAATACAGGGTGTCCCATAATTAGCCTGAAAAACCTTACCAACGGCTTCTACGACCAAAAATAGGGCAAAAAGTTCGAATGAACATGGGTTGAAGAAATGACGTCCTGTATATAATATGGGATTTGTAGATGGTACAGCTTGGCAAATCTAGCTTGAGGAGTGTATCTTTATCTTTGTCACACATATACCTTCTCTGTTTATTTCCACGTATTTGAGACATATCATGAACTCAATTATTTGTGTTGACTTTGTCTTGACCGAAAAATCATCTTTCTTGAAATTTGTGGAGCAACACAAAGCACCGGTAATCAGAGGTTCTTTTTCATCGCAATTGTATTCTAAGAATTGGCAAATTGGCCTCTTCAAATGGATGCGGCGTTTTTGTAGATAGGTATACTTATTTTCGATCGTGACAATTTGAAAACTTTCAATGACTGTCATCAGCAGATTAAAATATAAATAGGTCAAAACCGTTTCTAGGTGATCATTTGAAAGTTTATAAAATGCTTTTCTCCAGTGTATACAGGGTGAACCCCACAGAACAGATGAAATCCGTCAAAATTCGAAAATTTACAATAACCGTGCCTCACGCACGAATTGACAATCAAAAATGCTAAGGACTTTCTTAGGACAAGAGAGAAGCGACTCCTGAACTAATATTACTGCATTGTTTTTTTAGAAGTATTTTATGAAAATATATTGGGTGACGAAAATAAGAAACAACTGATGGATAGGTACTTATCTTAGAGATTGTGCTTATCTGCTTTTGATCTGCATAAAATGTGAGCGATTAGAAGATATACTGGAGGAAATCTTACTGAATCCAAACTTCGTGATACATCTCAAAGGTCGTTATGGTAAATCACTTGTGATATTTGATGTATTTTCGTTTCCACCCAAAAAAAATCTAAGTTGATGATGATTTCTCGAAGACTCAAAATTCATTAACACCAATAAGCTAACAAAGTTGTGATGAGAAAGAACACATAAGTAGAAAAACAATTCCAGAAAATATAAAGACGAACATTGCGAAACTCGATTTTTCTCAAATATATCGAACACGAAAGAAAATTTCTGCGAATCCTCTTAAAAGGTATTTATATCGCGAAATTTCTCATTCAATCAAATCCATATCTCTTACCATTAACAAGATACCCATCATGCTCTTCATCATTTCTTGGCCACCCTGTTTGGGGAGACTTCTAGCTGAAAATCTTAGCAGTAAAGTCTCACTCTGTATTATTTAAAATCAACAACTGAGGGTTGATTTTGCATGGCTAAAATGATTCTTTAGTAAGTACTCTGTTTTTTTTTTGCAACCTCGGATGTCACTCATTTTGTGTTTTGGGTGACGCGAAACATTCTGTTATTCCATCTGGATCAACCCGTAGAATATTTTATGTTATTTTCCAAATTAACTTACCCAACACTTTCACTTTCATTGAGCAGTCCCTATAACTTAATATTACAGTTACTTATTGAGTCATTCCGATTTTTTGAAATACTGAGTTTGTTAGAGTCGGTCATCCTGACCCCAGATTCGTGATAAGCGACTTCAAAAACCCTAGAAAATTAAGTTTGCACGGTTAGGTAATTAGCAATTGATCCTCTCGCTTCTGCCTGCGGCATCGTCCATAATTAGCGGGCTCAGTTCTCGGAATTGCAAAAAACGCATACCGAAAGGATTTCGCAAGAGTGACCCAACTATAGTTCAGAAAATTAAAGATATTATATCTTTTCTGGATGCATTTTCATAGAATCTTGTCAACTTTTTCTATTTTTTCTTTTCCAATGCAAGCTTGTCTTTCATTTGATAAATTAATTTCATTTAATTATTTTGTCATTCATGAAAATGAATATTTTCGAATTGGGACAAAAAATTGGTGATCTACAATCAATTTTGAATAGAATCAGGTCCTATTCAGAAAACACGTCACCATAATAGAGCTGCACTCTTGAATTACTTAATTCTGACAAATAAATCATGATCTCTGATTCCGAAAAAAGGCACATACCAGATTTGAATGACTCCGAATACACCTATTATTGCAATATAAGGGATTCTGCACATAGGCGCCCGCAGAAAATTTCCCCGAGGGAGAAACTAAACACATCTTCAGAGGGAAAATATAACTCAGAAATAAACTACGCAACACTAATTACGTTGCACCCCGAGATTTTGACACTGTTGAAATTTGGATTACCTTTTCTCTGATTCTGTTTGCGCTATTCGCTAGCTCAGTCCTTCAGCTATAATCTCGTACTTTTTCGTTACATGAGGTTTCTTCCATAAAACTGCTACAGTATGTTTTTTGAAACTTTGAAATATCGGAATTTTCAAAAGGATCCCAGAATTGTGTTCTTATCTATTTTATTTACAGAGTGACCTCAAAAAATCAATTTTTTGGTTTTACAGTCATAACTTTTTTCCTCTTCAACCGATTTTCAAAATCTCAGGATCATTTTGAAGCTGAAACGTTAGATGAACAGACATGAAGATTAGAATTGTCCAAAAATAAACATTGAAGATCAAGGGTTTCTGCAAAGGTTACCCAAATCTAAATCCCCCTCGAAGTCCCGATTAAAAAAGGAAAATATCCAAAACGTTGTTTGATCGAAACGAAAATATCACCACCTAAAAGACTGTGAACAAATTTTTGACTTCCTCCCCCCCAATAATTTTTTTTGGGGTAAAATTTTTGCTGGTCAAACGGTTATATCGGTACACATATTTCACCTGACCCCCACATCGGGATCGGAGATTAAAAAAAAAATTCTTTCCCCCTCTTCCTCCCTTGGGGTACTTTGGGTACGGATGAAGAGGAAAGAGATTTTTGTGATTTTTTACATATTATTCTAGTGAGTTTCGTACAAAACCACTAAGAATCGCCCAAACTCGGGTATTCCAATTATCATAGTTTGATGTACAGGGCGAAAAAAAGTTCTTGTTCAGAATCGAGACAAGCGGTACCCATAGCTGTGTTCAGGGGAAAAAGTTGATCAAAGAGATTAACAATTTTTTTGTCATAGGCGTACATAAAAAATTAGATTCTTAAAAAAAATCCAAAACATTATAGAAGACTTTGTATAGTGGGTGAGAAGGTTACCCTGAAATTTTGTTGTATTCAGATTTTTTTTATTATTTTGAGTCTTATATCTTCAGAAAAGAAAGACCTACGAATAATTTTTTCTGTCCTGATCATTATTGTCACTCATTATGATTCTTGTTACGTTGGTTAAAGACCATGAATTTTTTTTTGGGGACTTTTTTCGAGAACATGGCGTTTCAATTTGGTTTTCTCACGCACAATTTTTGACTACTGAAAGAAAAAAGATCTGGACGTATCCAGAATGAAAGATCCTTCCGAAAACAAGTTGATTTTCATTTAATTCTCCTCCCAGTCGGGATTTACAGGGTGTTTCAGATTTGGGTCACCTTTGAGGAAACCCTCGATCTTGAATGTTCATCTTGAATTGATTCTTTATATCTTCTCATATAAGGTTTCAGCTCCAAAATGAGCCTGAGATTTTGAAAATCGGTTGAAGAGGAATAAAGTTATGACTGCAAAACCAAAAAATTGATTTTTTTAAATCACTCTGTAAATAAAAGAGATAAGAAGATAATTTTGGAGATGGCCAAAGGTAATGAGATAATCTTCATGCCTCTGATGTTAAAGTTGAAAAAACTGTTTTTCTTCATTCTTCCTTTTGAAAATTCCGAAATTTCGCAGAGTTTCAAAAAACATCCTGTAGCAATTTTATGGAAATAATCTTATGTATCGAAGAAGTACGAGATTAATGCTGAAGGACTGAGCTAGCGAACAGTGCAAACAGAATTCAAATTGTTCGAAGAAGAAAAAAGTTATTGAAATTTAAACAGGGGCAAAATTTCGGGGTGCGACGTAATTAGTGTTGCGTAGTTTATCATTTCTAAAAATACTGAGAACACAAAAACATATTTTGGTGAAAATGAATAAATATGTATTTTTGTGAGAAAAAATCTAAAAAGAAATGTACCCAACAACAAGATAACATAAAAGTAACGAGGGAATAGTTATTCAGAAAATAAGACTCTCAGTCTCCTCTTGTCTTTTCCAAAACGATTCATTACTTGATTGAAGATCGTATGCCCCATGTCATCCACTTTCTGCCCATGAACTGCCATATTTTATGCATAACGAATCCAATCGGTAATTTCCCATAGTGGGTCTGAGCTATGTTTCCACTCTTCGGAGAGTGCTGAACGCTTCTAAAGGTGGGAATAGACCAAGCAAACATTGTTGTGCAACAGTTGCGCAACAGTTGCGCAGCTGTTGGCTAACTTGTTTCCGTGGGGAGAAACCATTGTCGACAAACTGTTGGTCAACATAGAGCAACCTGCTTTCTCCGGTGTTTGTTCGGTGTTCGTTCAGTCGGTGCCATAAGCGACGCGTCTACACTGGTGACGCTGTGTGCGCACTGTTGAGAAACATCTCCTTTGAAGTACCGCCTCGGGAGCGAACACCGGGCATCAGTTCGGCAACAGCTGCGCAACTGTTGCGCAACACGTACACACTGTGTTTTTCGAGTGTTGCGCAACTGTTGCACAACAATGTTTGCTTGGTCTATTCCCACCTCAAAGCTTAACGTGGCTGAACAATCGCTCATCAGTAGTTGTGCATAAAGTTTCCGATGTTGTTGGAGCAAAAGTGAGCGCCAAATCATTATATTGGCTAGATTTTTATAAGTAAATAACCAAAGTTTCGATTCTGCTCTCATATTATCAAATAATGAATATTTGTTGCATATCCTATCGATGATGTATTCATTATTCGATTCGAACATATTGTGTCGAGTATTTGTGTAGAATATATAAAGTTATCTGGTAAAAAAAACCAGAACGAGAAAAATTTGGTGTTTTTCATGGACTTGAGCAAAAAAATTAAATAAAGACTGTAATATACCTTCTATTATTATTTCTTGTTGTGATTTTTTCCGATTTTTTCATACTCTGATGCATATTAGGCATTATCTCATTTCCTGGAAGAGCCTATGCTGCATTGTCATTTTTTTAACGTCAACGTTCAGCGTACCGCCACCATCTTGAATTTTTTCAAATGGCAACTCAGGGCGAATGAATAATGATTTGCCCAATAATGTTGAGTAAAATAAGCTTTTTGTGACATATCACTCGACTAAGGTTGCCATTTAAAAAAATTCAATATAGCGGCGGTAGACTGAACGCTGAAAATTTGACAACTACTTAATAGTCAATATATAGGTACAGTTCAGAATTAAATCCCTTTCATTTCGTATCCATTTATCCTGAGATTTATCCGCAACACACACATATATCATATACCTATCTGGCATCAATGATGGTATAGGTATATATGATAATACTAATCATCGCAAAGACCGAAACAAATTATGATTATGAATTAAGTTTATTATTTAGTACGCCACTGAATGCAATGGAAAATATAGGGGCCTTTTTTCGGGGAGGAATAATAATTCCAGAGGATCCTATCCTGTTTTTGTCGAAGTAACAACGTTTTTTTTTTCAAAAAGATATCAGAATGTTGCTTGGGTAGGGAAAACATTAATTTGAGAGGCCGTCCTAGCACCATATATCAGCCTAAGTGGGGGGAATGTTAATATCGATAGCGTTGAAAAATGATCGGTTATACCTACTGTTTTAGGTAAATATAACGTGAATATGAATAATTAACATGTCTGGACCTACCTGATGATATTTTAGGATGCCAAAGTTTCGTCAGAATATGTTCTCTTGGATCTCTTGGATAAACACCGTGGAAACACTTCAGATGTTTATAACGATATTTCGGTTTCCTTGATTGTGAGATTATAACAGCGATGGCTCGCATTCTTGATTTGCATTGTCCTCGGAATTGTTTTCCTTTTGCTTTTCTTTTGCCCATTTTGCAATGTATATATTCAGGTCCACAAACAACCTACTACCCGCACTGTTACTGTACATGCCGGAAAGCTCACCTCACAGCACAGAGACCACTAGACCAGTCGAAATTCGATGTCATATATGTTTCAGTCACGTGACTTCAGTGCGTGCGCCAATGTCGCAAGATAAATGAGTTGAAGTTGAGTCTAGTTGAGAAGTCTGTGGTTGAGAAATGGTTGGGAAATGATGTATTGTGGATTGAAGATTCCCCGAAAAATTCTGAAAAATACTGCTGCGACGAAACATTGTCATGAGACATGGAGTAATGATATTAATGATAAAGAATTCGATTTCACCTGAACCCATCAACTTCAATGATTCGAATCGAGAAGTGAGGATGCTGGATGATAGAATTCAGATCCACATGAGTTACTTGAGTGCAAGAAATGCGATTGAGATCCACCAATCAGAACTACAATCTATAGTTGCGCCTGGGTAAAGCCTAGTTCATGTTGGAACGGATTCCGCAAATAAAATGCGATTAAAAATGGCGCCACTTTTGTCGAGGACAGTTAAAAAAATCGAACTTTATTATTGCGATTTCCGCAGAATTTGTCGTTCCAATAAATGGGGTTACAGTATAGTGAGAGAATGTGTTAACAATTACAAAGACGTGTTTACTTCACAGAATATAGTTGTACAAGTTATACAAAATTTTCCGCATTTGTTATTTTGGGTCTGAAATTCACACGAAAATCTCTTCATTGCAGCGAGAGCCTTGTGGCTGAAATACCATACATATTATAAAAGTTTTTGAAGTTGATAGAATCTACATATTCTGATTCTGAATCCATGTTGCTGGATTAAATTTGGTTTTTGCCTTTTGCATAGATTTCGTTTTGAAATTCAACAAACTTGTGAAGTAAATGATGTATTTGTTGGAAATATCTTGAACAAAACAAACTGTCTCAATCCTTTGTTTCCAACGACTTTGAGGGATGGAGAACTGCTTGGAGTATTATACTTTTAGCGATTGTCCGCTTCAAAATGAACTGACAATCCAACCAAATTTGCGGAATCGCATAAAAATAATCGCAATCGTTCCAACATGAACTAGGCTTAAGCACAAGCAGAACAGAGACAAACAGAGAGTTGCGCGCTCAGTTGCATGAAATCGTCCACTTGCGCTTGCGTGCCAGCTCCCCGGGTTCGATCCCATCATGAATTCCGCCTGATCTTATTTTTTTCTAATCAAACGCCCCAAATATATATTTGACGGGGCACCGAGTAGTTGAAGAGCACTTCTGGTAACAGTGGTAACTCAGATTGTAATAATATTTCAAACGTCTGATCTTGTTTTTTTATTTTTTCTTCTATCAAATTTTCTTTTCTTCAAAATTCACTGAAAATAGTGATCAGGCCCTCATTGATTGATTATTATCGTTTATATAGTACGTTCATGTCAGGTAGTCTCATTGGATAAATATAGTGCGATAGCCATATATGGGGATACTGGGATAGCCACTTTTTTTTTCAATCAAATTTTCCTGCTTCCAAAATTCACTGAAAATAGTGATCTCTGTCCTCACCAAAACCGCCAAAACGAAAATGGTAGTGATCTGAATTATCGCTATCAGTTTAGTTTAGTTCATCAGTGAGAATAATAATAGGTATCAGAAGAAAATATAAATGGAATCTTAAAATTTCTCGATTTATTTTTTCTTTCTTAGTTCTATAATGAAGTCATTACGCATTTCGAACTGTCGAATGAAAGTCAGAAGAGAAACAGTAGGCCCAGAGCTTACTTCTGTGCGATTTTGGATTTGGTGAAACTAGCAGTGAAAAACTCAATGTTTTTTATTAGTAAATATCAATTCAGTGTGATTTGATTTGAATTCACCAATAAAAACAATAACAACGTTGCATTTTTCACCGTTGATATCGAAAAAATCAAAAACGCTCGACAGTAAACTGGGCTTTACGCTTATGCGTCATATTTTGAATATTTCAATGTCATCATTGTTAGTGTTACCAATCGAAGATCATTCAGATATTCATTGATATTGAATCAATGTTTTTCAATGAAACTTCAAAATTGCATATGACACACGTCCTCGCTTCGCTCGTCGTACTCATCGTACTCGTCGGTCGTCGTACTCCAAACACAAAATAGCGTCTTATCCAAGGTGGATATAGAATGGTGAAACAGCTTCCTATTAACAAGCACTAGAATAAACTGTAGACCTTTGCCTACTTGATTTCATACCGTAGTAATATTTCCTGAAGTTATCAGAGATGGCGACATACCTTGTGTCGGTAAAACAGAATCTGTGCATCTGTCACCTTTTCATCATTTTCATCTATTCTAGATGAAAAATGACTGAGAAGAGTCAAAATATCGATAATTATTCCAGATTCACTGAAAATATTGTGTTTTGATGTCATTTCAACTCATGTCTGTCAGATGCGAACCACAGAAATACATGAGCAACAGAAATCTTCTTCGATAATCGATCTCACCGCCATCTTCTTTCAAGTCGTGGAAATATTAGTACCTTCTCAAACGGTCTACAAGTTTTTCGCAGAAACAATTGAAGAGCTGTTTCACCATCCTATATCCACCTTGGTCTTATCATAAAACTTGCATTATCACGATATCATGGTACCACAGAATGCATAAATCAATAATTTTCCGATTATGAACCAGTGGATTCTGAAAATCAGATCATTTGACATTTGACATCCATCTATGTGAACCAGTCAAATCGTCAACTCTGCAACAATTCTACCGAATTTTCAGTAGATCTACTGATTTGCATATTGATTTACTGAAACATTTCATGATCTATTGAAAAAAATATCAAACTAAGTATTTATTATTATAATTACCCGTTATCATTAATCTTTGGTTAATTACGTACACTTATAGGGATTTCCCAGCTCTTCGAGTCTCCGCGAGTCCGAGACAAATTTGGTTAGACATGTTTTCGTAGCTATTATAGTTTTATTGGATTCAATTAATATTTTATTTTAAATTATTTATTTTTTAACGTGTGATCCATCTTTCCGTATTAGCACGTGCAGTTGTAGACATATGAGGTAAAAGTGCAAAAAAGGACAATACTCTATCTGATTCAGATCAAATTCAATTTTTCATATCTATATGCTATCACACTTTGTTTTTGTAGAATTCATTTTTTATACTATTTATTTCTATTTTTAAATCTGGCAGGTATATATGTTTACTTTTCTCGATAAAAATGTTCGTTTCTATTTTGTTAAAAATAGGTTACTTTTTTATTTGATGAAAATACATATATTTTTTTCGTCATAGGATCATTTTATCAACCTCTCCTGAAATTCATATAGCATAAAATAAATCTACTGACATTACTGAATTTGTGACAAAGTATTTACTTATGAAATAAAAATCGAATTGGCAACACTGCACCACACCACCACACGGCACGGCACACTACACAGTACACTTGTCATCAAGTCATCTAAATGTCATAACTTCGTAAATTAAATTAAATCCATCCATCCAATCATCCATAACAATTTGGGTTTGAGACCTCAATAAACGGACTAAACGGAGAGCCAGATATGGCTGATAAAACTGCTAAGGAAAAAACTGTAGCCACACATTATGCCGAATTGAATCGGTTCATTCAAAATGGTGAATACGAAAGAGCTCTGAAGGCAGCAAACAAGAGTAAGAGCTACTCAAATATCTGCAACATATGGTTATTAACATGCTGTTTCAGTTCTTGGTGTGGCCCCTCATGAATTTGATGCTTTCCACTGCAAAATAGTATGCCTGATACATTTGTCTAAGTTTGATGAGGCAATTTTGCTCATGAATAAGAATCCCCAATATCTACAGTATGTAAAGTGATTTGAGATATAGATATTGCTCATCTGATTTTATTATTCTTACAGGGGTTTGATATTTGAGAAAGCTTATTGTTATTACCGTGTGAACAAACCAGAAGATGCACTTCAAACTATTGAAGTTAGTGAGCAAGATTTAGATTTTCGCATTAAGGAGCTGAAGGCCCAAATATTGTATAGAGTTGAAAAATATGAAGAATCAGTTGATCTTTATCGTGATATCATCAAGAATATTCATGATGATGAGTATGAAGATGAGAGGTATACAAACTTGACTGCTGCAATGGTTTATTTAGACAACAATACAATGGTATGTGAGAATGTTTGGATAGAATTCATAAATTTGTGAGTTATTTTCAGGACATCATTGAGGAGTTTAGGGAAAATACTTATGAACTTTGTTACAATAAAGCCTGTATGTTGATTGCTAATGAAAACTATGTAGAAGCTGAGAAAAAGCTTCGTCAATGTGAAAGACTATGTAGAGAAGTTTTGGAGGAAGATGAAGCAACTGATGAAGAGATAGATATTGAGTTAGCTCTCATAAGGTAGGTTCACATTTTTCAAAATTTTTCTGTTGTTATTGGCTTGGCATATTTCAGAATACAAATTGGTTTTGTTTACCAGAAACTAGGCAGACTAAAAGAATGCCAACAAATCTACACAAGTAACTTGAAATTGAAGTTGGATGATATTGCTTTGATGGCTGTAGCAAGCAATAATATTGTGTGCATCAATAAGGATCAAAACCTGTTTGATTCCAAGAAGAAAATGAAAATAGCTATGAATGATCAACTGACTTTCAAACTACCATCAAGACAAAGAAAATACATTGTTCTGAATAATGCTATATTCAATTACTACATAAATCAACCTGATCAGTGTGAGAAAGCTTGCATGTTAATTGATCACAACTGGCCTAAGATGCATCTACACACTGTTATTTTGAGAGCACTGAATTTGATTAAATTAGAGAAAGTTGAAGAGGCTATTGATTTGCTTGGATCAGCTGAAACAAAGGAGGACAAGTTGTACATAAATTTGTGCATTGCTCAAATTCATTTGATCCAGGTAAGTGATTGTATGGTAATATTCTCATTAGGTTTTCTCAAAATGTTTTCAAACAAAATCATCCCTGATGAGTTTGAATGAATTAGTTTATCCATGGTATTCTGAGATCTGAGTATGTGAGATCTGAACACATGTGGCATGTGCTACCTCTACAACTGAAAGTTAAACTTTGCGAAAGCCCAATTTTCTCCAAACTCTCTTATTGTGATCAACTCTATGGACCTGCAATTTGTAATTCCGGACTCAAAAGGTTACAGCTGATACAAAATTCATGTGCTCCTTTTTGCAGTGGCTTAAGGAAATTTGATGGAATCTCTAATAAAATATCAGAACCAGGATGGTTGAAAATCGATTCAACAATTCAAATTACACACTCTTTGCCTTGAACACAAAATTTTGAAATCTAGAAAACCTCCATATTTATATCAGAAATTCAGATTTCTGAAGCATAATAATATGAACACCAGAAAAAAACAAACCTTGCATATTCCTAAGCATCGCTCCTCATACTATCAAAGAAGTTTCATATATTCAGCCAGTAAACTTTACAATAGTCTGCCAACCGGCTGCATAGATTATTCTATTTTAAATTTCAAATCAAGATTGAAAAAATTACTTCTTGAAAACCATGTCATTTAATCATCCTCGAACTGTGCTAAGTTGAACAGATCAAATTACATTATTACATCATTAATTACATAATTATGAATATATATTATTTATTTTCATTTTCTCATTAATTTGTTGATATGACTACAAAAGTTATTTAGTTGTTTTTTTTTCCATAATATGCTCATAATAGTGTTCTTCTTATGATTTTTTTTTTATTTGTTGAGTTCAATATAGGTTGTTATTTTGTTATATACCGGTAAAGTTGAAAAACAGCTTTTAGCTGACACTTCACCATTTCATGATTCATGAATAAAGGCGATTTATTATTATCATTATATCATGATGAAATGAAATTTATTATCATTAATGTCTGAATCTATGACAAATTGTGATTTGTTTTATTGAAAAGGAAAGACTTCATTAATGTAGTTTATTTTGATTGTTAATTTTGTTTGTTAATTTTCTCGAAAATTTGAACACACTGCATAAACAGAATATTGCTTCTCTTGGAATCATCTACTAACTCAAAATATACCTTGAATTTCTTCATTGTTCAAACTTTTATCATTGAACATAACAGCAGGATAATATCAAAAATCCATGGTATTTATTGTCCAAAAAGCTCCCCATTCTATTCAATGAGAAAATTATTGAGCTATTTTTTCCATATGGAGCTTATTTTCATGGGAAAATTCAACAGATACAGTCGAAGGTATTTTAAATCCCCCACATGTGAGGTTAGAAATATCTAAAAATTTAATTATTGAAATTGTAGTTGCATTTTTCTTTCATTTAGATTATTTTGTTTTTTTGACCTCATCGAAGACTTTCTGATCTCTACATTTGTTGTTCAAGGGAGACAAACTTGGAGCATGTAAAATCCTAGAGAAATTAGGTGAAGACAGCTACAAACCTGGAATTGTAGGAGCACTCACCACTCTCTACTTAGGCATTGGCCAAGAAGAAACTGCTTTGAAGGTGTTCGAGAACACTGTCGAGTTTTATAAAAAAAATAAAGTGAGATTGTCATCCCATTCAAATTTCTCCGAATGCAAACTATACATACAATTTTGAAGGTTAAAGGTGGTGACTTGTCCAATCTGTGGAGACAGGCTGCAGAGTTTCACATAAAAAAAGGCCTTCCGCAAGTTGCTGCTAATAGTTTAGAGGAACTTCTGAAGTCTAATAAAGATGACAAAAAATTGGTGGCTCAATTAGTTTTAGCTTATGCACAAGTAAGTATTTTTGTATAACTGATGTGAGTAACTTGGTACTAATGATCCAATAAACCTTTTTCGATTGAAATTAATAATATATAATCGTGTTGAAAAAGCCTGTGTATATATTTTTCTTCCTCAAACTCCAATTTGAATGTTTGTTGGCAACCTTGTGCAAATGAGGTAAAATGGCATAATGAAAAACCAAGTCTAATACAATATTTAATGACGATTAATTTACCAAAATTTGTCTAAGTGATTTTGCATCAACTATTTCCCCATGTGCCTTATGCCACGTTGATGACTTTTCAGTTTGATGAGGCCAAAGCTCTGGAACTCAGCAACAAATTGATACCTGTTGAAGAGTTGGCAAAAGACGTTGATATGGAGAGTATTGAAGTGTCTGCAACTGCAGTGAACCTCAAAAAAAGTCCAGCTGCCAAGCAAGAATCACTGCCAAGGTATACCACTGTAAAACTACTACTGAAATAATAATAATAATGGTCTTTATTCATCATTTTCACAAGTTATGAGTTACAATACTAAATTGCTATTTGATGAAGGGCGAAGTTCAGCCTAGGCTGTTTTTCAACTTAACCAATCGCATTCCATTTTCATAATGAGAAAACATTCATCTAGCTCTGTATTTTGATTTGTATTTTCCAGCACACCTAGAGAGGATTCAGCTAAAAAAACAAGAAAGCATAAGAAGCGTAAAGGTAAATTGCCCAAAAATTGCGATCTAAGTGTCCCGCCAGACCCAGAAAGATGGCTGCCCAAGTATGAAAGGTCAGGCTATCGCAGAAAGAGAGACCGCAGAACCAAAGAGGTCATCAAAGGGTCTCAGGGTACGGCCTCTGGACAAGCGGAACAGTAGTAAGTGTTGGAAAGTTAATGTGACAGGGTGTCTGAATATTGTCTCGATCTGTTAATTTCAAATGACACCGCTGATTCACACAATGTTCCATGATCATTCTAGGCTTTGCTTTCCTGTAGTCAAAAAATAAACAGACGAATCGACTATTTTAATGTAATAGTTCTAACCCATCGATTTTTTCAGTGATTTTTCCAAGTTCGTTGATGATTCTTCGGATACAACTGGGTCCACAGTGGAACCTTCTCCAAGAGGGAAACCACCTCAGCACCAGCAGAAGAAGAACGTTCAAAAAAGAAAAAACAAACGCCGCTAGTTGATTTATTCCAAGTTTCTTGTTTGATTTTTATATTCACATTGTTATTTAAAAATATAGTTATGTGACCAAATTCATGAAATTAATTTCATCAACTACCAATTCATGAGAAGCAAAAATAATTTTTTTAAATACCATTTCGTATATATAATAACTGGAAAGAATTTTATCATCAGCAATTCAAATATATGAAGATGTCAAAATAGCTAAAACTTATTCGAAATCCAATTTCACTTCATTCAAAATTGAAAATTGTGGTACCACCAGATTATAATTTATGAACGAATTATTACATATCGTAGATATTATCATAGTTCTATTCAAAATAAAGATAAAGCCATGTAGTCTTTTTCTGTTACTGCTTCCTCACTACATATTATTGAAAGAAAAGTTAATACTTTGGTCGAAATATAGCTCGAGGGATATATCGGGTATCCCAATAAGGTCGGCAACATGGAACATAGCGCTAGATAGCGCATTTACTATGGTGCTGGTGCTAAGAAGAATTTTCTTGTAAAATCATTATAATATTAGCCCCTTTCGTTTGTATGCAAAGTGTAGCACTCTCCTACACCTCGTGTATTTTGCACCGCTTTTGAGCATTCGTTTCGCGAGGTGTAGAATGAATAACATTAGGTTAAATGCACTGAAAATCAGCTGGTGTAGATTACACGACACCGAAAAGCAGACGAAAGAACCTATTGAGGTACTGTATTTATAACGGAAATTAAGAGTATATAATTCCATGCGTCAGTGCTCGTTCTTGAACATTTTAGTTATCTTTGATAATGAGGGGGTGGGGAAAGCTGTTGAAAAAAAGTAGGTATTTCAAATTGCTTTATCTTCAACTCCAATACCCTTCCCTTATTCATCCAAATTGGATCAAATAGGCTCGTTTTTGAAAGATGACTTCACGCTCATTCGAATGCCTACTTTTGATGGCAAGAATTCATATATCCACATGAATACAAGCATAGCGATTAAAATCCACCAATCAGAACTATTATAGTTGCGCCTGCGTGTTACGAAGGATTTGAGACAACAGTCCATAGATCTTTCTGCTTACGCTAGATCCGGCATCATGTAGTATTTGTTTGGTATCAGAGGGGTATTGATGAGAGGGGGTGAAGGGCAAGAAAGTACTACATGATACAGTAGCGTACAGTTGAGATATTTTGAAGGGTACAAAACATATTCAATTCTTCATTTTCTAATGAATGATTTGACTTCACTGGTTACAAAAAAAAACAAAATGAACAGTAGGTAAATAGGGGTAGGTAGATATCGAATTGTACTTTGTACAGATTGAGGTGATTAAATAATGAAAACCTTGCTGATGAACATTGTTTATTATTATTAGGCATATCTGATTATTATAAAACAATTCATTTACATCAATTCTGGTAATATCATTCTGATATTCTAATATATATCTATGTATTTTTTCCTCTTGATGTGATGAATTGGATTTTCAGAGTAGATGTTTTTATTCTCAATCAGAGAATAAAATAGAATAAAATAAGTATAACACACAGAAATACTTCCATATATACCCTGTAAATAGCTTTCGGTATTCCCTCTCAGTTTCTGAAGCTGTTAAGGTTGATGATGATCAGGAGAATCATTTGGAGTAAGATGGCGGCCGGTGGAGTAGATTCGATAACCCCCCAATGAATCACTATAGCGAATATAATTTATCTTCAAATGTACCTATCTCTTGATTTGCTTTCCAAATCCATATTCCAATGGCATATTCTCCACGTAGTTCTCCTTGTCAAGTTCCCAATGACTCAATGGTTGATATCCTCTACAAAAAGAAAAAGTATATTATCAAATATGGGTTACTTGTGAAAGAATTAAAGAAAAGTTATTACCTCTCAATATTCTTTGGCTGCAATACTGAAACATCAATAAAATTGGTAAAGTTCCAAGTACTAGTGCATGATTTCTTGCCAGCTGGTGAAATTCTGATACTTTCTGGAGAAAAATGATCAGAGCACAAAACTCCATAGAAAGGTATATTTCCGGTAATACCCAAAACATTGCACCAACTTTTTTTTTGTTTGATGTTTTTGGGAAACCTATAAAATGAAATCATTTATATTACATACCTATTATATACGGCTGTAACATCATGCAATCGGTGAACAAATTGACAGAAATGGCAATTCATTCAAGAAGAACTTAAGATTGCCGAAGGGTCTGGACAAAGATTCTGGATATCCAAATAAGTAATTCAAATCTATCGAATATAAAGTATTCATAATTTATTTTTAGTTTCTATTCTTACTTCCTGTCCCATCCAACAGTACGCCTATGGTTTATGGAATACAAATACTATGATATAAGTACATACCTATGAAAAGATCTGGCAGAACCCTTTACAAATTTGTTGCTGCAAATCATACAGGATTTCGGCATTGCAATCTAATTGTTCACATAAAAACACTCAAAACTATGTGAATCAGACCCGATCGACACCGGAATTCGCTGAAGATTACAATACTTGACATTTGTCGGAATTTTAAATTTGTGTCAAACTAACGCGGGTCGTCAAAATTTGAAAACGACCAATCAATGGCTTAGTACTTTCGAACCCTCCCGAACCTACAAAACAAATAACCTGGATACCGGATCTAGCGTAAGCAGTAAGATCTATGCAACAGTCCGATGATGAAAAACAAAGCTAGTAATGCTAGTATATGTCTAATACATATAAAGGAAGTTGGAAGGAGAGTATAGTATGCCAATGAACAACTCGAATTTATTTATTATTATTATTATAATTTCACCTTCACTGAAAGGTCGATTCTGATCGACCCCTTTTTTAAGCTACAATCTGGTTCGAGGCTCCTACCCTACCCTATCCTAATAACCCACCCACCCACCCCCCACTCCTCCCCTGACACAAAGACATGACTCAGAAGGTTTTTTACAACATTTTCCTTCGCCGACTGACAAGACAAAAAATGAAAATCTCCATTCAAGTCTCTTATGGCCACGAGCCAGAATATAGATACAATCAATAAAAGGGCAAAAGCCCTAGGAATTGGTTTTGGAATTCTGACATTGACTCATGGTGCGTGTCACTTTTTGTCGGTCTTCGGGCCGCCCTTGATGGGGTTCCTCCTCGCAAGAGGAGAATAGAATAAAATGTATTTACAAACCACACACTGTAATGAATAATATAATAAACATTTTAAAAGCAAAGCAAGCTCTACAGGTTCTCTCATCTGTGTCCGGGGTTCGATTCTCATTAAATTTTTTTTTTCAGTCAAGTCTCAAATATCTCTGACCGGGCACCCAGTCAAAGAGTATATAGGTTTAGTAGAACCTATACTTGACCTAGTAGTTGAAGAGCACTTTTTTTAATCATATTTTCTTCCCTCGTGCTCAAAGGTCCCGAAAAATAGTGATCTAGTGATAGGTTAGTACGTTCAGGTCAGGTAAGTCTCATTGGATGAATAGGTATAGCGCGATAGCACGTTCAAATTTCTGAAAGTATATTTCACAAAATAATAACATGTTGAGCCTATTTAACTCATAAACTGCAAGGATTGAATTTGAAACTATCTTTAACTCGAAATTGGACGTCAAGGACGATATTATATTTCTCAACTAAAATCAAAAATAATATCGAACAACTAATATCGAAGCAATTTTTCATCAATATAATTTTATTAGGTTGATTTGAAAAATTATATTGTCTTTCAAAAATAGAAGTAATAGTATTCGTTAATGCGGTCGTTAGCCATATTATATCTATTAAGTAGAAGGCTTTACCTACAGTTTATAAATAGCATTTGCAAAGAAAGCAGAATAAATGCAAAATTCAACGGTGATAATTGTAATAATGAGCATTTTTCAAGTAGCATAGAAGAATACGATGATCTAACATCTAACCAAAGAATTTGATCTAACAATCTAAAACCTTCAAGGACCAGAGGGAAAATGGCGCTCACCGGGTAATGGCGCGCCTCTCTAAAGTCTTAATGCCGCCATATGTAAAACGGTGGAGGGGAATGGCCCCTGGCCATGCCCTGGCCCCTACACGTACTGTGACGTAGTCACGCAGGGGACAGAGCCGAACCGACAGAGCTCGTTGAAAGCAACGGCAAGCAACGGTGAAGTGCGTTTATTTGAATGCTGCTGTGCTGGACTAATTTTCGTTGCGTTTTTTTTTTCGGTAAGTTCAAATTTTGATCTCCTCTCCTAGAGGTATTTAATCACTCTATATTATTCAATTTGGAACAATTGCTTTTCAATGTTTGTTAAATTCAAAGATACATTAATACGACCGTTTGGGGTTATGCCGCTAACACGAGCGCCATTACCCCTTACTGACTTCTTTTTCATTGTTATAGACATGCCCAGAAATCGCCAAAGAACAACCGCCAAAGCGGCTTGGAACGAAGAAAACCTTAAGTGGGCCCTTCACGCGCACTTTTCTTCGACTTCCGAAGTGACGCTCCATCGCTCCACTCCAAAATCGAACGTGAAGTTTTCATACGCGCCTGGCGCGTCTCGCATCTGACTTGGCGCGAGACGTTCCAACCTTCCTAAATTCCTGGCGCGAAACCATCAGAGGAGTCAACCAAAACCCAACGTGAAGGGTCGATTCTCGCGCCGTTCCGACTCAGGAGACGAACAGTCAAATCCCAGCAAACACGTTACATCACTTGGCAGTTAAGCGAAGTCTCGAATTGCACATTGAAAGATATATTCATTGTGATTACGCATATTCATTCCAAACAAGTAATATTGAGACATTGCTTTGTTAATAAGAATTCAAAGATGCAGTGACAATAATTTGGGGATATTGATAAATAACCACAATGCCACTTCCACTGAGAGTGGCAAATTTCTAGTTAAAAACTTTGCCATCGAGCAACTTCGCAACGAAGTCTATTCGAGATCATCACTATGTTAACATGAAATGGATTAAATTTAAATTCCCCTCTGAGTACGTCACTTCATGTTCCCAATGTGGCTGTTTATTCTTGTGAATGTTAGTTGTATTTATTCGCATATTCTGTATTTCGAGCTGATAATTGACAATATGGATGAACAATTTCCACTTTTATATACTTCACGGAATGAAGCATCCGACTTTTACATTCAAACATTTCGTCTTCTGAGTGTTGATTGTAGCAGTCTGAAATTTATTCACTTTTGGCCATTCAATTCAAAAAAATATAAGGCTACCCCGATTCAACTGTACCGATCCCTCAGCATTATGTTTGAGATCCCTTTAGAGTAACCAAATTTGTAACAGTATGTAGGTACCTATATTAGGTTGGTATAAGATATAAGGTACACAATTTAAAAATAATATGAAATGATATTTCATTATACGATTCAATCAAATTTAATTATAGGAAAACAAGATTTTGCGTTACTCCTGTATTTAACTAATGAATGTAGATGAATTAGTAGCTTTTGAGAACTTCTGAACACATATATAAAATTTATAAATGAATATAAAATTCAAATAATTATTGTGCATATGATTTTGCTCGTTTCGCTGATTTTGTTTGAAAAAAAAATCGATTTTTTCCTCATAATAATTATTCATCAGTTAATTATATTATGGAATAGTAGTAACTTTATTGAAAATATTCATGTGTTTGGATAGAACCAGACTTGAAAACCTCGAAAAATGCAAAGCATGAACCGCCCGCCCGGTATCAGCAATGAGTGAAGTCAGTCGCGTGAGCATTCAGTTAATAGTTGACCGCACCGACAGAGGGAGCGGTTTGCGCGCGATCCACAATCGCTCATAAACAATGATACAGAAGCACTACTGGAAATCCATCTAATATTGGATATGTTTTCTATGTGTGGTGAAAAAAGCAATGCAACTTTGACGTCTCGAAGAAACCTCGCCTGAACTGACCGAAATGGATATCGCTGCGACTACTGAGCTATTAATATTATAGTAAAATGATTAATGACTAATGACCATTATGTATGCGTTTGACGTGTGGTTACAAAGGGAACACTACAGTGAAGTCTCGAATAAACCTCTCATAAACCGACCCAATGTGGTTATCAATTGGACTACTGAACTATTGAGATTTGTATAACGGAAAGGAGATGGCATAATGAGGTCTCGTAGAAACCTCGCATAAAAGTTCGCAATGTGGCTATATTTCATACATTTATTGACTTAAAAACTTCCACAAAAGTGACTACGGATGGATGTTTATTGGGGGCTATTTTTTCAAATCTCAATTTGAACAGCACAACGACTTGAAATGCGTACTTGACGTCGCGGACATTTCGCTGCAAATGCGAGCGGAAGGAAATGTTTTTGGTACATCGCATGCGAGGTTTTAGTCGCAAAGTTACTTCCATAGTACATTACAGTTACTTCCCAGTGTTTGCTGGGATAGAGCAATAACGAGTGGAACAGAGACAGTTGATTCAACTAGACTGTATGTGTCTTCCTTCAGTTGATTTTATTTTTATTGGCTTTTAAACTTTGAACAGTTGAGTTCTCACGACTGATTAATTCTTTCAATTCTTTCTTTGATGATACTTTCTTTCAGGAATGACACGACCCTTGTCCACTGATTTCCTAACAGAGTTCATCGAGTTATAACACAGTTTTCCATGTTTATGGAGGATTAAAAGTGCAGAATATTCTAATAAAAATTTGAGACAACAAGCATACGATTGCTTAGTTGATTTGTGAAAAACGGTACTACCCGAAGCAGATAAGGCATTCGTTGTTAGAAAAATCAACAGTTTACGGGGAAGGAACTAAACAAGATAAAATATAAAAAGTCAGGCAGTGGCACGGAGGAAAATTATGAACCAAAACCATGGTATTTCAATTTGCTTCTCTTCACTGCCGACATAAACTGAAAAAAATCCGGTAGTCCTCTGGGTTACATTTATTGATTTCCTTCAGGAGATCCATATAGTTTGATTCATTCCGGCGCAAGTACTATTTTTTGGACCAATAATACTTCTTTCTCTTTCTGTTGGACTCATAATTTTCTTTATCCAATAATAATAAACATGCAATTTTTCTTTTTGAATGCAAAGAAGACATCAATTTAACCAGAACCCACTAGTTATCACAAGCTGAATGAGGAATTATGTTAATTTGAATGTGCGTGTAGTTTGGCATGGAATTTCGTTCCTAGAGTGACGCGCTGGGAGCACGCGCTGTGAATCCAAGAAAAACTGCACGTGAAGGGCCCACTTTAGATCCGCTAAAACTGAGATTGAAAATGGGATGTCCAAGAGACAAGCCGCAAAAAATATTACATCCCATTCACTACTTTGAGGGACCGACTAAAAAACGAGAATATAAGCAACCCAAGATTAGGTCGTTGGCCCATTTTCACCCCGCAACAAGAACATGAAATTGCTGAAAAAGTCAATAAGCAGCTGAGTTCGCTATATTATGGACTCATCAGTGTCACAGACTTGCGTAAAGTGGTGTATAAATATGCTGAGCTCAATATTATCAAAAACAATTTCGATGAAAACAGCAAAACCGCTGGAGTGGATTAGGTACACGGCTTTATGCGACGGAACCCCTCAGTTTCTGTACGCAAAGAGAAAAATATTTCAAGAAAGTTATTCAGAGAGTGAAGTTGAAGAGCAAGAAAACATTTGTGACGATGACAGTGATGAAGAAATGAATGTGGGTGATGAAAATTGTAACAAATGCATTATTTAAAAATAACGAGATGTGGTATCCCTGTACAACATGTGGGCTGTGGTCTCATGCAACATGCAACATGTTCTGGATAGGATTCGGCAGAAGGATAAGCAGAGTCGGCCTTATTATCTCTGATTTATGTCGTGCTTAACGATAGAATCTTATCATTTCCAGTTCACTTTTTGTCTTTCTTGTTTACATTCAAAAAGTTTGTCGTTGCATACGTTGCTATATTTGTTTATTCTATAAGGCTGATATCTTGGGTACAAATGCAAATATTTGATGCCATTTTATGATTAAAGACTAGAGTTTAATTGAATACTTTGATCTCATGCTTATTTACTGAAGATAATGGATCTTTCTTATTGTTATATTGCAAAAAAAATGTTTGGGAGTCATTGCCCCTTCGCCTGAATGGCATTATACCCAATAAAAGGGGCAATGACGCTATCATGCCTTCTTTTCTAATGTTTATTACTGCTGACAGTGCTGACAATCCAGTGAAAAAGTTGTTTATTTGAAAGTTGACGTTAATGTTAATGTACCTACGGAATTTTAAAATAAAACAACCAATTTAAAAAATATATGTAGTTTGATTCCCCCTACTTATCCTACTTACTATGTAGAGTGCTGTAGATACCATTCATAAAAAGAGTACATTATTATGCTGGGTTTATAGATTCAACTAAACCAAAAATTAAATTAACAATTAACCCATTAGCGCTCAGTGGGTCATTAACGACCCAGGTTATAGTAGTGCCCACTATTTTTTTTCAGGTTGGCTGAAGAGAAATGGAGTTTTTTAGGGTGCCCATGTGTCGATTGATCATAGAAAAATAGAAAAAAATATATCTCATTATAAATGGCGTTACTATAGGATGTGGGTCATCAACGACCCACTAAGCACATATGACAATTGAATAATCTGGAATATAGAAGTACATAACTTTTATTCGACTATTTATTTTTGATGATATAAAACAAAACATTTATCATGGAGTGTTACTTCGCAAGTAGAATATTCTTTGGTGGACTTATTTTAACAAACAGCACATCTTCTTGCCAAATTAGTGAGATTTATGAGTCGGGCACTGAGTCTAGCATGTAGAGGATAGTTTCTTGAAGATGTTGGTCCAGTTCTGGGGGGTACAATTCCATATTATGTTAACGAGGATTAGGCTACTTTCCTTCGGAATATGAAACTGTTGATTGATAGAACGTGTACTATGGCGTAAAAAAGTCATAAAATTATAGGCATGTACAGTTTTTTTTCACGTATAGAAATCTGATAGTTGGACATCCATATATTCCACTTTCCCCATATTCCTGTTATACATAGACACAACGGCTAAGGATTCTAAATTTTTTTTTCTTGTCCTAAGCTGAACTTCTAAGCGCTTTCTGTGTGGGATTTGCACCAAATTGATTAGATAACAATGTCACATTGCTGTTATCCTTCCAGCGCACTGCGAAGATATTGTGGTCCTCATCAAATCATCACCTGGTAAGCCACAATTTTCAGTTCTGTCAGCTCTCACGGTTCCTGTAGCTGAATATCCCATTTCTCCGAGCAAACTGAACAGTTTTGCTGAGGTGAAAATTTCAAGTCTTCGAAATGCCACTCTTTTTACGAACTTGATAAATATCGAGTTGAACACAGTATCCAAACATAGTCATGCACCGTATGCTCAGTGGGTCGTTAACGACCCTTTCAATTTGGTTGACAAATTTTGGTTGAAAAATGTTGGAATATTTCAGATACTCGAATTGGGATCATCTCGTTATACGATTGTTATTCTTTATTAATACTGAGAATTTTTTTTTACAAAAGGAAGTGAATGTTATCTACTCAAGTTCTCAACACAGCAACTCAGAGTAGATCATCAATCACTACTGAATCGATTTTCACATGTTGGTGTAGATAATATTGATCAACAATATAGCTTGGGAACATCAAAATATTGTTTGCAAAAGTTGTTATCGATGTAAATGAAGTAAAAGTTGATATCCCCGAAAAAAATATATTTTTTATGTATTGGGTCATCAACGACCCACTGAGCATTGATGAATATGAATGTTCGTAAATACTGGACATTAATGGGTTAAGAAATGTTGAATGTACTAGAACGTCTATAAGGGTTCATACCATAGATCTTATAACGCTAGATACGGATCATGTAGTATGGTATCAGAGGCAAGAGGGGTCTGCAAGACCTTAACAGTAGGTACTATGATCACGTGGTACAATTCGTATGGTCGACAATTGAAACGACCAATCAATGACTTAGCAACCCCCCTCCAAACAAATAACCTGGATACCGGATCTAGCGTAAGTTAAATTAATAATTAAGAATTACGAATTTGGTTAACTTTCAAATGCCAATGTTCCTAATAGTGTTATGTTATGGGTTTCAGGTTCAGGAGCTTTTTGCTCATTTGATTAATAATATTATTTAATTTAACACTTTGAAATGACATTGATGAGCTTTCAATCATGTAACATTCAACATCTGATTGCATTGTAAATTCCTAATTATTAATAATTCTTATATAAACCCACCCTTATCGACAGGAAGCATGAATTTCTCATAGAAATTAGTTATTTGCGAATATCTAGGAAACTAATAAAGACATGGAATAGGGTTTGCGCTAGAAGGTAGCTTATTTTCACCAAGTTCACTGATGAAAACATGCATCGTCTCTTTTGATGTATTCAAGACAATCTGAATAAACTCATCCTTTTGTAAACAGCGTCATCTTGATGACGAGGTAGCAAGTACCTAGCTAGAAGAAGGTAGCTTATTTTCACCAAGTTCACTGATGAAAACATGCATCGTCTCTTTTGATGTATCCAAGACAATCTGAATAAACTCATCCTTTTGTAAACAGCGTCATCTTGATGACGAGGTAGCAGGTACCTAGCTGTTGAAAATGTAGATTATTTCAGGTGAAAAATAAGTAAAATAACAGTTTGCTTGCTTAGTGCTACAGAACGTGTACTTCGACATCTTTCGATATTAGTCAGAAAAAGGTTTTTCAATTCAGTGACTCTATGTTTTATAATGCTACCATCTAGTTTAAAGTGACAAAAATAAACAAAGGTACCTATTACTTAGTGTAGGATAAATAAAACGGTGTTCTTCCATGATAAACAGAGATGGCGCTATATTTAATGTTAAAAAAAATATATTTCAACAGTACCGACAATCATCAAAGAAGGTATTCGAATAAGCGTCTTTCAAATGAGCCTAAGTTGATCAAATTTGGATGAAGGGTATTGAAGATACAGCAATTTGAAAGAGGTCATTAAGATAGTTGTTCCGAAAATTCATTCGATATCGGATCAATTGGATTTTCCCGCTCAATTGAATTTCTACTCATAACACTTTTCAAGATAACACTTTCATGCCTAACGAGTCGCTGATGACAACATTCGTCGTTTCATAAAGTTGACAAACGTTTTCAATTTTCTGAGAACGGCATGCCAAAGTGTACCTACCCACAAAATATTCTGAATCTGATGAATGGAAATATACTAATATTCGTGACAATAATATCTCGTATATAACGACGTGGATGATAGTTTACTTACCAAAAATATCTGAATATCTACCTCTATCAATTATTATAATGTTAGAAATGTCACAATAACACAAACTATCTCATGAACATGACGACTGCTGTTATTTTTTTGACATCAGAGGTATGCAAAGAGAACTGACCAGACAGCCCTAAATACAAAAGCCATTTAAAAAAAATGTCAGAATCATCATTATACGACATTGGGCATATGGCATATTTGTTTCTATTAAATGTCAGTAGATAGTAAAGGAAAAGTTAAGATAGGGATATGTAAGCCGTTTTGAGCAGAAATGATTAGTTTCGACACAAAAAATTCCTAAAGTTGAAAAATCTCGATTTTTCACACCCTATATCTCTGTAATATTTCGCGCTATACCCCAAGTATGATAGATCGACGAAATCAGCTCTTCATGAAGAATCTAAAAATGAAATAAAATACAGGGTGTTGCATTTAAAATAAGAAAGTTGATATTGGCCACTGTGGCATGACACACCCTGTATACAGTTTTTTTTGAAAAAAAAGCGCAACTAAAGATACAAATCGACGTGTCCAAGCTTTTTTCCTAAAACGCCACCGTTTATCTATTAACGAATTTATTCCATTTGGCTGGTACACACTGTATATAGAGCTTGATCAAGATTTTTTGATTGGAAATAGTGAACTAGATTGGGAATGTATCAGAATCATGGAATACAATTTTTTGTGGCATATGCCCATCAACTTAATATTTTTTATTTTTGTTGAAAACGAAAATGGCGGACATAGAAACTTAAGAAAACATAAATTTGATGGAACCAAATTGTAGGTATATCTTCACGTATATATTTATGAATGCTTATAAGCTCAATTTATAAACTCCGCTGCCGTAGCTACCGTTGACGCTGCAGTTACTATTCGTAGATGGAATATGCTACAAAATAAACATATGTTCATGAACTCTGCAGCTAACGCAGGTGCCGTCGGATATCTCCTCAATACATTTTGGAACGGCAACGTCAACTGTAGCTACGGCAGCGGAGTTTATAAATTGAGCTTTAGCCTATTCTTGAGAGGTTCGCGACAGTCATCAGTAGCAGATTCTATCTACTTCTTGGGTTGAACTCCGCCTTTTATGTTCAGTCTATTATATTTTGTGTATACTCACCTTTATATACTTACAGGTATATATAACTATAAAATCCTTCATTATGCTCCTAAGTCTATGAGAGCTGACGTTTGACAAACATTGCTTGTATTGTCGATTGAGTAATATAAGAAAACAATCCTTCCTATATAGGAATCAAAATTAATTATTTTTTAACAAGTTGATTAATGTAAGGGGAAAATGAGAAATCTCTCTGGTATATTCAAGATTCCTATATTTATAGTTGAATATCAGAAAATATAATGAATAATTCTAGCATTTGAATGAACGACAAAATGGTATTTGTCCTTCATCAACTACTTCCATAATTTTCCAAACATGTATGTCAACGCTTCAGGTGTAGATCTCTGAAAGAAGGAACCAAGCAATGTAGTTTGTACTGCACTCCTACCACTTCCTCTGACCTTATTATTTTGTGACTGGTTCTTCGATTCATATCTTTTACCACAGATTCTTCTACCATAACTTCCATCAGTATTCAGATTCTGCGATGCAGTTTTTACTGAGTGACCAGAGCCCGACTGATTGAAAGCTTCTTTAGATTTTTTGGGTGCATTATTGTTGTTATTCTGTTTGGGCGGCTGCGGCTGTCGGATACTTTGGTGCTGACTGAGGCTTATGTTCAGGACTATCTGCTGCTGAGACTGGTCATTATTGCTTTTGAAGTTGTTCGCTCTTTGCCGGGGTCTTGGTTGAATTGAATTTTTCTGTGATTGCTTCTGCCTTGGTTTGTGCTGTGGTTGACCTGTTGTTGAGAAAGTGGTACTCTTCACAAACATTGAATTCTCAGTCTGAGAACTGCATCCTCCCGTTTTCGAACTCTGCACGACTCCCTAAAAATACGGTCATTACGAAATACGAATATTGTACTGCGTAGATATATTACGGAAAAGGAGTTGAAGGAACTTGCTCAGAGCTGTCCCAAAGCATTGTGCTTAGTGCTTATTGAAGCACTCGAACCAGTGCTTAGTCCTTCTTGCATTATACGAAAAGGCTTATTAGTGCTTAGTAATCCCGAGAACTGTTAACTACCGAGCAGTCGAGCACTGTTCTTGTTAAAGACTAATAGCAAATAATGAAAAAATACAGAAAAATAAGTATATCTATTGTTTTTTTCCTGAATTATGACCGTAGTCACAGTGATGTTTCTTATATTTCTCGAATTTCTGTTGAGGTACCTCAACGCGAAACAGACAACCTAGTTTTTGAGAAGCAAATTTTGCAATGGACGCCGTGGAACAAAGAAATCCATCAAATTTTTCTGATATTAATTCACATGATTTTCTCGAATAAATTTATAGGATTGATGAAAAATTTAACAATCTCATTTCAAAAAAGAACGCCCAGATCCGAAACATCGAATTCGAAAGTTGATGAAACTGTCATTTCATATGAGTTGAGGTTGCAGAAATGACGAAGCTAAACTAGATTTTTTCCTAGATATCTCCTTAAACTCTCGAATGCATTTATTAAACACTGTGTATCTCAGTTTTCTTCATACAAAAGTGGTTCAGATTCCAATATAAGCTCTAATAGGTCCCGGTCTTCTTCACTCGCACAAGTTTCGAATAAATAAATTTAGTTGCGGTTTCCAACTTTCAAGTAGATTTAAAAATTCCACCAAAATAAAACATCTAATTATTGTATATACCTACCACTTTGAGCGTCGATTTGTTGTGAGTTTTTCCACTGCCATCAACCTTATTCGTTCTGGATGAATTCACAACTCCAACCACCATACGAGTATCATTTTGCTAAAAAAATAAAAATAATCCGTAAAAAACTGCGTGAAAACATGAAAACATTCATCAGTGTGGCGGATCCTGTGATTCTGAATATAGAGGGTGATTCACAGTGGATGGCATATTTGAAGACAGATAATTCTGAAAATTAATACACGATAATAATCAGTGCTAACTTCGTTATAAACCCGTAAGTTCTTTTGTTTTCTGAATCTACGTTGATGCAACATCATAAGAGTTCAATATTTCGTTATACCAATCACCTATCCAAATCCATTGGAGGTAAATTGGTATGGTTCGAGCCTGCAATTAGTATTTCTGTTTCCCCTAAAAGTAGTTCGGATTCCACTACAAGACATAGGTCCCGCTCTTCCTCCTACCGCTCAATTTTCGAATTTTGAGGAGGTGGTTCTCAACTATGAAGTAGCGACCCACATATTATGGAAAACCGATGCTAATATTTGCAAAACCAAATATAATAGAGAAAGTTTAAGGACACTTAGAATCTACACCATCATTTGAGGCCCATTTGCTCTTCATTTTTATTAAAAAAATACTGACTGTATTGATCTAAAGAACTGTGTTAAAAATTGATATTGTATATAACAATTTGGGGCTCATTCTGAGTCTCTGGGCTATAAATCTTTAACCTCGTCTTTAACCGTTGAGTTAATAAACAATACGATTGCAAAAATTATCAATAACTTTTTTTATATTTATTACAAATTCATATGTATGATTGTATTCGTAATTATAGTACCTCACCGAATTTTTATTAAAATATAGGGTGTACTATTAAAAAACTATATTTCGAGTTGCTACGCTTTTCTGGATAACTCTGTATATTTAAGGAATAGTACAGAAAATGCGTCTACAAAAAGTAAGAATATACCAATATCGAATTAATTCGATACTTATTAGAAGTATGCATATCTAGAGAACGGAAAAGAATAATTCTTGTGAATTTTAGTTACTGTTGCCAGATCTTGTGTGATGATGAATTTGCGCATTCTTTTTTTATTCTTATCCAATAATTCAAGAACTGAGAATGACACATCAAATTTCCAACTCGTATCTTTTATAATAATTGAGATCCCCAAGGTGGAGCTCGAAAAACTGGCACACTGCATTTTGACAATAAAAATTAAAACCATAGCATTTCTCAATCAATAAGAATTTGAGGACCTTTCTAGTGAAGTGTTACTAAAGCCTTAAGCCCGTATACTTACTCTCATTTGAAAATTCAGATGTAGCATAGTTGTGTTCATTGCAGCTATTATTCTGAGGGGGTTGAATCCAGGGATGAATTCATGCGTTTCAATATGTAATTTCAAGATCTAAAAGAGACGTGTCTCCGGATTTCAATATCAACCGATTATATATCTACCAATACATCGACTCAAGAATGGCGTTTTCGAAGTTAAACGTTGAACAATAATTATTGTTCATGGTTTATTAACATTATATATTTATAGTTAATGCACCACTCGTGGAATGCACCAGATTCATCACAACACAGCGTTCAGCGTTGTTCAACATTGAAAATTATCATTCTTTTAGATAACAAAAATTATCACAAAATGGCCACTTATTTCGTCGTCGAATAATCTATGTGGCGTGTATGGATTTGAACATTTTCTTAAGGTTTACTAGTTTTTCATGTTGTCACTGTCAGGAGAAAATAACAATTTTCTGAGCGATCAGGAATTGATATATACGCCAGAGCGAATGAATCAGCTATTCCGCGCAAGTTGTTACCCCAGAAAAATATTACGCCCCTTTGTTAATTCGACGACGATTTTTCTCATATTGATAATTATCATACTATACCTGACGATTTCTATTATTTTTGCTAGCCATTTCTTACTACTTCGTCTGATTCTTATGTTCAGGTTGATTAAATCTTAAATCTACCTCAGTTAACAAATAACAATATATAGTTATCACCAAAGCGAAGACACTGACAAAATATTATCGAACAATCGAACAACAAGCAATGGATTTTTATGGATTTCCCGAACGCCCGAACCTGATAGACTTCACTTCACCACTCCGTTGAAGTATTTTCTATGATTTTATGGAGAAACCATCAGCAGTAGTGATGGGCAATCTCGAATGAAAAGAATCGAACATTTCAATTGTTGGAACCTCTCGAGACCTCTCGAGAGAATGTGATTTGTTCATGAGAAATCATTCGAATGATTTCACATAGTGTTTCACATACGACCGACGACGCACAATCGACAAGATGATGCGCGAGCAGTAGTATTTATCCTTATCCATAGATCTTACTGCTTACGCTAGATCCGGCATCCTGTAGTAATTTTTAGGTCAAGAGGGGTCTGCAAGAAAGTAGGTAATATAGTCACGTGGCACAACACATTTATATGGTCAACAACTAAAACGACCAATCAATGGCTTAGTACTTTCAACCCTCCCTACATACAAAACAAGTAACCTGGATACCGGATCTAGCGTAAGCAATAAGATCTATGTATTTATCATATGCAGCGAGATGTGAAATGCGTTGCGAGGTGCGGATTCGAGTGGTGCGACAGATAGGTACGAGAGAATCGAATTAGATCCGACTATCGTACTTCGTATCTACCAGTACATCGAGATTCGAGATGCTGACTGATGGTGAATGATGACGTGGCCCCGAGTGAAAAACATTTCGAATGAATCATTCGATTGTTGGAATCATTCGAGAACAAACATTTCGATTGTTGATATCATTCGATTGTGCCCATCACTAATCAGCAGAACCAAGAACCAACCTAAATCGTACAGCTGGTAACATTGCCATATTGCCAACATTTGTAACTTTTTTATGGGATTCACAGCACTGACATAAGACATACCAACGTAAGGATACCAACCAAGATACCATAAGTAGTTATACATCTGTGGTTATACATACCTCAAGGTCCTCAAGAATGGTAAAAGTTAACCATCCTTGTTATACATATATATACTGAACGCAATAATTTTAGAATGACCAAATTTGCAGAGCATATCTTCCTCGATATCGTTAATATATTTTCTATTTATTAGTTACTTTATAGATAAGTTATAATACGATATCGTAATAACCTATATCGATATATTATTTGCAAACGATAAACTCCAAAATCGTGTTAGTGCATGGTCTAAGATCATAGTCGTTAGAAAAGAAACGAGGTATCGAGATATAGTAATGAACAGATGGATTGTTTCTTCTATCCAAAGATTATATAACGGTGTCTAAGGCGAGACACCTATCGGCTACTTAACAAACATTATCAGTGGCGCTATCTATTGATATGTTGTCGAACTCCATTTATCCATGCATTGATTTTGCTGCTTGATGTGTAGAGCGGTGTAAATGAATTCTGTACTATTCGTCAGTATCAGAGATAGTCTCTGTCAGTATAGAATTCGTTGATCAGGACGGATCGATCGTTGATCGAGAAGTATCACGGAAGGATCGCATAGGAACTAGTTCATGAAAATCAACAAAGATGGCGCTTATGTATTATCGTCAGACTGTAATCGTCAGTACATATCTGTACATAGAGACACTGTCCTCACTGTCACCAATCGGCAATCACCAATCACAAATCACCATCACTGTATCACTGACCTCAAACCTCAATGTAGTCACCACCATTCACCTCACAAGGCATGTACTGCGTCTACACCGAACTTCGTAAGAATGAACAATAGAAAACTACGCGAAAAGTGAATTATTGCAGCAACCAAATAGATACCTAATCATTTCTGTTACGTAGAAAACATCAGATATAATATTAGGTCTGGTTTGCCTGATTTTATATCTTGCTTCAAAAGAAAGAAAACTGTGAAATATGTACATATTATACATAAGTACATAGAACATAACATACCTATATTGCTTTATTTGACCTTTTTAGTATGCTTACTCAAATGACCTGTTACCTGTGATTGTCAAAGAAGTTCAGTTTGGACACTTGGCTTGGCCTTGCAAAACTGGCTCTGATAAAAAAAACACAGAAGGCGATATGCTGAATACGCAATAATACCTAAAACCAATAGATCATATTTCACCCCAAACCAAACTCCAACTTCTTGGCGAAGCGGATAGTTACCTTATTATGTGCGATTTTTCAGATTCCATTGTAATATTGCTCTGATCGATGTTTTTCTATTTCAAACCAACTATCATAACATCCAGTTTTTCATTGAATTTTGTTACAATTAGGTATTCGAACATCTGAAATGCTTATCGATTCCTAGCAGATATACCTAGTTGTTTCTGTTGTATAGTCATAAATACCATAATAACAAAGGTATTCGGATAGTTTCAGGAATCATTACGCGATATAACTTTACTAACCCTATAATAGGTATGGTTGAATCCAAAAATGAAATGAAATAGAGATAGAAATTGAAAATCAACGTCCGGTATAATATGGAAACTGAAAAAATTCGTCACTGGAACTTGCAACTTGCAACTTTCTACACAATAACTTCATATTATGTCAACTTTACATATATTCTATTGAAATGAAATTAGGTTGGGGGAAAATAAAATATTTCGTCGTCTGTAGTTATTTTTTTATTTTCTTTAAACAAATGAGAAATTGATATACCAGAAATATCGTACATTATAATTTTACATGAAGATACTGAAGATAGTGATGGTTTGCAAAAGTGACCTGAAAGTTGTCAAAAGGAGAAGTTTTTGATTTATTGTTCAGATCGACCAACAAAGCGATCAAACTTGACAAATGCCTCCAGATAAAATGTGAAAATTCCACACAGGAACTCTCATTTTTATACATATACATACGTTCATCTACCATGATATGTTGTAAACCTATGAATAATTGTAATCTAAGAGTGGTCCTAATATACATAATATATTCAATAATGACAACTTCCAGCTCAAAAAATAGCCAAACATTTAGAAACATTTTCGAGAAATAAAAAACATTTACACTTTGAATATATACATTCATTTAAATGTCGGAATTGATATTGACATTGAACACCTTACAAGGAATGATGAAAAATATCTGACAATAGTTTTTTTTCTCTTTCATGAGTCGAAAGTAACAGTCAGAGATATGACAGAATTTTGATCACATTACGCAGAGAATATTGTTCACCTCATACAATTATTCTACTGTGTCTGCCTTTATATATCGTAGCCAGATGTAGCAGGAAGCCAGGGTTCAGGAACCCTGGATTTTTGCCAAATAAGAACGAACTCAAGCTAAAACTATCATCGATTGTAAGGATATTAATATTTACAGTTTGAGGTGCAGGGTGCCAAATTGATACGTAAGATTGTTCTCACAAAATAAATAAGATAAGATTTTTTCTCAAATGTCCTTTGCTGCAAATTCGCTTCATCCGAACAAATTTTCAATTATTAGCATGTTTTCATTTATAAAAGAGCAATTTTCTTGAAAACCGTTGGTTTTTCCGGATTTCACTCAGAATTGATGAGGAGTTAAAAAAATGATTTTTCTGATTTCACCAGTGGCGTGAAATAGTCGAATTCAATTGGAGAATCTTCAAAACTATAGAAATTATGAATGAAAAATATTGTATTTTTCATATTCAACACCCTCTCTGCAACAAGCGATATATGAGAAAAAAGATATTAGAAGAAAGTCCCATTTCCGTTTCAATTTGGCACCATCATGTTGGGTCACCCAGTATAAGAAGCCAAAAAAATGAACGATCTTCTCATAGTTGGAAAATTATATAGAAAAAATGTACCTACTTATTTATGTAGGTCGGTTGAAACAAAGATTCTGTGATGCTTTTTTATAACTTTGTTGCGCCATATTCATGGTATAAATTCAGATTGACTGAGGATTCTTTCAAAATATTCTGACATAACTTACGAGAAAAAAGATTACCTATACTTGAGTTTTATCATTTTAAAAGAGCATATAGGTATACTTTACGCAGTCTTGTGGTTTAGCAGTGAAAATGTCAGTTACTTTTGGATCATACCTTGTATATTGTACATTTGATATATACCATTGATCTGGTCAATGAGCATCATGGGTGAAAGATTATTGCACAAGTGATTGGTGATTGTGATCTCATTCTGAGATTTTGTAATTGTGACATCGTCAGCTGATTAAAAAGTGATTATAGGAACTGTGCTGGAATGATAAAAAGAAATAATGCTCGTGTGCAAAGATAAATAAATATCGAAAATTCCTGTGAGTAATAAGTAGGTAGGTACAATCTGATATTCAGGTGCATTGCAAATCGCAAGTGTGCAGAAATACATATTCTTCAAATATATATACGGATATTCCAGGATATCTCGGTATTATTCAGTCTCGGTATGTCTCTTCGAGCTCAAGCAAAATTCCGAAATGACAAAGGTCTTACATCAATGTCCCAATATCAATTCCATGTTGATCTATCTAAAAATTCCTAGATATGGTTAATAAATCTGAACTAAGGTACTATCACATGTATGCGAATGTATTTGGCAACTTTATGGCAGAGATATTCAAAATACAAAATTTCACCAAGGTTTAGATCCAGTCCCATCAGTGAATTGAAATATTTTGTATTAATGATGGAAAGAGAAACTGAATATACTTTTTTTGAAGTCTATTCATACCCTGTCAAGTTGAAATCTGTCTATTTTACCATGTTTTTTATTTAGCATCAAACATAACTGGAATCCTGAACTTCCTTTACTTATTATATATTTTTCTGAGGAAATGTTTTGAGTGAAACATCAGGATTATTGATGCATTTATTTCATTCAAGGATTTTTTCACTGACCAAACTATCTCATAATTGATAATTTAATTGGAGTCATGAATATCTGTATTGAACGACAATCAAAAGAAGATTTATATCAAAATGCATTAATCTTTGAAGAATAAATGTGGATTTTAAATTTCACATGGTTCTAGAGAGAAGTCTCTAGCAATAAATTCATGCCAGGAACTAGGAAATGAACTCAAAATTCCAAAGTTACGAAGCTTCTGAGCCATTTTTCTCTTCTGGAATGAATTTTGTTTTGTCATATTTCGATGGATGGCCAATGTAAATTATATGACGTGTAACTAGAATACAATTTCTCATACATGATATACTGGTTAAACCTTTGGCAATTCAGATAAATTCATGTGTTGGCATAGTGCTGTAAGAAGATAATAGTGTCTTTGACTGTATATAGGTCTGCCGGAAAAATTATGTTAGTAGGTATGTAATATTTCATCAGTAGAAATATTCTACCAGTTTTCAGAATATATATAATGTTCCAAGAAGACACAATTTGCAGTGCATAAATTGTATGAGAGTTGTATAAGCATCAACAAAGATCAAGAACCTGATGAAATACAAGGAATACAAAATATAAACAGATACATCCTGAAGTTATTCCTGATCAATTTCTATGGACTTTTCACACTCGTCTCAAATCATTCAAGTAATAGTGTTCCCAAAGGTCTAAAAAATCATAAAAATGGGATATTTTCGAAACCTCGGTGAAATCATCAATGAATGTAATAAATAGTATTAAGTACAGTTTGAAGTGAGCCGTTCAAATATTTCAGAAATTAGCTAGATGTATTTATTAATTATTATGTATACGAAAACGTATTTCACTACTTTTTATACACTGATATATGATTTTTTTTAGTTTAGATAATGATATGGAATTTATTATTCCCCGTAAATATAGAATATATTAGCACGGAGGCTCAACGATAATAATTTACAAATATTGCTTATTTTACATCACTACATGAGCGCGACAATAATTCTTTCAAATAGTGGCGTAGCTTCATGGAGCGAAATAGTATGGGTTTTATATATTTCATGTCAAAATAAGAAAAATCAAATATTTTGAAGTTCATAATGACAAAAGCGATCGAGACTACAGCCCCCTGAAATTAATATGACTCCGATTTTGACAAGCTTGTTTGATAGTGTAGCGCGAAATCTCTACTCCAAGATGAATTGCTACAATTTTGGAAAATGGAACACAAAACCACAGCAGTGATCTCTGCTAGAACAATGGTGGCACAATGGGTTGAAAGAAAGATGGCAAAAAAATTTAAATTTTCACGCTATGTAAATAAAAAAAAAATCTGAATTTAGATGACTATAAGAACATTTCCAGAAAGTTATAAAAATTTCAAGTGAGTCACCCTTTATCTGAAGATTGATTGAGAGTAGAAACCAGCTCTAATTATCTCAGAAACTATCCATCGTAAAATTTTGGTGAAAAAAATCAGTTTCAAATACCGACATAAGCAGGCAAAACTGATATTATGAGCATACATTTTTTCATTTTCAAAATCTAATAACATGTTACCCAATGAAACACTTCTCACCATCGTTTTCCTATCAGAAATTACTCTGTTCTGATTACGTTAGAAAAAGCAATAGCAACAAAAATCATGAAAGCGGCGTCTCAATTCATTGCATTTTACCTATGAGAATATATTTCAGAAAAGGTAATGACCAAAAATTAAGAATTTTCATGTGAAAAGAAATAAACAAACAAACGCTCAAAGGTGGAAAATAATATAATTCGATTTTTCCCTCTTGCTACTGATAGGTATGCGAGATAGAGGAATCATTCGATAGTATGAATTGCATGGTGTTTGTCATTCGATATTTGATATAATATGATGTCACTAAAATAATACTGGCCGATTATAGGCTGCAGACTTTTTCTTGGAGCAGTATCATATTATGTGTATCTTTATGGAGCAAAAATTTAAGTGAAGCTACGCCACTCTTCTTATACAAATAATATGAGCAATTTGGCATTTATTCGCACCTTATCTTTCTCTATAGCGCGCACATAGCAAATGATATGCTAATTCCAATTTCGGTGCGATTATGTGGGAAATCATTCTTCAAATGCTGAAGAGATTCAGAAGAACTGGCAACGGTATATATGAGTTTATAAAGTGAACTGAGAATTGAATTGAACACCAGAAATTAGGAAAAACGAATCTAGGTCAATGTCGCGTTAGGTTGATCTCATCTCTTATTTTTATCGAGAATTCATAACCATCGATATCTACATTGAAGCAAAATCCATAATTTGATAATTTTTCGAAATCGCACTCTTTCACTCACTTATAGGTTTCTTCCCGATTTCATTGTTGAAAAAAGATATGTTTTCAAGCCTATATTTCACTTATATCAAAATTGTCACTTGATCTGACCAGTCATAAACCAAAGACGACTATGATATTATTAGCAAATAACAAAAATTCCGGAAATTCCGTGGATAAGGGGCAAGAAATTACACTAGATATTTTTTGACGTTTATAGGTAAAATGTCATTCACATTTACCTTCAGATGCTCTTGGCCCAAAATCATCTTAAATTACCACTCTAGCTTCAATTGAAAACAGCAATTTTTTCTCAAACACGGATATTTTTTGAACAATTCAAAATACTCGTGTTCTCTAGAACATTCCCAGCAATAAATAGGCTCTAGTGGTATTATAATATGGGAAAACACTGGCTGTCTTTCAATTCTGATTGGTCTATCAGCGTGGTCGAATATTCATATTCATTATGACAATAATGTGTGGCATGTATTCTTCAAATACTTTCGATTCATTTTTAAAATAACATCTATTATAGCTCATGGATATTTCTTGTGAAATAAACTACTCAACATCAGGTCTAATTATTGAATATATACAATGTACTTACCAATAAGGTACTGAAAATATCTGATTCATCATTCAGTCCAAGAAAGTAGATGAGTCTGGTCTGTTCCACGAATAAACAACATGTATTGAATATCCAATGTTTGAAGAATAAAAGTTCAAAATATTGAACCCCACAATCTGGATCCAGTTCAACTCCCATACTCCCACGCATCCATGCTCGAAAATCATTTGACATTTTTGATTATCTAACCGTATGAGTCCAAAGCTGTCCAAGTATTGTTCTTAAAAATCCTCCCATTTGAGAAATGATTCATCCCCTTGTCAACATTTCATGTCTAAATTAATCTTTGGCCTAGCCAAGAAGAGTCCACCACATAACAAATAACCCTGTATCAATTAATAAAGTAAACCAAGATCTATTCTGATAAAACATTCGACAATCCTCCTGTCTAAAACAATTAACAGTACCATAAAACATCACACTCGCATTCAAAATAACATTTTTCAATATGTACACACAAATTTACAGGTTTCATTGCTCTCATTCTCCTCCTTTCCTAAAAACGACCTCAATCTCCGCCATGGTCTAAAAACCGTTTTGTGCAGTCCAGTACACGACTCGTTCCAAATTAAGTACCTGCTTATCGAGTTTGCTCGCCACTGAACACTAATTTATCACTATGCGTCGGCAATGTTCGATTCCGTGTGATCAGACGCTATGGTCAGATCTTCAGCCACATTTTCTGAGCTGCGCTGATCGTGATCCAGATCGTCGTATTCTGAGAGCATCTCTCGCTTGATCACGTGGTGCATCTCTGTTTCGCGGCTGATGTGATGGTCTTGGTTCAACATTTCCTGTTTGACGTGCAATCCCCCGTTCATTGGTGACCTAAAGAGATGTCTGGATAACCACAGAGATATAGTTCGTTGCAATTTGGGCAGATACAGCACGGTATATAGGTACCCGAAACGCGTCGAGTGTTGCAGACTATAGACCATTTCAGTTAAGAATACAGCGTTGAAGTGATTTTCTCGCTTCTCATTGGTCTAGAAGCCAGGCAAGTTTACATAATGAAAAATATTGCGATATCGCAACAATGGAAGTGGTTAGTTGACCGGACGGTTGTGTATAAACAGTGGAATAAAATCCAAAGTTGACTAGATTGAATGTTAGAGTTTTTGTTTCAGTTTTCATAGTCAGCCGCTACGGTTCAGTAGCAACCAAATCCGTCATGACATAATAATTAGAAAAATTATGGTAATAAATTGTGATCAACAATTCAGTAGACCATTATTTAACTTCTGGATGCATTGAAAATTGAATAGTTATGGCAGAAAACCCTGAACCAGGCACTACATAGAGTGCCAGCGCCAATACATATACGAAGTGTTTTCATCAGACATATAGAACAGTAAAACTTAGGAAATAAGTGTCCAGTTAGCAGCAGCTGGGGTAGCTTTTCGGAATCAACCATGTGGAAAGTTATCGCTGAGATGCAGGCTGAAGGCACTGATTGCATCCCAAGGAAGAAGCGAATCCAAAAGGATACTTCTGCAAGCATTGGATGAAGCTGAGTATCAAGCTCTTTCATAGAAATTAAATACCCACATTGTTTGTGATAATTGTTATTATATATAATACAAGGAATACATGAATAACTGAATATATTATTGTCATGAATAATGCCCAATACCATTGATATCAAATTATAGTTATTATGTATAGTGGTTTCATAATTTTTTATGTGTATAATATTGAAATACTTATATTGGTTAATTATTCTGAGCAAAACCGGATTGGTTATTACTCTGATTACTCTAAAAACATTTCCACCTACCATTTTCATATTTTGTCCCTTTGAAGCATAACCAGTCGAGTAAAATGATTAATGAGTTTTTATTTAATACTTTAACGAATTATTGTTCACTAATGTGCTTCTTTATTCTGTAATAAAATTATTTTTGTAAGTACTTGATTTTGCAGATTTGTTAATTCACTTAGAAATTAATAATTCAAAACATCTTATATTCTGCAGAATATACCTTTGCTACAAAAATATTCAAATATTGATTAATCACTAAACATTTCCATAGTTCTGAAATATTTGAATTTGGCGGGTTTGCCAGTGTGAACCGGGCTACGCCCACCAGTTCCACTACTGTATTCTTAACTGGAATAGACATACGAAACCTACAGCTTAGGACATCGTGAAGATATGAGGCAATTTGAAGATGCAACCGATTATGAACATTTCACAATTCCAATTGCATCAAGACTATCCATATTTTTCACTTTGCAACTAATTCTGTACATTATTTTTCCTACGACCACGAATACTTTTTTTATTTCGCGGGAACTAATTTCAACGATGTGAATTGAGCGGCCTCCATTATTCCAGATGGTGTCGATTAGATATCACTGTCCATTTCCATATTTTAGGATCTTATATGAAACTTTTTCGACAATAGGGTTGTACACTATTTTTCAAAAATTATACATGTGGAAAGTGGGCCTCCAAAGAATACGTCTATTTTTTCAATCGGCATTAAAAAATCGGGAATTCTCTATCTATCCTTTCCTAAAAATGTCACCCGGTAGGTTGGTTTAGGTTCTAATCGAAGTGGAAGAAGAATCGATGATCTTTATCATCTTTGACAATTGGCGGTAAAAAATTACAGAAAGATTTTATCCCTACCTGTGAAAGTATATTCGCGTAATTTAAGGTAAGTTATATATCGTAAAACAACAATCAATTCTGCTAAAGCTTTAGACTTCAGAGGTTTATGACCCCATTTCACAAGTGAATTACTGAATTGATCAATTTCATTGATTTTTGATACAGCTACTCAAATATAAGAGTAATAACGTGGTCGTAGGAAAAATATTCATTCATTACTTTCGAGTGACCTTTGTGGTGTAGACAATTCATACAATTTGTGAATATATTGAATTGGTCATCATGAAATTGAGGCCATGATACATAAGTTGTTCAGTCTGTGAGAATGAACAGTAGGTACCTCATTACATATACATGAAATACATTGCCATTTGTCTTTTCCAAATAAAGAAGACATTGTTTTAAGTCATCGTGAAGAAATTCAATATGGCGATGAAATTACTATATTGACCTGAATGGAATATATCATAGCACCAATTGACACGTTGAACCTGATGAGAAATAATGGAAGATACTATTCATTTATAATCCCCCTAGCAGCAGAATCATAACCGATAATTTTTTTCAATGTCACGAATGTTTTTATTCATGACTGAAAACAGATTACTGTTTCCTGAAATTTTAGTAAACCTTAGTTACTAACAAGTGAAATCAACTTCTATTGTAAGAATATAGTGGGTCATATTTAACTATAATGTCATCGGAAATATGTTTTTTTGAGTTTCACTGGAAACTATGTAGACATGTAATATCAGATGTTATGGTTGAAAACGAATAAATATTTTCAATGTTCCCGACATTCTAGTAATAAACCTCATCATATTAAAAGCAACTCCAATTCATGAAATTGTCTTGACGAACATTCCACGCAGCAGAATCAATTCCCGATAATTTTTTAATAACTTTGATGCTATAGGGAGATTATAAGTAATAATCTCCCATTGCTATAAGCAACGTAAACAAAAAGGAGCCTTCTAATTGGCTGAAAATAAATTCATGACATTTTTGGAAGAATCAACCCTGTTAAGACTATCGGAAAATACTATCTATCTATACACATATATAGGGTGATATTGAACTTCGTTACTATCGCTATAATATGACTACGAAAGATGAAAATTCCTCACCTGATGAGATGATCATGTTGAGGTGACTCAGACCGATCTCGATGTCTATTAATCATCATGGAAGAATTGGTCAAAAAAGCCAAGTTATTCTCATCCATCATCGATGCCTGCATAAACTGTTTTCAATTAGTCACAGCATGTGATCAAATCTTCACTCAGTGTCAGGCGACCATATGAAAGTTGAGGTTACCGAAATTCCTTGAAATTTTCAATCGAAGCGGGACACTGATATTCGAAGAAAATAATAAGTGAGCATCCATTATAACCAAATATAACAATTCATCCAAATGTATGGCGCATACTGTTCAGTAGTTCGTGTTACTGAAAAGTGTAAGTGTAATCTGTAACTTATAGGTACAACTGCAGAATCAAACTCATAAAACCGTATGTGAAGATAGTTGAGCAAAAAAATTGAATAACGATACTTAGCTGGCAAAACTAGGAGAAATAAACACTAATGAAAGCGGAGAAAGCTTGAATATAAGAGATCGAAAGAAGAATCACAAATTAAATTGATTGGGGGTATGGATGTTCCGAAGTAGCCTCTTTTTCTTCTGATTCACAAACATTTCAGACATGAATGAGTGGTGAGGCAATGGCTGCTGCCAGTTTGTGTTTTTGTGTTTTGTATTTTTTAGCCGCCAACTAAGTTGCAAAGCAACCCTCGAAGTCTTAAGGGGCCATTCAACGGCGCGTGGAGTGGCACTCCTGGCGCGTGAACTGTGAAGTGCCGCGCCGATGCGTGTCTGTATACCCGCGATCCAATGGCCTGTGGATTGACAAGTCGGGTGTGGCTCCGAGTTCGCGCTAAATTGAGTACTGAACCTGAAAAAGGAAAGATTTCGCGCCTGTCTATACGCCTAGTCTGGAGTCTAGCCACTCCGCACGTGTGTCCTTTGAAGTGTGTAGTTTTTACCGACAGTCGACGGGACCAGGCGCGCGGCGCGAAAATAGACGCGCCGGACCATTCCCACGGCGCGTGAACTGCCAGTTCACGCGCCGGGAGTGCAAGTTCACGCGCCGTTGAATGGCCCCTTTATGAGTTAGGAAGACGGAGACCTTAGCTACACAAGTGTCATCCGAATAAGCACTACTCGGCTGGTCATCGTGGAGAGTCCGAAGGATTGATATCTAGATACCAAAAATGTTCATTTTCAATAGCCGCCGCGGGATTCGAACCCGGGCACTCTGGGCCTAAAGGCCAGCGCCTCAACGTACTCGCCGACCACCAACCTAGTTTGAGAATCAGTACCCAAATATTCCATATGAAATATCGTGTGTTTCTCTGTTTCCCTTTACTTTCACACATAAATATGACTGAATCGTGAATGTTTGAGGTGACAAATCTTTCGTCATGAAAATTTCACTGAGACGAGGATTTTGGTCTTGGATGACATCAACTTTCAGACGGCCGCCCCCTGTTTACTTACTTGCACATTTGTTGACATGTGATCCCCGTACAGAGTTGGACTGTGATTCATCGTAGGGCTCTTGGATGTCGCACCCCTGTATATGAGAAAAATAATAAGTTTTGCTGTTCGGAGTGCTTGGTTTGAAACATCGAGAATGGTGAAAAACATCAAGAACAAGGATGCAAAAATATTGAAAAGAGGTTCGAAAAGACATACCGGAATTTCGTGACCACATCTGGGTTGGTTTTGAGTGAGCAATAGATAAAGAAATCGGAAAACGTTTAATATCCAGAATTTGGATTTTGACGCTTCGAACATTTTGTTCCAAGGGAACAATATTTGAAGTGCAAACAGATATTATTGAACTAACCATGAACTAACACGCATGCATAAAATGCCATTTCGGAATATTCAACAGATCATTCCTCGAATTATATTTTTTAGGCATTTCCTGAATGATTTTTTCTTTTTCGTATTTTGAAGTAGTTTCACAAAAAATATTTATTGCTTATTTCTGATATTAAAATGGCGGAAAATATAAAACAAATATATATCTATATCATAGATTTGGAAAATTGGTCAATCAGTTAATTGCCTTTTGTATTTAATTTCATAAAGGTATATATTATAAAATATGAAGAGCAGCGTGGAAAACGTCGTTTTATGACCTTCAGAAATATAAAATTCTGTATGTTGACTAATTTGATCTTGATTTTCGGTGAATTTACGAAAAGTAAAATTTGTCTACGTGTTACAGCATTTTTTTTCCAATTGTGTATTAGAATTTCTTGCGAGTTCTTGATATCCAGATTATATTCTGATACCTATTGATTTTCCGAAATGGCTGATTCTAAAAAATAACTGAATGCTATGTTCCTGCATTTGTGAAATACCTTTTAGATGATCCCCTGTTATTGTGAGTAACCGACTTATAAATTTGTATTGAGACTCAAACGATATAGGAAAAATATGGAAAAATGTATAAATATGCAGGAACTTCTACAACACAAGTAATAAATATTGAATGAAACATGCGACAATAAGAGATTGAAAAAGATATAAAAAATATGAAAAATCATTCACAGTTGATAGAACCATCGTTTCTATATAGATACATTATAAACTTCAGTTAACATATATATATTAATTGATTCCCGTGAGTAATTCATCAACTGTAAATGGTGCGTAGCTTAGTAAATACAATTATAAATTCGGACACAAGAATTCCTGTAAAATATCCAGTGTAGAAGTTTTACCTGGAAGTACTACTTATCCGGTACCACGATCCTCAAGAAGTGGAGGGAGAGTTTTCACATTCATCCAAAGCATGCCTCTGGTACGTGTATCATTTTTGGAATTCAAATTCATCAAAATAAGTTTATTTCTTCATGAAAAAGGCAATCCTGACAGGTACTTTTCAGAAGTGGGATAAGGAAAATAATTTCTTCCAGAATTTGATTCAGAAAAGGAAATAGAAGAAATAGAAAAGAGCAAATATTTTCTCGCGTGTGATTTCTCGTAACGGATTGATATTTATGGCTCAATTAAGATATTTCCCGCGTTTTCGATGATTCGACTTACAATGAATTTCAATATTTTTTCAAAATTCGCGAAGCTCTGAGGAAAAAATGTTTTCATTGGGTTAATACTGTGTGTGAGATATGTCCACACAATTGGATGTTGCGCTCGATTTACAAAAAATCCCCATAACTAGGTAGCTGCAGATCAGTCAGTAAGTACATCTCCTGTTCTAAAATATTTACACAATAAAAAATGGCACCCAAAGTATTTTTAGCTCAGGAACTTATTGTAGAGGATCTCGATTGAAGATTCGAATTTAGCAAAATAACGATGGATGGATCTGAGAAAATCAAAATGTCTGAGCGTTTTCCCGAATACTGAACTCCTGAATTTGAAATGCGACCAAAGCGTTCTCACTATTATATGATTGGATAGGAAAGAACCATTATATCGTATGTCTTGATTATGTACCTATAGAGTATGCTGTATTATACAGGGTGCCCGTTTTTCGAGCTTAACTATATGGGGATCTCAGTTATTATAAGAGATACGAGGTCGGTTAAATTGGGGCAAAGTTGAGCATTTTCATGCTGAACAATTTTCTGAAAAAAAATTCATTTACCTTTTTTCGTTTTCGAAATATTGAAAAAAAAACGAAAATTTGTAGTTTTCGTTTTTATTTTTCAAAGCGAAAACCATAAGAACTGGACGGTTTAAAGTAGGACGTTCTAGAGGCACTTCTTCACAAGGAATCTAAATCTGTCATCGCATTTTCCATTGCGCTCTTGATATCAGAGATACAACACTCAACTTTGGTTTTTCTTATGGTCGCCATATTGGATTTAAACATTTTTGAAATGTCTGTTCTTTTCTGATTACTATGACGTATCACTCGATATGTTCGAATCTTACATGCTGGTCAAAATTTTCAAAAAAACGGTTTTGCGAAGAGTGCTTAGAAAACAATGCCAAAAATGTTGTTTAACAAACTAAATTCTGATGGTTCAATTGAACTTGGAAGCTTACTAACATAAAAACCAAGGTCATAAAAGGTGCTCGAATATTCCACCATTCACTTCTAATCATCTAACTCTTCTGAATAGCTCAATCAATGGGTACTGGGAAGAAGGACGAGTGAAATTATGTCTAGAAGAGAATGGTGGAGTATTCAAGAATCTTTCATTACTTTGTTATGTATTTGATAATTTTGTTTCGTTTTGCAGAGAAAAAACTTCTAGCTTTCCTGTCAAGTTCGTCCCTAACTTCAAACCTTTTTTGAAAAGGTAAGCTCGACAAAAATTTGAACGTTAATTATCCTCAATTGAACTATCAAAATTTAGTTTTTGTTAAACAAAACTGCTGGCATTATTTTCAAAGCACTTTTCGTAAGAACGATTTTTTCCCAATTTTGATTTACATGTATGAATCAAACATATCGTGTGTTACATCATTGTATTCAGAAACTGACAGCCTTTCCAAAAATGCAAAAATCCAATATGGCGCCCATGAGAAAAACCAAAGTCGATTGTTGTATCTCTCACATCAAGAACGCCTTGGAAAATACGATGACAGTTTCAGATTCCTTGTAAGAAAGTGCCTTAATAACGTCCTAGTTAAAACGTCCAGTTCTTATGGTTTTCGCTGTAAAAAATAAAAACGAAAACTACAAATTTCCGTTTTTTTCCAATATTTCAAAAACGAAAAAAGGTAAACGAAACTTTCTTTCAGATAATTGTTCAGCATGAAAATGCTCAACTTTGCCCCAATTTAAACGACCTCGTATCTCTTATAATAACTGAGATCCTCATGGTTGAGCTCCAAAAACGGGCACCCTGTATATCTAAACTTCAATTTGAATTCATCGATTTACCTAGTTGAATGCTTTTCATAAACAACAATTCAACCGATGGTGGTAAATAAAAAACATCGAATATTTTTTCTCAATTAATAATGCTAACCATCAAATTATAAAAGTAAAATTATATCGAATTCAAAATGAAGACTATAGTGTTTTGATATGGATATTTCGTATATATTTGAGAATGATTTTCATAATCCCTTTCACATAGGTACCTGATATTTACGCAAAAACTCAACAGTGAACGAAATATATATACTTACCTACTCATTGGCAACATTTTGAGAAATAAAATGAAAAAGCCATGAAATCGGACGGAAGTATCTTTTTTTTGTGCTTGATTTTTAATTGGACAAGACGAGATATGTCTTTCTTTCGATTTGAACATTTTTGAAAATATATCTCAATGCATTCCAAATAAAAGAAAACATGTATACATCATTTTTATTGATTGAAGAAATGTTGAAAAAGTCGTCTTGTCCCTATGAAGAGAGTTCTGGAATTTGATAATTCACAACTATCTAAGAATGAAATTATTCATCAAAGTAGGACAAAATGGAAGTTGTATTTGAAATGAGAGAAATGTGGTGGCTAGAGTTGAAACGCTGCGTTTTGTCCTTGTGCCTTTCGAAATTTGAAATCTGAAGCTAGCAGTTTCCGAGCGGACACCCGGTATGTACGATGCTGCCTGGCATAACAGGAAATCAGTGATGATCAGAGAAAGCAGTGAGCATAAACTCCATAACACGAATAATCGAGTAAAAAATCCAGTCACATCGGTCCAGAGTAATTAATTCCCATCGAAACGGTGGAAGGAACAAAACGTTCTCGTGAAAAATTGATTGAAAAAATGATACACGTACGTTTTGCGCTAACCAAACATTCCATGAAGCCGGCCCAAACTATATGTTGGTTTTTTTTTTCTATGATCTAATATCGCTCTCACAGCCGCCTATATTTTTCGTGCATGGAACGGGGGATGGACGTGGGGACAGGTGTCATATGTCTACGGTTTCGTTTTCTGTTTATTTTTTCATCAAGTTAATAAAATTTTTATCGGTTCGTTACGGCTGTCGGAATTTCATACACGCTTATACGGGCGCTTCATGGAAAATAATTGAGGTATCCCTGTGCGTAACTCATCTCGTGTTTCCTGAAGCAAATATTACGCAGCCTTCCTTCGTTTATTTTTGAGATGGTCTAATATTGACTGATAAATATCCACGGAATTAAATCTCATATTCTGCAAGAGTGAAATAGTACTGTTTTCATCCACCAGATCTTTGGTATCAGTAGCTCGCGATCATTGAGGCTACTATAAGGGCCAATTTGGTCAACTTTGTCTTCTTCTCAGTCTCAGTCTTTGTTCCATAGTCTCAAGTATTCGACCTTAAAACGTGACCTTGAGAGTCGGTGCGCATGCTTCTCATTCCAGTGTTAACCACATTTGGCGTTTTTGCGAATGTAGAATAGTGCAAAGGACACCATTCATCAAAAAATATACAAAACGGTCGTGATTAATGTTTGATTATCAATACCTATTTTTACTTTTTGAAATAATGAATATTTGTTTATATGCCTGTTATTGTCTTAATGCCCAAATATCTTTAATTGTATAAATAGTCATGTCCTAATATTCCTTAAGACTAAGACTGCAGACTGAGACTGATACCCGAGATAAAAACAATGATAAAGATTTGACGTCCAGATTTGAAAACTTCGTTTTAGGTATATAAAAATAAACTCTTCTCTTTCCTGCTCTCAAAAAAGATAGCTAAAATGTCTACGTAGAAGATCGCCTTTACTCATCAAACTATCGCATGTTTCGTACGTTACTGTCACCACTCAAACAAAACCACATTTCATTTAAAAATTGACATTATTGCTGTTTTTGCATAGATGCATATATTTTCTCGAGATGGTTAACACCAAGTCCACGTAGCTAAATTGACTTGGTCTATATTTGAACCCATTCAAGTACGGAATATTTGGGAGCTGCCTTGAATATTGCCATTCTAATCCACCCATTTTACATTTTGTAAGTCAATTTCGAGTAGGTACTTATATCGATTTTTATTTCAGAATGCACATATCTTCAACTGTCTAATGTGAACCTAGCAATGGTAGAAAACCTCACCAATAAACGCTTACTATAAGAGACGGTTTTCTTTGCAAATCAAATACGATTGTAAAAGTATTTGTGGAAAATCTTGGGCCGTTGTTTCAAAATATCCACTGAATCTCGTAAAATATATGATGCTCACAATCACCATAATATGACGTTTATTAAACTAGGAACAGTACTGAAAGTGAAGGATTTTAATGAGGGTGGAAGAGAGAGTGCCAGAGGAATAGATGGAACAAGAATTTCTATTCGATGTTTGTTGCCAACATTCGCGAAAATATTCTGGTTATTCTTACCCTATGATATTTGGTAGGATTTATTCATGCAGGATTCTTGGAAGAAGCATAAGCTACTGAGAATTGCGTGAAGTGTCTGTGTCTTGCTCTGATACTCTATTATACATGATTTCAAGGTTTCGATAAATAATACTCGTATACTTGAAAAGTGATGCATCTAGAAAAGAAAATCACTAAGTCAGGTAACTATGCAACTTCTCCAAGCTAATTGGATTGAATTGTTTGTCATTTGTGTAGTGTTTTGTTCAGGCTGATTATTCAGTTCAACAGTGCCAGTTTAATTGTTTGGAAGAAGAAAGAATAAATATTCCTTGATTTGATGACAATTTCAAACATTGCGTTCTCGTAAACTTTTCAAAAAAGTGATATTCCATGAAACATTTCAGTCTTGAGAGAGAAATTGAGTAACAAGCCTCCTTCACGTTGAGAATTATGAGGTAACCGATAACAAAATCGAAACATGTGGTCCATCCACATGCTCTTGAGATCCAGATCACAATTAGCAGCTTTATATAAATACAGCATATTGAGATTAAAATATTATTAATCTGATCGTCAGTAGTCACTGAAGTCTTTTCTCATTCGATCAACAAAAAAAAATCACCTTCTTCAAAAGTTGCGAGAATGGAAAGAAAATTGCATGATTTTTCATGAGTTCAGGTGAAGTTCAAGCTCCACAGCTTTTCAGTCACAATAAAACCATACCCGACAGGTGCGTTTCCGTGAAAGTTGAAATCTTCAACTCGAATACGAGTTCAAATGGCTTCGAATATCTAGAGAAGATATTTTTTGATGAAGTTTCATTCATCTCTGTCTCAGATTAGATGATTCTGAACATCTGTAGGTATCTGCGTTGTATTTTTCATATTCATTTTCAGTTCCCAGTCAGGTGAACTGGATTGATTATTCAAACCTTGTCAAATCATGTAGGTAACGTCATGATGACATCATTCCATGATACGGTTAAATAACCTCCTCTTTAATACTATGTATCATATCTAATGAGTAGACTGAAAGGATTGGACTAAGAGATATATGCACCCTGAGGTATTTGTAATAGGATTTGCCCCTCGGTAAGTACCCAAAAACTGTTTATGATGTTAAGTGAAGGATTTCAGTTGGCACTGTTAACCGACAATCAGCCCTGCAGCCGCGCTTGCGCACAAGCAACGAGCTAAGCAGAGCGAGCCGAGCACAGACAGCAGCACAAAGGCACAGCACGACGACGTCGTCCACGATGTGACGTTCTCTTCTTTTTTTTTTCTCAAAAAGGTGCTTACTGTGCGCAGTGGGGTGGAGTGGGTGACGGGGTCGGGTCATATTTCCGTGGCCGACCACGGGACAGGTGACGTCGCTTCACGAATTCGGCATCGTCTACCATCCAGAATGAACCGAAGTCGTCTTCGTAGCGCACGAAACACTTGTGGAGTGACAGATTGGTGCGAATCGCATTCTACACACCAAGTCCCAAGAAAGAGAAAGATAACAATCAAGTAAGGCCAAGGTCAGTTTTGGGCGACACCTGGTGATCGAATGTACCTTCCCGGTGTTGATGGCGCCGTTTAGATCCTGTTAGTCGCCCAAGCCAGCTGGTGAACATGCGGTTACTGAACCGGCTAGACATACCACTCTCACACTCGCACTACACCACCACACGGACCTAAGAAGATGACCTCCGCTGGCAACTGCTCCTAGGTTGGGACTTTTTCCTCAGTTTAGTCATTGTTGAATTGGAATAACGTTCACAACACGGATATTTAGCACTCCTCAGTAGCTCAGAACCTTCTGGGTGATAGCCATATATCTATTAACTACAATATTGACCATACGCCATAAGAGACAATGTTAGCAAAGTGAAGCCGATTTTCATATATCTATCCTTTTCTAATTGGCAACGTTGATTGAAGGCGCATGCGCGAAATCGAGCGCGAAATTCAAACCAAAATGTCCAAAATTCGTGAATCTTATAATAATATGAAAAATTTACTTCATATGTGAACAAATATTGTCATTTGGATCATATCCGATGATATTAGAATACATGAAGTACCTATACTTTACTTAGCTTTGACAGAGAGTAATCATCAGAGATCTTCTAATTCAGCAAACCACTCCTTCAGATTTGAGAGAATATGAAGCAATCAAGATCAAAACAATGGCAGGCTTATGAATTATCCTGATTTTTGCAATATTTCATTAGATTGTTTTTGATTTCTGGAATCGTGGAAGAGAGGCTGGAGACGACCTGGTCACCGACACTGGACATATTTACGGCAGTGTTGAACTTAAATTACGAATAGTATCACCTGAACAACTATGAATTAATAAAACACAAACACTCAACACGCAATCGAAAAACAATAACGAGAAACGCGAAAATTCACATCAACAAAACACAAATATAACCTGCTTTTTGGCAAAAGTCGATCATTTTCAATTCGATCAGCAGCGAGGACATAAGAGAGAAACAACACAAAGAGAGTCGTTCTTGACTGGCATCATCTACTTTTATTTTGACGCATGCGCATAAATTCATCGTTGCCAGCGATGCTCATTTGTTTCGGCTTCAGATAGGCTGTCCTTATTATCAATATTCGTAGTTAATAGATATATGGTGATAGCTCACTGAGCTAGAGGTTCACTGACATATTTTCCTTTTGTTTCATTTCGGATGATGCAAATTGGTTTTTGTTTCGAATATATCAATAACCATTCCGTAGAATGATGTGTTACTGGTTATAATGAGCTCAGTGGCGCTGAAGGTCAGTTTCTTACGTTCGCAAGCGATCGCCACACTGTTAATGGTAAAAAGGGCATATATAAAAAGATATATAAAAAGAGATTAGAAAAGAGATTCGAAAAATCACAAAACACACAATGTACAAAAAGAGAGAAAACATGTCGGTCCTCGTTGACGTACCCAACGATCGGTTGGGCTAGCGGCCCCGAAGAACATCTCTGTGGCCGCCTCTTGTAGAACTCCACTTCGTCCACTGTCCAGACGGCCCCTTTAACGTTCTCCACGCGCATGAAACATTTGTGGAGAGAAAGGTTGTGGCGCACTGCGTTCTAACAACAAATCAAACACCAGCAAATAAACAAAAAGGCGCTACTGTTGGTCGCAGGCAAGCTACGCCATTGACAACGGGAGTGTATAGCCTCACAAATACGGTGCTCCTTGAAATTTTTCGAAAAGTGCGTTTTAAAGTGTTTTTATCGCCGCCAACTTAGTTGTGAAGCAACCATCGAGAGTTTTGAGACTTGTATGAGTTAGGAAGACGAGAGCCTTGGCTTTTTGAGTGTCATCCGAATCACTATAGCTTGGCTGGTTACCGTGGAGAGTCCGAAGGATTGATATCTACCAAGAATGTACAGTTGGTTACCATCTATCTTTCTACTGTTCAATCATCTATATTCCAGAATCTAGACTCCGTAGTTTTAGGACGATGTTGAATGTTGGAGAGATATGAGAGACTTATCAATAATTCATTTCTAATAAACGGAATAATCAAATATTTCAGGGAAAAATGGTTTATAATCATACTATATAAGTAATTTTTGAAAGATACATCCCAACATGTATCAGATCGCTTGTCTATGCATTTCTGCAGCTTTAACGGAAGTTTTGGAATAACTCTCTGTGCCTGAGTGAAAGAAAACCTCATCAGATTTCGTAACAGTGATTAATTACGAAAATCATCCCAGAAATGTTTTGTTTTCGTATTTGTGAGGCTAAATTCATTGTAAATAAGAGAAAACTAATAAATAATTCTATTATAATTAAAAGAGTTATGAATTAAAGGAAAGCGTATGATTCTGAACGTTAATTTCGTGAAATAAAATAGACACTCATGCAAGCTAGAAGCATGTAATTTGAACCTGAAAATAACTCTCAAACACAATAAAATACGTTACCAAATTATAGTTATCACTTTAACAGCTTAAAAGTGAACAAATATCAGTTAATCATCAATAATTCTGATGATTGTGTTTTTTGCTTGAAGCATCATGAACTGTTCCATGATTGATTTTCGAAGTAAAATATGAAGCGGCACAATACCTTCCAAGTTGCAGCATTTCTTCGGAAGTAGCAAAACGTGTTTTGGAACCAATTGTAAATTTCGTTGAGCGTCAGCTGCTTGTCAGGAGACTCGATTATGGACTGCAATTTTATAGGAGAAAAAAAAATGTCATTATCCTGTCTCCCTTCAATATACATGACTCACCTGCCGAATCAAGGAAGCGTATGTGAATGGTGGTCTTACATCAGCATTCTTGTAAAATTCTCTATTTCTCTGGATTTCTGAAAATTCATTCCTGATGAAATCGGACACAACACTCCTATGTTGTTCTCGAATGGAATCGAACAGATTATCGAGTGCATTTCGGTATTGAACATTGAATCAAATTTAATTCAGAAATATAGTGTAACTGAGGAATATTATATCAATAGGAATATAAGAGATTTTAATTCATAGAATACCTTGTTGTACATCAAGTCCAGCTCTTTCGAGCATATATGGTAAGCCTGAACAAGCAGCGTGTAAAAATGGGTTCATTTATAATTAACTGTTGACATGAAAATCACGTGGAATATAAATCTGAATTTGAAAATACCGAAGTTCCAATTTCATTTAACATAAAAACAGCCTGAGAATTGTTTCGATATTGATCAGTACAACAAATTTTTTTATCCGTTATCGTACCTGAAATCTCAGAATACAACAGAATAAAACTCTATAATTGAAGTATTTAGAAACCCTCACCCGTCATTTATTCTATATTCTGTATTCTGCATACAATGGAATTCTCTAATATTCGTACGGCAATTTCGAAAATGAAACGAATGTATCAGATGTCCACCAAGTGTTGAAAGCTATATATAGCTCCATTACGATATCTAGGGAAAATCTTTTTTAATGTCTCACACAATAACGAAAATCCAACGAATCGAAATTATTTTCATTTTTTCCTTCCATGGGATATCCTGTATTTTTAATAATATATCCTGATTCGTCTTCATATTATCTACATAAATTTATTTCGTGACGTTATCGAGTTGAGTAGATTTATGTCAAAAATTTGCCACAACAATAGGATAGTGCACATCGCATTTGCTTCCCACCTTTATCAATAACTATCTATTCTCAAAAATTCATCAAAAATAGTTATCCGCCTCCTCACTTATAGGTTAGTGAGTATAAGGATGAAAAAATGATAAATATTTTTTGAAATAAAATGTTCGTATCGAATCTCCTGGGAGCTTGAACTATTCTCCGTAGATTTTTTGTTGGATGCAAATTATAAAGAAAATTCGCACCTCGAAAAAAATTTGGAAATTATTTCACCTCTGGGGATTATTAAATCCAGAAAAAAATCCTCTTGATGAAATTCAAAGACGAACACTATGAGCAAGATATACTACTTCTACAACGATCTTTTTTTCTAACCATGTATAAATCCTTCAATTTTGCATGATACTCCTCAGCGATATATCTCCCTATATATGCCTATAAAATTCACAAGAAGTATAGCTTGGCTGGGATTGAGTAACTCGTTTTCAATCAAATCAACCCTCAATTGTTCAACTTACTTTATCAATCCTAACAAGTTGTGCACAGTTTGTAACATCAATCAGTTGGAAACTATTGAACAATCTTCTTCAACTGTTCCATATACTGCTCAATGAAACCTACATTTTTGAATTTTTTATCAGATATGGCTGCTTTGGTTCATGCTCTGGATGATTCTACTATCGATATTGTCGAGACCATTACGTTTCTTTGTGGAATGAACTTAAACTACGCTATTTCATTGTCAATGAGTTAGCCCAATATTTGTATTACTAGGTTACCACCTACCATGTCATCGACTCAAAGGGTGCTTTTGATAACACCCCGCATGCCTCCATAACTATATATAACTAGAGGAAAGGAATATAAACGCCTCACTGATTAGATGTATACAATCAATGCTGAAAAGCAGAATCATTGTGGCGACTCTCGGGGAAGAGACGGTCAAGATGACAGTAGAAAAAGGTTCTCCCCAAGAGGGAGTTCGCCTTTGCTGTGGTCATTGGTCGTCGACATCCTCTGACACTCAAGCTACATGATTTTAGTTTCAGTACTCAGGGTTACGCCGATGATTTGGTTGTTACCATTAGGGGCATACATGGAGGAATAATTTTCAATCGCATGCAAGTAGCCCTAAACACAATCAGAAGCTGGTGCACCAATGTCAATGTCAATCATAGAAAAACAGTGCCGGTTCCATTTATCAAGAGGCGAAAGTATGAACTTCCTTAACTCTGAATGGACTCCTGATCACTTTTTTCAAGAAAGTTGAATATTTGGGCGTAATAATCAGTGACAGATATCATGCCAGTTAGGTACGACTTCACAGAGAACGGAACTCAACTGGAAAGGGATGCTCTAGTGTGGTTTACTGATGGATCCAAGATGGATTGAAGGGCTGGAGTGAGAGTAACAAGGCCAAATTTCAGGCTCTTGAAACCCCTTGGTTACACCCTAACCATCTTTCAAGCAGAAGTAAATGCTATAGAGATATGTGCCCAGGAGTTCCTCGAAAGGGACACTCGAAGAGCAAAAATCTATGTTCTATCAGATAGCCAAGCAGTGCTAAAAGCTCTGGAATCATAGACTTGTGAGTCTAAGCTGACTTGGGACTGTAAATAACCCCTGAGACAACTGGCAGTGACAACCAGGTCACTTTGATGTGGGTTCCAGGTCACAAGGGACTTGAAGGCAATGAGGAAGCAGACTGCTTTGCCAAAGAAGGACCAAATACACAATTTCTTGGCCCACTTGAAAGAATAGTTTCGACGTTGAAATCTCACTGAAATGAAGTGCCAAGACAAAGACAAGCGAAAAGGCTAGTGAGTACTTCGCCAAGAAAAGCTTCGAGTTGGACAACAAATACCTGAAACTGGTAACGAGACTCCTCACTGGACACTGCTTTTCGAGGTATCACCTCAAAAAGATGGGTAAAACAGGGAGTGATTGGTGCCGCTACTGCGAGAACTTCGCTGAAGCTGCCTCGAATAGATTGAGGGTTATGCACAAAAGATCTAACAGATCGAGGCTGCACAGCCTTAACGACTACCCCCTACAATCTACAATCTACCACCTATCACCAATCAAAATAAGTAGTTCGTTTCTCTATTAGTGCTCTTAAAAAATATATTTTATTTTACATCACTTTATACAGGGTGTCCCATGACTCGATGTCTACAGCTTAAGGGCATATTCCTTGAACAATGTCAAGTCGAAAGTGCCTTATAAACTTTTGCCCAAAATTCTATAGTCGAGTAGTTATGAGCAATATCAAATTCAACAGTAAATCAATCTAGTAGGCTATTTTAGTATTTGTATTTAAAGTTATGGGAAAAATATAATATTAGAGAAATCTGGTAGGCTATGTGATTGTTTTGTCATATTGTTATGGTGAAATTTGTTTGACGTTGTTATAAGATTAATTTGCAATGGCTACGTTTCCAAATCAAGCATATGCCTACCAGATTGATTTATTGTTGAATTTGAAATTGCTCATAACTCCTCGACTATAGAGTTTTGGGCAGAAGTTTAAGGCATTTTCGACTTGACATTATTCAAGGAATATTCCCTTAAGCTATGGATATCGAGTCATTGGACACCCTGTATATATTTTCTCTCCGCTTCAACTCATATGTAATCCTTCATACTCTCGCCATAAAATATATTTTCAAGAAGCAATAAATCGAAGAAAAAAAAAGTGAAGCTGGGGTGGGGGGGGACTCACCGCCTGCCAAAGACAACGCCGACTTGTCGCTCAGCCTCCGTCTGATTGGCCCCGCGACGTTCGACGCGGGCGAGTGCAGAACCGGACTCCGCACGGCGGCCACCATCGGCCCCATGCTGACGGGCGGCTGGGCCAGCGCCGCACCTGCCGACAGCTTCACCGCCGGCGCCTGCGCCGTCTCCTTGTGCAGCTGCAGCTCGGGCGAGCCCAGCTGCTTCGACAGGTGCAGGTGGTGCATCATCGCCTGCAGGCGGTCGCGCTCCTTCTGCAGCTGCAGCTCCAGCTGCGACACGACCTGCATCTGGACGCGCGCCTGCGCGGTCGAGCGGTCGTCTAAGGTGTGCTCGGTGTTCAAATGCCTGGAAGGATTGCCGTCACGGGGTGTTGATGTTACACAGTGTGAGAAAATTCGACGTCTTCGCTAATTCACTCTAAATATCTGGAGCAGAAAACAACCACTTTCCTAGCTCATACTACATCTTGGAGTTCTTTGAATAATTGCCTCAATGAAGAACACTAGATTTGATATTCAGTAACCTGAACTTAAACAATACAGATGATTGTTTACCGATCCAAAATATCCTGCATCATCAATGTTAGCTGAGTTAAAAAGATTCAAACAATCAGCACCTGGCGGTTTACATCACGTAGATGGGGAATATAACTTCAAGAAAACTAATTTTCTTTTATTGTTGAAAGATTGCAATTGGGAAAAAATCGTATGTTTGTTTGTATTTGTGTTGTGTTTTTGACCGCCAACTTAGTTGCAAAGCAACCCTCGAAGTCTCATTGAGAGACTTGTATGAGTAAGGAAGACGGAGACCTTAGCTTTTTAAGTGTCATCCGAAGCACTACTCGGCTGGTTATCGTTGAGAGTCCGAAGGATTGAAATCTAGGTACCAAGAATGTTCGGTTGGTCACCTATCTCCTCCCACTAAACGATACTATAGAAATAAATAAATATTTTCAATAGCCGCCGGGATTTGAACCCGGAACCTCTAGGCCCAAAGGCAAGCGCCTAGCGCATCCGACCACCAACCAGTGTAGTTGATGACAGGGTAGATTTTTTTATACCAAGTTTTATGAAATTCTGGATGCTTGCGTTCCTAGAACTAAAATAAATTACTTCAAGAAGATGTACCCTTCTTGGTTTTCACCAGAAATAAAGAATTTATCAGACTCAAAGAATATCACCGAAAAAGAAAACATGAATCACTTGAACATTCAATTGAATTCAAACGATTATAAAAGTCAAGATCAAGAAAGCCCATAGAGAATATATTAGTAATAATGAGAATAACATCAAACGGGACACTAATATCTTTTGGAATTACGTGAATAACAAAAAACGATCGAATATGAATCATAATGATAATTCTTCAGAATTCTCAGACAAAAAACGTATTGTTGACGAGTTTGGTGAGTACTTTAGTTCAGTTTTCTACCATGACAAATCTACGTACGACATTAATAGGATCAGAAGAACATTATGTTTCAGGAATGATCAACACTGCTTTCATTATACAGTGGAATCAGTAACAGACATTGAATTAGTCATGAAAAACCTCGAGTCAAAAAAAACAGCAGGTCCAGATGGCATCCCATGCTATATTTTCAGGGAATTACTCATATATCCACTGTTGGTAATATTTCTGAAATCTTTGAGATCAGGAATCTTTCCAAGTAAGTTCAAGGATTCTACGATCATTCCGATACATAAGAAAGAGACCAAGACACTAACGGTGGATTTATGCAGAAGTTTTGAGTCGTAAGTTTTAAGTCTCAAGTAATAAGTCATAAGAAGTTCATCCATTGGTATCTAATGTAACCATTTATACAGCTGTCATAAGATTTGAGTCCTAAGAAAAGTTGAACAACATTTATCTCTTACGACTTACGACTTAAAACTCAATCGATTTGCGCATGCGTCTGATTTTGCAAAAGGGTATCGTAACAAACAGCAGGAGTTGAATGCATGTAAAGCGAATAAAAATAAATAAAAATAGGATATACTTTGGAAATTTGAATTGAAGCGGAGATAATTAGAAAAATAAACACGCAAAATAACAGGATTGACACTATTGACAGTTCTTAAAACTGCTTGCATAAATGGTCCATTTTTCCTTACGACTTAAAACTTACGACTTAAAAATTAAGACTTAAAACTAACGACTCAAAACCTCTACATACATCCACCGTAATAAAAAATTATAGACCGGTTGCCATCTTGAACTGTATAGCGAAAATATTCGAATTCATCTAACACTTATATTGCTACCGCGGTGCATAGCTTGGCTTTAACCCGAGCTTGGCCCATAACATGCTATAAAGTGTCCACAGTTAGTATAGCGCCTCGTACATAGCATCTCAGCTCATCGTTGTTGATTTCCACCAAACGGACAAAACCGCAAAGAAACAGCAACTGTGTCGATTTCGACAAACAAAAACTTTTGTTGTCGAAATAAGAAACATATTGAAGACTTTGTGTCGCGAGTTCGTGTTTTCGTCAACAACAAAAAGTCCCGTTGCAAGGCGGAAGGATCAAAAGGTTTCGGTGTGTTGTGACTTTGATGGCATGATGAAAACTGTACGTGTAGTGGAAACGACAAGCGACAGAAAACATATTCAAAACAAAACACGCGACAAACTAATGTTTTGTGAAAATCGAGTTCCTTTCTAAACTACAAAAAGTTTTTTGTTTCTGTTTTTGAAACTGCAACTAGTCGCAAGCAAGTCCGTTTGGTGAAAATCCGCCTTTAGGTATCAACAACAAAAGTTGGTAAGTCAATAGACTGACCCTAAGCCTGGGTAACTGCACACAATGAGGATAACGAAAGAACTAGGTCATGAATGACCCAGAAACGTTATGTAGGGAAAATTTACAATGTTAGTGGGACATCGTAATAGCCAGAGGAATAATATTGGGACAGGATATAAGTTTGAAGGTCATAAACATCCAGACAGACCTCACAATTACGCAGTTCGATTGGAAAAATAATTCTGGTACAGGAAATAAACAATATGAGATGGCCAGTCTCTCCGGAATCGCTCGCGATGGAACAAAAGAATATTGAGAGGCCAAAGAGCGTATCAAAAACAATCGCCAATATTCATAGACTATCTACTGAACCATTGTAAATAACTGGGATACTTGTTTGACTTAGCTGCGGTACCTACGATTCGATAAACGGGAAAACAAAAAAAAAATGAATATTTCAGGAATATGGAAGGTGTTTGGAACTAGCCCATAGAGTATAATGATGAAGACAGCCAGTAAAAGATCTTCAAACGATTACGAGCAGATCTGAAGATGTTCAAAAGAGGCTTTCAATTCGATCTAACGAGCTAATGAAAATATTATTATTCCGTGATATCAACAGAGAAAATTTTATGATTTGAGAAGGTTACCAGTTGAACGAGCTTATGACAATATTATTATTCCGTGATATCAGCAGAGAAAATTTTATGATTTGAGAAGGTTACCAGTTGAAGGTGGTCTCAGATCAACTACAATAATGTTTGATCTCACAATGAAGTAAAAACACACTCGGTCTTCATAGTAATACAATATGAGGCAAATTTTTGTTTGAGACTAACTGACGATATCTTGAGTTGTGATTGATGTGAAGTAGAGTTTCGGACTTCCATTGTGTAAACTCTAAAGCTATGAAGATTTGAATCCTAAGAAAATATGAGATATGCTGAAAACGAAATAAATGTCGAGTATTCAAAAAAGGTTGAAAAGATAACTAGATTATCGAATTGAGAGATTCGAATATCAATAACCTGAAAAAATAAAATCAAGTTAAAAATAGTCTCGGTGTTGGTGTATAGAAAGTTGAAGAGAAATATAAATTTAAATGGGAATTCAAATAGTCAATTCAGGAAAGCAGCATACATAATGAATAATAACGCTTTCAGTCAACCAAGCGTCGAGATCCGCAACATATGGAAACCGCTGATAAGTCACATTAGCCGGTTAACAGCTCACTGAACCGGAGAATCCCGCCCTACATGACCTATAAATACTCGCCTACCCCCGGGCTTTGTCAGTTCTCATCTGAAGACGATTGTAGATACACACACACACACAATCAAAACGTCGTGACAAACTCTCAACGATAACCAGCGGAGTAGTGCTTCGGGTGAAACTTAAAAAGCTAAGTCCCCGTCTTCCTTACTCACACTAGTCTCATTAAGACTTCGAGGGTTGCTTCGCGCAACTATGTTGGCGGTTAAAACACTTTTCAAACACTTTTTCAAACTCGGTCCTTCTAATGTTTTTATTTCATTTGATTTTATTTCTTTGAACTCACATGACTACCCCTTCTTTCAGGTTATTTACTATTTCAATTCCAATATGAATCTATATTTTTCTCCAACTTTTTATATACTATTACTAACTTAATTCTTCAGGGTATTGATATTATTTTTCAGCATTACTCAACTATGCTTAGGATTCAAATCTTCATACCTTTAGACAATGGAAGTCCGAAATTTGAGGTATTCAGCTTCATTGATCCACATGATATGGTTTTTAGAAGAATATAAATTATTCACTTCCAAAATATTGAATTTGGAACTATTAATCAAACACACCAAGTCCACATTTTATGTACTATAATCAATCTTGAAGTTCGCTATCAATTCTTGCTATGAATCATCCTCTAGATCTCCCCTTTCGACCGAAGGAAGTAATAAAGACCTCTCGCGAGATTAACATCCAATCCGGCAACGTGGCGATCAAACGCCTTGCATATTAATTAAACATGGCGTAATTAGAGTTTTTAAACCGCGATGTCTTCTTTAATGTATTCCAGGTCGCCTTTTCTTTTGTCGTTCCAAGACGAAGACGACAAAATATTGTAATTTGATGGTTTAGTTAATCCCTCTTTCTTTGGTGAATTAATCACCTCATGAAATGCAGAATATAAGCCGAATTTGATGTTGACGTCAAAGCGATCTTTTTATATCGATCGAGTTTTCTAGTTTCTAGTAACAGAAGAACGAGTTTTCAGCGTGATTCGAGATTGAAAGAATATTTTGATTGCAGTTTCAGGTCAACACAAAAACAAAATTATTTCCATCATAGATAATATATCACAAGGTTACATAATTTGAATTTTTTGAATTATAGACAGCTGACACTTCATGTAAAGTTGATAAAAATTGGACTGAAAAATTAAATTCCAAAAATAGACAAATGAAAATAAAATTAGCATGTATTGAGTAGATCATCTCTGGAATCAAGACTCAACAAGAGAGAAGAAGAGAGATAGTGCTACCAAGTTGATTAGAGAGGTTGGATCATTTGTCCTCAATATATATTTCATCACTGAACTGTTTTGAAGATTATTGTGAAAATGATGTGTCATATTGCATATTTCGTCAAATTGTGGAAGAATAATTTATGCATGATAATTTTCAACATGGAATTGAAACAAAGTGAGTCTATTGGAAAGCACCCATTCCATCCCAACCGATGTTTCTCAAAATTTTCCGATCGAGAATATGAATCTCCGTTATTTCCTCAGCAAAAAAAAGGAAACAAAGTAATTATCCGATTTTATTACTCTAGTTCGACATAAAAAGGAAACTTTCTACTAAATGATGGTAAAGACCTAGTCCGGCGGACCTTTACAATGTTACCTAATAGTTTTCCAGATAAATTGGGAATTTATGGGCGAACATCGATAAATCCGGAAGATCCGGAGGGTAAACAAACATGTATTGGACGACCATTCATTATACAGCGTGGGATTCTCAGCAATTTTATTTTATGACTATATACGGGATGCACTGAAAAACCTAGGGGGAAATATCGGATGAGGCAAACATTATTTTATACTAATGAGTAGCACGACCTTTCACCACAAACAGTTTTTCTGAACATGAATGACAAGTGAGATACAGCAATTATTATTGAAGTAAGCAATCGTTTACCTAGGACACGTATATCATCTAAGAAGTATAACCGTATATCTTTATAGGACTTGAAAGCAACGTGGCCCTAAAATGAAAGTATAGGTACTTCTATCTATAATACCAATGAACCTATAGGTATCAAGCACCAAATGTTTCTCCTCACAATAGCTCTTGATGATACTCTGAACTGTTCAGATTCTACTATATCTCTAGTACCTATTTTTCATATATTTGTGGTTCAGCTTCGAAATATTGGATTCAGTACAACAGCTCAATGCCAAATGGCAACAAGGTTGCAGTGTGCATGGTACAAGAGATTTTCATTTTTGAAGTTTTGAAATGAATGTAAAAACTTGTACATATTCCCACACACTATAGACCTTTTCCTCACCACCAATCCTGATCTATATAAAATAGAAGTTTGGGCCCCACTTGGAAACTCTGATCAACTCTGAGCACAATACCGCCCCGTCTCATGTGGCATTACAATTCGGAGGACTGGGAAGGTCTTCGTATGTTTTTCTCAGCGTTTCCATGGAAGAGAGTTTGTTTCTCTGCAGTAGATCCAACACGATGTGCTGGGACAATTTCTGAAATCATCATGTTGGGGATGCACACTTACATACCGAACACCGCAAGAAGAACATCATCCGATAAGCCCTGGTTTAGCAGAAACTGTTCTAGAGCTGTCGCTTCCAAACAGACAGCATACCATCGATGGTTGAAAAATCCATGCCCTGCGACTAGAGAAGCATATGTCGAGGCTAGAGGCATATGCAAAGAGACAAAAAAGTCGTCAAAAGATGCTCACAATGCCAAAATAAGATCAAAACTTGTTGAATGTCCTAACGGATCCCGTTCATTTTGGTCTTTCGCCAAAGCTGTAGGAAGAAATTTCACTTCCACCTCATTACCTCCTCAGACCAAGGAAGATGGAGCTCTAGCGACAACAGAAAAACAGCTAAATTAGGGTATGCAGTCTTCGGCTAGAAAAAATGTAACCCTTTTTTCTGTTCAAGTTTTCGAGTCTTTATTGGCTCTTCATCAGGAACTCCACAACTACAACTGCCCAGGAAAAAGCCAATATCTTTGCGCACATATTTGCTGGGAATTCCACTCTGGATTCATCGGGAAAACAACTCCCGAACATTACACCTATTGACAGTCGTTGAATTAACTAAGTGGCGTATATGGATTTGAACAATTTCTTGAGATTTACTAGTCTTTCATGTGTCACTATCGGAAGAAAATTGGATCCATTTTCTGAATGATCAGGAATTGATGTACTTATTCGACTTTAAGAGTAAATGAATCAGCTTCTGCTCAAGTTGTTACACGAGATAAAAACTACGCTATTTTTTTATATACGCTTCTTTGTAAATTCAACGACGATATGCCCGAGATCACATTTCGCCAACGTACTATCAGAAAGATTTTGTTGGGTATCAACACCAACTAACACTGGAAAATTGCAAGAGTACAACCAGTCCCCATAAAAGGCAAAAAGACCTTACCTAGCAACTACAGACCTATCGCACTGCTATCAATTATTTCAAAGTTATTCGAGCTCATGAAATATCTGGAACACTCAGGAATTGTCAACGGCAATCTATAAGCAATATGGCTTTCGTCATCAGAGATCAACTGGTGACCTGCTCGCTTACGTCTCACATTTATGGCAGCTATCTATTGAAAAATATGGAGAAACTTTAGCCGTGGCATTAGATATTTCCAAGGCATTTGATCCAGTTTGGCACCAGGGACTCCTCGTCAAGCTTCCATCTTATGGTTTGCTCCCTCAGCTGTGTTCTCTGCTTGCTAGTTTTCTCTCTTCATGTAGTGGTCGATGGAGTTTCATCTGATACTCTACTCATAAATGCTGGTGTTCCGCAGGGATCAATTTCAGCACCAACATTATTTTTACTCCACATCAATGATTTGTTGGAAGCAGCAACTGTGACGGTATACACAAACTTGCCAATAGTTCCAAACTCCACTTTATTTGCGATGAAGTACTGTGACAATTGTTTTTTGAAGATACGCCAGTCACAAACACTCACGCAAATGTCCAATGAACGACGACATTTTTGTCTTTTACTATGTGAAGTGATACTCCGCACACTATACTGTTCGAATATTATATGAATAATCCTCGTCGCCAAACTGTAATATCTCAAAGGAATCCAAATGAAGCACACTGTTTAATTTCCTATATATTACTAACTAAATTCACATCAGCGATCTTTTATGGTTTTATATAAAAACACACTAGCCGAGTTCATATCAGTTTTTTATAGAATAGACTGTGAAATATAGGGTGATACATTACAATGTCCTATACACAGCTTCGCGGATGATAGTACCCTCCATACCGCTTTCTCTTCCAGAGCTCCTATATCGGCCCGTCAAACCAGAAATGAACGAGGAAGAAATGTTTACAAAATAAATATGGACTTAGCAACAATTCTCTAGTGGGGATCTAATAACCTGGTAGAATTCAATGCAAATAAAACACAAGCATGTCTTTTCTCTAAAAAAGCCGATCTCACTGTGCCCAACATAATTCAGTCAGGAGTAACCATTTGATGGCTGACTCGAGGATGAACGATTGGTACTCTCGTGTAAAACTGTTCGATTCCCTTGTGGTGAGTATTTTATTGAATTGTATATCAGTTTGGGGAATGCGCTATCCACAAATAATAGAAAGGGTGCAACTCAAATTTTTCAAACGACTACTCCTGTTACCGAACAATACCCCAGATTACGCTGTTAGGCTTGACACAGGACGTGTCAAGATGTCATATACAATTTTCAAATGTACTCTAAATTTCTTGGATAAACTGTTGAGCATGGAAGACCATCGCCTTCCTAAAATATGTTTTCTTCAATTGGTGTCTCTCAATAACAGTGGCGTGGATATCAGGTATAACTGGGTAGCACAACTAAAAAAAGAACTCGATTTTGTTGGACCTGAGTGCACCATTGATTTTCTCAATATCAACAGTCTCAGACAAAATAAGCAAGCACTACTCTCTACGTACAAAAAAAAGCTCTATGACTCAGACTTTTCCCTCGCTTCTCGCTCTTTTTCCCTTACACTGTACCGTAATTTTAAAATATATCCTTCTCCCCAAGAATACTTACTTATGAAAGTTCCTATTCAATTCATCAGGACTCTTGCTCAAATGAGGATGGCCAGTGAAAATGTAATAAATTTAACATACAATGGTAGTACCTATCGAATAATTCCTAATGAAATATGCACCATATGCAATCGAAATGAACTTGAAACGCTGCACCATATACTTTTCGACTGTCCAATATATTCTTCCATTAAACCTTCGAATGTTCATAGTCTTTCCAGTTACGAAAACCTGATAACTTATTTCGAGAATGTTGCCTCCACTGAAGCTAAAAAACTGTGCACACATATATGGAATGTACTTAAACTCAGATCATTTGTTCTCAATGAATGAAATTTTACATGTCTGTTGATTTTATCTGCTGATGTGAGCAGGTATGTGTGCGGTATATATAATCATATAGTTTTTGTTATAATTTTTTCCGCTTAGGAGTGAATATTTTATTTTTTTTTTTTTTCTTTTCTACTTTTAACTCTTCTTTTCTTAAGGGTAATACTTTAATTTTGTTGAAAGCTCGAAGCTCTTGTTATATGATATGTAATCATTTGAAACAATAAAGATATTGATTGATTGATTGACCATACCATTGAAGTCATCCATTTCTATGCTTAGCGTTACTATCAGCAATATCCTTTCTTGGGAAATATACACGTGAGGTCCATTGCCAAAAGTGCATCCCAAAAACTTGGTTTTCTGTTTCGAGCCAAGAGCTATTTCACTCCCAGTCAGCTGCTTATGATCTATATAAGGCACAGATCCAACCTGTCCTGGAATACTGTTCCCATATTTGGAGTGCGGCACCTAAACATATCCTGAAATTATTTGATTCTGTCCAAAAAAGGCAATTCGTCTAGTCACTTCTTTGGAACACCGTAGAAAAGTTGGCCATTTATCTCTATTGAAATATCAACAATCGCTCCTCCATTAGCAGTCTCTTCGAGATTAACCCGTCAAGTTTATTCTTCACACCCATTCGTGGTCACTTTAGAGACCTGCAGAACGTCCCTTTCCAAAGACTCGTTCATCCAATAACGAACATCGAGACTTTGGAAGTCATCGCCTAGGGAGGTGTTCCCCGAGTTTAAGAAGAACACCAACTCCTACCTTCTTCTCCTTGGTCCCCAGGATTTCCCTTTTCGTGAGAAGTTGTCCAAGTGAAGAAAAAAATTTGGAAACGAAGGTTCTTGGAGCTTCGAGTATTTGATTAACGAGCTGATATACAATAAGCTAATAGTGTCAAAAACTCACTTGATAAATGATTGAAGGTCTTCACAAGTGATTTCACATCCAGGCCACCTGCAGACTCCGTGACCGTAAAGATGATGGACCCTGTCAGGAGTAGTAGTTCTTTCAGGCTTATCATCCATGGGTTCATCTCTACCCAGTCTACTTGGTGGTAATCCTATGAGACCTGGAGAATTGTCTAAAATAGATGAGAAATATACATTATAAAGAGTTCAGATCGGTTACAAAATAAGTTTATTATTTCCCAAATCTAGAGTATTTTGAATGATAATTCTAATGATAGGGCGACCCACATCCGAATAAACGTAAAATTTCTGTTATTGTTCAGTCTTCAGAAGGAGGTAGAAAAAAATATGTTCTCTATGGGTGGTTCTAATTGGTTACCCTGTATATATTTCTCTAGATCATCATAAATGTTGAATTAACTCAAAGCAAAAAAAGAAGAGTAAGAGGACTACCTGTGAATAAAATTATTTCCGAGTTGTTAAAAGTATTATAAGTACCTACTTATCTATAATAATAAATTCTCTTGAAATTCTATTCAGTTCTGAAGAAACCATTTCAGTCTCATCAGTTGTTGATAAATCTCACACGTGCCGAATCTTAATTTCTTCTGAAAGGTCAAAACAACGATGAAATGAAACAATGTATTTTTGTTTATTCTCTCAAACGTATATAGTGGGTGAATTTGATGCTCAAAATCTGCAACACGGCAAAACATTTGTGTTGAACAGTTGTCATCTAGCATACATATTTGGTTTCTTTTAGAAATGTTATGACTATTCATAACAGAAGTCAGCGAAAAAGTTCCTCTGCATGGGCGTAACGGATATTGATATTTTTGAGTTTTTATTAAATTGGAATTGAGGAATCAATGTTCCACAGTAACGATTGAGATAGTGGGAATTTGTTATGCATGCCAATATCATTCATTATGCAATCTTGTGTTTCAATCGATATAATTTCCTTATATTCTACATTCGCATATACCTTAGAGAAATAAAAGTAATTTATATTCCTCGGTTTTGTAGATTATTGCTTGTTTTTTCACGTTCATTCTTTTCCTAATCATCTCGAAATTTCGATAGGTGGTAATCTACAATTTTGATGGCGTACCAGAAAAAAAATTCGATTACCTACACCAAAACTCGAAATATCATAGATACCTTCTTGATGTGTATCTAGAGGAATAGCATGACGTTTGTTTTTATCATTGATGTCCCTAAACAACAAAGTATGCCTGGAAAACTAATCGTACGATGTATATAAAATTTTTTCTCAATTATCTTGAAATGATATTCCTGAAGCTTTTTTTCAAACATCCTTCTCCCGTTCTTGTCTACGTCCATGAAAGCCTTTCCTTGTCACATCTATCGATAAACGGGAAGGTCTATAAAACACACTTGAGCAGCGAAACTGTGAGAAAGTTCAACAATAATTCTGGAATACTTGAAAACACATAAAAAACTACTGCGGAGTCGATCACACGAGTTCTAATGCGATATTATTCAAAAAATTGTAATAAAATCACTATAAAATGTATTATAACTTCCTTTATTATTCTCTTGCGGGGTGAGATGATTTATGTAAGAAGGCGATTCGATCTCAAAGTCAAATTATAAGACTCCAAGCCCTGCTTGCAGTGGGAAAACAAGCGGTAGTGCAAACACATTTTTCGGACTATGAAACTTTCAGTTTTGTGCTACATAAATTGAATCTGAATTTTTTATTCGTCAGCTTCGATTACTGAAGGTGCGTCAAGTTGGTGATCCACTTCCGGAATTTTTGCATTGAAATGTTTTGGGTATTTTGTGCCCATTTTGTGCCAATTTGTGCCGTATGTTACGAATTTTGTGCCCGTTCAGTTTCCGAGATATTTCGAGTTTTTCGTGTGAGTCACCAACTTGACGCTGTGACTCACATATGGAAATTCAAAAATTTTCTTCTTCTGATAAATTGTGCTCATTTTGTGCCAATTTGTGCCGTATATATTGAATTTTGTGCCCGTTCAGTTTTCGAGATATTTCGAGTTTTTCGTGTGAGTCACCAACTTGACACTGTGACTCACATATGGAAATTCGAACATTTTCTTCTTCTGATAAATTGTGCTCATTCTGTGCCAATTTGTGCCGTATATATTGAATTTTGTGCCCGTTCAGTTTTCGAGATATTTCGAGTTTTTCGTGTGAGTCACCAACTTGACGCTGTGACTCACATATGGAAATTCGAAAATTTTCTTCTTCTGATAAATTGTGCTCATTTTGTGCCAATTTGTGCCGTATATATTGAATTTTGTGCCCGTTCAGTTTCCGAGATATTTCGAGTTTTTCGTGTGAGTCACCAACTTGACGCTGTGACTCATATATGGAAATTCGAAAATATTCTTCCACTGATGAATTGTGCTCATTTTGTGCCAATTTGTGCCGTATGTAATGAATTTTGTGCCCGTTCAGTTTTAGAGATATTTTGAATTTTTACCAATGCATGGTCACCATTTTGTTGCTCACCTCCTCCGTAAATGTTTCCTATTCAGGGGCGGATAAAGGGGGGGGAGGGGAAAGATATAGGGGCTTAAGCACAGGGCCCTGGATTCTGCAAGGGGCCCCAAAATATGAAATGAACGGTTTATTCCAATCGCTACTGCACTTGTATAATAGTGGATAGAAAAGGATATTGTTACTATAATATCAATATTTCTGTTCTGATTCAGCGTCAGAAACTTCGATTCCTACTGCCTAATCGAACAATGTATAATATTGAGAGCTCTTGATAATGGAGAGATAGATTAGGCACCTGATAATAAACTTCGACAAGAGAGAAAATACTCATAACACACTGTTATTTTCACAAATACTCCAATGCATATCAATGATGTTACTGAACAGACATTTCCACTTCATCAAGAATGTCTGACCACACTCATAACAAGATGCGAAGCGAAACGGCTATTTTCATGTGAAAATGATTAAATATATACAGTGTCACACATTAAGTTCGCGACATATGGAAGTTTTTTTCATTAATAGTTGATTTGACCTTTCCCCAACCAACTCCAAATCATCATAATCAGTGAGGTCACAAAACACTATTCAAGATATAAAGAAAATTTGACTTCGCAGTTAGTTTGTGCTTGAAAAATTAGTAAAATACAGCATCTTTCCTTTTTTCATATGCTACTCTAAACCTGTCAAATTTGAAATTTTTTTCGAAAATCCTCAAAAAATCAGTTTTTTTCTGGAAATTTCGGAAATGCCAGAGGGAAAGTTGCTCGGTTTCCAATTTCATACATTTGTTTCAAATTTGGACTCTCTACTGTTACTTCGACTGTTTTCCAATTTTTTTATTTTTCGAATCTTTCGCTGTATCTATTCGAACGAAACATGCTTCAAATTTCATAATTTTGATGAATATGAGACTTCAATTTTATATCTTGCCCAGGAAATACCCACATTGGTGCCCAGGAAATACCCACATTGGCCTGTTACCAGAAAATAAAGAAAATGCATCTCCAGAAATTCGTCTTTGTTGTTGCAAAGTTCATCTAGTTTTTTCATTTCATTGTTAAACTGATGTTGATTTTCTATGTATGAACGTTAATATGTCAGTATGGGATAAACTGAATCCACACTGATGTTGATTTTCTATGTATGAACGTTAATATGTCAGTATGGGATAAACTGAATCCACATCAGTTTAACAATGGAATGAAAAAACTAGATGAACTTTGCAACAACAAAGACGAATTTCTGGGGATGCATTTTCTTTATTTTCTGGTAACAGGCCAATGTGGGTATTTCCTGGGCAAGATATAATATTGGAGTCTCATATTCATCAAAATTATGAAATTTTAATCATGTTTCGTTCGAATCGATGGAGCGAAAGATTCGAAAAATTAAAAAAAATGGAAAAAAGTCAAAGTGACAGTAGAGAGTCAAAATTCGGAACAAATGTATAAAATTGAAAACCGAGCAACTTTTTCCTCTGACATTTTTCGAAATTTAAAAAAAAATGATTTTTTGAGGATTTTCGAAAAAATCGTCAAATTTGACAGGTTTAGAGTAGCACATGAAAAAAGGAAAGATCACAGAAAAGTCGTCGATGAATGCATATTTATTGATATACACCCTGTAAATGGATTTATTACATCAAACCTGCTTCTTAAGTATAGGTATTTTTCAATGTTTTTTTTGAGAGTTTTATAAATAAATATGTCTTCAAAGTAGGTATGTGTTTCATTGATCATTCTCATTGTATGGTGTAGTTACTTCCATATGACAAAAAATTAGAATCTTAGGTTTTCCTCTCGTACAATCGAGAGATAAAAATATGAATTTTTCTTTACACCGACTCGAAAGTCCATTTTTGTCTGATATCTGATCTTGAAGTTGAGGTTTCTCTTAATGACCCAAAAAAATGGTTAATATTATGTGGGTTGCAAATTTTGCGTTCTCTGCTTCGCATGAAACAATGTACTTTTATAATGACACATTTGTGAGATTCGATGAGAAAGAGTTCACCTCGAATAGTTCTCCACATGTTTCGAATCATCGACTAATTGACATTTGGTTTTCTCCACTTCGACCGAATGAGGGACGGTCCAAGATACCAACCTCTAGATTCATCAAATCATGTTTACAAATGAGGAGAGATGATCTTGGAATTATCGAGGCACAATTTCATTTGTTATGTTCTGAAATGATCATAAGATATTCAGTCAGTAATTTTAATGCACTGCAAATGATATGAATTGATGTGAGTTTTCTCGAAGACAGATATTCTTCTTTTAATCATTTAGAATTAATTTCATAGCTTATTTTATAGTGTTTCAATCACTGAAACGTTTGGAATTCATCGTACTTTCTTAAAAAATTCATGACATATGCTTCTAATGAATTAAAATTAAAATTAAAACAATGTGAATCGAATTGTTCTCAGTAGTGATACAGCAAGTATCAGTCTGTTTTCTATTTAATAACTCAACTGAGTTGATTAAAGGAAATACTACTCGTCCTGCGGACCCGTCGTGGTGTTTTCAAGCAACTCACTTATCGCGATGATACAATCACTTGTGGTATTACTATTTGATAAGTTTCTCGATTCATTTCATAACGAAAATGGGTTGCTTGGAAACATAATGACTCCACGGGACGAGTGGTGTTATCTTCAAGCAACTCAGTTGGCTAATGAGATGAATTCAATCACGAGTGGATACTTGTTTTATTCACTATACACTGTGTCCAAGATAAGGATGAACAGCATGGGGCTTATGGGGATCTCGATAACCGTAAGAGTTACACAGTAGGTCAAACTGTCAAAAAGTTGCACAAAGGAGGGGTCAATAAGTAGATGTTGAGAAATCCCAAAAATGTCATTTACTTCCGGAGATATTCCAAAAAAAAACGAAATTTCGCGATTTGGTTTCGATTTTTTTCTGAAGTTATTTGAAAAGTTTCGATAAAACCAAAGGCACTTTCTTGCTGCCACTTTTTGAGCTCTACATAATGGTGTTCATAAAATCTCCGTACAACGTTTCGTTTCGAAGAAACCATCATCAATATTGTTTTTTTATATGAGAAAACGAATTGTTTTATAAGCCGTTGCATTCGCAATGGAAAATTCTTTGTTACACAGGGTGTATTTTTTTTTCGTGCCGTATAAAATAACAAAGTTGATGATGGTTTCTTCGAAACGAAACGTTGTACGGAGATTTTGTGAACGCCATTTTGTAAAGCTGAAAAAGTGGCAATGAGAAAGTGCATTTGGTTTTTTCAAAATTCTGCAAATAACTTCAGAAAAAAATAAAAACCAAACCGTATAATTTCCGTTTTTTTCAAATATCTCCGAAAGTTGACAACATTTCTGGAATTTCTCAAAACCCATTTATTGACCCCTTGATTGTGCTACTTTTTGCCCATTTGACCTACTGTGTAACTCTTACGGTTACCGAGATCCCCATGCTGTTCATCCTCATCTTGGACACAGTGTATTTTCAAGTCAAGAATTTCAGTGATATTTGAATGTTTATTTTGATAAAACATTTTGTATACGTCAAACTATCTTGAATCACTATACGAATGCCGGATACCATGTATAGATCGGTAACGAAGTTTTTGCGGACCTACCTCTATGGGAACATTTTTTCATGAAATGGCCTGCGGAATCATCCCCTTAAATATTGCCGTGTCTTTTTTGGACATCCAGTATGATGAAATTTGATTGCTGGAATGTATAACAATGTCTCAAGTTGGGAATTTTTATTGGTTTCGAGAAACGTCAGCAAATGATCGCTGAAATCGTAAATACCTGCCGAATTTCAGGTTGCTCAGATGTTGTTCAGATTTGACTTACAAAATTTGTACCAAAATATAAAAATTGTGTTACTGAACACATGGTGAAAAATCATACAGAATTATTTTTGAAATAATAAATGATATGAGATTCATCAATTGATTCGGCACGAAAATGGTCTGAAAAGGAAACATTTACGGAAGAGGTGAGCAACAAAATGGTGGCCATGCATTGGTAAAAACTCAAAATATCTCGAAAACTGAACTGGCACAAAATTCATTACATACGGCACAAATTGGCACAAAATGAGCACAATTTATCAGTGGAAGAAAATTTTCGAAATTCCATATATGAGTCACAGCGTCAAGTTGGTGACTCACACGAAAAACTCGAAATATCTCGGAAACTGAACGGGCACAAAATTCAATATATACGGCACAAATTGGCACAAAATGAGCACAATTTATCAGAAGAAGAAAATTTTCGAATTTCCATATGTGAGTCACAGTGTCAAGTTGGTGACTCACACGAAAAACTCGAAATATCTCGAAAACTGAACGGGCACAAAATTCAATATATACGGCACAAATTGGCACAAAATGAGCACAATTTATCAAAAAAAGAAAATTTTCGAATTTACATATGTGAGTCACAGCGTCAAGTTGGTGACTCACACGAAAAACTCGAAATATCTCGGAAACTGAACGGGCACAAAATTCGTAACATACGGCACAAATTGGCACAGAATGGGCACAAAATACCCAAAACATTTCACTGCAAAAATTCCGGAAGTGGATCACCAACTTGACGCACCTGATTACTGAGCATTCTCAATGGAATATGTGGGATTATTTTCCTATAACACACCCGTATAACATACATATAATACAATTTATACTTTTTATAGTTAATATAATAATAATAGATCAATTAGTTCTGGAACGGAATGAAAACGAATAAGTATTGTGAGTGTATATTTTGATACGAAGTTTGTGTGGAGTATATTATATTAAGTCTGTAATCTATGCAATGAAAAAGTCAGATAATGCACAAGCGAGCCAGTTGCCATTATGACATATTATTTTCCTTTAGAATGAATTCCCAGGCATGGAATCAATGTTTTGTTACACTTTCATGAACACTTTCTAATACAAAACATACCGTAAGAAGCATCATAAATGTGAAAAATTAGGTCTCCTGATGTAAACCTTATAAAAACTGCAAATAACAGCACTCCACTCACTATAATCGTAATAACATTTAGCCCATTCGTCTGAAAATATGTGGTGACACTGGTGACAGAAGCATAACATTTTTTAATTAATTATCCTATCATATATTCGTGACTTCAGAATAACCCTCTTCATAATGTAGCCTACACTTAGTCATTTTTCCTTTATTACGAATTGTTAATCTATTTCTCACTGTTTAAGGACTCAATTTTCAAATATAATTATGCAAAATGGACAAAGTCTCAGAACATTAAAGAAATACGCATCACGACTTATCAAATTGAAAATATCGAACATACTTTGAATGACTGGTGAACTGCGAACATAAAACGACTACTTTACACGCAGAACATTGAATTAGGTGTGCCTGTCCCGGTGTGAGGATTGCCACGAAAGAAACAAGAAAGAAAAAAGAAAGAAAGAAAAGGGTGCATTCTTTAATCACGGTATGAATCGTTGCATATACTGCGAGTTGCTATAATTCAATGTTATGCGTGGCATTAGCTAAGAAAGTAGTTGTATTCTGCTTGTAGCCTACCTGTCATTCAAACTGTTTTTTTTTTGTTTATTACACTATTCAAAAGATACAAGATCCAATTAGAGAATAGGAAAATACAGTGAGGACTATTCAACATATAAGCTTAATTACATCACTTATTGGAAAAAAACAGAACAGTCTAGTTGTTTTATGGAGGTCGAAATTACAGCAGAAGATTTCAATGGTTTCATTCAACTTGTCATATGTAGAGCACATCTTGTAAATAGGTGCATGAAGTTTTACATTAGGGTGACAAAGCGGAAGGTAGAAAGTATTATTATGTTAATCTAGGAATATGAAAGTTTAACATCTCCAAAATGCAGCTGCAGTCCAAGGTGTTGTGAATGAGATTGAAAAGAATGATAACATGTGACCTGTTTCGACGAAATTCGAGTAAATCAACTGAAAATCTTGAAAGAAGTTGTTCATGTGGAAAACCTAAATCTAATGGGTAAATTCCATCCAGTTTAAAACAAGGATACTTCAAACATTTTCTTTGAATATTTTCTAAATTATGAGGTGCCCAAACTATTGACGCATACTCAGAATTGGATCTAACAAACGTGAAATATAATTGCAAAAGCGTTTTTTACTTCCAAAATTTTTCGACACTCTGATAATGAATCCTAATGATCTATAAGTTTTTTGATGACTTGCTGTATATGGTTTCCAAAAGAAAGTTTCTTGTCGAATACTACTCCTAGATCTTGGAAAGTGTCAGGTCAGTTCAATAATACGTTGTCTAGTTTATAATTGAAAATAATTGGATTCAGTTTGGCGGTGAAGGATATTACCTGGCATTTGGAACTATTAAGAAATAAGCTATTCTTGATGCACCACTTGATCATCCGAAACCTGAACAAGAAAATATGTTGCATGTGTATAACAATGAGTCAACATGAAGGATATTCTGAAATTATATTTTTTCCCACCACGAAGGAGATTGCAAGTCTGTTTAATAATCGAAGCCTCAATTCAATAAACAAAATCACCTACAGCATGTAACTATTTTTATGCTCATGAATATCTCGCTTGATAATTCCAAACATGCAAGTATAATCACGTTCACAGATACAATAACTCCAATATTCAATCGGAAATGAGCCTTTTCTGGTTTTTATTTTTTCGCTCGATTATCGAGTATCGGTGGCCTACCATCAGAGTCGTGTGAAAATATGGAATTATCCCTGTCTGGTCAAGCACCGCAAATAAGAGATATCTGAAGGTAATCGAGTACACAGGAATTTGAGCAAATATTCCCTCTCAACTAAAGTTGTATGATAAAATATTATTTGTTAATCCATTTATACTCATACAAGTCTCAATGCACTCGACCAGCAACCCAGTTTATTCATTATCATACAAGTTATGTTTGACTCACCATTCATATCTGGTGGTGGTTTGTTGTTAACCACATGTTGATCATTCAAATCCTTCCAAGGACTCATGACCTCTCTACTTGCGAGACCTAGATAGAAAGAACATGAATGTATACTATGCAATGCCAGGATTTTTCCAATGTTTTTTATCATTCGAAAGAGCATATTTCCGGAAAGAGATCCGAAAAGTTCCTATAGTTAGGTTATTGGATAGAATATGATGACTTGAGTTGTTTCAATTCATTTCTCGTTTGGTCCAATTCGATCCAATTTCGTCCCAGTTTCCAAGCACTTTTTCAGATTTTTTCATATCACGGTATCGCACATCAGGACCGTTAGGTGATGACGTCACTGGACGGTTCCACGTGCTTTTAAAACCGATTGGACAGCCAGGCGTTTTCCAGCGTTGAGGTTGACGAAGCGGGGTTAGGAATAGGCTTACAGGTGGGGTGGGGAGGGGTGTGAAAAGGAAGTGGGGGATAGGCAAGTGCCAATAGTTTTAACTGCACGTGAACCGTCCGTCTCGTGTACAGGGCCGGCTATGGGCACTCGCCTTGAACACCACTGAAAAAAGGATTCCGAAAACGAAAACTCATGCAATGTTGAACTGTGACTAATTTAGTGAATCATATTCTCTCAATTCCGAAAGGCCATAGAAGTGAGGTGATTGAATCACTGAATCTATAGGAATGTTTGCGATTCAGAATGATTTTTCCAATTGGATGTTAAAACTAGCACCATTGAATCAAGTTAGCTAACTATCTCATGCCTACACAGTTATTGGATCAATTCTCCCCATGTTTGGCTGTTCTCTTATTTTTTGTAAGATTTACTCAATTGATAATCTTTAATATATATGTATTTTCTGATCTCAACCTAGTTTCCTTGACAGTTAACTAGAATATACCTAGTTGTGTCATTATTCAAATAATGTGGAATATGCAAACTACTTTTGACCTCATCTAAACATATACAATATACTTTTTTACGAAACTTCCTTGGAAGTATACGATTTTGAATAATTATTAGCTTCACTACTACAAGATAGAAAATACACTATATTTTATCATAACTGATGATGATTTCAAGATTCTCCTTCTTCTCCCAAGTTTTCTATATATTGCATGAATTGAATTCAGTTCATTCATCAGGATCAGTGATGCATTGACAAATGCCCGAAATGTTCTTAGTCCAGCCCAGTACTATTGCCATCAACAGTTTATCACAACTTTCAGAAACTCGAGCAACAAAACACCTCCATCAGTACTATTAATAGTATTAATTAATTATTGGAAGTGGCTATTCCCGATTCCATGAGTTCAATTTCTTTAGGGGTAATTGGACAGGCAGGATTAGGATATACGTACCTTAACGCTGGAATATCGCCGTACTTATCTTCTCGTCAACGCATGCATTTGACGGTTACATTTAGATATTTTCACGTGAAATTTTCATCTATGTCTGAGATTAACTTATTTGCAAGAATGTAAATCTTATTTGGAATAATGTATATTTTCAAACAGCATGGAGAAATTGAATTTCAGTTCATCTATTTTAACTGTTCACAATAAGCAGACAAAACAAGATGATGAAGTCTCAGTAGGTGATGATTCTTCTCCTTCTTGAGCTGAAGAGTTCTTCTTCGAAGTAGCTCCTGTCTCATTATATCTTGGATTCTGAGTAAAACATTTTCATGAAGTAATGGACTGATTATCATGTTTTTATTCTCTTTATTATTGAAATTGAATACAAATTATCGATATAACAGTAATGGCGAGTACCTACAAATAATCAAAACCACAAGAAATAAATGACAATAAGTCTTTCGTTATTTCCAAAATATATTTATTTGAATCATTCATTCGGAGAACACTATCAATAATAATTGAATCGTTTTTCCCTTTCAAATGTTTCAATTAATCTGAAAAATTGAGCCACGAAACAAACCAACTGGAATTATAAGTACCATAGTTTAAACCTTATAATTATCCATACAAATTTAATTCACTCTCATCTTTCATTACCAGAGACAAATCTTTAGAGTAGTTTAGAAAATCACAACAACACATAAATGGATTTTCGAAATATTAAGTTCCTACATGTGAGAGAATAAACTATCATGAAATCTGGTGTCCAATCAAAAACCAAGATCAACCATAACCATAAGTTATTGAAACACAAATTATTTTCGCACCATGCAATATTCCCTACCTTGACTTTGTGACATCATGATGGGTTGCATACCCATGCCCTGGTGTACGACATATTGCCGCTGCACGAGCTGCAACTGCTGGATCAGCTGCTGTTGTTGAAGCGCCAACTGCTGAAGTGATCCGGAAGCCTTCTTCTTATCGCTACTTTGTAAGATATGTGTTTGTTGGATGAGATTCAGTTGAAGTTGTTCTTGGAGCTGTTGGATCGTCTGTTCGATTTGCTTCTTGCCTAATTCTGCTAATTGGTGTTGCTGAAAACAGAACAGTAGGTTATCATAAAGATGAACGGTTATCATTCGCAATTGGACAGATGTAAAGATGTAGCCGCCCCCACCTGATGTTGTTGCTGTTGCAATATCGAATGCTGTTTCATCAACGTTTGTAGCTGCGTGGGACTCAATACGTGCTGCTGTAAAAGTTGCTGCATATGATGGAGATTCGATGTTGGCGTTGACATCATCTGAGCTCCCGTACTCTGAGACTGACTGTACGGATAGTCATTTGTTAACTTTGTGGTGTCATTCTGTAAGGAAATATATTGTCAGGAAGCTGAAGCAAAATTGCGCAACATTTCAGATGAATTCTTCATGAATAAAGGTCAGCTTCCATCGTCACATACTAACGAACTTACCTGAGGGATAGGTGGTATGGTAGCACTAAGATTTTTTTGCGGGTCGGCCAAAGGTATTGGAGAATGATCCTGAAGCCTGTGGTCGGAGTTTGGACTGGCGTTGCCATTCCCCTTTATTTCTCTCTCTCTTTCTTGATCCCAACCTCTTTCGATGTCCAGCTGTTGCTGCTGTTCTTTTATCACTTTTTCCAACGAAGCAGCCTGCTGTAAAAAAAGGAAAAGTATTTAGAAATGTGAAGGTCTGATTTCTTTCAGTACGGTACAGCTTTCTATATCTAAGTAGAAGTAAACTTTAATACTGATACAACTTTTCTCTCCACTAGATATGAACCATTAAATCAGATCAATCAGCCTCATTATCAGTCTTCATGCATATTTCCAATGAGAAACTGCTGAACATAAATCTTCCAATGATTCCTTGATATTGAAATATGGAAAAATGTTTCAATATACGAGGAAGTCCATCTAATATATTTTGCATGTTGTGATGACAATAATCGTTGAATTGACGTCGTATGGATAAGCCTTGAGGACGAGTTCAATGGCGTTTCCAAAGTCACAAAAACTCTTAAGTCGAAATGTGATCATGAATCATATTTTCCTATTACAGTGAGTTGATGTAGGGACTAGGGAGGTATAGAATGCTTTTACGTTATTTGCCATATTCGCCATGTCTGAATCCAGGATTTGAATTCATATAATGGAGAGTTCGCGTTAGTTGTGGGAGAATAAATATGTTTAGGATGTGACAGTAACACAGGGGTGGGACCAAAAAGAGATGATGACATAAAAAAATAATTTGTCTCACATAATTTTTATTTAATGTTTTGAGGATAAGTGATGTCATCAGAAAGCTAATAATCATCTCCATCAGTCATCGATGATTAGTTATTTATATCATATAGGAAGAAAAACCTAATGGCCTCAGCGCCATTTAGTCAAAAATTAAATTTATTTTTGCATGACTTTTCTTGAAATAAATGCCTCGTTATATCTATTTTTCAAATCGTGGAGAAAGACAAATATTGTTTGAATAAAATTTCAAGCAGGGTATTTTATATATAGTTTGATTTCATTTGATGAGTAGATACTTTTTACGATTCATAAACTGAAAAACTAGGATTTTTCCTATGAAGTGACTACCAAATCTGTGATAAATATACATATTGATTGAATATCTACAGACAATGAAAATTGACTGATAAATCTTTATAATATTATCATCATTCGTCAGTGTGAGGTGTATTGAAGAAATTAAAGGGATATGACTCTTGTGATCAGTAGTGTAAAGTTGGAATGATTTATTAAAAAAATATATCGTTAGTTGTCATCTATGATGCACAAGAAATATATTTGTCATCCTGATCAATTATGAGGAAGGAAATATTATGACTATGTTCATTATCAAGCCGTCTATAGTCTCTTACTTCTCAAAATTCTAATTGTGAAGACTTTATTTGAGACACATATTGAATGGATGTGGGAGTCCAGCGGCTCATTTTATATTTCATAGTACATATTTCTTGCGAAACTTATTTTCTAAAAGATATTTTTGTGTATTGTTTCGAAGAAACTCTGCATATTATGGATTTGTTCAATAAATATTCGATTCAGTTATATCCATCTAGTAGCCAAAATTCAGTTGAATACCATATTTAAATGCATAAAGTCAGTAGGTTATTCGTTTTCACATCAAAGACATCACAAGGTCATCAAGGGTGCATTTTTCGTTTTATACAATGAAAGTTCTATAAAAAACTTGTGAATAATTCTGAATATGCAAAACAAAATTATCTCTTGACGACGCGACGTGTGCACGACTGTATCTGGAGATCGTAATAATCGTATCACAGTTCCCTTCAGACCCGGTCAGAGATGGTTAACTGATCTGATCTCCGGTCCCAGTTAAGCAGGTGAGCCGCCAAAGTATCAGGCTATCAGGGATCCATTACGACACAGAGCGGACGGATACGTCGCGTAGCGTCGACGAAAATTAGACCCCGCCGCTACTGCACAGTCCGTTCGTGCGTGCTATAAAATGTGATTGATTTCGGGTGCGCCGGCTGGATGCGAAAGCCGCATTAGAACGAAGGAAGCCATGCATCTTGGAGCAATGGACCGGCCATAATACCTGTACACCTTTCGCAAATATATCGCTGTGCCCGCTAAAATAATCTGGACGCGGTGTCTTGTCTGTACCCGCTTTTCTGCATGGAAAGTTGCTGATTCTGACGGAGACTCGAATCCATTTGTCGAATAGGAAAATGCCATTTCTGGCTAATGAACCGGCCAAGTGTGAGTTGGATTCATACACCTCATATGTTCACGACCTGATGAGTATTTGAAAAATACGAACGAACGAACGAACGAACGAACGAACGAACGAACGAACGAACGAACGAACGAACGAACGAACGAACGAACGAACGAACGAACGAACGAACGAACGAACGAACGAACGAACGAACGAACGAACGAACGAACGAACGAACGAACGAACGAACGAACGAACGAACGAACGAACGAACGAACGAACGAACGAACGAACGAACGAACGAACGAACGAACGAACGAACGAACGAACGAACGAACGAACGAACGAACGAACGAACGAACGAACGAACGAACGAACGAACGAACGAACGAACGAACGAACGAACGAACGAACGAACGAACGAACGAACGAACGAACGAACGAACGAACGAACGAACGAACGAACGAACGAACGAACGAACGAACGAACGAACGAACGAACGAACGAACGAACGAACGAACGAACGAACGAACGAACGAACGAACGAACGAACGAACGAACGAACGAACGAACGAACGAACGAACGAACGAACGAACGAACGAACGAACGAACGAACGAACGAACGAACGAACGAACGAACGAACGAACGAACGAACGAACGAACGAACGAACGAACGAACGAACGAACGAACGAACGAACGAACGAACGAACGAACGAACGAACGAACGAACGAACGAACGAACGAACGAACGAACGAACGAACGAACGAACGAACGAACGAACGAACGAACGAACGAACGAACGAACGAACGAACGAACGAACGAACGAACGAACGAACGAACGAACGAACGAACGAACGAACGAACGAACGAACGAACGAACGAACGAACGAACGAACGAACGAACGAACGAACGAACGAACGAACGAACGAACGAACGAACGAACGAACGAACGAACGAACGAACGAACGAACGAACGAACGAACGAACGAACGAACGAACGAACGAACGAACGAACGAACGAACGAACGAACGAACGAACGAACGAACGAACGAACGAACGAACGAACGAACGAACGAACGAACGAACGAACGAACGAACGAACGAACGAACGAACGAACGAACGAACGAACGAACGAACGAACGAACGAACGAACGAACGAACGAACGAACGAACGAACGAACGAACGAACGAACGAACGAACGAACGAACGAACGAACGAACGAACGAACGAACGAACGAACGAACGAACGAACGAACGAACGAACGAACGAACGAACGAACGAACGAACGAACGAACGAACGAACGAACGAACGAACGAACGAACGAACGAACGAACGAACGAACGAACGAACGAACGAACGAACGAACGAACGAACGAACGAACGAACGAACGAACGAACGAACGAACGAACGAACGAACGAACGAACGAACGAACGAACGAACGAACGAACGAACGAACGAACGAACGAACGAACGAACGAACGAACGAACGAACGAACGAACGAACGAACGAACGAACGAACGAACGAACGAACGAACGAACGAACGAACGAACGAACGAACGAACGAACGAACGAACGAACGAACGAACGAACGAACGAACGAACGAACGAACGAACGAACGAACGAACGAACGAACGAACGAACGAACGAACGAACGAACGAACGAACGAACGAACGAACGAACGAACGAACGAACGAACGAACGAACGAACGAACGAACGAACGAACGAACGAACGAACGAACGAACGAACGAACGAACGAACGAACGAACGAACGAACGAACGAACGAACGAACGAACGAACGAACGAACGAACGAACGAACGAACGAACGAACGAACGAACGAACGAACGAACGAACGAACGAACGAACGAACGAACGAACGAACGAACGAACGAACGAACGAACGAACGAACGAACGAACGAACGAACGAACGAACGAACGAACGAACGAACGAACGAACGAACGAACGAACGAACGAACGAACGAACGAACGAACGAACGAACGAACGAACGAACGAACGAACGAACGAACGAACGAACGAACGAACGAACGAACGAACGAACGAACGAACGAACGAACGAACGAACGAACGAACGAACGAACGAACGAACGAACGAACGAACGAACGAACGAACGAACGAACGAACGAACGAACGAACGAACGAACGAACGAACGAACGAACGAACGAACGAACGAACGAACGAACGAACGAACGAACGAACGAACGAACGAACGAACGAACGAACGAACGAACGAACGAACGAACGAACGAACGAACGAACGAACGAACGAACGAACGAACGAACGAACGAACGAACGAACGAACGAACGAACGAACGAACGAACGAACGAACGAACGAACGAACGAACGAACGAACGAACGAACGAACGAACGAACGAACGAACGAACGAACGAACGAACGAACGAACGAACGAACGAACGAACGAACGAACGAACGAACGAACGAACGAACGAACGAACGAACGAACGAACGAACGAACGAACGAACGAACGAACGAACGAACGAACGAACGAACGAACGAACGAACATTCAGCATCATTTGGCAGAAGTTTGGATTCCATACGTACAAGGAACATTTCATTATTCACATAGTTATGAACCAAGTTCCACGGTCTGAAAATAATTCAAGCAAGAATGACTTACGATCCAAGCACCTCTGTCAGAAACGCAATATTATAAATTCGGGAAAAGTCAGCTTCTAACAAATATTTACCGGGGGGTCGTTCCATAAAGAGTTGCGAAGAAGCCGCAATGAATGATAAGACGTTAAAATGCATTACCATGATGTCACATGAAATAAAACCCATATACAGAGGCGCATTATGTGAAAAATATGGAAATAATATTGCTTTAGCTAGCAAAACAGCACCCTGCATATGAAATATGCGATCGGGACTATGGAGATTTTTTAAGTTTCTTCACGGCGCCTCGCACTGAATACCAATGCTATTTTAGGTGTGCCACACAAGCAATTTAGACCCCACATTACACCTCCTATAAGTTTTCCCGAAAATTACACTCATATCCACAAAGGTTGAATCAGAAAATGTTGGAAGAGAATGATAAATTGATCCAAATGGCACTCTTGAATGAATAATTTTCAATCTGGTAAAATAATTGGTGAATGAACTAGTTTTTTATTAATTGAAAATTAGTTGAAACTTACTTTTCATTTCATATAATCTCTCTCAAAACGACAACCTGTATAAATTTGGGTTACAAAGAGCAAATTTTTATAGATAGCTTGACAAATCAAAACTTCAATCAAATTTAAAGCAACACTTCTAATAACCGATCCTTCACAATTCATCTTATTCGCAAGGTATCTGTATAGAAATAACCCTATATATAAGATACATCCTGACGACTTCAAATGAAATAAGTTTTTGATACTACGAAGAAGCAAAGTACACATTCACTTTGTGCAAAGTAGGTATCTGAATTTTAATCAGATACAGTCGTTTAGTGTCCCGAAATAAAATGTTAATCCACCCTTCTACCCCAATTGAAGCCAAAATAACTAATTCATCAATTGAAAACCCAGAAAGTCAACTGTTAATATCAGGAATGCAAATTCACCCTTTTTGAAGTATTCTTTCAACGCCGAAGAAATACGAAAAACGCAGCGTCCTCATCTGTCATCATTTCAATTTGAATTCTCGAAGTATTCTCTTTTGAATAAACATTTCGCTCGGACCCTTTCAGTCCACTAATAAATATGCACAAGTTATACAATTCGCGAATTTGTATCAAATTTGAATCTCCATTTTTCATTTCGAAGGGTCGTTTCGAGTTGGATTTGTGTGCATACAAACTCGGTGTGTTTCTCTCAAAGAATTCAACCAATTCCTAGAAAAGGCAAGACCGGTTCTGGTAAATACGATATGATATCTGGAGAGATTTGGAATCGTGAATATGGCTTTCGCCACCAGGAATCAACTGCTGCACATCAAAGACTTGTTAGATGTGATCTGATCTCATCTCAGCCTTCTCATATAGAGCCGTGTGTCATCCAAGGAATCCAGAGACAGGTCTATGTTGTTGATTCTGAAATGGGGATCTGATAATCTCGTGAATCTAATCCAAAAAGGCGGATCTCACAATATGATGATCTCAAGCTCGACTGTATTCCATTCCGTGCCAAAAGGGCTATTTCACACCTCAACAGATTGACCTCTATATAATATCGCGATATCACTCTTTTCTGCAGAAACTTTCATGGTCGATGCTTATCGGAAATTTCGATTATTCCACCATGAATAGACAAACCATCAGACCCTTTTATTGTCAAACTGACCTGCCAAGCTATTCTTTACAAAATATATTTTCCTCATGGAACGGCGGAATGCTGAAACTCACTTCTTAGTGATTTTTTCCCTGGTGCTCATAACCTCCAAAGTTTTAAGAGGAATTCCAATGCCTACTTACTCACCACGAGCATCAAAGGTTTTCCTCTCGTGCAGTCAAAAGTTAAAAAAAAATACATGACGTAAGGATTTCTTCCGATTCACTAACTACATGTTCGATTTGTGCAAAGAAATGATGCTGGGCGATTTCACCAACGATGAGGTATAATTAATCTGAATCATATGTATTGACAAAATCAGCCCTAACATCGTTCAAATTTATGTAGTTATTTATCTTAAAATTCCTTTAATCTATCCCTTCGTTCCAGCCTTCCGGATGCTTCCGGGAAACAAATAGAATTTTCATAACTTGACAACATTTCTTTTTCGGGCCAAGATTGGCTTTCTATAATTCAGAGAGCCGCTAATTGATATTGAATCATTCATACTACGAGAACACAGCGCGCCATAGACCCTTCTGTTTGTAATCTAAATCAGAGGGGAGGGTTAGAGGGTTATTATATTAGCCAGCCGGCTTGCTTTCATAGACAATAGTCCTCAAGACGAAAGATGGTGTAGTAATGTTTGCCCGAGTTCCCACCTTCCCAGAGGCGTATCAAGAGGATGGAATGATAGCGGAAGACATGATATTGTGATTATACTTTTGAAAGGATCGACAATGACTTCTACCAAACCTTTGTTGAGAGAAAAAACCAAAGCGATCCTATATTTCACAAGAAAAATTAACCGAAAGTTTCATGCTGTTCTTTCCTACTACCTTTATACGTATGAGATTGAGCAGATGTCATCTCTTTGGCTTGGCTATTTTGATGATTTTTGATTTCAAAATGTAGTTTTTTCATTATGTATGTTTTTGACGTCAGTTTTCGTTACTTGATCGTTGAACATAATGATAACTCTGATGCTAGCGTAGGTATATCAAGATTTGAAATATAATTCCCAATCGAACTCGATCTGAATACTATCCACCGTTTGATTAATGAAATATCTACAGACTCGATAAAACGTTTCATTTATAATTTTCCACACCGCAGGCTGTAAACGCCTACTTTACACACTTGATGCATGAATAACTATTCTGATATGCTGAGAGAAAGTCGTCATCCTGGTTACCAAAACACTCCTCAGAAGCCTTCGAAAGGATTGTACGGAATTTACAGTTTCTACAAGTGGAATCCGAATCACTGTGGCCATTCGGCTTGAAGAAACCGTATGACATACTTCGTACAGAGCATCGACCAGGGATGGAGAGGTTTTTCCTGACCTAACATAACCTAACCTCCAAACCATCAAGAAAACATTCCAATACTCTTTTCCTCTCCCAATATCCTTCCACCAACTTGCAACTTGCAAAAGATAAAAAACAACGACGTGTTTTATTGTCACGCCACTGGTCTTTTGAGACTGAATTGAATGTAGACAGACGTAATCCGAGGTGATTCAGATATTCGGTGATCAGCTGGGTCGGCCATTTTTTGCAGACACTTTCAGTTCCTATTGTGACAACACATCTCTCCGAAGCACTTTTGTGCCAGTATACCTCTCATGCCAATTATCTCTCCTCATTCCTTTCATCCGAAATAAGCGCCGATCCATTGGTCCCTTCATTATCAACCTCTTTATTTACGGTTTCGATTGATCAGCATCTTAGGGAAATGCGTTGGTATTATTTAGACAAGATTTTCAATTGAGATTGGGTCGACAATGGAAATGAGAAGCATTTGAGATCCATCGATCAGGGCAAACCCTTGGTAACTCATGGAAGGAGGAAGTTTCAGTCAACAGACCTGGAATGCATTTAGGATTAGGACAGAGAAGATGAAGATCATGCATCAACCAAATTAGATGAAATATGATTAATCAAGTAGAGGAATAACGAATAAGGAGATTTCCACAAGCCACATCAGCATTCTTATTTGTATTTTTTGGGAAATTTCAATGCAAACTTAGGTCTATTCTTCGGAACTGTACCGTTGCCCCATCATGTGAAAATATGAAAACGCTTTACGTTATATTAGTGACTAAACCGTCATCCCTACTGCAACTGTTCCTGGATATAGATATCTATCAACAAACAATCCCGAATCCATTCTGTGGAGTATAATATATTCAATCCTGGGGTCTCGAAATTTCTTAACATGGGTAATACCTACGCTTAGCCCATACAGAGTTCATACAATTTCAGTGCCCTTCGCGATTGAGCCATGCCTCGGTAAACATCTTGAGGAGTGATTCAATTTCTGTATGGCCCATACTTGATTGATGATCCCCCAGGCTGGGCTGGACCGATTTCTGAATCCAATCATAAACATATAAACAGTCTTTTGAGGGTCCAGAAGTTGTTGGTAAATCAGACAATTAAAAGTAAACATTGGAAATGGTATTTGGAGAGATATCCCATATCAGAGTTTGGTGAAGCAACATGAGAAGTGAGGGGAATACCGTGGCATATCTTTCAGAGTGTTTCACGTGTTGAGCGTGAAAAGTTCAACATTTACGGCCGTATACTTTTGAGCTAAATTTAGGATTTGAGCTGGCTCAACAATACGGAAATTGTATGGTTTCAAAGCGAGCTCAAGTTGATCTTAGCTTAAAAGTATACGGCGAATACGGCCGTAAGGAATACACAATGTTTTGTTTGAAATATGAAAGGTACTAAGATTTTGTTATATCGATCTCTCAAGAGAGATTAAATAGAGATATCCAGACTTTCATTTTGTTTTGTGTCCTGGATGGTACTGTCAATAGTATACTGATATCAATTACCAACAAATTATCTGAAATAAAGTCACCATAATCATTGATTGTGCTGATGAACAAAACAAAGCGTGTTTATGCATGTGTCGTTACATTCACATCAGTATTTTCTTCCATAAAAATTTTTGCGATATGCAGATCCAGGTCTCTATTCAATATTTGGAGATATATGAAACAAAGGTTCCCAACATCAGTATCCTTTCAGACGGCATCTGAGAATGTTTAAGCAAATTCGCATTTAATGAGCATGGTGGCGACATTGAAATTTCATGTCACTTTCCAGTCATTCATCAGGATTCCAATCAAGTTCAATCAATATATCAATGGTATAGGAAGTTGATTGATGAGGATATAGAAATATATATAATAAAATATAAATCCATACTCATAATCATTGATGCATTGAGTATTCATTCGAGTATGATTTCATTCATTTGCATCTATGTATGCACCTTCAGTACCAAAATAAATTAGTAGGTATGTACACGAATTCACTACCACACCTACTTTTTTCTCTGAGTGCGATTTTGTGGTTTCAAACGAGGATATTCAGATTGCTCCATTGCTTCTCTACCAAGATATTATCGGAGTTTGGGCATCGAAACTCATCCTCATAAGAATTCAGCGTGAGGGTGATGAAATTTCATCCCCAATTCCCGCCGTTCATTACGTTTCTTTTTCCCTTTCCGATAGCAAGGTAGGCCGGCCCAGCCTGCATGTATAGTTAGTTATCCGTTTCATTATACTGGGATAGGCAAGAAAGCGTGAAGAGATTCTCCTGCCGAGCCTTTTATATTTAAATTGCCAACGTTGGCCCGCCATGTAAATATTGCAGTTCGTTCATCACAGATACAGATATTTACTCAAGTGTATTTTTCTTCGAGGAATTATTCGGATGAACTTTTTTACTCTACCTTCCCTTCTTCTAATTTCATTGTTCTTTCACCCTTACTGGATGTTTTATGTTTCTTTGGAGGTTTTTTATTCGACTCATCTAATAAGATGCTAAATTGTGCGCTGACACTTCCGTTTCATAAGAACTTTCTACAACTGACGGCATCAGTCACGCTTTGGGGCCTGAGATATTGCTCTAATAATCTCAATCATCTATGCCCAACTCCACACCAGGGATCTCGGAACAAATAAAAATATGGGAAGTTTCGTCTGGAATGTTTTCACTTCCACACATTTATTGCTTAAAATTTTTCAAATGGAAGAAAAACAGTACACTTTCCTTACTACACAAGATATAAGTATATCATGATGAGGTCACTGACTTCTCACAACCTCCTGTCACTTCAACCAGCACAATATTTGTGAATGAGGAATTGATGATAGGTCAGAAAGTTTCAAATTGTAACTTTCCTGGGTGCCAACAACTGTGAAACTTATCTGGATATCATCAGAGTCAATTATCCTAGATGTCGCAGCACACTGTACTCGCCAAGTGTTTGTTTGTAGAATCTCGAAGTCTGTATCGTTCTTTGTTTCTTCTTAGATTATGATTGGATTGTCACCTATCCATAAGCTTTTTGACAACTGGCTTGAAGAATGGTGTCATAGGTATTTTCTTGGCAAATAAGAGGATGTTTTAGTTTCCTCCAATCATTTCAGAGTGTGGATACATCACTTGATCTCCACCATCCCTTTGCTTGTGGTTATACTTCTTGTAGTTGTCTCCAAAATCTTTTGATGACCAATATCCTCTTCTTGTCCTTCTGGGTAAGCCTAAGCGTTTGAGGCTGCATTTCTTCTTACCAATGAGTGTAGTGGAAGAAAGTTCAGCAATGCCCCTATTATTGCTACCAAGATTCATAGATCCAGTATATCGTTCTCGGTTTAAGACTCCAAGTCTTGCTGAATGATTTCTGACAAACCCAAGAAAGTAACAAAGCTTCAGCAATAATCTCCCAACATGATTGTGTTTTGGGTGTGGAGATCCAATTTCTGGTCGATTCAGCTCACTTCGTTTTGTGAATGGTGTTAGTATTTTTGTGATGTTTTCAATGATTTGAGTAGGTGGAACTGAGAGATCAATCCAAATAATAGTAGAGGTTGATTATAAAGTAACCCTTCTTCAAGGACTTCGAAATGTAAGGATTGGGTTTGAATCGAATCAAGTCTCCTCGAGTTCACACAGTTTCGTTTCGAAATCATCGATATTTCATTTCATTCGAACATTTTCGAAAAGAAAGGGGTAATTCATTAGTCAATTTGGGGAATGGAGGGTCAGGCAATCGTAGAGATCGATCCCTTCTGCACAACACATCCATTATCGAAGTGGAGGTATTCGCATTTTTTCCAGGAGCAGTATAAATTACTTGGGCCCAAGTTGGCACTTCACGTAGAGATCCAGACTTGTTTTGCCGTTTTGGTGGAGGGTGTCCGATTAGGCCAAGTGGTATATGAACCCATAAATTTGACGAGCAGTTAGGGCGTTAGGAGAACGACCGTTGCTCGGTTGAACGGTCAATTAATAAATCGCCCGAAATCCTGTAAGAGTAAGGTAATAGGAGTTATTAATATTTAGCAGGAGTCTGTTTAGCCGGACGAGGAGTTACAAATGATTGCTGTCGCTGGCAGGACGGCATATGGCCGCATTGACACTTTCGCAGGACTCACATAAATTCCGGCGACTATTAAGTAAAGCAGGACCGTCTGTGGTCGATAGCACTTCAAATATTCAACTGGAAAAATGGAATAATGCCTGTTTCAATATTTCATGATTTGAGTCTCCGTTATTATACTACAATGATGGACTATGGATAAAATAAAAATGCTATATTGATTGAACATTTTTGATTCACAATAATCGAAATGCATGATTGAGTAAGAATGAATAAATTACTGAAAAACAACTACACATACTTGACGGAACAGAAGGCTAAAAACTATCCATTTATTCATGACTTTTCATCTCAGAAACTTATGAAATAAATAGGCAGCTACTTGAGAAATTAAGCTTGCTTCCCAAAGCTATGATGGTAATATGTCAAAGACAGTTTTGTGCACTATTATCTTATGGGTCATGCAGTAAAAGCTTGGTGACTCGCTTGGTATGCTGTCCAGACCTTATGAAATCAAAATGCCTATCCGAAAACTTACCCTAAGTCAACAACCCGATCCAATAGATCACGTACGTGACGGATCATTCGGATATCCTTGAGATCACCTTCCCAGAACCGTAACTTACGAACTAATGGGTATCTTCTTCTTTCAAGTTGGGTTACGAAAAACGGATCTGGTTCAGTAATGCAACTCCGAACACAGGTACGCAACTCGGGTTAGGTGAACTAACGTTAACAGATTCGGAATCGTTTCAACCGGGGTGGGTTTCCGAAAAGGCCTGAAGTAATACAATTTTATTTATAACTATCAAGTAAATCATCCATTGCTTAGTCGATTTTCAACAGTTAATGGCAGTCATTACTGTGATGAATCGAGTAATAATGACAGTACGATGGGGTAATATTGTGACATCCCATCGTATTGTCAAATTCAAATAGGAGTTCTACCTACTATGCACAATACAACCGCGTTTGTGAAATACACGCAAATTCAACAGAGACTTACCCGACTTATGTTTTCATGGTTTCAATCGCTCTTGCACAAATAAGATAAACGAGAATTCATTGTATTTTATTCTCAACCGTATAAAATGAGTTGTTTCGTTCGTGAAACGCTGAAACTGAGGTTAGGGATGCATAAACGGAGAAGAATGACAGAACGCTCAGACCACTGGTATATGAATGCAAACACCGTTTCACCATTACGTACGTTAGTTATTCGGAAAGTAAAGTCTAGCGTAGGTCAACTGAAGTACAAGACAAATACCAGTGATGGTCTAAGACTGTGACTTTCAATTCATCATCAGAGTTATCGCCAAGATATAGGTAATCCACTCAGAACTGACTTATTTCAGTGAGGAAATGCAGGAAATATAAATAGGACCAACGGTGAAAAACTAGGTAAAGAATTCCTTGTAGGTTAATTTCCATGGTGGGTTAATGATTTGATGAACCAACATTTAGCTATCGAGATTGTGCATTACTGGTTTCAAGAAAAAGTTGAAGTAAAGACCAAGATTTAAGTAGCTTTATCGAGTACACACGAACGGAATCGTGGAGAGAGTTAGATTATAAAAGATGCGGAGGATACAAAACTGCAGAAAATATTTCACTTTCACTTCATTGTCAGAAGATAGTAAGTGGTCTCCATAGATGGATAGAAGGTATATCCCAAAAATTTTGCGGTTTTGCTCTTTATCAAGAAAATGTGTCCACCACTTGAACCAACTTTGTCTATCTATAATATCTTAGGAAATAATCAGGAGTGTGAGCATGCATGTTAAAGTTCATCCATATCGGAATGTTAAATTATTCTGAGACTGCCAGACGTAAGGGTGATATCGATCTAGTCCGGTCCTATTCGCATTCACCGCTGTGCCCGAAAAGTGTGAAATTCAGCAATCATGGGAGTTATTGGGAACGGTCGGTCGTAAATTATTAGCCGGACCCTGGTCTCCTTTAAAACTGTACATTTGTCAACGGATATGTACGCGCTAAGCATGTTTTATAGGGTACTATGGACGTCTGTCCACTCGCTTGTCCGGCTTCCCCCTTATATCGCACCCCCAAACGGATGACAAATCCAGTGCGCGTCTTATTCGGATTTGGTCTAAGATGGATAAAAAGATAGTATATCACGGGTGGAATAGAAATATAAAAAGGGGGAAATATTCGGGATACGTCATACGGGCACGGTATTGATCATTCGTTTGCCAGATGGGGGCGAAGTAATGAGTAAATAGAGCATAGTTAAACAATGTGCCTTCACCAAAACTAGTTTTTTCGCAATTATATCAAGGAAAATCGAATTATTTGATATATGATATATGATATATGATATATGATATATGATATATGATATATGATATATGATATATGATATATGATATATGATATATGATATATGATATATGATAAATGATATATGATATATGATATATGATATATGATATATGATATATGATATATGATATATGATATATGATATATGATATATGATATATGATATATGATATATGATATATGATATATGATATATGATATATGATATATGATATATGATATATGATATATGATATATGATATATGATATATGATATATGATATATGATATATGATATATGATATATGATATATGATATATGATATATGATATATGATATATGATATATGATATATGATATATGATATATGATATATGATATATGATATATGATATATGATATATGATATATGATATATGATATATGATATATGATATATGATATATGATATATGATATATGATATATGATATATGATATATGATATATGATATATGATATATGATATATGATATATGATATATGATATATGATATATGATATATGATATATGATATATGATATATGATATATGATATATGATATATGATATATGATATATGATATATGATATATGATATATGATATATGATATATGATATATGATATATGATATATGATATATGATATATGATATATGATATATGATATATGATATATGATATATGATATATGATATATGATATATGATATATGATATATGATATATGATATATGATATATGATATATGATATATGATATATGATATATGATATATGATCAAATCCCCGACAAATCTGAATTTACGTGATATAGGTCGCAAGGGATTTTTCGACTATTTTTAGGTTGCAAGACATGTAGAACCGCCATCAGAGAAATGTCAACAACAAATTTGTTGCTGCAGCGAATTTTATGACGAACAAGTGTTCATAAAGGATTTTATCCTCACTCAAGAAGATGAAAAACTAGCACAAGCTGAGATTTTTTGCCAAGATATCAGAAACATCAAACAGTTTGAGCAAGCCCATATTTGCACTTATTACGTTTTCAGATGTGTAGTTATGTGATCAATATTTTCCATTTCTGTATACAATATACATTTATGATTCAGTGATTCTCAGGTAATCATTTCCAGAATATTATTATGTCAATATTCTTGTTTCGTCCTGTATTTACCTGTTCGGACAATGAAGTTTTTTGGTTAAAACATACTCTAATTTGGTCATGTTGACTTTGATTATCCTTCTGGATCAGATTATCCACTAGAATAACATAACGTTGAATTTTTCCAATCACAATGAACGATGTAGACTCTGCATATTCAGATTTCTCTTTCCTGCATATCACCCGGAAACACTTTCTCGTCATCCCAAATATTAAAAGTATTCCGCATTCAGAGGGGATGTTGTTTGTTTATTGGTTTCATCGAGAAGGGTGAGAGATTATTTTGAAGGGGAGAACTCGAGTGCCAAAATAATTCCAATTCTTCAGATACATTTTTGGATGCCGCACCACGGAAAGGTTGAAATTAACACTGTTTTCACGCCAGCAAAAAAAGAGAGAGGTGCATCACTTTCAATGCGATGGAAAGGGGACGAAGAGATACTATACAGGACGATGCTGATTCAGATTGGAGAGGGTGTATCCACAATAAGTCTCCGCGATACTGTAATATCGCAAAAACGACTATGTCGTCATTATCATAGGAGATAGATAATTGAAATCACTGGTAGATGACCTATGAGCTCGCTTTCGAGACTAATCACTGATTAAAAAACGGAAATCAATGTTTTGATATTTATTTTGTAGGTATGGTTATTTTTGTCAATTTCTAAATATAATCACGCAAGAGTTTCAGTTTCTGTTTACTCTTCAGTTTATTTTTCAATGGATTATGTTAAAAATTCACTTTTTGATGCGAGCTCAATCTGGGTATTCTTATTTTCAATAAAACAGTGATTCCGATGACTATAAACTTGGAGTCACCAAACAATCGCAGTGAATTCTGAATTCATTATCAGGTTTATGGCTCACAATTTCGCCACAATATTCATGCACCTGAGGGTGATATGGATTCCATCGAGGATTCTATATAATATAAGCTCAAGGAACTTCCAAGGACGTTCTCCAAGGCGGTGAAAGAAATTTAACTTCATTCCCACAACTTACCTTCCTCAACCAAGTACGATGACACCTTGGCTACGACATAACAAGAATTAGCCAGTATCTTTGCTGGAATTTTAGCAGCAAATTCAAACTTGGATTCATGAGGGAGAAATCCTCCTGATGTTGCTACCATCGATAGTCGTATGCTTGAGATTGTCTTTCGCAAAATAAGAGTGAGGCGCATTCTGCTAGATCTTGAGGCTATGTTACCGGACGGAATACCTCCAATCGTTCTCAAGAAATGTGCCCCATAACTAACACCAATTCTTAGCAGGTTGTTAAACATTTCATTTAAACTGGGAGTGTTTCCTTCAAATTGGGAGAATGCGAGAGTTCAACCAATCCCTAGATAAGGAAAAAAACTCTTCTTGGTAACTTTAGACTCCTTGCACTGGCAATCGAAATTGAGCTCATTCAATATCTGGAGAGATCAGATCTGGAAACATGAAGATCTAGCTAGACTGTTCGGACTAGACATCTCTAGAACATTGTAACTTTCCTTTTTCTTACGTATGTACCTACGGTCACAATTATTTTTCGTTTGATGGACACCTTTAATTGCACTGCTTGAGGTCATTCGTTAAAAAAATACCTTTTTTGGGTTTCAGATATATCTCATGTAATCATCTAAAGTGAAGAGGTTTATTTTGACCAAAATCTACATTAGCCAACTCAACTTAATCCCGACTCATTTTGATGGTTAGTTTCCTATTCACATTATGCGTAAATATGATATGATATAAATATGATATCCATCTAATTCCAATCAATCATATCATATTTTAGTACTCATACTGTATAACAAGAAAACATCGTCTATCGGCTGAGAAAACACCTTCAAAGAGGGACTGGGAATGAGAGCATTAACTCTGGAAATTAGGCGGAAACAGGAAAAGGGGTAAATTATGGGAGAATTTTTCAGCAGCTTGGGAAAGTGTTTTTGTTTGGGGTTTTGATGCGATAAACAGGAAGTTAAAGGGATTTTAATTGAAATGTTTTCAGGGGGTGTTGATTTCAGTGAAAATCTAAGTATTCGTTTCAGGCTTTCGATATGGAACAACAATAATTGTGTAATAATAGGAAATTCGGATGGAAGATTATGATGATACCGTGAAATGATAGATGATAATGTTGTAGAAACATATTTTCAAATATAGGTATAGTTTTCAAGTCTACGATGTGAAAATTAATTGAAATTATCGTGGAATCAATCAATCAACTTTCGATTTTTGACAACGATAACATCGATATCTAGACATTGGGTAGGAACCATGAGAGAAAAATGGCAATCTATAAGTCCATTTCAGTTGAGAATACAGCGTTGAAGAGACAGGGAAGGTTTTTCCTTGCTTCTCATTGGTCTAGAAGCCAGGCAAGTTTACACAATGTCAAATATTGCGCTATCGCAACCATTAGTGGTTAGTTGACCGACGGCCGTGTAAAAATAGTGAAATAAAATCCAAAGTTGACGAGATTGGATGTTAAAGTCTTATTTCTATTATATTTCCCGTGAGTTTTGTTAATCGAGGAGTATGATTTCAATAATCGCCGGACATAAATTTGATTCTCATTAACACCTGGCAGTTTTCATAGTCAGCCGCTACGGTTCACTAGCCACCAAATCCATCATCAACATTTCGAAAATTATGGTAATAAATTGTGATCAACAATTCAGTTCACCATTATTTACCTTCTGGATGTATTGAAAATTGGATAGTTATGGCATCAGAAAACTATAAACCAGGCTGTGAAATCTGCTTAAGTAAGGCGACAGGAAGAGTCATTCTGGTGAAAATTGAAGTGTGTTTATCAGACATATAAAACAGGAAAACTCAGAAACGAAGTGTTAAGTTTGCAGCATCTGAGGTAGCTTTTCGGAATCAACCATGTGGAAAATTATCGCTGAGATGCAGGCTGAAGGCACTGTTGCATCCCAAGAAAGAAGTGAATCCAGAGGGATACTTCTGCAAGCATTGGATGAAGCTGAGTAACAAGCTATTCTTGCAACAGTTCACGCTTCCGTTCATAGAAATGAAATACCACATTGTTTGTGATTATTGTTATTATATATAATACAAGAAATATATGAATTCAACTGAATATTTTATTGTCATGCGAATAATGCTCAATACCTACCATTTATTGGAAGAAACCATCAACCAAGCATATCAAACTCAACCTGGAAGAAATTAGATCATATAATGTTTGATATCAAATTATAATTACGTATAATGGTTTCATAATTTTGTGTGTGTTATATTGAAATTACCATCGATTTATTATTTTGAGAAAAACATTTCCACCTACCATTTTCATATTGTGTCCCTTTAAAGCATAATCAGTCAAATAAAATGAATAATGACTTGAATTTCTATTTGAAATCCCATACTCAACATTACAACAGATTCAATACATCAACGAATTATTGTTCACTCATGTGCTTCTTGAAATTCCATAACAAAATTATTGTTGTACTCGATTTTTGCAGATTTGTTAAACACTCAGCAATTAATGATTTGAAGAATCTTTTATCCTGCAAAATATACCCTTGCTACATAAATATTCAATTATTGATTCATCACTAAACATTTTCATAGTTCTTAAATATTTGAATTTGAATCTCAAATTTTCTCAACAATTCCTAGGAAAAAAGAACCATTCTAATCGATAATCTGATTTTGAAACAGGATATGATGAAAGAACCGAGCAAAACATAGTGACCCAGTAGCACAATGGACCCACTGATAAGAGGTCTCAGATCATTGACGGCCTCTGAAGGCTCGCATCTCAAATTCATCCATGATTGTGATTATCTTCGAACCAACAATAAAACTTTCGGTTTTGATTTCGATAGTTAGATGTACATTGAGCTTCACCCATCTGAAGTGAAACTTCTTAACCATCAAGAACTCTGTTAGACTATCTGAATTCTCTGTTGTTACACTCGTAACATCTGAGAGTGAACAACAGACCTGTTAGAAGTTGGAACGCACCCCAATTAATGAATGAAAATAGTTGAGACTGCAAAGAGCTTCCGAACTTGAGAACATGCTGGATCCGCTACTATCATAAGACATAAAAACTAGTAAGATTCGACTATAGGCACTGTTACCCTTCAAGGTATATACCTTTTGCACCAGACTCCATGGGCTAGCTTTCGAATATTTCCTCTATACATATCAGGAGTTTGAAAAGTGTTTTTAACCGCCAACCTAGTTACAAAGCAACCCTCGAAGTCTCATTGAGACTTGTATGAGTAAGGAAGACTCGTTGAGAGTCCGAAGGCTTGAAATCTAGGTACCAAGAATGTTCGGTTGGTCACCTATCTCCTCTCGCTTAACGATACTATAGAAATAAATATTTTCAATAGCCGCCGCGGGATTTGAACCTGGGTCCTCTAGAGTCTAGACTATAAGCCAGCGATTCAACGCACTAGACCACCAGCCCACCCAGTGGGTACGGCTTCTTCCTGACAGAATTTGAACAAGGATTCTATTTACATTTTCCAATAAAGTCTGTTTGTTGGCAATGACATGCATAGCCTTATTTGCTGCTTCTCTGTATAGTGATTCAGTGAATCAGTAAACATGTTTGTCTAATTTAATTACCACTTGGAAGTTGGAGTAAATGGAAGTGGTTCATCAACTTCCATCGTGACAATTTCTGGTATGGGAATATCGTCATATATTTGCATAAACTGAGTGAAATTTCCGGTATATGGAATATGGTCAACATTCATGAATCTGCTCGAATTCATAACCTATCTCATTTGTCGATGAATCTTTCGAGATATCACTGTTAATACAAGTTAATCATTGAAATATCGAATGTCACGTACTAGTAGAGACAATTAACCAATTATCATAGAAAATCACATAAATCAACCAATTCGTGAGTGAGCGTCAAATTAGAGTGGGAGAGATTTAGCCTCTTCAAAGCGACTTTTTAAATTCCAATCGTATATTATATTATCTATATATGATTGACAACCTCAATTACAATGCTGATGTCCTATTTCATCCAGTCGCCGAATGTGAAGATACACGAGATTACCTCATTATCATCTAATTATCCAGGTGGTGAATTTTTCTATTCCACTCCTGGATATCCCACTTCTGAAGCCCTCAACGTCCCTGCTGATTCCCGAACTTATCGCTCTCTTGCTCCCACTTCTCTCGCGTCTGGAGTCGGGAAATGGGACAGTGTTTACGTGTATATTTTGATGCTATATATAGTATACAACCGTGTAAGAGCGTTGTGGATTCAGTGAGGGTGGTCGAGGTTTTAGTTCAGCGCCGACTGCTGTGCTGTCAGCGTCGCTCGCTTTCCCGACGGACGATGGATTTCCCGAATTTCCACGTTCACGCGGGTATCCGTTGAGAGAGTGATTGTGAGTGGGCTGTCATAAGATTTGTTAGAAGTTATTGCAGGGTAGTGATCTTATTAGGGTGCTCATGCAATAATCCTCCGCACTGTATATGGTACAGTACCAGATTATAATGATAATATTTCCAAAATGTTCGAGGATTTTGCTACAGGTCTTGTGGTCTTCCTGTTCTACCTAAAGGAATGAGTTATTGCTGATTTAAACAGAATATTCTCAAAGTGGGGAAGAAAATCTTGATTTAATGAGTTATCATAACGTATACACCGAATCTTCATTCCATCATATCATAACCTTGAACATGAAGAAGAAGAAGAAGTTAACGAAATGGCTAATTAAACCGATCAAACTTTAACTAACATATTAACCAAAGATCCCAAGCCTATCATTTCATAATATAAATTGAACACATCAAGTCATACCTAACATTGGATATTAAATTTTGGAACTGAAGATTTCTTTAAAATTTGACACATTGTACGAACATGAATGCTGTATTTTGTGATTAAAATATTTTCTGTGAGAGCGGATCTAATTTTCTCATGAGGTATTCATTATTTGAGATATTGAAAAGGATTCTACGTAAAAATTTACCAGGTAGGTATAGCTATAATTGTTTTCTGAAAATATCAGCGATGATATGAAGTCTCGGAGTCTTCAAAATCCTCCAGGATGCGGCAAACTAGTTTTTTCATTCATTTCTCTAGGTGAATCATTCTTTTTTATACTGAATTATTACTTGTATGTATATAATTAACGTTGAGCCACCAACAAATGCAATATGAATCAGGGACACACTGTGTGTCCTTAGTTATTTGAGGTTACCATCTCTGACTGGCACTGGTAACTACACATTGTATCTCTTCTCATTATTGAAGGTATAGAAAAAGATAATACGTTCCCCGATAAAGTGAAATATATATATTTAAGTATTAATTTTTTCAGAATCATAATCTATCAATCTGTACCGAATGAGTGAACAAACAGTTAAATGAATCGGCTCTTTGTTTATTCTAGATGGAATGTCTGAATTCTGTAATAATTAATTGTTGTTTGAACATCCACACCAAACATAAATTATATACTGCCATTATTATTTATACTTGCAATGTTCCAACAATAATCCAAATATTTATCGTGTATCCACATAAATAACTTTTGTTTAAATAAACATCTATTATTGAAATTCAGTTTGATTATTGAATATAGGTTCGATTATGTACGTGAAAACTAAGTATTTGAAAGTCCTGTAATAATCGTACAACATTGTGTTGATTATAAAATATGCATCGATATGACTTCCCATGAATTGATACAGTACACATTATGTTCAAGCGAAACATAACTATATAATGGGTACCGATAATTGGAATCAAACAATTATTTTACTTGTAAACTCAATTGATTAATTGTAATATTTATAGTTCTCCACAATTACAACTGCACCAAGACGTACTTGTACATGGCCAATAAAATAGCTGTGATTCTTTAATCAATCGTAAATAATTTCACACAATCATCAGTGTGAAACTATATACTCAATGGTCAACAAGTCAAAGACATGTTTATATTCACAGGTAACATTCGAATATTTTGTATCGGCCAATGGTTCTATTTCAGCTCGTATTTCAGTATCTATGCAGTCGATCATGATAATGACAATTTGATTTGACAGTCACCGATTTTGGTTGAGCAGCTGAAATTGATTCTAGTAAACAGAGAAAAAAAAATTCAAAAAGCACATAGGAATCTTTGGGCAGTAAATAATATGAGGTCAGCCTGGGAAAGCGATTTTTTCTTATTTGAACATTATAGTCCTATAACCGATCAACCGCTAATGAGTTACGTGACTGTAGCTATATGGTCCTTTTTTACGACAATAGGACCATTGCCTGCCTCGACCATTGCATTGAAATTAACTTAACTATGATTGTACAGTTGTCAACCTAACCCCCATCAAAAAAAAACTCTTTATAATTTTCATATAAATGCTGTCGGCTAATACCGCGAAATTTTTGGATTGGATGATTTTTTATGGAATTGCAGTACCTACTTTGACGAATTGTTTCACCAAGTAAAAAACTTCCGAATACCTGCTCTTATATCCATATCATCTCATCAACGAAAACATAACTGAACACTGCGCAGCAAAACGATCAAAATTGAATATTCATTGTACAAAATTAACAACGATGGTCTCAGTCATTAATGGTGTAGAAATAAACTGATATTTCCCTAGTTTTTTTTTTCTATACCTACTATATCTTTAGTATATAGAGGTAATTTTTTCATCATAACTTTGAAGTAATTCGACATATCTAATTATTTAAACTTCTAAGTCACTCTGGATATGTTTTATGTGTCTATGGTTTTTACGAATCATCGAATTCATTCATATAGAATATAATTTTATAAGAGTAGTGTAACGACGTGTAGCGACTTTAATTTTTTTCTTATTCGAAATAAATACATAATTTTCAATTGTTCCTGATAGATACTGGATTTAGCGATGTATTACAAGTTGACATTTGCGTTGATTCAATTATTGTTTGATTGTTCCTGATATAGATATATCTTCTTGAATCATTCATGGATAACATATCGAGAAGTTGACATTTGCGAAAAATGAGTGTTTGAGAATTATTATATGTATTTGATGATTCTACTTGAGTTTCTTCTTCTTGTGAGATATTATAGCAAAGTATACCTATAACCTATATATCTATAACCGCACAGATAAGAATTCACTTGTCCCTTAAATTATCAGATATTCTTGCTCGGTTTCTATAACAACCTTGCTAACAACTAAGGTTAGTAAACATTTTCCTCAGTGTGGTACCTACGTCAGAATCATCGCGCATCATAATTTTGAACATCATATTTGCATATAATGTAAACAGAAAATATTTATTTATGTTTTTTTTTTCAATGCAAATATAATTAATCGCAATGTAAACATTGAATGAGTGGTGTCCTCAAAATAAATTGTGAAACAATGTTTATTACGGAGTGACAAAATAATATCATCATTTCGTTTAGATATATTAATATATACGGAATATGAAATCGACTTTGTATCATATAATATACAGGGTGTCTAGAAACTATGGTACGAAATTGAAACCGAAGATTCTCTTCGAAATTCGAAAAATAAATAGTGTATTTCTGAGGTATTTTCTATATCATCATTGCGTTGAAAATCAAAAAAAAAATATTTTTTATTCATAACTTTAACTTTTCAAAAATCAATGATTGAATAAAAAAGAAAACAAATTTTCAGTAGTATACAAGGAGGGTAACAAAATCCTCTGCTTTTTCTTAAGCTACTACTGGAATCAATTATTAATTTTCTGAATCCGTAAAAACTAACCGTTTCCAAGATAAAATGATTACAAATTACAAACATACTAATGTTCAAAGATTAACCACAAAAAAATCATAATTCTCGAAATGTAAATGAATTCGAATTCGTTATCGGAGAAAATATCTTGAAAATAATAATATATCTTGAATAGGTAATATTTTTTTCATATACGTATAAGAAATGTATGTAAATAAAATAATCAGATATACTGCATGATTAATTTTTTTCCGAGTATCTTTATTTTCGGAGAAATTCATCAGTTAGGAATGAATCCAAACTAAATATTCGGTTTATCACAAAATAACTATATTTCAATAATTAATGAACGATCTGGCTTACTGGATTCACTTACAATATATTGAACAAATATTTCACATAGGTACTGCAATAGTTATTTTTCTCTAATGAATTTTCACAATCTTGGATATTCATACTGTTTGGTAATGCCCTCGGCAATGCCTCTATCTCAAATGTAAATGGTGAACTTTTTCAATTCATGTATAGAAAGAGCTATAATTACGTAAAAGTATGAAGATAAGGACACATTTTTGTCATTTACAGAAATTTGAGAATTAGTTTTTCAGAAAAAAAAACTGGTGAATGAATTCTCGGTCACTTGACAAATTTCTTTTCGTTGATAAGCACCTACTCCACAATTCACTCAAGAAAACAACAACCTACTGTTGCAAGCTACAGATCTTACAATGTGGGCTTGATGCGTTTTTCAGATATCGAAATTCAAAAATAGTCAATGAAAACTAGGTTGCAATTCAACAAAATAATTCTCAACAAAAATTTGATAAAAAATACCGCAATTCTAACTATCCAAAGAAGAGTCTCATCATTTAAAAAAACTGCATCTAATTTATTGAATATCCTCCCAGCCTTAGTTCGTTCCAAGAATCCCAGTTGATGTAAAAACAAAAACCCAAAAAATCGCCAGACGGCTCGAGGATTTTCGAAATCCGCGTGAACACCACGAACCACACGAAAAAGTAAACACCGTTACGGAAGGAAAAACGCGCCGACCGGCCCATAAATAATCTGAAAACAGCGACGTACCTGGGCGAACGAGGCCAGCATTCGAGTTTCGCAGTACTTCATCGGCGCCGGTAAACACAACACTCACAGAACAACACCTAAACACAACTAAACACATAAACGGTAACAGCCCCTATTAATTATTTCTTTTTCGCTAGAAAGAACAAGAGTCGGGGGCCGTGTTGTTGCGCAAAAGGGTCATCGAAGCCGTCGAGACGTCAGGACGAGTCCGTAGGCGGTCCGACGCCGCGATATCGGTGCGCCGCCGTCGCCGCCTCCGCTGCACTCGTGTTGTTTGCGTCGCGACGGCCGTGCGCATCGGGACGCGCCTCCTCCCGCCGGCCGATGTCTTTCGGATGCGGCCCCGCGGCCCCCAGGTCTCTCTGTCGCTCCTGGAATTGCCAAATGTACGGGAAGCATCTCGATGCACATGGGCGTTGTTTCATGCATTTGCTTCCACTGCTGGCCCCGAGATGATCGAGGAGATCCCCCTTTCACAGTTCGCTCCACAATGTTCCATGTGCACGACTCCGACTGATATCATCTCTGGGGCTATTGAGGTTATCTGAAAGCCAAAACTCAAGCCTGTAATTTTGCGGACCTCACAATACCTAATATGACGATCATTTGAGGTCCATTGCGCTAAGACTGCTTCACATACTTCAAGTTCACTCTTAGTTTATCTTCTTCTCTCTTGAGGGAGCCAATTTGATTGAATTGTGCACTCACTTTGACTATAGGATACAAGCAGAAATACAGGCAGCGTTCAAGGCCATGATCTTCCGTGGGTGCGGATCCCTTTGGCTTCCTCTGGGTTCAGTATGCAGAGCCCAAAGTGTGTTTCTCTTAGGCTTGCCAATGTAGGGATATGTGTCGAGGTTTTCTCATGTTCTATAAAGAAATTGCAGTCGAGATATCCACATCAGACATCTTCTTTTCTGTTTCGCGCCTCTTATTCACACCTCAACAGCTTCTCATGATCTACAAAGCATGGAGTATTATTCACATGTTTGTTATTCAACTCCCAAACATACGCTGAGGCTTCTGGATTCTATTCATCTGATTGGTGATCAGGACATCGTAGTAAAGTGGGCAATCTCTCCCCTTTCTATAGATATTTTCATCGTCGGTGCTCATCGGAATTCGCGTCTGTCGTTCAATCGCTAGCCTCGAGATGTTCTAGAAGATTCCCCTTTTACAGTTCGCTCCACAATGTTCCATGTGCACGACTCCGACTGATATCTATATCTGGGGTTATTGAGGTTTTCTGGAAGCCAAAACTCGAGTCTGTAATTTCGTGGACCTCACAATACCTAATATAACTATCTCGTGCAGGACTGTTCCTCAATTCATCAACAATACCCTATTAGGTATGGGATGATCATTTGAGGTCAATTGCGCTAAGACTGCTTCACAGACTTCAAGTTCACTCTTAGTTCATCTTCTTCTCTCTTGAGGGAGCCAATTGTGCACTCACTTTGACTAGGATTCAAGCAGAAATACAGGCAGCCTTCGAAACGGCCATGATCTTCCGTGAGTGGATCCCTTTGGCTTCCTCTGGGTTCAGTATGCAGCCCCAAAAGTGTGTTTCTCTTAGGCTTATCAATGCAGAGGCATGTTTCGAGGTTTTCTCATCTTCTAGAAAGAATTTACAGTCAGGATCTCCACAGACATTCGGTTTTATGTTTCGCACCAAGAGCAACTTCACACCTCAACAGCTTCTCATAATTCACAAAGCACATATTCGACCTGTCATGGAGTATTCTTCGTATGTTTGGAGTTCAGCACCAAATATACGCTGAGGATCCTGATGGATTCTGTTCAGAGAAGAGCTGTTCATATGATTGGTGATCAGGACATCGCAGTAAAGTGGGCCATCATCGAAAATCGCATCTGTCGTTCTACCACTAGCGATTCCGAGTAGACCAGACGGACGAATGCTGGACACCCTTTCACTGTCAATCTCGAGTCTATCCTCTATTCAAATTATTTTTCTCTTCAAATGGCGGAATTGTGGAACTCACTTCCCTCAGAGGTTTTTCCTGATGCCTATTTCCTCTTCCTTCTCTGCTTCTACTGCCTGGCACGATGTTCCTCCACGAACATTATAGGTTGTCCTCTCGCGCAGTCAAAATATACTGGGATGTTTTGAGAACACAATGTGTGACCTCTCTAAGGACTTTGACTGTTTTTCCTGGGAACATCTATTGGAAAAGCTTCAATTTTATGGTATAAGTGGCGCGCTATTGAAATTATTTGAATCTCATCAGAATGGAAGGATGTATGCACTTGAGAATAATGATTCCAAACCTGAACTCGAAAATATACTACACGGAGTACCCCGAGGCTCCATTCTGAGACCGCTGCTGTTCGTCGTATACATCAATGAAATTTTATAAGGTCAGATAAGAAGAAAATGAGAGTTCATGGAAGCAAATATATAAAATCACTACATCAGTGATATGATTGATGAATATCAGAAAGTGTGATGATTCAAGAATTTGCCCTTGAGGTACACCTGAGGATGCTGTGGAACAAGAAGATTCTATTTCATCATCATGAGGATTGTGGTAAAGAGTATGACTTGAGAAGCAACTGACTATTCGTGGATATAATCGTTGAAAATATCATCAGTATGCATAAAAATTTCATCAACTCGATTGACCTGGTTTCAAAATATAGCGGTGAGTAAAATAATCAGGGCTTACATTCAGCATACTCAAACTAAATGTCTATACACATGTCGATAGATTGCAATTGCTTGGTTTTATAATGGGGTATATGAAAACTCTGGATTTGCGCCAGCCGGACCAATAACCTGATCATTTATCAAATTCCACAATGGAATACTCAAGAACATATTCGATTCTTGAAAACTGCCATCTTTATTTCCATACTCCGAGGAATAAACGTTCTATAAGCAAGATCATCAATAGTCTTTCTTGAAAGATCAGAGAGGAATATTTTCATTTACCATTAATAGGTGATACTACTTTGCCAAACATATTTACAATTCGAAGGATGACAATATATGAGAAAATATTGGAGTTTGATTCGTACGACAGCTTGTTTGTTGTTTAGTAGTTATTTTTCGAATAACAATCGCGATAAAACTATAAAGCACTAGGAACTTCTTTAGAAATATACGTACTATCGATAATGAAATCAATGAAAAATATTTCATGGTCTTGGTAATATATGATTTTATATCATAGGGAATAATATTATCTATTATTACTGAGTTTTTTACGAGATGCTCTCCAGTCCTGGTCACTAACTTCTCTGAAGATTTCATTGATCTCCCTTGACACCCCTCAACAAAATTCATCGGGAACACTAACCTCGACTATTTTAACCCCAAGTTTAGGGTGTGGATCGTGGGGGAAGAGGCACGAAGGGGATGCGAATGCGATGCGAAGGAGGAAGACATTTCGACCTCGTAATAATTGCCTATTATGTGAATTCAGGCCAATAAATCAAATGGGAAATATGCGCTTTTTAAATTGCTCTTTAAATTCATATTGGGAGGTTTTTTCGTATTTCACGCTAATTTCAAAGCTATTTAAGAGAGTTGAGAGTGTTTATAGGGGTATGAATCTTCTTAGAAACGCCATCAAAAATATTATAATCATAAGTGATGTTTCGATGGTTGAATCTATAGAATAATGGTTTGAGATGATATATATGCTGGCGTTGTTTTGTTTCAGTTTCGATTTATGATGGTTTTCTTGTTATAATCTCGCTGAATAACACGTTCCGATGATGTTATTATTCAATTTTGAGAATATTAAATCATCCTATTACTTAATTGATTGAATAATGATGGCGCTTCTCTTCAAATGTTTCAGCAGACAAATCCTTGATTTGAAACAATTGAATTTTAGCTCATCACGTGGTGTTCTCATATACAACAATAGAGGCTTTTCATGTTCGATACATTTTCGCATCAAACCCATTGGAAAATGGCTCCAAGGAATTATTAGGAATTGTTGAGGTGTCATTCAGAATCGAATATTGATACTTTTGTATGCATACCTGAGGTAACAGGTAAATTTTGGTTGACTAAATAGATAATAAAGTAGGCGAAATCAAGCGATTTTGGGACCAGGCACTGGATAGGAAGTGAATTCAGCAGTCAATATCTATCCATCTATGATTGAATCATGTGAGGGTTTTTCAGTTGAAAATAAATATGAGTGAATCGACATATGGCGGTGGACCTCATACAATGCTTTCTGATTTATGGAGCAACCCAAACCAAAATATTTGTTTTTCATTTGGAAGAGGAAAAGTGGAATTGAAGACATAACTTGTACAAAAATATTGGTGAACTAACATTTCGATTATTTGATTGTTGAATCCGTACTGGTAATTTAGCATCTTCATCATTTATCATTTCCATCAGCCGAACTGAGGAATTAGCTTTTCAAAAATCATTACCTGCTGATAGTTGGAACTGCTCGAATGCTTTTTCATTGGGTGTTGAAGAGAAGGCGTCAAAATCATCTGGGCTTCTCATGTCGATTAATGCAAACTTCGTTAAAAAAGCGATGGTATATTTCTGATAGATCTGAATGTGTTAAACTAAGAAAACGTGCTTGTATATACATATGCTGAAACTGAACAAAACATTTCAGTGTAATAATCGCACAATGTAGTCATTTGGTCTTTATGAAGATGTTGCCAAAACAGAATTTTTATCTGTAATTTCTCAAATACTCATTCCGATGAGCTAACTTGTTATTTATATCTTCCTCAAATAGAATACAGCAGATCATGCGGAATTAAGTTATTTTACCGAGTATACAGGGTGAATAACTATCAGTGCCATAAAATTTGATGACTTCCTGGGTATGGCAAACACAGAGGATATTCCCAGAAATTTGGGACTGTACGAGCGATTTCAATGAACTAGGAAACCGCAACAGAGTGTCTGTGTCACACAAAGGGCAACGGAAAAATGAAGAGGCTGATGGCTTGTTGAATCTGACAGACAAAAGTATATTGCAGGTTCTGTCAGGAAGCAGAAGAAACCCCACTACTGCATATACTATGCCATTGTAAATACCGACAATGTTTCCAAAGATAATTACGCATCAAACATGGCGTTGTATTATAATAGGCGTGAACGCGACTTAGGATATCAGATAGCTGAAAAATATACTGCTTTCAACCTTAGTTACCCAGACAACTAAATATAACCAGAGCGCGACTGAAGTTGGTTATCCGACCAAAAACTGAACAAAGTCCAACTAACGAACACACCTAGCTCACATTTCAAAACGGGCTTCTCTGTGTCATACAATTTTCAGTAGGGTCCTTCGAAAAATTAGTTGCATTCCTCAATCTCTGCAATCAGGTTAGCATTCGTTCCAAGAGAAATGAAGTTCCCAGAACGGCCTGTCTGGCATAATTTCATTAATAAAATTTTGAGGTTAGGTTGGATCAAGTTTTTCTTCTCTTACTAGATATTTATTCTCTCTTCGAAGCGATTCAGTCAAGACTATGTCCTTGTTGTCATACGTTTACAACTTTTTAAAGAAATTGCCCACTGCCAAGTTAAATCTCACAAGGTTGGCTCAACGTCGGGAAAACGTTGAACATAACTAGAGTTATCACTAAAACGTTTTAAGAACGTTACTCCCATTCCCAAAATGTGTACTACATGAAGTCGGTTAGGTTTAACCTTGTCGGTTAACTAAAGTCATGCTCAACACTGATACAACGTTGTCCGGTGGTTCAGAGAGCGTCGTTTCATAAATGACTGATTTCCACACCAAGTGTAACGTTAAATTTGGTGTATTATTTGGTTTTCGTCGCCAAAATGCTACTTGGGCTAGCTAGGTCAAGGTACATACAGTACGGAACTGGAGGATCAAAGGCTGATAGCTATAGTTATACATGAAACAACCACTGTCCTGAGTCTCATTAGGTGAACCAAGCTGTTCTAGATTACAGAATAGACCTGAAGGGCCAACTTTTGATCTGAAACTAATGTGGCATCAGTGGCATCAAAGAAGTTTTGTCTGCAAAATCCATGGCAATGTTGTAGTGAGAAAGTGATTATTAGAATGAAGGACGTGTATATCAATTTCTTCCACTGCTGATGCCAAAAACTTATTTCTAAGATAATCAAAAGTTAGAAACACCATGTTAACAGCCAGTCTAGAGTCTAATAAAACTATCGTTTTGATAGTTTACAATATCCTTTATTCGAATCGGAAACTTAGTAGTATCGATATTCGAATCATACAAATGATAATTATTCGAGAATGTTTGGCATGCAAGCCGAAAACAAACATAGTTGTATAAATAACTGCTAACTAGAGTATTTTGAAGAAGTGATTCATTTGAGTAGTTTGAGTATATAAGGAGACGAAGCTCTACAGTTTATACAAGTGAAATCCAAACTAGCTGAGACCTGCCAAACTTCTATCAGATTTTTTTTTATCGAACGGCGGAATTGTCGTGATACCAACAACCTCCAAATTATTGAGAAAAAAGTTCTATATACATTATCTCTCCCAATATTCTTCTACTGATTTGTGCGATGTTCCAAGTTTCCTTTCGTGCGGTATAGAGAAAAAAATAAATAGTTCAGAGCAAATATCCGAATTCAAATCTATTTGATATGAATATCTCAATTAAATTACTTTTTTATATTTTTTATCATGCTTCGATTTCAGCACTCACTGCACTTTTCATTGAAGATTCTAAGAGACGTTTTCTTAAACAAATTATGCACAAACTAGAAAAAGTTATACAGGGCGTCACTCGAAATATAAAAGATGGTTTACTTCATCAGGCCGTTCGAATATCAACTTCTTATTTATATCAAAACGAATGAGATTGAATGCATTTGGAAGATTTATACTAAGACACACGTTATTGTATCACGATAATAGCTGAATATTTTATCCTGATCTTTATGACTCGCTACCGGTCAATATAAAACAAGCACAAGATCTCCCCCTTCGATATACCAATCCATAAAAAGGGCTTCAAAATGATGCGTTTTGACAGAATTCAATAACATCTAGAAGTTACGATTTAACGGGCTGCAACCTATATTCCATAAAATAACATAAAACTGAAGCCTCCACACTTTTTACTCTGCAGACAGAATAAGACTGGGACCGAGTTCTCGAATATATTTACGCCATAAATAAAGAATGAGACACTTTCATAATAGATATTTGGAAATTATCGATGAGAACAAATGCTTATAACGAATAGATTCGAATATTGAAGAATGGTGCAATTTTATCGCATGTATGCGAATATAGCAGTGGTTGGAATTGATATTTCGTCGAATCTCAAGAATATTTACTGTATAACATCCACATTTTGTAAATGTTACTTTTTCTATGGAATATTGTCAATACCAAGTATTTTGCGGAACAATTTGAATTTCCATCTCAACTTTAATTGTCAGCAACTTTGTTCATATAATACTGGTAGGATTTGTTGTGATTATATGTTTCAGATTTCGTGAGGCTGCGAGTCGCTGGAATTGGAAGACACCCTGTAGTACTCCTACCGACTTACCTTGGTTGAATTGAAGTTATTTGTTCTGAATCCATAATTATTCTGTTTGTTTACGTTGGCAATTATAGATGAAAATTTGTAGGTTGACATTCATATCAAATGTCACTTTGAATGCAGAGGTATGATCTCAGTAATTCTTCTTTCTTTTCAAATTTCACTGCGAAGATTAGCGCCAAGTTCAGATTGTGTCTTTGACATTGTATTCAAGAGTATTTATATCAGTCAAACGGAAGTGATTTTATGAGTGTGAATATTAAAAATCTGAAAATGTTTGATTTGTGCCTTGAAACAAGTGCTAATTTGACTGATTGACAAGTGAACTTTAGCATGAACTGAAGAACTGAAAGAAGGTGCTGAAATCGTTCCTTTCTGTTCCTGGCATTCAACAAGTGAACATGTGTGAGATTTCCAATAAACGCCATTTCTGAAAATCCACAAATTTCCAAAATGAAGATCAGATGAATGGTAACTATCAGTTTTTGATATCACGTTCTCATTATGTAAAAGATTATTTTGTGGAATCTGTCTATAATCAAGTTTTGAACTGTGAAATCTATCAAGATCAAGGGTATAGTACTACAGCGTGGTTTTTTCTGATTTTTTTTTGTGCTATAGTTCTGCCAGGCTACTTTCTTGATAATTGTTTTGTACTTTCTTGATAATTGTTTTGTACTTTCTTGATAATTGCTTGCTACTTTCTTGATAATTGCTTGCTATTTTGATGGTTGTATTGACAATTTTAGCAGATTTAATGGATTTGACTGCTTTGAATAACTATCACCAGCTATTATTGCTACTAGTAAAATCTAGTTAATTTTGATAATCATTAGCAACCATTAGCCTCCATCTTGGTACCTATCAAGAGGCTAATGTGAACCTCATGTGAGGTAAATCTGCAAATTTTTGTGAAACAGTCTTCATAGTAAGTTTGTACCGGCTGATAAGTTTTTTTGTTCCTCTGAGAAGAATTTCCATTATACTCAAAAGCACTGGCTGGACTAAGCATATCTAGGTTGCTGTATCCAAGGGCTCGTAGTCTCAGAAATCTGAAATGGGTGTCACTCCCATTTCCACTAATGGAGCTGGATATTGGAAAGTTATTATGAAGTAGGTGTCTTCCAACCTACATCTTCAAGATGGGATGCTGCTCCACCAGGGTTTCATAAATTGTTTTTCACCAAATTTTACTGACAAGGTATCTTACAAATTTAATCTGGAAAATTGATTTATTTTTGATATAATTATCTTCAAATGTGAAATCGTATTCTATATCTAATCATAAATATTTCTATTGTGCAAATTGAATGCATTCAATTTAAAATCAGAAATATTCAAATATATGGGATATCTCATGCATAATTATTCCTAGTGATAAAACACTCTTTTCATTATTTATATGCATGGAAAGAATTTTATGATTTAAAAATCGTAAGTACCTAGAACAACTGAGTGTCAGTAAATATCGAAGTTAAATTGTATTTTTATTTGTTATCCTATCCTTAGGCATTTGCAGATTCTATCTACAGAGACTGGCTTAAGAAAATAGGTTTGTTAAACTTTAATTTTTGCTGTAGATGGCGTCCATTTGAGATCATCCCTGGTATAACCTTTTTTCTTTTGCCACTTGCAAATATTTTTGATTGGCTATATAAGATTAAGTAAGTAATCGAACCACGACCTTTTGCCCTGACTATATGAGCTAACCGTTCGCACAGTATAGCCAGAAAATTATTTTTCTCAACTTTAACTGCTATATTACTTTCTCCTCTTTATAAACGAAAGCAGATCAAATTGATCGTTTATTTTTTATTTTGTGAATTTAAACTCGACTATGTAATAATATATGTACTTCTGTATTCACGTCGTAAAATTGTCTTGTTATTTGCTGTGAATTTATTTATTACTCTATTCTCTATTGATGAAGATTGCTTCGTCCATCAGTTTGCTGACGATATCCGAATGTATTGAAATAATACATTGATTTATTAGGATCAAAAGTGACACTTTGTTTGATAAGTGAAGTAACTCATTTTCAAATCCTATGAGTTAAAATTCAACTGCAACTCGTGACAATGGAAGTGTTGCTTAAGAACATCCATACAAATCCTTCTATTGTATCAGTATGAGGAACGTCAACTTCTAGAGCTAATTTATAAAAACAAAAATGGAAGACTTTTGAGTCGGTTGCAGAAAAACACTTATATATATATATAACTATATGATTCATGCATGCGTGGAGAAAATATGGATATAAGGTATGACCACTCCTCGAAGCATGGATCGAAAATTAATACAATCAGGTAAATTCAATAAGGGAGCTGGAATTAATCTTGATCTAGAAGAAGTCGCGTTGATCCCTGCGAAAAAGTAATAGAAACCTTGGACTGGTTATTGACAGTGAACTCAGATTTCGGAAGCAAGTAAACATTTACATCACAATAAAAATATCATGAACAATACTAAATACAATATGTGATTCAACGAGCGCATAATGTCCCCATATTACCCACGAAGATGAAAACGAGCCGAAGGCGAGTGATGTAATCATATGAGTGGGTAATGGCCATTATGCGCGAGTAGAATACTATGCTTTATCTGCAACTATCTCAATATCCAAACAACTTGAAATTTCAAAAAAAAATAATAGTTTCATAGCGAAATTGAACATTGCTAAAGTGGATTCAATGTAAAACAGGATAATTTAATGAGAAATGTGTAACAAACATTGCCATGCCTAACTTTTATTTAAATAATAATTGATAGTAACATTATTGACACTACTGTTGAAATTGATTCCTGGAGTTGCATTCTCCGACATGCTAAAATGTTTAGTAATGGTAGTACTTGTTTCAGAGCTATTTATACTGTTGGAGCTTGTTGTAGTGTTTCCTTTTTCCAACTTATTGTTTAAATTATCGTCTATATAACTTTCAGCGACTGAAGTAGATTTCCATCCGCCAATTTTTTTTATGGTTGTGATATCACCACCTCCGCTGACACAAATGGTAGCAGAGGCAATGGCCTGTGTATAATTCAGGGTTCTCCAGTTTCAAAAACGTAGCAACTTGATTTCCTATATATAGAAGCTAGTTCAATTTGAGAACTTTGAATCTCAGCCGCTTTAGCGAAAGAAGTGGTGCACACGCATTATCAATCAACCAGTGTTTTATAAAAATAGTATGCATATTATTGCGAAATATTGCGAAAAGTAGTATCTACGCGATATGTCCTGTTATTGCAGATTTTCAGAAAATTGAGTCTTTAACAATGCTATTGCTATACTGTACCTGTGACTGTACTACTAAGATGCCTTATGCAACCAACAATATACACTTGTATATGTTGTTCTGAATGATCTGAGCGTTCTGTCATTCTTCTTCGTTTATGCATCCCTAACCTCAGTTTCAGCGTTTCACGAACGAAACAACTCATTTTATACGGTTGAGAATAAAATACAATGAATTCTCGTTTTTTTTATTTGTGCAAGAGCGATTGAAACCATGAAAACATAAGTCGGATAAGTCTCTGTTGAATTTGCGTGTATTTCACAAACGCGGTTGTATTGTGTAGAACTCCTATTTGAATTTGACAATACGATGGGATGTCACCATATTCATAGTAATGACTGTCATTAACTGTTATAGTTGTAGATAATGGTATTTGTTCTTCTGATATTTTCATCAAGTAGAGACCATATCGCTGTAAACAGTATCTTCATTACCTATATCTTATACCTCATATCGAATAAAACATACTCAATACATATCCGACTGGCGGATTCTAGTCACGAGAGTAAAAGAATTGGTTTCGTTCTGATAAATGAATGGTAAATTTGAAATCCACATGTTCGAAATATTCTCTATCAATGGGTACGGCCTGATCTTCGCTTTAAATGTAAAAGTCCATCCATCATGTCGTATTTATCGTTCGAAATCGGAGTTTACCTAGAGATTCCAGAACTGTTGCCGGAACGATAGGCATCTTCAAGAGCGGTATTTTATATGGTTGAAACTCGAGAAGAATAAATATTCCGGGAATCGAAACATCCATTTATCTAGATAAAGGAAATCCAGTATACCCGTTTATAGACGCTGTATCTAGAACAGCATTACACCTCACTTAGAGTGAGAGGCTATTAGCTGCTACACTATCTTGAGAGAGCTCTTAAGCCTGCTTATACAGCGATTGAAATGTCGTTAAATAAAGCGAAATACGATAGAAAATGGCGAGGCATTACTTTAGGGCATTTTCTCATGCAAATGACAACCGTATTTTGCTTTTCGACTTTTAAAGAACTGGCTTCTTCATTCAAGTTTGTCAATCCGAGGTAATTTCGATATCTTTGTCTTGAAATCCTACAAGGGTTTCGAATATGACAATAATATTTTCTGTTCTCAAAAGAATAATATGAGTAACTAATACATATTTTCATATATATATATCCCATGAATACATATCTCTAATATGATACGAAGCCCGTTAAATACCACGGGCAAATGGAAGCCCACGTTGGTGGGGCAAGGGATATCATCGTTCCTTTTCGATATTTGGAGTTTATTTTCTTCTAAGTCAGTGTGAATTGCTATATACTCATGTTATACTATACGTATGATAGGAAGCCCGGCATGTACAGGGTGTTTTATGTGAATAAATTTCAATTGTAGATGAGGGTGATTCCAATGAACCCGTATTTGACCTCTATGAACCATAATTTATTACTAACTCCATACTATTTTTTCTAACAATTTGTGATATCTTATGGAGAATTATAACGATTGAATAATTCAAGATTCAAAGTAAAATCTATAATGTGTATGTGAGACATCATGCATGCCAGTAGAAGAAATTCTTGAAAGCATGAAATTTTTGAGCCTCTGGATGAAAAAAGGATTCCGATAGACAGAAGTTATGTAGGTCTCAAGTCCGATGATAGGAGATGTCAGTCTGTGTTCGTCTGGTCTACTTGCTTGCAATCGCTCGTGGTGAAATAATAGACATGATTTCTGATGAGCATCGACCATAAAAATATCCATAAATAAAAGAGAGATCAATGGATTTGATTTCAGGAGCCTCATCGTATGTTTGGTAGCAGAAGTTCAAACATGTGGCAGGTGGAAACAGAAAACCTAGGTTTTGTAATGGGCCCCATATAATCAACCCATGACAGGGTATTGTTGTTGGTAACACCAAACATGGATATTGAGGATTTCATAGAAACAGTTAAGCCTCATATCAGGCATTGTGAGGTCCACCTTCTTGGAGAAAATATGAGCTTGAGTTTTGGTTGCATTGAACCCCACCAAATTATCAGTTTTCCATTTCCATTGAGAGTATCGCCCTGTCTCTATCTTGCACCATCGGCCTCTTGGGAATGAGAATATATGGGGGCTCTGGCCGGATATGAGGGCACCTCTAATAGGACGTCAATGTATAGCAAGAACACAGTGAGTGCCAAAACAGATCCCTACGGAACACCAGCAACATGGAGTGATATATTCGAAATAAAGCTTGTTTGATGTGAACAATAACATAGTTATGGCGACAAACCATAAAATGGAAGCTTTCCAAGAATGCCTTCGTGCTAAACCTGGTCGAATGCCTTGGATATATCCAATGCTACAGCAAGGGAGTCTTCTTGATTTTAGATTGACGTCTGCTATATATGTTTGTTACGTATAGGCAGAGATAAGTAATAACAAGATGTGCACGTCTTATGGAAGATTTGGAAATATAGTCACGTGATTGATTTTCGTTTCAACGTATTATCACAGATGGCGTTTAACGCATGAATCTCAATTTTTGTTGATATGAAGTTAGCGTTTCGCAGCTAATTCAAATTACGAACTTTCACGAACTTAGATTACATTACAGTGTGTTACAACAGTCCTCGAGTTGATTTGTTCACTTCACGTTTTACTCTGTGGTTTTTTATATTCATTATTCATTTTCTCAAGGATGAAAGAGAAGTTTTGTTTGATAAATGATAACAGAGGTTTCATTAATATGGTGAGAAAATATGAATCACTATCAACTATTCATCCTGGTCTAAACAAAATTAACACATAAGACATGTGTAGATAATAACTTGAAGATTGGAAAAAAGTGCTCTGCATTGAAGATGCGCGATGTGCCTTTGAAGCAGATTCAAATGAAATAACTACTGAAAAAATCAAATTCAGGAATTTGTTATTGGTATGGTGCCATTGTTGCCATGATCATAATTTCAGTTGCCACTTTAGTATGAAGAGGCTGTTTGCCTTTGAAATTGGGTTTCCACTTTTTATTTCTTCCTATCTCTATCCTCATTATAGGTAGGGATCTTTTGATCATACAATTTGAAAAAAAACGAGCAATGTAATAATATCAATTGATTATGAAAAATATCTTTTACTGTTGTATGAATAAATATTCAATTCAGTGATTATTTTTTAGCAATATTTAACAACACATTGGAAGTGGTAATTATTTAATAATGATGACTAGTTGAAGATACATTGGCTGATGCATTTCTGTCCCTCTCCTCATCAATTTATTTACGTTTTTTTCATACTGATGGTCTTGAAAATGTTCTCATAGGTGCTTTGGATATTCAATCTATTACTATTACATTTCAAACTATGTTTGATATTCTAATTGGATAGACTAATTTCTCTTTCTAAAATTGTTGTCCAATTTATGGCTTTTCCATTTTTCATTTATTAGCTTAGTCGAGCTATAAGCCACTTCCAAGTTCTGTGATTTGGGAGATTTAGTTCTGGAGTGTTTCTTTCTTCTGCCGCATGGTGTCGCCACTTCCAATTGTCTGTTGGAACGCGGCTCAGTGCGGTCAAATAAACGCGACGAAGGTGCATTGGGACAGGCAACGCTTCGAGTGGAGATCTTACGGTCTCTACTCGGATAACTACCCTGCACTGATGAGGGCCAATAAGCCCGAAACCGGTCTGTAGGTTGTTAGGCGTGCCTGTCTCGATGTGAATTTGTCACGTCTTAGGAAGAAAGAAACATTTGCGATCTGCATTCACAGTGTGAATCGTTGCATGGACTACGAGCAGATATAATTCAATGTTCTGCGTGGTATTTACCAGGAAAGTAGTTGTTTTCTGCTCGTAGTCTACCAGACATTCATTTCAAACTATGTTTGATATTCTAATTGGATAGACTAATTTCTCTTTCTAAAACTGAGCAATGTATTATTATCCTCAGTGAAATGATATTCTCAAACTAGCCCTTTGTACAGTTCTACCCAACTCGAAATTAACATCTCCTGTAACAGAAAAAGAATGATCAAGTATATCACTCAGAACACAGTGAGTGTAAAATATCAACTGGTAGTGTGACGTACCTGAATAATTAACGATCCAATTTTTTGTTCGAAGAAAATCTTTGATTGGGACGTGTTCTTCCACAGTTCAAGTACTCGCAATTTTATTTCCTGATCATGACATTGCCACTGTCACTGCATTTCTCAATAATAAATTGATTATACAAATATGCAACTGGAGTATTTCATATTGATCAATAGTACTTTGATAAAGAAATTCTGATGTAAAACCACAATATTCACGAGAACGGGAACAAATTTCCACCGTACAAAGTCGATAAAAATCAATAAAAATAAACAAAGTGAAAGACAGTGACAAACTGATGAAGAAAAGACAGAAAAATCTGACCTTGAACATGGCAGCCAGATATGGCAGCTGAAAAAGCTATGTTCACTCTTTGGAATCAACGGCACTAGTTCCATCTTGTGGTTGATTCCAAAAGCATGAAAAATATATTGCCAAATTTTAGCATTGACGTGCACATCTTGTTAGTGAGTTACTTATCTCTGGTATAGGTGAGCAAATCTCCTGTTGATCTCTGTTAACTAAAGTCACATTGTCGGTAGTTCATGATTCTTTATATCTCCAGATTTTGTATTAGCTCAATGTTAATCACCTTAAATATGATAGTAGCGCGATGAATCTGTAGTATAACCAGAAATGATCTGCTCTCCTTTTTTTTTGGATTGGTTGAACTCTAGCAGTCTTTCAGTTTGAGGAAACGCAACGAGTTCATGAAAAGGGATATACCTTTTCCGAAGAACTGTTGTTAATCAAGGGACCGGAGGAATTCCATTTAGTCCCATATAATAGTGATGGGTTGACGGAATACTATTTCTGGCATACGGCTATCGATGGTAGCAATATCAGGAGGAACTTGTGGAGCCAAGGTGCAAACATTTCAGCAGCGATGGTGTTGTGGCTTATATATACCTACCAATACTCAGCCAATTCAATTCATATTGATAAGTTGGCTACACAGAGTGTTGTTTTGGGGAAAATGTGGTTTGTAAATTATTCTTCAAGCTAGACCTAAACATTTTTATCAGTTAATGCTTCGATAAATTCGAAGAGTTATCGAGATATGTACCAGATTCAAAACAATATCTACAGATTGAACCGTGAATATTATGGGTAACCAAATAAATGGAAAGAATAGATGAAACAGCTATCTCGATTATAATAAAGAGGGATGCGTCAAATATGGGTTATTTGAGACCACATCGATGACCCTCACCTATATTTGACGTAAGTTTGTCCCTTTTCAATTGTACACCCAGTATATATAACAAGTATGTGATTCTAATGACATTTTTGATGACAGTCGTAGTTATTCAGGTAATGATGGTAATGTCACTATAAGACATTTTTTCTCTCGATAAAAAGTCGTTTTATTTGCTTTCAATAATATTCGAATGGAGTACAAAACATATTTTTTATAGTACACATTTTTCATGTGACTCTCTCTTCGGTTATAATGCATATTCATGAATAAAAATTTTACTTTTCAATCAGAGAAATTGATATCATTATTATTATTACTATTATTATTGCAGATCAAATCTAATTAATTTCAGTCATTACTGTGCAGCTATCAGTGATACATCGGGCTTCCTAACATACGCAAGATATACCAGGCTTCCTATCATACATCAAATATCGCGTGAAATATATACATATATTGTATATAATTATATACAGAAAGCGCAGTGGCCAACCTGGTGGCAACCTCGACGTACTAAAGGTGTATGTTTTGAGTTATAATACGAACTTGGGAAGCCCGGTGGAAAATTTTGAAATGACAACAGATGGCATCAGCTAGCCATGATGGACTCATATACACGTAGATTTTTAGGAAGCCCGATTCGGGCTTCCTAAATTCTCCGCGGGCTTCGTAAGACCTGTCAAATATACTGTTTCGGGCTTGGTAAGGTCGGATTACATATATATATATATATAGAAGAATCCTTTAATTTCGGGTATGCAGTCAACAAGGGTATGGAAAAATAAGTGAACTCTTGTTTCTATTCAAGCTTTCGAGTCATTTATTGGCTCTTCATCAGGAATTGAAAAGTGAGGTTATAAATCCCTTTCACTCGCCGTAATTCTTCATGAAATATCATGTCATAATGGAACAACACTCTTGATAAACAATTAAAGTTATACAAAACATTAATTAAATGATCTTTTTGATTCACATAATAGAAAAAACACATTAAAATTACAAAGGGGCTCTTATGGAGGCCATGTTTTGATGGCCTATGCTATCTTTGGCTAAATTAACTGGAATGAGATTTCATTACATTGCAAAGTTCCCAAAAATTCTTTCTTAAAATTAATAGATTTTCTTTATGATTCCACAGTTTTTTCTTTTGATAACAAAATATATAAACAGATACTTGGCATGCCAATGGGTAGCCCAGTTTCCCCAATTATTGCTCAATATGTTATGGATGATCTGATTGACCATTGTTTGAATCAAATTCAATTTAATATCCCCTTTTTGAAAAAGTATGTTGATGATATAATTCTCAGCATTCCACATAATACTTCACAAGAGGTGTTACTTGTTTTTAACTCATACCACGATCGTTTACAATTTACCATCGAAGAAGAAGATGATAATAACAGCGTCCCCTTCCTTGATACAAAATTAATCAGAAGGGTCGATAATTCCTTAATCACCAGTTGGTATTCCAAACCTGGTGCCTCTGGTAGATTTCTACATTATGAGTCTCATCATCTACATAAACAAAAAATCAACCTAGTTTTAGGTATGAAAAATAGAGTTCTGAAAACAAGTCACACCTCTGTTTGTATAAAAAATCTCAATAAATTAAGTAAATTGTTCATTAATAGTGGTTACCCAAAAAAACTAATTTTTAAACTGTTGTTCAGCAGATCATCAATAATTAATGTATCTTCCACTCTAAACACCCCTCTCAGTCAAGAAAATACTCAGAAATATTATTTTTCCCTACCTCACATTTCAGAATTGAATCATAAAATGAAAAAATTGTTTGTCAAATATCCAACCATTAATGTCGCCTATAAAAATCCTTTACAGTTGAATTCAATATTTACAAAATTAAAAGATATCCCCTGTTAGAACGTTCTAATGTAATTTATTCCATTCCTTGTTCACAATGTGATAAAAAGTATATTGGCCAAACTAAGAACAAACTTAAAGACAGAATTTCCTCCCACAAAAGCAATATTAGAAATTTCAAACTTTCCAGTACACTAGCTATACATGCTATAACTGAAGTTCACGTCCCAGATTATGCTAATGTGAGTATATTAGATAATGAATCTAACTTATCTAAAAGACTTTTTCTTGAAATGACCAATATTGTCAAAGAACCAAACGCTATGAATGCTAGAACTGATATCGATAATCTCAGCATTATTTATTCCTATTTACTTAGTCTTCCTTCCCATTTATCAAATCACAATACAAATAACAGTTTTTGAATTTTTAATTATAAATCCCGTTTTTTCTCGTTTTCAAGTTTGTCAACCTGTTCTTTCAATCTTATAAATTTATGAATGACATTGTTTTCTATGATTCCATGTCATGAATTGTCAACTTGTCAATCAATCTTTCATTTTCTTTCCCTCCAGAATTTTATCACATGGCTGTTTTGTAAGGTTATAACTTATTAGAAGAAAAAATTTTTCCGAAACCTAATAAGGTTTTAATGGTTTTATAACTTATGTTTTTCACAATTGTTTGTCCATATAATGATAAATAAGTAATAGATGTTTCACTTTAATCAATGTTTTACATAATTGTGATGATGAACAATGCTTCCTTTAAATCTCAACTTTGTAAGTACTGTTGTTCTCATGAATTTTTCAATCAATTGTTTCATTGTTATTTGTAGAGTTCCTGATGAAGAGCCAATAAAGTCTCGAAAGCTTGAACAGAAAAAAGAGTTACACTTTTTCTAGCCAATGACTGCATACCCTAATTTAAGCAGATTCTTTCTTAACATAGACAGTCGTTCTAATCCTTCCCTCTCCTACTTGTAGATATGGGTTTTTATCAAGACTATATATATATATATATATATATTATCAAAACCCAATCACCAAATAATGGTGTAGGGTAATTACAATTAGTTTCAAACATCTTCAATTTCATGTACAAATTTCATCCATTCTTTTTTATTTATTGCCAGATGTTTCGCTTCTTTCCATGTTTTTTCTTTCTTCTTTAATATTTCTCCTATAGCTCCGTCCCATGTCTGCCTCGGTCTCCCGCGTTTCTTCCTTTATTGTATTTTTGTCTCCCATACTTGCTTGACCGGTCTTGAATTGCTCATTCTTTGTAAGTGGCCCCATCAACTCAGTTGCCGTTTTTCGATGAAATTTATTGTAGACTGCACCTCAAGTTCTTCCCTTATTTTTATATTTCCAATTTTATCTCTCCTTGTTACTCCTTTCACCCTTCTTAGGTATTTCATTTTTGCGGATTGTTTTTTGTTTTTTTGTTTCTTTGTCAACACCCAGGATTCACAACCGAATGTTAGTATAGGTCTATAAATTGTTTTAAATACGTTCACTTTTGTTTTCCTTGATATTTCCTTTTTGCTTATGAAATACTTGTTCATTGCATGATATAAGTTCAAAGTTTTCTCAATTCTGCTATTCACCTCTATATCTTGCCTTCCACTGTCTTCTATTTCTACTCCCAGGTATTTAAAATTATTCACCTGTTCAATGTGTTTTTCTTCAAATTGTATGTTTATTGATTTTTGTTGGTCTCCCATCACCATAACTTTTGTTTTATTGATATTCAATTTCATCCCGTATTCCCTTATTATTTTGTTCCATATCTCCATATTACTTTGTAAGTCCCTTTCTCTTTCTGTTATTATTACTATACGTCGTCGGCAAATGTTCCTTCTGATATATCCGTTCTGTTAAGGTATCTATATCCCACATGTAGTATCTTTCCTCTCGAAGAGAATTTCTTGATTACTCATCAATGTATACCGTGAACAATACAGGGCTTAGTCCTCCTCCCTGTCTCAGTCCGTCCCTTGTTGAAAATGACTCTGATGTTGTATTTCGGTAAATAATGCGGTTAATATCATTATTGTTGTATATACTTTTTATTATTCTTATTGTTTTATTGTCGATAACTCTTTTCTGCCAGAATATTCCATAATTTTTGTCTTGGGACTTTATCGAATGCTTTTTCTATGAATCTATGAATCCCGAATACACTTCTTTACACTGTTGCAATGCCTTTTGTTATTTGTTTAATTGTAAATTTATGGTCTTGAATGCTCCTGCCTTTTCTGAATCCACTTTGTAATGTGTTTCTACTATTGGTTTTATTTGTTTATCAATGATTTGTTCGTAAATTTACATTGACGTGCTCAGCAAAGTTACTTCCCTGTAATTATTACAATCTCCTTTATCTCCCTTTTTGTGTATTGGAACTATCGATGCTACTTTCCAGTCTCCGGGTATCTCTTCTTCCATCCAAACTCTTCTATAAAGTCCAACCAAAAATTCTACACCTTTATCTCCCATATTCTTGAGCATTTGTGAAGTTGTCGCATCTAGGTGACTTTCCGTTTTTGAGTTTACTTATTATTTCTTTTAGAACCTCCAATGAGATGAAATCTTCGTCATTTCATCCTCTTATTTCGTTTTGTTCATGTTCTGTTTGGATGTCTCTGTCATTTCCTAGTAGTTCTTGGAAATATTCTTTCCATCTATTCATTATTCCCTTTTCGTCCATCAGGATATTTCCGTTTTTGTTTTTAACTCGTGTTATTTCATTTATTTTATTTTCTCTTAATAATTTCAGAGTTTTGTAGAATAATTTTTGATATGCTCTGCTCTCTGTTGCCATTTTTTCTCCAAATTCTGTCCATTTATTCCTCTCTGATGCTGTCACTAGTTCTTTCACTTTTTTCATATTTTGATACGGATGAATACTGATATTTTGAGCCTAGATTACAGTTGAAATATTTCAAATCAATAATGAAACACCCTGTGAATAGGTAAATTTATAACTCATTTGAAATTTGATGGGAGATAATCCAAGATGTTGTTTTCTCATCAGGAAATTTTTACACAACTATAAATATTGATACCATTTCTATTAGAACATTTGATTAGATTGAAATTAGATTGTAGAGAGTAGTATAGCAAGCGGGGTTCTGGATCACATTGGTACCCTATCCATCCACTTCTCTTCCTCATCGAAAGCCACACATGGGTTCGGCTTTGGTTGACGTCACTTCTTCGGCTGAAGACTTCTTCGGCAGAAGACAATGACCAGAGGGTTTTCGTCTTCACCTAGGGGGTGGTTTGCCACCCCCTACCTAATTAAACCCGTATTCATTGAAAAAAAAGTGTGTGGAAGAATCCGGTGACGGCAGCATCGGACTAGCCTAGCCGAGCCAATATTTTAATAATAACCTAAAATGAAATATTGGCTCGGCTAGGCTAGTCCGATGCTGCCGCCACCGGATTCTTCCACACACTTTTTTTTCAATGAATACGGGTTTAATTAGGTAGGGGGTGGCAAACCACCCCCTAGGTGAAGACGAAAACCCTCTGGTCATTGTCTTCTGCCGAAGAAGTCTTCAGCCGAAGAAGTGACGTCAACCAAAGCCGAACCCATGTGTGGCTTTCGATGAGGAAGAGAAGTGGATGGATAGGGTACCAATGTGATCCAGAACCCCGCTTGCTATACTACTATAATTTCTACTGGCAATAAGTTGTTTAATTAGAGCAGGGCTTTGAGAAGATGATTGGATAAGTTATCGATTTTTTTTTTACTTTTTTCACAATTCGAAAATAGAATAAGTTTGTTTTTTAGGAACCTTCATAGTATGACATACCAGAGATATTTAGATAACGTTGAAGAGTTGCTAGTATGATATGGATAAAACTATTCACTATCAATAATTGGTAAAGATTGGTGATTATATAAGGAAAAATATAGTCGTGTATTTCGTCAAAAAATGTGTTCATTAATCTTAGCAGGACGCTTTCAGCAATATGCTGACCTGTAAATAAGTAAAATTTTATAGTAATTTAGAATTTGTTAACAGAGGAAATGAAATCAAAAGAGAACATTATTACGTGTTACTTACTCGTCAGGTAATGCAAGAATTCAATAAAAAATAATTTGGTGATTATGATCGAAAATATTCGTCCGATTTTGGTTGAATTTGCTTAAACTTCGATTTACTTACTCTTCACATTTTCATTTGTCATTCTAATCAGGATTCAGGATATATATCGAATTCATCTTGGTTGTATGGTATTAAAAATAGATTCATTCAATAGATTTCAAAAATAGAGACAATGTCAATGTTCGATAAGCAAAGGACTACAGAACTGTGAACACATTCTCATCACTCTTCCAATGTTGGTTCGTCCTGCTTCGAAATCAATTTATCACATTAATCATGGAAAACAAACGAAATAAAACGCTATCATTCTGAAGCAACCCTAAAATAACTTAGCGAGCACTGCAAACGAAACGTTATTCAAGTTTCCTGCTTAGCTGCCCCTGCTAGGACAACGAATTCTCGCATATCGAATGCTTCAGCCACACTTTCAGTAAACAATACCCTATTTAATTGCTTTTACAGTCTCCTGCACTCATGAGCGTCCGTGGATTTACGTTATAGGAGAAAGCGAGAAATGCAATTTTCTATGCCATCTCTCATTGTGCCTTGGATGATAACATCAATAACAATAATAAAGTTGACACTAGTTGAGCTGCTTTGACTTGACGTTAGAACTCCTTAGGATGATGCACCTGAATAGAAGCCTGAGCATCCAAATTCCTTCAACTCACAGTTATATCTCCCAAGAATTCAGGTCAGAGGACTAAGTTTGAAGGATGCCATCAACAGAATGGTTACTTTTCTTTTTAAATAGCTGGAAGCCAAGAAGAAGAAAATGCTTGAAATAGTACTATTTCTTCTTATGTATGTCCTAGCCGATGAGTTCTCTCTGATTTTGTGACTGACAAACTGATTAAAATTATACCTCTTGGAGAAAAGCAGGCGAATTTTTCGTTCTAAAGTTTATAAAGTTACTGCTGCCTTTGCTTCGGTGGTTATGATGTTTGATGTCTGACGTAGTCATCCTCAACCATCAAACAAAGTGATGCTCATATGCTCCAAAACAATTCCTAAGCCTGTTAGAGTTGGTTATAGGACATATTCACTTTGATTGTTACCCAAAACCGAGTCCAGAACTGATTTATGACTACGTCTCTGAGCTCAGTTGGTCTAGTATGTATTTTATCGTCTCATGTGAACGGTAAATACGAGAAATCAGCGATAACTTTCCATCAAATATCTTCACTGCCCCATAGTTATTCCATTTATCAATCAAGGGTCCTGATAGAGAATAGTTTGGTCATGGCATATTAGATAATCATCTGGATCCACTATATCCGATGACTGATGCCATTTGCTCTTCTACGCTATGTTTTTGATCATGAAATAGCTGTCTCTGGCTAAACCAATCAACTTACAATCAATGGTAATATCAGAAAATACCATAACCACAGAATGATCTGTTGAGCACTCAGTATATTGGTAAATACTTTCAAAATGTTTTACAAAGAACTCATGCGATGAAGAAATATTGAAGGAATTGTGAGGATCGACAAATACTCACACATTATACGATGAGTAGCAGAAACGTAGATTGCTTCGATGCCCGATTTTTTCTCATTATTCACAATGATCCACGCCTGAGAATAAACATAAAATAGCACCTCAAATCCCCCAATCACTCTTCCATTCTTCCCTTCTCATATATTCCGGCTGCAAGGGTTTTATACTTGACTGAATCATGTATGTCACCTTTTAATACTCGGAAAATATATGATCGGCTCGCACCAAGCGTAGGTAGAAGACGCCATTACTGAATGACAAGAGATTTTTGTCGATAACAGAAAATTGCTAATACCAACAAGGATTTACCCAATATTGCTTCCGAGCAGATCTCCGCAGCTATTCTTCTTCATACGTCGAATACTCCTCTCGCTTCCTCATAACCGTTCGCGAATTTAATGGTTCTCGATATCGCGATATTCCCGATAGCTTTGTTTATATAGGGGCAATATATCCGCTGGTTTATACGCGAAAGGTGTTACTTATGAAAGGGCTGAACCAGCAGCCAGACTGATCTTGACGGAACTGAATCAATGATTGCATTATATATGTTTTTTATATGTTCTGGGTCTCACGAAAAAGGATATCCTCTGTAATGTTCAGAGAGGACCGTGAAAACCAAGGGAAAGAAGGTAGGAGTTGGTCTAACACACAATTAAAAAATCAAATTCAACTTCTAGGCACTAAAAATGTTGACTAGCAACATACATATTAATAATATTGTTGTGTCAGTACGAAAAAAGTCAACTTCTAGAGCTGATTTCAGAACAGAAATGAACGACTTTCGAGTCGGTTACAGAAAAAAGGTTTTTATATCTGACAGTGACATTATAAGCTTATATCGTCATAGTTACGATATCTATAATGAGGGTCATAACTCCCTTGGGATATTAAGGTTCAAAAACTCCCTCTTACCTTTTACAGGTGAAAATGATACAAGAAATGCTTATAAACGTTTATATGTAATGAAAACTAAGACATATTTTCCTTATTCACGTCATTACAAATAATAAATGTACAATTTTCAAATGTTCCCTGAAAATTACTTCCGCCGCTGGAAACAATTTCTTCTTTTTTATGGGTGGTGCTGTTGCTGTTCACTACAGTCGAGGTGCCTGCCTCTTCTGATGGCAAAGTAGACAGCATACGCGCCGTTTTATTTCTCAATTCAATACTGTCCTCCAGATACCCCTCTGCCACCGTGGAACTTCTCCAACCTCCGTGTCTTTTTAAGTTTGTCATAGTTGCTCCTGCATCATTGGCTAGGGCAGTAGCAGAAGTGCGACGAAGGCAATGTCCCGTATAGGTTAGTGGGTTTGGCAATCCTAAATACATTGCGATTCTGCTGGGAATTTTGCCAAACATATTCTTTCCAATTGGCTGAGTTGTACATTTATTTTGTCGGAAGCTCAAAAAAAAATCGTTTTGTACCTTCAGGACGCAAGGACATATAAAGTCTCAATAAAGGCAAAGCAGAGAACTCTTTTTCATCCACAACTGTAAATTTCTTCGATACACCAGTTTTACTTTCCGGTACGTTCACTACCATAACAGTATCCCGGTCCTCTATATCTGCTATACTCATATTTAGAAGTTCCTGAGTTCTGCATCCTCCAAAATAACCCATAATTAGAACAACCTATAACAAATAAAACGAAATAAACAAACGAAAAAGAAAATACTGAGAAAAAAATTACCTGATGCAATAAATGAATTTCATTAGGGAAGTCCTTTAGAAATTTGATAACATCTTTAGGAGATAAGACAGCAGACTTTTTCGGCTTATACCCCTTACTTTTCCGTTTCAAAAAAGCCTCTAGTTCGTTGAACTTGGTGATATCTCTTTTCTCATATATGGTCACCATCGATTTGAGCATTGACCATTTAGTCCATAACGAATTTGGGCTAAACGTTTCTGACTGCAACGAATAAATACAATTATTACCGAATCTACCAGAAAATACTGAAAATAATTTACCAGTTCTTGAAAATATGCCAGAAAGACAGTTTCGTTGGCATCTTTTGACATAACATTTCTCTGTGTCAGCCACTTCAGATATAAGTTGTATTCTCTTTGATATAGGGCTTCACTTTTCGATGGAAGTAATGATTGTCTTGCTTTTTCCGCTTTTTTTTATAATATCCTCCATTATATCAGAAAAAGATCGTCGATTTGTGGTAAAAAATAAACACGTTTTCAACGGAAAAACATTGATTGATAAAGAAAGTTTGCTTATAAACATGTAACATAGCGACAACCTATAGCAACAACCAACAATGCTACAATCAACGCTACCTAATTCAAATATACCAGAAAGGTTATGAATTTAAACATTTATTGCGTTCTAAATATGGACATATTGTTAGGAAAATCGGTCAAAAATAAAATTATCTATGTACCACGGGAATTATAGAGCCTTAATAACCTCTGGCAATTGCTGTCCCTCGGGCCATAGGCCCTCGGGACGCAAACTTTGCCATCGGTAATTAAGGCCCTCATAATTCCCTTAATACATAAATAACTATTATCTATCAGAAATAATTCCTCTGTTGGGATGATATCTTTCAGTCATCTTTTTCAGGTGGAATATTTTATCTCAGGAAGTTCTTGTCAACTTCATTCAACAACATGGTGATATAATAAGTAATAATAAAAGTGAACTGAACTTCGTGAGGGTATATTTCTATATTCGATTTAACACTGCCTATAGTGGACAGTTTGATTCAAAGAAGAATATTTCTGAGGACTCATTTGTCAGTAGTCCTTCCCATATAAGGTGATTTTCAATGAGGAAAGAAATTGTACTTCTATATACTTTCTATGTGGAGAAACTTTAGCCGTGGCATTAGATATTTCCAAGGCATTTCATCGAGTTTGGCACCAGGAACTCCTCGCCAAGCTTCCATCTTATGGTTTGCCCCCTCAGCTGTGTTCTCTGACTGCTAGTTTTCTCTCAAACAGGTTTCTCCATGGAGTTTCATCTGATACTCTACTCATAAATGCTGGTGTTCCGCAGTGATCAATTTTAGCACCAACACTATTTCTACTTCACATCACCATACCGCTTTCTCTTCCAGGGCTCCTATATCGGCCCGTTAAACCAGAAATGAACGAGGAAGAAATGTTAACAAAATTAATATGGACTTAGCAACAATTCTCGAGTGGGGATCTGATAACCTGGTAGAATTCAATGCAAACAAAACATAAGCATGTCTTTTCTCTAAGAAAAGCCGATCTCACTGTGCCCAACATAATTCAGTCAGGAGTAACCATACCATTGAAGTCATCCATTTTTATGCTTGGCGTTACTATCAGCAATAACCTTTCTTGGGAAAATCACGTGAGGTCCATTGCCAAAAGTGCATCCCAAAAACTTGGATTTTTGTTTTGAGCCGAGAGCTATTCCACTCAGCTGCTTATGATCTATATAAGGCACAGATCCTACCTGTCCTGGAATACTGTTTCCATATTTGGAGTGCGGCACCTAAGCATATTCTGAAACTATTGGATTCTGTCCAAAAAAGGGCAATTCTTCTTGTCGGTGATGCCTCGCTCACAAACTTGCTCACTTCTCTGGAACACCGTAGAAAATTTATCTCTATTTTATAGATATTTTCATGGGCGATGCTCTTCTGAAATATCAACTATCGTTCCTCCATTAGCAGTCTCTTCGAGATTGATCCGTCAAGTTCAGTCTTCACACCCCTTCGTGGTCACTTTAGAGACCTGCAGAACGTCCCTTTCCAAAGACTCGTTCATCCAACGAACATCGACACTTTGGAATTCATTGCCCAGGGAGGTGTTCCCCGAGGCATACCATTTCCAGAAATTTAAGAAGAACACCAACTTCTACCTTCTTTCCCTTGGTTCTCACGATGTTCTCTGAACATTACAGGATATCCCTTTTCGTGAGAACCAGAACATAAAAAAATTTGACCCATTTCATGAAACATGCTGCCAGATATAGACTCAGCTCTCAATCTAATCAATGCAAACAAACATCAGGGTGAAGCGGTGTTGAACGGAAACAGAAAAATATTCAAAAATGTCAGCTAATGTGATTTGATAACAAATTGGCTCGCGCTGTAAAAATATTATTGGAAAATATCGGTCTCATCTCTTTCTGTTCCGAACTTGAAAAGCAGGGGCGAGGAATAAGAGGACAGAAAGAGAAACGATTGATAATGAGTAAGCGTAACGTTTGTTTCTCACAAACGGATTAGTCCAAGCTCCACATTTCCCCGTAACCGCGCAACTCAGCCCTTGTTTGTGTTTGGGTTTCGGGATCCATCTGTAAAACAAATACTGCTGTCAGCCCACGCTCTTATTGTCTTTTTGTTATAGAAATAAACCACTGCAGAGATGGCGGCCATTTTAATTTAGCATCCGCTAAATAAGAGCCTTCTCCGGTTATCGTCAAAAAATTCGATAAACGTTCATTTTCTATGGTGAACTTTATTGCGAATCTTCTGCCTTTGTAGCTATGTTGAAGTTATCTTGAAATGATTATGAACAAAATGCTAAAAAAAAGGAAATAACATTTAATTCTGGTATATTAGAACCGTTGACGACCTTCCACAACTAAAATTTACGACCAATTGAAAGCCTATATTTTGTATCGTCACCATAGCAACTAGAACTATTTCCGGAAATTTTTCTCTCTTCCTTAGGGGAAGGAGCATGGTATAACACTGGAATTTTTCTTACGTTTACATCCACATTTACCCAACTTCAAATGCTATTAGCGTTTTTCATTGGTGAAACTGGTACGCACTCGCAGTGTAAATATATTTCTAACAACTTTACCTCAGCTGCTGATGCTGCAAACTTACAATGAATTTTGAGTTTTCCTGTATGTCCAGTAATAATTGAAGCTCCAGTGGTATTATAAGTGATAATCCATGAGCTGCGAGTTTTTTCATTATATGAACACGTAGAGTCAAATGTTTTCTCTGCAGCAAGGTATGAGATGCCTATAAGACTTTGTTTCGTAAACGCATTCTTGAGGGTATTAAATCGAGTATTGCAGCGATATTTTCAATCAGTTCCATAATGCACTATGCCTAGGCACCGTATAAAATGCCTTTGAGTGACTGCATATTTGATAGTTACAGTTCTGAATGACATTTTTGATTAAATAGTTATTTCGAGATGAAAAATTAGATTTTGAAATATAGACTCATTCATATTTTCCAAAATACACTACAGCATAAAAATATCTCAGCTCAATTGGTTCTTTACTCACAGATTTGCAAACCTAGCTATACTTGATTGCAGTTAATATGACGTTCGATGAAAAAAAGGATATCGAATCGCTGTTCATAACATATACTTTGTATTTTAATTGAAGTATGATGATAGTTGATACCTTATAATCATTATTATTTATTCATAAAAACTCGATATTGAAAAAGTCTGACAATTCTGGGCGAGTTTACTCAAGAAAGAGTTGAAATTCAATCAATTTACATTTCATTTAAACTTCTTGATGATGAACATAACCTCAAAAATGAATGAAATCATTCATGAATGAAAATATAAATACTCAACATTATAACTAATCCTCAATGAGTTTAATGTTACTCAAAAAGAACTCAAGAATGAGATAATACTCAATCAAAACTGAGGAAGATCACCAACTTCAACTCACCGAATCAATGAATTGAGTGAAATTTCAACTCAATCGGGTATGGACCGAAATTGAGACATTATTGTTCTGTTCAGTTTAGGTCTCATCGAGTTTTTATGAACTATTCATCTTTAGCACGCCGAATATAATTATAGGAAATACTGAGTGTTGATGAAGGTGGCATTCATTTTCAATGAACGCGGTAGATTGATCAATTCCCAGATGCTCGCAGGCGATGGAAAGGTCAATACACTCCCGTCCAAGAACTTCATTTCCACTCCCCCATACCGATCGAACTCATCACATCAATTACATCAAACATTATCAATTCGGTCCGTCCGAAGTCGCCTTGCAAATAAGGGTGGATTGCAGTGACGTGACAGAAAGAATGGAGGGCCCCAACAGTTAGCCGTATCTCGGTGGAATCGAAGTTGAAAAGTGTTCGGTATTGCGTAACGGTCAGCGGACGGCCGTTAGCGTTGATTGCCGTCCTTCGTCACACGTCAGCGACTAAGATTACCGCAGCCTTACCATAACACGGCTGGGGCTGAGAAAAAAGATAAAGAAAAAGTGCACCAATAAAACAGGAGGGTTGGCTGCCGACGCAGCCACACCACTCGAGGTGAAAAAGTTCGCAGATTATCATTTGATTAATATATACCAGAAACGTCGATAACTGGTCCAGGATAGACTCATGAGATCATTTTTCCCGTACTCATACCAAGAATATGAGAATGATATTGAAGGAATGTGAAACATCGCGAAGAGACATCAAGGCTTCAGGGGATTGAGGGCATTGAGACGAACTGGCTAGCTCGAAATTATCATAACGATCTAGATTCGAGGAGTACACATGTTTTGTGAATTCCAACGACACTTGGTGAAAATCGATAGGATGCACTAATTTTCAAAAGCAACAAAAAAACTTGCGGTATATTTGATATCCTCTTATTCCCAACTAATTGTGGTCTATCTTTCAATTTTGTTACCCCATGTGATGCTAATGGTAAATCTCATATAAAGTGTGCATGGATTTATAAAAAATCTCGAGACACGTCGATTTCAGATTCTAATTATGTCAGATAATAAAATAATTAACAATATCTCCAAAAATGTGATACAGGATGTAACCGAATTCAACTTCTCATTCGTTGATGAAGATACTGTTTATAGATCCTTGCTGTCTATTGAATCCAAAGCAATAGGTGATGACTTGATTGAAATAGACTTGCTTCTTTTATGTTGCCCATTAATCATACCTTACATAACTCACATCTTTAATTCTTCGATTGAGAGTGCATGGTTCATTTCCTGATAAATGGAAGGTTGTTAATGTAATACCACTAGCAAAAATAAAAAATCTACAGGAACTCGAAGATTTAAGACAAATCAGCATTCTTCCTACACTATCAAATGCATTTGAAAAAATTTCACATATTCAAATTAGAAAGCACCTAGGTACATTTAACTTGCTGCCAGAAAACCAATCTGGCATAGCTGCTTCACGGCACTGTTAGCAGTAACCGATGATATTTTGTCAGCAACTGATAACTACTTTGGTTTTGCTAGATTATACGGGACAGGAAAATATCTTGTTAAATAATAATGATATCATACCGAATCTCAATATATAAACAGGATATAGGTATTCAACGGTTATTTAGATTAATATTGAAATCATATTTTTGTTTCAATCCTCCTATATAGCATTGTAAACTTGGTTGCAATCAAAACTTACAGTCTAGGTTCTACTTGTTTGCTATATGTATCGTATCCTTATTATTATTTCTTAGCTGTATAATTTATTGTGCCATCATGATTCTTTGTATTCTAAAACATAATATGTATATATTTTGATACTATGTTCAGATGGTGCATCCTTTCTAGGGCTATAGGGAAGATTGGGGTCAATGTACATTTATGTACAAAACTGTAGCCCTTTTCAGTAAGCCAATAATGTTTAACCAAATTTAAGTTGGATTTTTGTTATTTTTACTGTACCTTATTGCTGATCACTGAATAAATTACTTTAAAAAAAGGACATCGTGTAATGAACAATTTCAACCCTAAATTAAACTCGCCTCCGAGTGACAGTTGCAACCACCAATTTTTTAAATGAGAAGAATGTTATCGTTTTCAAACCTGATGAAAGTAATCTGACTGTCGAAATGGAACATCTGCTCGATTGACATTTATGTTTGTTCTTCCACCTTCAACTGAACAGCATCACTTATGAGTTTATGAATATATAATTACCTCTATATGATGCATCTTCTTGATTTTGCAACTGAAATGCAGTTCAACTTCATCCAGTTATTGGACATTTCCTCACTTTTTCAATATTTTCTGACGTTCCATAGCCACTATGAATGCAATTTTTCACTTTGAAATTTTTAAATTCAATTGACATTGGCAGTCATGTCGATTTCAATGTCAAATGTAATACATTTTTGCCTCTTTTGCTCTTCGGACGGAGAAAAAGATGTAAATTATATAGGAAAAGTAATGCATCATGTAAAAACCCATTGACCTTGTCCATACTTACGATTGTACCATTGTTTAGTCTACAATACCTCTTTAATGGGACTTCTTGTATAGGTATGTAACTGACGAGTAAGTATTTTCCTCTTTTCTAAATGAATTCAAACTCTTCAACAACTAATACTCACTTGCAGGTATAGCACTGATGATGGTTTGAAAACCGAAAGATAATTGACTTCATTAATTGATCAATGATCGACCTGCCATCAATATCAAAATAAGATCAAGAGTAAGTACAATATGAGCAATGTGAAGCATTATCGCCTGTTAGAAGGAAAGAAACGTTTTCATACTGTCCTTACTTAGTGAATCGGTGCATAGACTGCGATTAGATATAATTCAATGTCCTGTATGGCATTAGCCAGGAAAATAGTTGTTTTCTACTTGTTGTCTACCAGTTTTTTGAACTGTGTTTGTATAATGAATTGGGTAAGACGCATTTCCTCTATTTATTGATACTCTCTAATTCATGGCTTTTCATTTCGTAGGAAAGTAGTTGTTTTCTGCTCGCTGTCTACCTTTCTCCCCAGATGTACAGGGTGGCCAGATAAGAATGCAAAGTACAGTATCTCGGAAACTATTCGTCTAAGAGACTTGCGGTGAAAAATATTATAACTAAAGTTACCAAAAGAAAATGCTGGAAATTTTTTTCATGTTTCCAAGATGGCCGCCAGGGGGCGTGACCGCCATCTAAAACATTTGAAATGAATTTTTGACGAAATACGCCTAGTAAGCGTACCAATAAAATATATACTTTTTGAAGTTGATCTTCATTCGAGTAATTTTTGCTCGACACTTTTTGACGTATCCATTCAAATGACGTGGTGAAGGGTGGTTCAATGTTTTTTCAAATAAACAGCTGTAACTTCTGAACGACTGAACGGATTTCAACAAACTTGGTATCGTTGGAAAGAGCATTCATTGGTCTATCAAATTCATCTTATTTGTAATGTGTCTGATTACAAGTGATGCCACTAGAGCGCGTTTTTTGACATATTAACAAAAAATTGCAAAATTGTCTGAAAAATCAAATGCAATTATATGACTTTTTGTCCATGAAAATGTAGTGGAATGATACCTTGATAGGCTAGTGAAAACCGTATCTCGATATATACATTTTTCACCGCATGTCTCGTAGACGAATAGTTTCCGAGATACTGCACTTTGCATTCTTATCTGGCCACCCTGTACATTTGTGATTTGTTGACGTTAAGTTTTCCCATTTCGTTATTACTTGTTGTGCCATTCTCTAGTTGGTGGTTTCATCTGACGAATGGATTGTCTGCTAATGAAATCGCGTGATAAATCTCAGCAAGAATCAATTCCCATCAAATGGAACACATGGTTTTTCTGCGATTGTTCGGGACAGGACACGAAGAAACCGCATGCGACAATTAAATCCCTCTGGCCGGTCCTATCGATTCAGGATGGTCCAGTGATGGCATTCAAATTATTTCCCATTAAAGTGCGCTGACGTTTCTTTGCAACATCGGCATTTGGTCGGTGTTTTTGCCATCCTTAACAATTTAGTCGGGGCGGAATAAGTGGCACCCGCTGAGCCATTATCGTAGAGCGCTGTCCATTTGGCCAGCTACGAGCCACGTCAGCAGTCTGTCCTATCTCCCCCGAATCGGCAGGACACCGAGAACGGACCACGGACGCGGTCTTTGAAACGCCCCTCATTATCATATCCACTTCTGGACCACGGCTACAATTGCGATCACGATACGTCCATTAAGGCCTCCTCCCACTCGACTTATTTTCTGCAACCGTAAATAGGGCATAAATCTGCGGCAGCATATTCGATGATGCCGTTTCGCTCGACTCATGGTCAAGTGACATGGGATGTCCAATGTGTGGGCCGAGGTGTAAGTTCACGCTGAGTAACACTTCTTGAAACCTCAACACTAAGGGCTCTAGAATTTTTTTCTTTCATTTTTAATATCTTCCAAATCGTTAGGCAAATCATGCAAGTACATCCATTGCTATTATCAACTATAACAAATTAATATATGCATATGTTTCCATGGCATATTACATGTTCGCTAGCTCAGTATTTCAGCTATAATCTAATACTAATTCGATACATGAGGTTTTTTCAATGAAATTGCTACAGGATGTTACTTGAAATTGTGCAAAATATCGGAATTTTTAGAAGGATCCCAAATGAAGAAAAACTGTTTTTTTCAACTTTAACAGCATAGGCATGAAGATGATCTCATTACCCCAGGCCATTCCAAAAATTGCCTTCTTATCTACTTTATCTACAGAGATATCTCAAAAAATCTACTTTTCGGTTTTGTACCTTTTTTCCTCTTTAACCGGCTCAGGCCCATTTTGAAGCTGAAACATTAGATGAGGTGACATAAAGATCCGAATTGACTCAAAATAATTATTCAAGATCGAGGGTTTCCTCAATGGTGACCCAAATCTAAAACACCCTCTAAATCCTGGCTGCTAGGAGAATTAAATGAAAATCAACTTGTTTTCGGAAGGATCTCACATTCTGGATACGTCCAGATCTTTCATGCTTTCAGTAGTCAAAAATTCTGCGTGAGAAAACTGAATTGAAACGCCATGTTTTCGAAAAAAAAATCAGCCCAAGGAAAATGTATGGCCCGTAACCAACGTATACCAAGAATCATGGATCATGATGAGTGACAGGTTGAAAATTTCCTTGTCGTGAAAATAAAGATCGGAGCAGAAAACATTATTCGTAGGTCTTTATTTTCTGAAGATATAAGACTTCATAAAAAAATTCAGTACAAAAAAAAATCAGAATACAAACAAATTTCAGGGTAATCTCCTCACACCCTATACAAAGTCTTTCATCATGTTTTGGATTTTTTCCAACAATTTGATTTTGTGGATTGCCAAGAAAAATTTTATACATACGCCTATGAAAAAAATTGTCTACCTCTTTGATCAATTTTTTCCGCTGAACACATGGGCATCATGCTTGTCTCAATTCTGAAAAAGAACTCTTTTTCACCTTGTACATCAAACTATGATACTTGGAGTACTCGAGAACGGGCGATTCTTGATAGTTTTGTACGAAACTCACGCAAAATTATCTGTAAAAAATTACCAAAAATCTCCTTCCCCTTCATCCGTACTCAAAGTTTGAATCGGGATTTTGATGGGGTTTTAGATTTGGGTCACCTTTGCAGAAACCCTTGACCTTTATTGTTTATTTTGAGTCAATTCTGATCTTCATTGCTCCCCATCTAACGTTTTAACTTCATAATGATCCTGAGATTTTGAAAATCGGTTGAAGAGGAAAAAAGTTATGACTGCGAAACCAAAAAGAATTGATTTTTTGAGATCACTCTATAAATAAAAGACATAAGAAGACAATTCTGCAGATTTCTCAAGTTGATGAGAGCATCTTTATGCCTCTGGTGTTAAAATTGAAAAAAAAAACTGTTTTTCTTCATTTAGGATCATTATGAAAATTCCGAAATTTTGCACAGTTTCAAAAAACATCCTGTAGCAATTTTATGGAAGAAACCTCATGTATCGAAAACGTACGAGATTATAGCTGAAGGACTGAGCTGGCGAACAGTTTAAACAGAATTCGAATTATTCAAAGCGGAAAAAAGTTATTCATATTTCAACAGGAGCAAAATTTCGGGGTGCGACGTATTTATTGTTGCGTAGTTTAGTTCCTATACTGGTGATACAATAATCACAAAGTTGTTTCAAATACCATCTTTTATACACTGTCGCCAGTGGATAATCAGGAAACCAGGAATACAGCATATAATATGATGCGTATTGACATTATCCGAGATATATAAATTGGTGTGTTATCTCAAATGTAAGAAGTACCATCAACATCATCAGAAATGTAGTAGGAATATTTTTCGAGGACTAATTTCTATCGAAGTGAAATAGAGGTTATGTCTCACTGACACATTGGAATTAGTTACGAATTGTCCTTACAATCCGAAAAATTCAATAAACATTAATAATGTGGTGCAACAAAAGTGCAATTCCATTTTAACAGATGTTCTTTTTTCTTTAAAAAAAAACAATGCCATGGTGATATGAACTACTTTTCAAATAACAAAACAGGGTGCTTTATGACGTTTTCAAATGTGGTCGTAGGAACTTTTCTTTATCATCTCAACTGTGAAATACAACCTGTAAGTAAGACATCGATGGAAAGGCGATATTGACTACAATTCAGAAACTGGAAAAATACATAGGGTGCTATGAAATAATAAAGTTGGAGCAATATCTGTTTAAACCGGAAGTGACTGTATATATTCATTCTGCTCAAATTTAATGTCCTCGAGTGAGTATTAGATACCTATACCAATGGTGAACATTTCAAATTTTTAACTTTCGAAATGGCTGAGATATATTATTGGATATCCTGCAACACTCGGTATATTTTCCTGTTATCTACAGTTGAAACATAGGTAATACTGCATTCTTTTGTCTTCATCTGGGGCTATATATGATATTTCCTCGGACATTCGCATTTTATATGGTTCGCCCTGTACATGCTGAAAGCATCTACTAGAAACAATATTTATTGTTATTGCAAGATGCAATAGAACATATTGAGTCGGTATAAGTCCCGAGATTTTGATAAGGAGATATTATAGGGTGCCAGAGGGTTCAGTTCTGAGGCTGATCCTTTCCCCCTATAAATCAACGATATCATCAATGGCAAAACTCATACTCTACGCAGATGATGAAATTGAGACACTGATAAAAAAGTAATTCTGGGAGTCCTTATAGTAAAACCTTGTACAACAGGTGCTTCTGGTGCACGTCTATAATCAAAAGGTTATGTGTAAAGAACTATTCTTTCTTGCGTTTTAGTCATTGTTATTGAATGATATGATATTCCATAGATAAGGTGATTCAGTTCTGATAATCAAAAATAAGACGGAGGAAATTTCTTGTTCTCTTTTTCTCATAACTTATTGAGTGATTGGTTGATGAAATTGTTGAACAAATTCGGACCTATCCTACAATTACTATCCTTTCAACTTAAACAGTTGTGATAATTGAAACGTTTCTTGTATAGACAATGCAGCTGCTATCTGGTCGTTTTCCAGTTACGTGAAGTGAAAATTCGGTACAAAGCCTTGATGATATCACGTCGACCCTTGCAGAAACGAATTCTCCAATTATCCTACATAAAGCGCACGGAAGCTGACCTGGAATTGTTTCGAACTACAGCCCATGCATATAACGGACATCGTAATACTGATAGTGCAATGAAATTTGGTTTCCAGCTGAACATTCAACAAAAATCAAGAATATTTTTTGCGGTTTCTCATTAGCAGTACTGAATTCCTATCAGAAGGATTGTTATAGTCTGTGGTTATAGTGTTGCAGTTGGTTTGTTTTGAACGCTATTCCGAAGAAAAAGATGCGGTAACTAATTTTACCAGTTTGGATCTCGAAGTTATAAGTATTGCGTTCACAAAAAACATTCATGAACAATTTCAACAACGTTTATGGTGAATTTATAAACTCAACTAAACTAAGAATTCCATTAACAATTAATAATTAACAACTACATCAACTAAGAAGGTGTTTATAAACATCATTCAAGAATTAGGTTTTTTATTGTTCCGTGCCTGAAATTCAGAGCGAAGAAATAGTTCTGTGTTCAAATATGCCTTATGCGCATGCGTTGAATTCATAATTGTTAATTCTTAGTTGAAAAGATGAAAGATGACCATCTTTTTTTTTTTTTTTTCAGAGGTGGTTGAAATCCTTTATGGACATCATATGGGTCAAATTCCCCATATGATAGTTTGGGACTCCCTGATCTCAGCCAGGTCTACCCACTAAAAACTCCACCCCCTTCGTAGGCTCGTCTGACCGAAGTCTCCGATGACACTTAGGCCTAATGGCCATCTTCTTAGTTGTCAATTATTAATTTAAATGACAGATGAATGTTTATAAAACCTCTATGGGATTTTCCTGTATTCATCTTTCTTAATTCTTGGTTGCTAATTTAATTCTTAGTTTAGTTGAGTTTATAAATCCACCATTAAATCTATTGCTTCCACAAGGATATACCCTGAGACCTCTCATCTTCGTGTTAACGTGATATGAGATTGCACTTACAATTCCTACTTCTTGTTGATTTTCTGGAGCTTTCCGAAAAAATCGAAGATAAAGAGACCCAGAAATGCTTCAATAGAATTTCAATAACTTACGAGAATAATTCACCAATAATATGGACGGCTTATTCATTGTTGAAGGACTCGTGATCACTCTTTCCCAACATCATTTCATAAACTAAACACAACGTCCAATTGTTGAGCTACTATGTCTTTCATACTATCGCGGAATATCAAGTAATTCGGCGCGGTTGATATGATTACGTCCTACATATTATCGAGATATCTTTTTCGGCATCAACTATGAAAATATCTATGAGGAAAGGGAAATAGATCGCCTGATTTTCTGCGATATTCTAGAGAGGTTGATGAGTTCGCAGGTGCCAGATGACAAACTAGACAAACAGTTCTCCTCTGGATGAAATCTATATCAATATGTTTGGAAGCTGAACCCTTACCATGTTGCTTACCAAGCTGTTGAGATGCGAAGAAGCTCTTAGCACGAAACATAAAACCTAGTTGTTGTGAAGCAGTTTCAGCAATGATCATCTGAGGACTTCATGGAAACAATCTTGCCTGACATCATCTAATTAGACAATGTGAGGTCCGCCTTCTTGGAGAAAATACAAGCTTGAGTGTTGGTTGAAATGAACTCTACTAGATTCAAAAATTCTAGCATGATCTTCATTAACAGTATCGACAGCATCTCCTTTGGAGGGTTTCAGAGGATGAAGCATTATGAAGTGTACTATATCATATGCAAAGCAGTGGACAGGGCGTTAGGAGCTCACTTTTAACAGATCTTTGATCTATAGCAGAGACGAAGTTGAACAATACACCATTATCCCATTTTTCACGATGTACCAATGATTTGGAGTGCAGTATATTGTTCTGATTATGATCTATATGAAAGAGATATATATATTTGCTACGAATCCTGAAGGGTTTTTATATCCTTGTATCGGCTCAGAACATGTGAATTATCCAATGACTAAAAGGAAGAATTCATACAAATATTCGGAGGTAAAATTATCCAAATGCACTGGACTATGGAGGGGCAATAAGACGGGACCCTTAGTCCGGCAGTAGCGACATATGCGGGCCGTAACTCATATGTCCCTAATATTCACGAGCTACTGGCCCAACGAATAATCGACACCGGTGTCAACTCGAAATAAAAGCAATTTCGTTGATACAATCTCCTCATTTTTCTCCAGCGAGCGCTGCTATCAGATAGGCGTAAGGCGGAAGGGAAATCTTGCAACGCAATCTTTGGTCGGACAGGACAGGTGCCTCGCAACTTTCCAGAGCCGAATGGTTTTTCCGAGAAAATACCGCAGGACAGTACATGGCACCCCTCAGAGATAATTCTTGTGAAGATGAATTGGATGGTGTTATGTAATAATCCGCTGGGCCACATTATGGTTGAACATGTGTTCACGTGTTATCCAGTCAGAAGATATGCAACTCATCGATGGACAAATTGCAGCTGACGTTACAATACATCCAGCACAGCTGGTCGGGAGACAAAAAAGCATTTGGTCTTATGCAAAGCCACAGAAAACCTTACAGATGGGACAGTCAGACAGAGCGAATGAAAATAGAGAGAGATGTCGAAAGCGCAAAATTTAAAGGTCCAGTCATAGATATGCGCAGGCGCTAAAATATTGATCGACTTTTGTTCACATCGTTGTCATCATTTTGTTGGTTGTGTTACCAATGTTTTCGTTTTACACGATTCACGATCCAGTATTTCGGATATAGGTTTATGTTCTATAACAATGTATAACATATTTTCTATAATTCAAAAGTAGAAGTAATAAAGGTTTCAAGGATCACAGCACAGATTGAACAACTTGTGATCATACCTTCATTATCTGGAATGTGAATCAGGTACAATAATCGTGTCAATTCTGTTTGAATCTTGTTATGATAACCATATTGTTATGTTTATATAATTCGATATTATGACTCTAATATTCACTTTTTAGCCGAGATGAAGACATGAAATAGCAAGATTTCATGGAGATTAACAAATTATATACTTCGAAGTCGTTTTTTAAAACGATAATTCATCAAATCTCTGCTGTGATAGCAATATTTTCTCTGTAACCATGTTGCTATTTAAAAACAGAATAGACCCGATTATGTATATTGATCATTACTGTGTATATAATCTGTGTATATAACCTTCAAATAAATCGGGTAATATCAAATTACATTGTTTTCCAAAGGACGAAAAACTTATATTGAGTGATATTATTGGATTCAATCAAACTTTTAGATGATTGAATCGTGTTTTATTTTTCCTGATGACAATCAATGGAATACATTCAACATATTCGAATTTCATCGAAGAATTCATTCAGAATCAATTTTTTTTCTATATAGACACCAATTCCTAACATTTTCATAATAAATCACTCAAAAGTAGGTAACCTCTTATCACAGATCTTTTATATTGGTGTTGATTATGCATTACTAAAATGACAATATTGCACAATAGTTCCAGCGGTAACAATGACTATCTGGCAACTGCGATGCACAAAATTAAAAGGTCCGAGGTCAATGAAAACAGATGCCGTACATCAAACAAATCTGTGGCGACGCATTGTGTTTGAGTAATTATTATAGATTCATGAAGATTGAGCTTTTTAGTGAAGACAGGTATCTGTTGAAATTTGTTGAATGCTCTAAATGGTACTACTTTTAAGGATATTTCCAGAAAATATCTTTGCTATTGTGAGATAATTAACTTCCACTGACAAAAAAACACCCATGCTGCTCTTGACAAGGCTTTGATTTTCTAGTAAAGACTCTTACCTGTATCAGTGAGCATTCTTTTGAACAACAACATATATCTCTCTCATATTAGTAATCTAATTTTCAACAACAAAATAATAGAATGAAACCTCTTTTCTACCATAGCATAGTTAATTTTCCATAACAAGAGAGTATCTTTATTACGACAGCAGACTCAGCAGAGTTACTTTCTAAAGCAGCTGTGCTACCACAGGTAGAAGTTGGCAGTTAAGTGTTCTCTTCTGCAGTAGTAAAAATATTTCCTGTCCCCTATGTAGCCAAAATGTTTAGCTATAGCAGCGGAAAAATCTGTTGTGACGATGAAAATATTTTCTCAGTGTATAACACCCCTATTCAACAAAACAGAACAGAATTACCCAACTTTATTAGAGAATTTCAATATATTTTAGCTTTGAATGGTGTTACATGAATCCACTTCAGCACCATACCAAAATTCGCACCTGAATGTTCAGATTCCCATCTGTATCGTTGTAATTTTTGCTACATGATGGAAACGCGCTGTATGCATCGGATGTTGCGAGGCGTTAGTTTTTCTTCCGGTCACCGTCTCTCATTATTTCGGCTGAACATTTCCCACTGCTCTGGGTGGCGCCCGCTCCACGAATACTAAATAAACACAAGTTTTAATTGAAGAATCCCGTCATATCTCGGAGCGTTGTGGACGCGCTCTCTTCCGCTCCCCAGAGTTATTATTAGATCGCTACAAGCCGATGCAAATAGAGATTATGAAGATCGGCCAGATGAAAAATGAGATACGGCATTCGCATTGTCTTATGTTATGACAATGGCGGCTCGCAGCGCGACTGTGCCCAAATATTTGTCTTCCGCCGCGATTCTGCCGAGCTTCGCCTGCATATTTATCATAACTACTGTTTATATACCTTCACCCTCACGTGGCGTCGCAGCGCTCCGTACGCCCGATATTCTAGTTACGTATGCACTTGTAGGCACGAAACGGCGCGCCGATAATATTAAAATTTGATTCTCGCACCGGCACTACAGGCGGCAGCCTCATTTATTCCGTCACGATCGATGGAAGTAGCTAGGTGTGCTGCTGAGGATCTCAGCTGGGAGATCGGGAAGCTTGCCGTGAGAGACGATGTTGGCAAAGCGAAGCCAGATCTCATGTAGCTTTGTTTGTCTAATTGGCAAGGTCGATTGAGGGCGCATGCGCGAAATCGACCGCGAAATTTCAATCTTATCCGTATCAGAAAGAAAATAATCAAAATTATACAGTGATCACTTATTCTGGCCGATTATCTGAACACAGTAAAAAAAATATAGTTGTTAATGTCTATCTAGTTGAAAATAGCAAGAAATTTGTTAATAACCACAAACATTTTATCTATATTAGCATAAAATTCATCCGAGGAACTTGTTAATGATGAAATTTGTTCTTTTCACTACAACGATTAGTTAAAAAATGTCCGTAACAAAAATTGTAGTGAAAAATACTATGTCTTTTGTTGATTTCTATGAATTTGAGTGAAATAGACAAAACAAATATTTAATCTTCCAAAAAGTAGTTGTCATTTAATCAACGTTTGACGACGATGTGCAAGTCAGAATGAGGTAAGCCCAGTACTTGGTAGTCTTTCGTGTCGTTGAGGTGTGCGGTGTGAGGTGAGCGTGTCTCATCAGAAAAGAAGCAACACCTCCATCAAGTTAGAATTCACTGAACTAATCTCTGGTCGATGATGAAGAATTGCTGCATATTAAATATATATTGAAGGTAAGGTTTAATTGTTTATTTTTGATTACATATTCATTCAAGAATATATTTGTTTCCATACCAAACAATTTGTTGAATTGACAATATCTTGTTGTTGAAGTAACGAAACGAAATGATATTTCATTATATTTAGTAGTAATAAACCAAATTGATTTGTTGAATAACCATCATTGGTTTAACTTTAATCGAAAGTACATTGTTACGAATACAAAATGTTTGGTGATTTTGCAAAACCATTTCGTGATTCATCTAATGCATTATTATCGACTATAATATGTATGTAAGAATTATTATCTGGTTCTAGATTATTTCAAAAAGCAGGAAAAATCAATAGGGTGGAGTCTTGACAATGTAATAAGAGTGCCCAACTTCCACAAAAAGATAAAGGCAATATTGTTTTGGTAAGAAACCAATTTGTAAATAATCATTACCTTTTTCAGCTATAACATATCAAGTTACAATATCGTTGATTCAAGAATTCAAGATGGATGTGGTTGACTTAATTTATATTCAACATATCCCACAAAATTCGAGTGAAAAATAAAGCAGTATACGAGAGTAGTAAACGACAACAGAGAAATTGCAACAGAAAGTAAGTAGATGAAAAATCTATTCATTGACCTAGAGCAGATGAAATGTACCCTTGAGTATAAAAACTCTATCAAGTGCTGTATTTTCCAATAAGGTAGAGGTATTTTACTGCTATCTTTACGGTTTATGCTTGTTCTATAATTTTTGATGTTAAATTCACTAATCGTGTTCAAACAAACTACCCAGTACCTTCAACAATAATAATTGAAATCATAACCGATTTTTTTCAATTATTGCAGATATTTTGGAGATTTATGGAAAGATGCAGTTGATTCCAGATGAAATTCGTCATCTTATAACTTCAGCATCATTCAATTTGGGCAACTATGTTCATCACTTGGAAGTTAGAAGTTCCTTCTAGTTGCTCAGCATGGAACTACAAGCGGATTTCTCGAGGGGTTTCCTGAAGGCATTCATAAAATTTTCCAAAATAGGAGATCAGGGTTGACGACATAAGAATATTCAATAACTTCTTTCGAACGTAAGTATTCCTTTGAGTTTTTTCATTCTTATTTCAATTTCATTATTTGAAATTCATGTTATTCCTGATTCATCATTCATCTTTTTGTTTCATTCTAGACGGAGATTCCAGTTCGAGAGATGGAATAAACAGGCAAAGAATACATCTACGTGAATTATATCATTTCTGATAGTTATATATTACCAAATCCGCTGGTAATATTCGGTTAATGATATATGTACATTTTTTACTCAATATATAGAAATCTGTCAAGAGGTAATATTTATTCGAGTGTTTATTTTTCAAATTATTTTGATTTTCTTCATAATACTGTAAATATTTGTGAATGCCCTCATTTTTTAAATAAAATTGAATTGAAACATATTCATTGGGTTTTATTCATTTTCCTCATGGTACATCTTTTGCTTATAAATTTTCATACCATACCACTGAACTTGTGAAATCGACAATATGCTATTATTAAGTTTATATAATATTGTATTGTTAAATTCACAATATTATATTTGAAAGAGCAAAATTATATTTTTCAATTAACAATATCATATTGCTAAAGTTACAAAATAGAATACCAATCCACTACGTTATTTAGTACTAATTAACCAAAACGATTTGTCGAATCACCATCATTGGTTTTACTTTCATCGAAAGAATATTGTTGAAAATACGAAATATATCCGGTGATTTCGCAAAACCGTTTTGTAGTAACTCCAAAAAACTAGTATGATTTCGCAACTAAGTTTTGTTATTTGTCAACTAAGCTATTGCACAAATTGACAAGATTCATTCGACTACATGTACTTTTGTTAATTTAACTAAATAAGGTTAGTGGATCGAGCTGAGCAACAAGTTGTAGTTAATTTTAACTACCCAGTTTTTACTGTGAACGAATTTCTTTTTTCCTGAAACAAGATAATGATAATATCAATGTATTGCAAGATAATATCAATAGGTATTGCATATATAACCAACTATAGTTTAGGCAAACATTTCAAAAATAACAAATCTCGAAATGTCAATCTCTCATTCATACTACTCATCCGTTTGTCATTTGTCATATCCGAGATCACTGTTTCTGGATGCCCTCAGAAACAATATAGGTGGTATAATATCAAGTACTGTTTGATTGATTGAAAAATATTGTATATCAGAAAATAAAATGTGCTACTGATTGCAAAATGATATGCATACCTTAATAGGGAATGATTTATTATTGATCTATACAGTTTATAATTGATAATAGTATGTGTATACTTGAAATGTAAAAGTACATGCACTCCAAACTTTTGATGACATTTTCAATTTCATCATTGCTTCCATATCTACTTGCACTGGACAATATCCTGAAATGTATTCTACAGGGTCACTCACGGTCGATGGTACTTTAGACGTTTACGGAGAACAGGACGTAGGATTATTCTGAAAATTTGGTTTATTGGGTAATCAGTTTTGTTCTATCGATCTAAAATACTTTCAGCGTTGCGGCGATGCCGCTTCTATCAAAAAGTAGCAACAACTTTGTTATTTCACCCTGTATTTTATTTCATTTTTAGATTCTTCCTGAAGAGATGATTTCGTCGATACATCATACTTGGGGTATAGCGCGAAAGATTACAGAGATATAGGGTGTGAAAAATCGAGATTTTTCAACTTTTCATTTACTATCTACTGACATTTAATAGAAACAAATAGAGGGTGATGCAAAACTCAAAATTTTGAACCACCCGTATTTGTTTCAATTAAATATCAATCGATAGTAAATGAAAAGTTGAGATAGGGACATGTAAGCCGTTTTGAGCAAGAATGGATAGTTTCGGCACAAAAAATTCCTAAATTTGAAAAATCTCGATTTTTCACACCCTATATCTCTGTAATCTTTCTCGCTATACCCCAAGTATTATAAATCGACGAAATCAGCTCTTCAGGAAGAATCTAAAAATGAAATAAAATACAGGGTGTTTTATTTGAAATAACAAAGTTGTTGCTACTTTTTGATAGAAGCGGCAACGCCACAACGCTGAAAGTATTTCAGATCGATAGAACAAAACTGATTACCCAATGAACCAAATTTTCAGAATAATCCTACGTCCCGTTCTCCGTAAACGTCTAAGGTACCATCGACCGCGAGTGACCCTGTATATATTCTGTCTATAGGACCCTAAAAACCAATGGATATAAATAATAATCCCTCATTTCACCACTATCTTCAGAGCTTACCTCATGGTATGAAATATGAATCATCTTTCTTCTAGCAGATTTTCAATTGAATTTTGATCCTAGGCAGCAACATGCATGTTCTATACCTTTGGTTCCAAAATTCACTGTGTATATAGGATTTCTATGACCACTGTGACTATTCACTTCAATGATTCGGCCACAAATCAAAAAGGCACACAGTGCCATAACCGTCTTCAAAGAATGACAAAAACATATATTTTCATCCAATTCCTATTCCTAAAATTTTGCGAATGGAACTAATAATGGTTATAAATTGATTGTCCAGATATTTCTTGTTCTCATATTGACTAAAAACTCATCATCAATAATTATTCTTTGGTGTATAGTCAAAAAAAAATAGCCTATGAGAATAAGAAAAGCCAATGAATTTACGAGCGGAGTCAGTGACGTCATACATCCGGAAGAAAAACTTGGTCGATTGAGCAATCCTTTACAGTTTAATATTCTTGGATTTTGATAGGTGAAGCTCACACTAGCCAGCTAACTTGAGAACTGTTTCGATTTTGGAAAGTCTTCGTTTGGTGCGTATACCTATTACTTATTTCTTTTCAAATCATGCTAATATCAATGGACTAATACACGAATATTTGATTAGGTGTTGTTGGCAATCTTGCAGTTGCAGGGACTTGAAGGAATTGGATATTGTTCCATAACCTCTTTTCGAAAAATATTTATTAATTCGCTCAAGTCATATTTCACAAATTTCTATCCAAATTGATTAGCTGAGAGAAAATGTGTCTTCTATACAACCATGCTGTATGACTGAGTCAGCAGAACTATCTAAATTATGACAATTCTATCAGTGACGACGAGGGTGGAACAAGACTAGTAAACAAATAAATAATCTCCACCCTGGTGTGGTCACTCCATTGTGTCCACGTATTTACGAAATTGGACGGTATTTATCCTATCTAGCCGTAGATGCCTCCAATTAGTATGAGAGGGGGGTTATAATGAATGAGAAACTAGTGGAATGGTCTTCGGGTATACGGAGATTTGTCGATCGTTGGGAAAACATATTGTTATTTTCTCTACCCATCACACTGAGAAAATTATTTCATCGTCACAGCAGATTTGTTCGTTGCGATAGCCAAAAAGTTTGGCTACATAGGGAACAGGAAATATCTTTACTACTGCAGAAGAGAGCACTTAACTGCCAACGTCTACCTGTGGTAGCACAGCTACTTTATATAAAGAACTTGTTTACAGTTTGAGCTAAGTAACATTGCTGTCGTAATAAAGATACTCTCCTGTTATGGAAGAGATACTATGCTAATTTGTTGTTGTTAAAAAGAATGCTCACTGATACAGGTAAGTCTTTATTAGAAAAGCAGTGTTTTTTTAGCCAGTGGTAGTTAATTATCTCACAATAGCAAAGATATTTGCAGGAAATATCCTCGAAAGTGGTATTCAACTGCGATTTTGGCATGTTCGAATCGCTTTCAGCAATTCATGTTTGCTGGGCTAGCAAAGAACATTACAGTTATTATAAAAAAATATTTCGTGATGTAAATATTGTCTGCAAGGATAGCAGAGGGAACATTACGGTTATTACAAAGAAATATTGATCAAATCTTCTTTTCTGCAACAGTACCATATCTAACTATAGTGGAAAAGTACATTTTCATGGTAGCAGAAATAATTTTACAGAATTGCAGTTCTACTACAACAGCCAATTTTTTTTCTGTGATAGAGAGTTTCTGCGCAGTTCCAATAAAGCAATTCTAGTAAAGTGATCTTTTCTGTGAGAGCGAAGCAACATTACTTGGTTTGTTACTTTTTTGGCTACGGCAGATGAAAAAAAACTCAGCAAAGATCTTTCTCCTGGGACTTTTCTCATTGAAAACTTAAACTTTATTTATAATACCCGTACTCAAGGGATTTTTGAAATTTCATTCCACTCAACCAATTGTCGTAACAGAACCAAAATATTTTCAAACAAGTTGTCACAGGATCTTGACTTATTCTATGTGAATGTGAATATGATATGAAATGTTTTGAATGATGTTTGTGCTTGATGTTCTATGTTCAATTTTCCATACATGTGATCGTATAAGTCTCTCTGAATTTGTAATATGTAAATGTAATATTTTAAATTTTTGTTATTTGTATACTTTATATTATTTTCAAATTGGGATATCCCGTGTAATGAATAAATGATAAATGATAGCATGTATCGTGCGCATGTGTGACGAAATACTCGCAATCGTATGAACATGGAAATCAATCCAATATCAATCCAATATCATATCAAATAACGCGAGTTTATAACTCAATCACTGAGGAACTGAAGTCACTGTCGGCTGTGCAATTTAAAAAAATTCCTAAAGAAACAATTATTGGAAATGTGATTAATGTGTAGCAAGATACTTTTCTTCGCAATGCCAGTGGATATGACAATTACTCATTATTAGTTGATACTACTTAGTTATTAGTTTTCAATATCAGTTAATTATATTCATTACCTAACAGAAATAACAGTATTGATGTTGTTAACATATATATATTTTTTTCTCTCTTTTTATTCATCATTATGAACTAAAATCGATTGATTATGATTATTATTGTAGAGTATAATTTATGATTATTTGTTTGTTAGAGCTTAAGATGAAAAACAGAGGTTGTGTCGCAAGACAGAACCAGCTGATCTTCGGCTTTTTTCCTCATATTATATTATTGGAAAATAAAGACCTATTATTATTATTATTAATAGAGGACATTTGCAAAATCATCAAGTATTTTTTACATGAATATCTGCTGTGCAACCATTCTGTAACTTTCTTATGGTCTGATATAAAACCCTCTGAATAAGCTCATTCAAGGGATATTCAATTTGTGAGGATAAATTCCAACTTCCTTACATGCAAGAAGTTTCAGAAATTCCTTCTCCAGCACTCGTTCGTATGTTTCCATATACCATTATAGTATAAGCAACTCTCTAATCTGAGAGATCATTGATTCTGAGGCAATTGTTTTCTAGATCTTTCATTCATAGTATAGTATGAATTTCGAAAAAGATAGCAAATGCGAAAGTGTGAATTCTCATACTTCAACTCATTATAGGTATAGTCACATTTTTTCGGATAATTTCTTATATTTTATCAATCTCTTGATTGAACTGTGTGTGGCTTTGTTTCAATGTCATGTTCCAAAAGGAATGAAAATTATTCATATATGATACTGAATCATTAGTAAATATCTTCATTCCAGTTGCATAAAACATATTTGAGCCTGATAAATTTATTTTTCCTTAAATTTCTTCTTCATATTTTGGTGTAACACCTATTTCAAGAACTTATCTTGTGACTACAGAAACTGATATGGATTATAATACTATTGATCATGCGAAACGACAGTAGACAGAAGAATCAACTGATCAATAATTTTTTATTATTATCGCTCATTGATCATGCGAAACGACAGTAGACAGAAGAATCAACTGATCAATAATTTTTCATTATTATCGCTCACAATATTTGCATTCGCTTGGTTCATCGGCAATAATTATTGATTTTGGCGGAACCGCAAAACTCTGTGAATTCGTAATTGCAACGAAAAGTCTAACGACTTCATACTTAGTACTCCATCCGCGTCTTTCTCTCACTAGGTATAAATTAAACGGGAGCTTTCCACTTGATAGATGTGTTCGATAAAGTTTTTCTCCGTTCGAAATTAAGATATTCGACTTGTATAATTAGAAATGAAGCTAATTTTGCATTCTTTGTTTTCGGCTCTTGCTCTCCTTCTTTAATTAAGGACTTATACAGATGCCAGGTGGCTCCTTTTCTGTTCGCACCTCCGTTTCTTAGTGTCAAAATTAAAAAGCAGTTTTAAATATAATTCAATGTGAATTCGGTGAACTCCCTTCATCGTTCCACTGTCGCCACCGTTTTATATTGGGAATAGAAAGTTCCCTTATTGAATGTCATTTTTCCTAAAGTTAATATCCACTGTTGTTTGGGGGGGACCGTTCTTTACCAGCAGTTATCTGAAAAAGCGAAGGATTATTGAATTTGTTTCCAGTGATGATTATAATGAATGGAAAGTGAATAAAGAAACCTCAACAGCTGTTGATGCTACATGTGAAAGACAAATCAATTTGATCACAGCACGGTGTATTCATATGACTGATGATCAAATCAATGAACATTTCTTCACTTGAGAAAAAAGTTCGAAATGGTGGAGGGGAGTGGTATTTATTCCAAAAATCTTTATTTTCTTCAGAAACAAGTTTTTCACAGGGAACATTTTTTCCGGTTCAGGATGGGTTGAGAAGATATTGGAGAAAGAAATTTGAACAGTAGGTGAGAAATTATTTATATCTAAATATGGCGAAAGCACCCATTATGAAAATATGGCGAAGGTAATTCAGAAATGAAAATTATTAAAATCATTCATTGATGGAACTATTGTGAAGAGTTGGAATAACTATTACAAAATTTTGTTGCCATGAAATGAACAGAAGATCTGTTCGATTCAGTCCAGTCCCAGAGTCTTTTCATTGTTTGATATCGAAATGTTTTATGATGGTTGTCTGAGTTTTTTCCTTAGGCGATAACTCTATCATCTAACAATTGTACTGTAGATTCCTTCCAAACATTCATTTTCTCATCTGTTCTCACAACTGCAGATATTTCTTAAACATCAGTTTCACTATCCACATTCTTCTAGTGCTAGGGCTTAGAATATCGTGAGCACTTTGTTTAATTCAAGAATTGATTCTATATGAGAATTCTACTTCAATGACTTTTATCATATCAACCCAATTTACAGCTCAGCTCGTATAGTAGTAGAATCATTGAAGGGTATGAATTTATTTCAACATTAAGTTGAAGCGAATTTACTGGAACATTGTTTCTATTATGTTGAAGAGTAGGTATCTTAGCTTCACCTGACTTTCAAGTTGTTGATTTTGAGAATGTTTGTGTAATGTTTTTTTTTCGTTTCTTATTTATATAATGTGATATTGAACCTCTCAACTTCTCTTATTAGTTTTTTTATGAAAACTGCGACCATGTGAAAATTGGATCCTCTATATCGACAATTAATATTATTATATGGTACCTATGAAAAACTGTACTGTTATGGCATAAGAGGGACATGTCTTGAATGGTTCAAATCGTACCTAAAAGGCAGATCTTACCTGACGAAAGTTAATAATGCGTATTATGACATTTCGGCTATAGATTACGGAGCGCCTCAGGGATCTGTTCTAGGGCACATTTTATTCCTATTGTACGTTAACGATCTTGCCACAGTTGATATTGAAGGATCATTCACAATGTTTGCGGATGATACCAATTTGCTGGCATGAAAAAAATAACAAGTTGAGACAAATGATATCATTAGATTTAGCAAAGGTCAAACATTGGTGTGATTCTAATTTACTCTCCTTCAACGTAGATAAGACCAAAATTGTTAATTTCAAATTCAGCTATGACAACTGGCTATTAGATGGACAGAAGGTAGAAGAAATGCTTTGCACTAGATTTCTTGGTCTGCATATTGACAATAAGTTGAATTTTAGGAAACATATCACATATTTATGTAAAAAATGGCTTCAGGATCATCCGCTGTCAGAATCGTCTGCAATTAAATCGATATATTCACTGCTAGATCGACTCACTTCGCGCTAGTAGAGTCACATCTAAGGTATGGCATTGCATTTTGGGGATTCTGTAGTAAACAACTACTGGATCAGGTCTTTGAGTTGCAAGAGAGATCTTTGCTATTTATGTGTATATAGGGCAAACTATTGATATAGTTGTAGACAACTCTTCGTTAAATATCGAATTTGCCAATACCCAGAATGACTCTAACAAAATACTCTAACATGTACGAAGAAAAAAATTCAACCATTTACCACGGGTAGTTAAAGATATAAAAGAGCAGGTACGTTCCAGGGAGTCGGTTAAAAATATACTGCTCATGAAAGCTTATTATAGCCTGGAGGAATATCATGATGACGAATTGTGAATATTCTGTCAAGATCATGTTTTTATTGTTTTTATCGTTATCATTATACTTATGTTCTTATTTTTTGTTTCACTATTCATTTTTCTTGTCTGTTAGTTTTTTTTTTTGTTTTCTTTGAGGCATATATACAATATTATTATTTTTGTGTTTATATATATTATTTTTGTATTTTTTAAAATTATGATTCAATTGCATTCATAGTGAACCTGCAAGGTTTGTTTCTTGACAAATATTTTCAACTTATTTTTCACGATTCGTTTTATTTATTTATATTTTTTATATATACCCATCCACATATATTTTTATGTTTCAATATTTTTTATCACTTTGTCAATGAAAATTCATTCTTAAACAATGAAGTATATTTATCTATCTATCTATCTATATATCTATCTATATAATTATTGATTTGAACCATTAAACAATGACTCATATACTCGCTTTCGAGTGATTTTCTTACGAGGCAAAGATGCTCTACGCTAACGTCAACAGAAAAGCATTTTGCTCTGATGAATTTGCATCGAAAATCAAAGGCCTGAACTGTAATTACGCGATACATTTTAAAAATGAAACGTGTCGTAAACGAAGTCCCCTCTCCCTTATCCCAAACTTTTTCTTTTCCCCCCTTATCTTTCCTAATCCACTTTGGATTGAAAGTAAGCAAATCATTTTGAACACGTTGCATTTTTGACCCTTTCTGTTTTCTTTCGTCGATGTCTCTCGATTTCTGCCAAGATAGACGGAGTGTTTTCAATAAAAAAAGGACAAAAAATATACGAATATAAGGTTGGCCAAAGGCGAAAGAACAATATAATGTTTGCGATCAGAAACCGAGAGCAGGGTTGTATTATATTGTTTTCTAGATCCACTGGACAAAATACAATATCACGTAAAAAACCTACAGAGAAATCTACAAAATCTGATTCATTTGTAATTTGAGTATTTTCTTTCGTGAAATTTAACATCCAAGCTACGATCTGAAAAGGTTTTCGAGATATTTTGAAACAAAATAAAGGGTGTATTTTTGGAAATGCCCTACAATTTTTTTTTCATGAACATTACAAAATTCAGTAAGAACACTCACTATTCTTCGAGCTATTCTTATAGAAAACAATTTTTTCATGGTGAACATGACTGGTCAGATTTTCATTTCAAACTTTTAGTTCACCAGTTCTTTTCCTATGGATTTTCCTCTATATTTATGAACGAACCACCTATATGAAATCAAATTTATACTCGCTGTTACTCTGAATAACACACACATTGAACAAATAAGTGAATAATATCGCTCTGTGAGTTTGTTTCTGATAACCATTCATAATAGATGGTATTGAAATTCAACTGAATTGACTTAAATAACATATAACTGTAACATGAGTTGGTATCGCTACATAAAACAAATCTGAAACTATACTCTGAAACAGTTCTAGGCCAGATGATGTAATTGACCTAATTATTGCATTTCAATGGCCAATTTTTCATTATCTTTCCAACTTTCCCAATAAGTTGAGATCTGTGTACTGTGTTGGTTTTATTGACCTTTTTTCCCATGGACCATGTTCTCGTGTCAAATCACTAGAATCATAGTTATTTTCAAATTTCAAAAACGAGGTGAGGTCATCACTACTGCCTCATAGATATCGCTACACAGTGAATGAAATTGTGGAAAATATCACTGACCGATCAACAACACCAATCAGAATATAACACCAACAACACCAATAAGAATGGTGAATTAATATATGCTGCTCATGAAATTTATGATTACACATGATGGGGTGAAGCAGCGTATCATAAAGAGCAAAGAAAGGGTTGTATTCGAATATGCTTTATGTGCATGCGTTGAACTCATTATTGTTCTTTTTTTTTAGTTGAAAAGATGAAGGATGACATCTTATTTTTCAATTATTGATAAAAGGTTATGAGCTTTGAAAGGGATCTTTCTGTATTCATCTTTCTTGATTCCTAGATGTCAATTTTATTCAAAGTTCAGTTGAGTTTACAAATCCACCATGATACTTTTCTGAATGAATGCTATCATTTCACCTTGACTTGAAACTTGAGTCTTGAATCTTGAGATTAACAACTCAATAACTAAAACCTCTACATAAATCGAATTTTTATAGATATATATATATGTTTTTTTTATATTTTCATTTTCCCGAAATGGACACTAACTTTGGTTTTTCAAATAGATCACTGTGTATGTATTTCAAACATTCAATATACTTTTTTCTTCTGATACCATTGTTACCAATAAGTTGAATATTTGGATGGAAAATAACTGAGTTATCGACGACCAAAGTTGATCAAAATAACGCTTCATGGACATAATTGCATATCATTATGTGAATAGAAATGATGCAATGTTCTGTGTGGCATTCGCCAGGAAAGTAGTTATGTTCTCGGTTTGTTATGTATTTTTTAAACATCTTGTTTACTGGTGAATTATTAAAATGTTTGAGTCTTCTCATTCTGTTTTTACTTTCAGAGCCCACTATGTTCATCTAGATTATGTGATATAAATTATATCTATGAGATCCATTAATCAACTATGATCGTCGATAACTTGGTTATTTTTCATCCAAATATGCGACTTGTTGTTGAAGTTCTATCGACATATAATAAAATATACATATTGTTTTATTCTATAAACCAAAGTTGATGTCCCTTTCGGGAAACATCTATTGACCAAAATGCGAGTCATTAAAATCAACTTTTCCATTTGACATTTTTTCATATTTTTCAAAACAAGAACGTTGGAGGAGGTTTTCATTTTGAGAGGCACACCCTGTATATCAGTGTTAGTTCAATCATAGATTTCCATCGAGTATCGGCCGCATCCGTTCGAAATCTGAAACGAAAAATCGCCCGTGCCAACTCCCATTCGAGCCGAGCGCGTATGGTCCTACCCTGCGTCGAAATTCAACGTCCGGACGCTCTGCTAACCGGTGGCTTCCGCGTAAGTTGGATCTTAGCCGGCGTCCGGCGTCGGTGTTGACGTTTCGCGATGTAGCCGCATGCAAAGACCAAATTGAATTTGGGACTGGCCGGCCTGTTTGGATTCCGGGATGGCTGTTTAGTTTGCCGGAACAAAGAAAACAGCCGTGTGTTTATTCTGCTTGAAATAGCAAGCCACTCCCCGGCTGGCTCTCTCGGAAGGACGGTGTAAACACCTCGGCGATATATTGCCGCCTGGCGGTTTTCGCTGTACATTGTAGTGTACAGTGTACAGTGCCAGGGCACACATGGGACGGCCAGACGACCAATTAGTTCGTGTATACGCAACGGCGGACCACCGTTGCAGGTCAGTTTTCACCCGTGGAGGAACACACCTGGGCCAAAGAAGGATTAAGCACTTCAAACGGTCTCTCTTGAAACAAACCTAAGAGAAAATAAAAAACAACAAACCAAAAAAGCGGTGAAGCCACTAATGGTGGCCAGATGATCTTGAGAAAAAAATGAAACTTAAACCACACATGTTGTACTGGCTGTCCGACAAGGTGGTATGAAGCCCTTTATAACATATGCCTCAGTCAGTTCGCTGCTGATGTCGGAATGCATTGATGATTTTCAAAGACTATCTACGACCAATAAGGTAAAACAACATGGAGTTCCCGGTCATACCGGAGGACCCGGAAACGAAAGGACTATCTGGTCGTCAGGTGGTGCTTGGAGGATGAGGAGACAGCTACCCACCAGAGAGTGTGAGGTTACTTCCAAGACTGAACCAATTCCCAGAAATGGCGGGTGCAAAACGGGCCTGACTTAGTGGCCTAAATACTTATGGTTCTTACCGCCCGCAAACCGACAATCATCAATCATCATCAACATATGCCCCACTGGTATGGTGGCCTATATGACACTACACTACAAAGATGAACAATAACAAGACTAAGCAAGGTACATATAGACTTGCCTGTCTAGGAATCACAGGGGCTATGAAATCAACGTCTACTGATGCAGCCATGGATACACTACTGGATCTACCTCCCCTCCATCTAGTACATGGTACACTTCAGACTACAAAATACACTGGACGATGTTAACGCAGGACCAGGGCACATGAACATCGTAAGAATGGTGAACATGGAAACACTCAACCTGGGAACAGATCACATTTCCAAACGATATACATTTGATGCCCCATTCAGGGTGTCCATACCATCAGATAGAAATGAATGGAGTATCACGGAGCTCAGCACCATATTGCAGGGAAAGATCTGGTATACAGACGGAGACTACACTTGGGTCAGGAGCAGGAGTATACTCGAAAAACCCGGAAACTAACCTCAGCTTTACTCACTGGAAAAACACACGATATCTATAGTTTTTTTTAACACTACGGTTGACAATGTTATCTATACCCAAAACTAGCTATTGTCTTATTGTTCTCTTCTGTATAGCCTTTAAATTTCTATCAAATATGGAAAAGCCATGAATGGACAAAAAATTTTGAAAGACAAAATAGTTTATCCAATTGAAGATATCAAACATAGTTTGAAATTGAATGTCTGGTAGACTAAAATAGTATATTATGATACAAGTTTTATCAGACGCTATTTTGTCGCACAAGTGCGACAACGTGTCTTATAAAACGTGTGTCATATGCATTTTTTTCTATTTTGAATTAACTTGAATACTTATTGAAATAAATTGATTTAATATGGACAGAAACATCTTCGATTGGTAACAATGATGACACTGACATGTCCAAAGAAGGGCAATTCGTCTCCCCGGTGATGCCTTGCTCACAAACTCGCTCACTTCTCTGGAACACCGTAGAAAAGTTGGCTCTCCTGAAATATCAACAATCGTTCGTCCATTAGCAGTCTCTTTGAGATCAACCCGTCAAGTCCAGTCTTCACACCCCTTCGTGGTCACTTTAAAGATCTGCAGAACGTCCCTTTTCAAAGACTCGTTCATCCAACGAACATGGAGACTTTGGAACTCATTGCCTAGGGTGGTGTTTCCCGAGGCATACCATCTCCAGAAATTTAAGAAGAACACCAACTCCTACCTTCTTTCCCTTGGTTCTCACGATGTTCTCTGAACATTACAGGATATCCCTTTTCGTGAGAACCAGAACATAAAAGAAATTAAAATCTGACGCACAAACGTTAAGCCCAGTTTACAGTTGAGCGATTTTGATTTTTGTAATACCAGCGGTGAAAAATTCAATGTTGTTATTGTTTTTATTGGTCAATTTAAATCAAATTACACTCTGAATTAAAATTTATCAATTGAAACATTGAGTTTTTCACTGCTAGTATCACCAAATTCAAAATCGCTCCGGAGTAAGCTGGGCCTAACTCTTCTGGCTTTCATTTGACAGTTCGATTGTGCCAACCTCTGAATAATAAAAAGTGCATATCGAAATAGAGGCTATTTCGACACGCATTTGCGTTGCACAATGACTTCATTATACAACCAAAATAGAAAGAAGACATTTTTCTCCAATTCATGGCTTTTCCATTTTCCATTCATTAGCTTAGTCGAGCTATCAGCCACTTCCAAGTTTTGTACCTTGGGAGATTTGTTTCTGGAGTGTTTCTTTCTTCTGCCGCATGGTGTCGCTAATTCCAACTGTCTCTTGGAACGCGGCTCAGTACGGTCAAATAGACGCGACGAAAATGCATGGGACAGGCAACGCTCCGAGTGGGGATCTCACGGTCTCTACTCGGATAACTACCCTGGCACTGATGAGGGCCAATAAGCCCGAAACCGGTATGTAGGTTGTTAAGCGTGCCTGTCCCGATGTGAATTTGTCACGTCTTAGGAAGAAAGAAACATTTGCGATCTGCATTCACAGTGTGAATCGTTGCATGGACTACGAGCGGATATAATTCAATATTCTGCGTGGTATTTGCCAGGAAAGTTGTTGTTTTCTGCTCGAAGTTTACCAGACATTAAATTTCAAACTATGTTTGATATTTTCAATTGGATTGTAATTCCTATATGCGTACACGGTGCAGATATATGTATCAGATTCTCAAGAACAAATAGGTCAAAAATTATATGAGGTATCAAATATCAAGCTATTGAATGTTATCGACAATATATATCAAAAATTATTTCAAATTGACAATATTGTTAAAAATCTTTAATATACATGTTGTCATGGTTCTTCAACGAATACTAAATATTTTCTTGGATCTTCCAACATTCTCTCACCTTGAGGAACGCTGGAACGTGACTCAATCAAATGTTATTGACATCTAAAGCTGCAATCTTCCTGTCTGCAATGTTAAACAACTCTTCCATATCTTGTCTTCAATACTGTACTTCTACCTTCATTTCTTGATTTATTAGGCTTAGTTGTTGAATTTTCTTTCGATTCTCTCTCAGTTTTTTCATTGATCTCTTCTTCCTTCACTTCTTGATTTATTATAGGCTAAGTTGTTGAATTTCCTTTCGATTCTCTCTCAGTTTTTTCATTGATCTCTTCCACTCCTTCGATCGTATCCTTCAGCTTTCTTACTAACTCAAAATTGTCTCGATGATTGATTTCCAAAGAATATAATATTTGAAGTGGTCTCATTAATTTACCATATGAGCCGAGCTGAACGAATTTTTCCATCCTTATACCATGGAAAATCCCTTCCACAATTCCCAAAGGTCAATCAAGTCTTTTTGAGTGGTCTACTTCGACCAACACTACATCTCCTTTCTCTAATGCGACATCGCAATTTTTTTTTACTTCCATATACAGAACTAACTGGCTCTAATATTTGTTTCGAAATCGTTCTCTCAAGTTTTGTCTTATTTTTTTAAATATTTATTAAGTGTCTATTAATACGAGTGGCATAAATTTGATCCAAATCTATAGTTCCGATTTTTTTTGATATAGATGGTGTAATAGTTACAAAATCTTCATTTTTTTCTGACATATATGTTGATGGTCGATTATTTAGTATGGCTTCGCAATCACATATCACAGATGAAAGTTCTTCATAAGACAAACAGGCTCTTCCAAGTTGTTTTCGAAACAATTCTTTCATAATTCGCTTCCACCATCTGGTGATTTGTAGATGAGTATGCTTTATTGAGTTATTCAGATAGTCTATGTGAGAGAAGAAAATGAAGTCCGAGTCTAGACATTTAAAATATATTTAGTTTGTTGCAATGATAACAAAAGAAGTATATTCTTGCACTGAATTGATTCTATCCCTCTTATCACTCAGTTATGGCTCGAAAGAGAAAACCCACCTCAAACCATGTCATCTAGGTCCTCACTGATAGGCTGTGACATTCAGGTCAAGTACGTCTGATTGAATAAAAAAAGCACAAATGCGCGTCAATGAAAAGTTTAGTGCATGCTCAGTTGGATTTTTGAAGTCGGATGGGGTTGTATTTGCCCCAACCACCGCAGTAAATTTTCAGTTTGTGGTGATTGGACGTTTCAATAATTTATAATTATTACCGACATAATTAGTCGCAGCTACTCACCGATTCAAAATCTTCTAGGTGAACAGTTTCATTCGGAGTAGTTGCAGCAGAAGGTCTTTGGGATGTTGATAAGTTGATGGCACCATCTCCGTCTATGTCCTGGTCCATAGTTCCATCGTCCTGTAACAAAAATAACAGACATCAGTTTGCCAATAATTACCATCATAGGTTAGGTTATGAGTTTTATAAAAATATTTGACCAAGGGAACATTTTCGAATGAGTTTGATAGTGGAAGATATACAATATGAATTCCCAAACGTATAGTACTTGCATGATGAAAATGACCTGAAGTACATACTATATTATCATGTTTGATGAAATAAACTTTTGGTTTCTTCGGTGATATTGGTGCTCTATTGATCTGAAATATTTTCAACGCTGCGTCGTTGATATTTGATTGATATTACTTCTCCATAATCCCGCGGTTTTCAAGATTCTATATATTTTGATTCTTAATAAGCTGAGATTTGGGGTGTACCTATTCACCAATGTCAATGCACTAGTTATGTCTAAGAGAATTTGTTATTCATTATACATAAGGTAAGGTGTCGTTCGAATTTTGTGAATTTAATGAGAGATACAAACATGAAAAAAAGTGATTTTTTTTCGAATGCCATTGAATATCGTGAACGACAATCGAAGTTCCTTTGTAGCATATTTCTATACCTCAATAGCCTGGTTTTCGCAATAAAAGAAATGTTTATATGAAAATTGTATTATTTTGCCAAATTTTGTATTGGGTATAGCTACACACATGAAAACAAATTCTTAAATGAAAACGATATAGTCGTTCAACGACCAATTCTTGTTTTGAGAGAGCGCATTATTTTTCTGGAATAATTCATTTGATGAAACGAATTTATTGAATAGGTCAATTGTAGAAAAATATTTCACTGGAATATTCATTTGGTATAGGAACCAAAATATTCTCAATTCAAGAATTTCGAAGTATCCAGAAAAAAGAATTAAGTTCTTGAAAAATATATCACGGAATGACCATCACATTTTTTAAAATATTATTGTTAAATATAATTGCGATTCCATCCAGCCGAGAATGTTACCAAACGGTTTGAGTGTGTTGTATCGGTGCTCCTGGCGTGAATCCATCATTGTTCAACCTATTTTACTGGCATAGAAATATTGGCTTACCATGGAAGAAAAACTAAGGTTTTGGGGGATATCGGAGGATATAATTACCACTTTCAGAGGTAAGTTACATGCATGCCTATCCTATCGACGTTTATTCTTGGGTAGGTTTTATTGTGTATCCAATTAATTAACGTAGCTATATCATCTCGAAAACTGATAATTCGTGAAAAACTTGAATGACCAGGATCGGCATAGTGAGTGAAAATTGGGGTAAGGTACCTATGTGCGAATGAACGTTTAAACTGATTGAACGGTGGAAAAGAGCTTCTTGAACTCGTAGACATCTTAGGTGATTTGATACTGCCTATTATACCTAACATATTTTGCACATTTTTCCACCGAATTCTGATCCATGGAAAATGAATTCAGTAATAAGAATGTGGACCGAGATTTGAACAGAAATAATAACCATGCATTGTGCTTAGTCAGATTATCTCTCACATTGTACATACATGGAGTTGTGAATGATATATTTTATATTTTTTAGTCGTTTGAAACCATAGGACTACAACATTATTGCGAGGTAAACTGGTGGACAAGTTCAGAAATAATCTCTACAAATCGGGAGAAAGTTTATCAAGAAGAATGTCTGCAAGTGATGATGTGATTGATGAGAGCCCCAATAAGAGAACGGAAGTTGAGGATGATTCTCATTTCAAGAAATCGATATAATTCCTCTAATTTGATAAGTTTCTTCATACAAAACAATCTACAGCTGAAACTAAAAATCTGATTCTTTTTGTTCAAGAAAAATGCGAGTCATTGAGAAATTATGATTGTCTTGATTTGTATATTGTGTTCTCAATATGAAATATTGTATATTATTCTCACGAAGAACTCCATTCATTTACGATTCAAGAAATCTATATATAACATTGGTATGAGTGTATTTAGTTGAAAACATAATAGTTTCGAATTGAGCAGACATTTATTCCAGTATATATAAACAAGCCATACTCTTATTGAATCAAAGCATATTAAATCAAATAAAGTAATTCTTTTTACGTTAAATGTTACTAGTTTTGCTACAGGAGGCCAGATCATCAAAACCAACTATATAAGCAAAATAACAAGAGACAGTCGTGAGTTCAATATTAAAAAACTGCCACCTTCTTTCATATCTTCCTTACCTACTCATACAAGTCTCAATATGACTTCGAGGGTTGCTTTGCAACTAAGTTGGTGGTCAAAAATACTGCTCAAACACTTTTTACTATAGCATTAGCTCAGTGCAACATCTTAGACTACCAGGTGACCTAACAATCTCTACTGACATAGTTGCTCAGACAGCTATCATGATGCATGGTCGTGTGAGTCTATTTATTTTCTTTTGCGATAAATCAAACTTTCTGGCCCCTCTCTTCTCATTACGGACATTGAGAAGTGTGTGGAGAACATTCCTCCCCCTTTCTTTCGTTTATATTCTCTCGCATTCCCGCAGTTTTTTGCTGGATATTATTTTATAGCGTCGGATGCGTTCACACACGGGATGAACAGTTGAATCCCACTGGACGAGACACAGAGACTTGATTTTATCGCTCTCAAGACACTCGTCCATTTAGGATAAAACGTTCTGGAAGCCGTTCGCAATCCTCGGCCAAACTCTCACTTTTTACGGTTATTAGGTGCGTTGGATTATCCAGCAGTGGAGGGCTATCTTCTTAGCACCGGAGTTATTTTTTCGTCCGTGATTTTGACAGAAAATAAAATTTTACTATCAGTTCGCATGCAGCCACCAAAATCGGACATTCGTTTCTATATGTGAACTTATCTCAAACTGATTCTGAAATTTTTATGTCCATAACAGAACGAGCTCAAGAGAACTTAAAGGTAAGGTAAGCTTTATTCATTCCAAGAAGAATTACATGATTCTTATTATAGAAACTATGCTATATCTTATATAAACTAAAACTAAAGAAACAATTTAAATCTAAGAAAAAAAAAACGTTCTTGACAGTATTAAATTAACAGTAACAAATTAACAGTATCCGCATCAATTAATGCATAAACAAAATTAGAGAGATAAATGAAAAACGAAAAACAACAGAAACACAAAAAAAAACAAGATTCTGCAATTCACTGTAAAGAAATGAGGTATTGTCTTATCTTATATTTGAAACTGGAGAGAGACATAGGATTTTCTCTGATATTTATTGGAAGTTTGTTATACATTTTCACACCTTCATGATATAATGATTTTTGTCCAAATTTGGACCTTACAATAGGCATGTATAGATTTTGGTTTTGTCTGGTTTTGTATCCATGAACATTCGATACAGATTCAAGTTTAGTAATTGATTGTTTGCGTCGCGTTTTAATATAGTGAATATACAATACTATTTTGAACTGATATATTTTTTTCAATGACAGATATCCTCTCCTACCGAATAAATCATTTGTCGGATGTCTAAACGGTAATAAATGTATATTCTTTATCGCTCTATTTTGTAAAGTTCTTAACGGCATAAGTAAGGTTTCATTAGCGGTACCCCATACAGATATTAGATATTGAATGTGACTATAGATGTATGAATAGTATAATTGGGGAAAAAGTATTTTGCTGACCAGAATAGAATATTCCATTAGATTTCAGACTTCTACTGCGAGTATCGGGCTCATAATACAAAACAGATATCTATGAAGAAATACCTTCTTGCCACCATAACAAAAATTTGAATACACCCCCATACGGGGGTAGTTTATACTTGTGATTTTTCTAAAAACATTGCTGACCGAGGGTTTCCAGTTGAAATATTCCACTGAAACATCATATTATGATTGTTCGATGCGGATACTTCGTGCCACCATAAAAAATCTGAATCAACCTCCTCACAAGGGTAGTTTATACCTGTGATTTTCCTTAAAACCTTGCTGACAGGGGGTTTCTAGTGTGAATATTGCAGTGAAACAATAGATTATGATTGCCCAAACCATACTCTTCATGCCACCATAGTGAAAATATGAATCAACCCCCTTGCAAGGGTAGTTTATACGTGCGATTTTCCTTAAAACCTTGCTGACAGGGGGTTTCTAGTGTGAATATTGCAGTGAAACAATAGATAATGATTGCCCAAACCATACTCTTCATGCCACCATAGTGAAAATATGAATCAACCCCCTTGCAAGGGTAGTTTATACGTGCGATTTTCCTCAAAACCTTGCTGACAGGGGGTTTCTAGTGTGAATATTGCAGTGAAACAGTAGATTATGATTGCTCAAACCATACACCATAGATTTTCTTTCATTTGATTGGATATCTCCACTGAAAATCCCCAGTCAGTAGAATTTTTGAAGATTAACTTGTATAAACTAACCTTGCAGTGGGGTTGATCCAATTTTTCACTGTTGGCATAAAGAGTATGTATTTAGCTATCATAATCTACTGTTTAAGTGGAATATCTTCACTGGATAAAAGCAAAGTATTAGGAAAAATTACATGTATAAACTACCCTTGAGAAGGGGTTGATTCGGATTTTCACTATGGTGGCATGAAGAGTACGGTTTGAGCAATCATAATCTATTATTTCACTGCAATATTTACACTAGAAACCCCCTGTCAGCCAAGGTTTTAAGGAAAATCACAGGTATAAACTACCCTTGCGAGGGGGTTGATCCAAACTTCCACTATGGTGGCATGAAGAGTATGTTTTTAGCAATCATAATCTACTGTTTCAATGAAATATCTTCACTGGATACCCCCGGTCAGCAAAGTTTTAAGGAAAATTACAAGTATAAACTACCCTTGCGAGGGGGTTGATTCGATATTTTTCTACGGTGGTACGAACACCTCATCAAACACAACTCAGATTTGGAGTTTCACTTGGTTATATATCTTCCAAGGTTCGGATTGGCAGGATTATTTTTTGGTCAGCAAATTATCCACACTCGTATAATTGTTTTCTCATACGCAGAGAGATGAGGTCTGAAATCCTATACAAAACTCCTATAAAAGGAGCAATTTTTTTACGCACACTATCGACATGGTTTCTCCAAGATAAAGTTTCGTCGATTCGAAGACCTAAATATTTTGTTTCTTTCTTGTATTTCAAGAGCTCTGTACCTAGAGGTATGGAAATCATGTCATGATTTTTTGTTGATTTCCCCAATAACATATATGACGATTTATCTATATTTGGTGTTAGTTTGTGAGTAATTAACCAATGATGAATTATAGCTAAATCATTCTCTATGTGATTGCGGATCTCCATGATGTCTCTTCCAGAATAAACAACCGTCGTGTCGTCAGCATACAGTTTTAGTTCACCATGTAAACGTAATAGTGAAATAGAATTGACATATATGAGGAACAGAGTAGGGCCCAGAATTGAACCCTGAGGTACTCCACACTTCATATTCTTTATATCACTTCTGACACCATTCACACTGACAAATTGTTTTCTGTTCGTGAGGTAATTTTTATTTTTATTTATTTTATTTTACAAAGTACCTTCGTCTAACTAAGTATATCAATAAATACCATTCACTCGATGATCTTCCAGTTGCTGTGAAGAAAAAAGCTGTCATTTCTAAGAAAAACACAGTTCCAAGAATAATCATATACAATATTTCTCTTTTCTGTAAAAGAATATGTCAAATTGAAGGAGATCTTGTTCCCTTGACGTCGACAACCTACATAAGCATGCATCCAAGTCTTCTACTTACCCCCCATTCCCATTGGTTCATTCTTTTCATACCAAAGGAACCATAAATATATTGTTCTGACGTTGCATTGACGTCGATAGTAAGAAACATGCATTGAAACATGCAGGAATATATTCTTGAATGTTCCAATAGGTGTGTGCTTTCAAAGTGTTTTAACCGCCAACTTAGTTATACAACAACCCCCGAAAGTTTTTTTTTTTTTTCAGAGGTGGTTGAAATCCTTTATGGACATCATATGGGTCAAATTCCCCATATGATAGTGTGGGACTCCCTGATCTCAGCCAGGTCTACCCACTAAAAACTCCACCCCCTTCGTAGGCTCGTCTGACCGAAGTCTCCGATGACACTTAGGCCTAATGGCCCATTGTATCTTGCCTATTTATCATCATTGTACCCACTTTATTATCTCAGTGCCTTGTACAAGTTTGTACAAGTCCTTCACTGGATGTGAGTTGTATATTTCTGGTTCGCCAACTGGTTGCCCAAAAATTGTCTGCCTTCTGCGATCCAATGCCTCGCATTTGCATAGTATATGTGATACTGTTTCTGGTTCCTTTCCGCATAGCCTGCAATTTGGGTCACCATTATACAGTCCCATTCTGGTAAGGTGCTCCTTGACTGGGGCGTGGCCGGTCATGAGTCCTATAAAAGTTTTTATCTGCTCTCTGTTCATGTTTAGCAGATCTGCAGTTCGTCTGTGGCATGGTTCCTTGATGTATTGTTTCCCATAGTCCTGGAATGTTTTTCCAGTAGTTCTTATGTTTTTCCCGAATCCAGTCTGTTACAGACGCTCGTGCTGCACGCTTGGGTACTCCTAGAATCTGTCCTGGTTCTGGTTCATTATCTGACCCTCTTCTTGCAAGTTCGTCAGCTTTCTCATTGCCAGCAATCCCCTGATGTCCTGGCACCCAGGTAAGTTTGACACTGTTCCGGTCTGCCAGCGTTTTCAGTTCCTTCTTGCAATCAAATACCAGTCGCGACGTCACTTCCTTGCTTATAATTGCCTTGAGTGCCGCTTGACTGTCTGACATTATTTGGATCTGCTCATGTTCTATAGCTCTCCTGTTATTCTCCTCTGCGCATCGGAGAATTGCATATACCTCTGTTTGAAAAACGGAGGTGTGTTTTCCCAGTGAATGGCTGAGCTTGGTCTCCGGGTTTTTCGAGAATACTCCTGCTCCTGACCCATCTGTGGTTTTTGATCCGTCTGTATACCAGATCTTTCCCTGCAGTATGGTGCTGAGTTCTGTATTACTCCATTCAGTTCTATCTGGTATGGATACCCTGAATGGGTTATTGAATGTATATCGTTTGGGAATGTGATCTGTTCTCATATCAAGTGTGTCCCTGTTCACCGTTCTTACGATATTCATGTGCCCTGTTCCTATGTTAAGATCGTCCAGTGTATTTTGTAGTCTGAAGGCACCAAGCCTCGCCTCCCCCTGTATCATTAGGTGAAGGGGAGGCAGATCCAGTAGTGTCTCCATGGCTGCAGTAGGCATAGCCCCTGTGATTCCCAGACAGGCAAGCCTTTGTATCTTGCTCAGTCTTGTTATTGCTCCTCTTTGTAGTGTCTTAGGCCACCATACCAGTGAGGCATATGTTATGGAGGGCATTACCACCCTGTTGTATATCCAGTACAACATGTGTGGTTTCAGTCCCCATTTTTTCCCACAAGAGCGTCTGGCCACCATCAGTGATGTTACCGCTTTTTTAGTGGTATTTTCCAAGTGTTGTTGCCATGTCAGTTTCGAGTCTAATATCACTCCTAGATATTTAACCTCCTCTTTCAACTGTATCGTTTCTCCTCGAAGTTTTAAAGGACCAAGCCCTTCCAGTTTGCGTCTTCGGGTGAATGCTGTTATGGCGGCCTTGTGAGGGCTGATACTGAGCCCTTCCCGTTCCGTCCATATCATTACCAATTCCAGAGCCTCTCTCATTCGATCTCTGACGGTGGTATTGAATTTTCCTTGTACCAGCACTACTATATCGTCGGCATATCCAAGGACTCTATGTCCACTGTTATTTAGTGTCCTAAGTAGCCCATCCACAACCAGATTCCACAGTAGTGGGGATAGTACCCCCCCTGCGGGCATCCTCTGGTCGCTCTAGCCACTACAGTCTCTCCCATAACAGTGGTATAAATCATTCTGTTTCTCAGCATTGAGTTTATCCAGGCCACACAGGGTTCCTCGATTCCTTTCTGTCTGAGAGCTCTAATTATAGAGTTTATAGAGGTGTTGTCGAAAGCTCCTTCTACGTCTAAGAAAGCCGCTAATAGCACCTCTTTATTTTCCAGCGTGTTCTCCACCCTCTCGACCAGACGATGGAGTGCTGTGTCTGTTGAGCAGCCAGTCTTGTAGGCATATTGGTCGCGGTGCAGTGGTCTTTCTACCAGTTTGCCGTCCCTCATATGCCTATCTACTAGCTTTTCCAGTGTCTTTAGTACAAAAGACATAAGACTGATTGGTCTGAGGGACTTTGCCGTTTCCTGTCCGATTTTCCCAGGTTTTGGTATGAAGCTTACCCTCACTCTTCTCCATATTTTTGGTATGTATCCGAGAGCCAGACTGCCTCTCAGTATTTTGCAAAGCCATCTGACCAGTGTTTCGGGTCCTTTCAGTAGCATTGCTGGGTAAATCCCGTCAAATCCTGGTGATTTAAAGGGTTCGAATGAGTGTATAGCCCACTCTATTTTGTCATAGGTCACCACTTCTTTTGCTATGTTCCAACTTTCCCTAGAACCCCTTGATAATGTTTCTAGTCCATTAACGTTCTCCACAGCAAGTGTCTGATCTATTTGGGACCCAGGAAAGTGAACTCTAAATAGTTCTTTTATTGTATCCTTTCCTGTGTATGTATATTCTCCTTTTTCGTTTTTGAGGGAGTATATCGTGTTCTGTGTATCTTTGGAGAGTATCTTCTGTAGTCTGGCACATTCTTGAGTGCTTTCTATCTCCTCGCAGTACCTCCTCCAGGAGTCTCTCTTAGATTTATTTAGTGCTTTTTTATAACTGGTCAAGGTGTTCTTGTAGTCATCCCACCTTCCTGTTTTTTTAGCACTGTTAAAGTTTTTTCTAACCTGTTTCCTCAATCTTGCAAGTTCATGATTCCACCAGGGCACTTTCCTGGTAGCCTTCCTTGTGATTAGGGGACAGTTATTGTTGAACGCCAAAATGAGTGTGTCGTTAAATTGTTCCACCACCCCTTCTAGGTCCACGTTTGTACTTATCGTTCTTTGTGGTACCAGTAGATAGCGCTCTAGGTCTGCGTGATAGGCTTCCCAGTTCGTTTTCCGTGGGTTCCGATAAGTTTCTTTGATGACGTCACTCTTTATTTTGAAATTTATGTGTCTGTGATCAGAGCAACTTTCCTCATCAGACATGCCATTCTGTAACAAAATTACTCACATGTGTAGAGGCTATTGTTACGTCGATTACCTCCTTCCTATTTCTCGTAATAAAGTTACTTCGACATCAGTCTATATTGGGCAAGTTTATGATCGATTCAACAGTGCGTACGAAACAAAATCATCAGTTTCTCAAATAATCTACAGGATCCTAATTTTTTCAGGGTCAAACTACGTTCGAACTTTCAGACTTTTTTCTCATACATACTTTAGATCTGAAAGACTTCAATTCATTCACATGTGAGGCTCAGAACTGATTAATGTCGAATATCATAAATATTAGGGTGAGTTAATAATGTGTTCCCCTTTCGTTATTATTGACTGAACCGTTATGAAAAGTTTCCAATAGAAGAGATATGAAGATAAAAATGATTTAAAGTGATAGTTCTCACATGAAACTCTATAGTACATAAATTTTCTGATATCCAATGGTTTCGAAGCAGAACCATTGACCCTGTATAATTGAATGAATCAAAATAGTTTTTCTATAGAATTATAGGCTGTCTCAGGATAGAATGACTCTTAAGCTATATCAAAAGATCAATTAGTTGATTATGGTTCAAATCCTATATAGAAGAAAGGAAACATTCAGTGAAAATTAGAGATGAGAGAGGTAACTTTCTGCAGTCGCATGCTATGGATGTGTCCATGGGAGTGCCACAGGGTAGTGTTCTGGGTCCACTGATATTCATAATTTTCTTGAATGATCTTGCATTACTTTCTAATCAAGATAAAACTGTAATCAATTATGCTGATGACAGCACCCTATTTCTCTCCGCACCTGATTTTCCAAGACTAATTTCGAATGCAAACGCCTCAATAACCGAAACAGAGAACTGGTTCTCAAACTCCAGATTAGTGATGAATCCTGATAAAACTAATATAGTATTCTTCAAAACGAATCAAACTTTGCCTACACCTGATAACATCATTCTCAATCAACAAAAAATTATACCATCTAAATATATCAAATCTCTGGGTATTATCATGGACGAAACTCTAAAGTACACGTACCATATGAATCATTTGTGTTCGAAGCTAAGTAGGAGTTGCTATGGCATCAGGGTATTAGTGAAAAATGCAAATATCAGTACAGTCAGAACATTTTATTTCTCAAATTTTTATTCTCATACACGCTATGGCATTATTCTGTGGGGAGGCTGTAGTGAAGCTGATAGGGTATTCAAAATACAAAAAAGAGCAATTCGCATCATAAAAGAACTCCGGTATTTGGATTCTTGTAGGAGTCATTTTAAACAATTGGAACTACTTACTATACCAGCACTATATATATTCGAATGCATTAAATTTGTATTTCGTAACAGGCATTACTTTGAAGAATACAAAATACAACACCTACATAACACCAGACATAACAACTATAATTTACCCGCTCACCGACTATCCTGTGTTGAACGAGGTGCATTATATTCCTGCATTAAATTTTATAACCATTTACCTTCATCTCTTAAAGCACTTACAGACTTCAATTCAGTAAAGAAACCACTATTGAAATTACTCTATGATATCGAACCTTATACAACTGATGACTACCTGAATCGCAATACATTATAATGATACTAATATCACCTACATCAATTTCTTTTTTGTGACTGGCTTGTACATTTTAAAATGTAATAAGTGCAATAAATTATTATTATTATTATTATTATTATTGATTTGATTTAATTCAATTTCGAATGTAAAAAATGATATCACCTGCTTTCAAAAACAATTAAAATAAAACACGTCTGGTGTATGCAAAGGAAGCGGATAAGGTGGCAGAGAAAAGGTCTGGCTATCCCTTCGTGGTCATTTATTTCGTTTAGAGGATAATCTGGATAATAGGTCTCCAGTTATCTTCACCACGCTACAGCCTCATATGATTCACTGTATTATATTGGGACAGAGATTTGTTCTCTCAATTTTATGTTCGAAATGGGTATATTACATTTCATGTGGGAAACTTTTATCACAGTGGTTCATTTACCTGCTCAAGATATTTCATAATAAATCTGAATTCTGTGATTTATAGATACTGATACTGAACAAACTTACATGATACTAGGCTAATCAATGCCAAATAAGAAGCCATGAATTGTAGAGTATCGATCGATGAAAAAAAAAAAATTACGTCAATGCCAAATAAGAAGCCATGAATTGTAGAGTATCAATCGATGGAAACAAAATGTTTACGTCTTATACAACGACTGGTAGACGAGAAGAAAAGAACATTGAATTATATATCTGTATACTCGCAGTCTATGCAACGTTTCACACTTTGAATACAGAATGCAAATGTTTCTTTTTTCCTCACGTGACAAAGTTCACACCGAGACAGGCACGCCCATGTTGCATGACATATGAAAATTTTTTTCTGAGGTGTTTATTCCGCCGCATGGAGTCGCTAATTCCAAGTATCTCTTGGAACGTGACTCAGTGCTGTGAAATATACGTGATGGAGATTGCATTTGGACAGGCATCATCGCTTCGAGTAAGGATATCAGCTCGGATATCAGGGTATTTACTCGGTGACTATACCCTCCACTGATGAGGGCCAATGAGCCCGAATGAGCCCGAAACCGGTCTGCAGGTTGTCAGGCGTACATGTCTTGATGTGAACTTTGTCAAGTGTTAGGAAGTAAGAAACATGATGTGCATTATGTATTCACAGTGTGAATCATTGCATGAATTGCGAGTAGATATAATTCAATGTTCTGTCTGGCGTTAGCCAAGAAAGTAGTTATAGTTCGAGAGCTGGCGACGAAAACAACTTCCTCATAGTTACCAAAGGTTTGACTTGGCACTTCGAGTCTATCAATCAATCAATCAATTTATTTGTCCAAGAATACAAAGTTTTTATTAACAAATCAGTTATATTCTGATACAGAGAACAGAAAAAAAAATATGGGTATAGATAAAATAATAAATAGTGTGAATCACAAAAACAATGACATATAAGTAAAACAAATAACAAATTATCAGTCAGAAATAGTGAACTAAAAGTGTATAAGTATAAATAAAATAATAAATAGTGTAGATAACAAAACGATAACATATAAGTACTAAAAAATATATGCGAAATATTCATTCACATTATAAAATGATTTGCCAACGAGTAGTTGAATCGTCAATTTTCTAAAAAGTCTATAATTTCTTGCACTTTTGATATTATCTGGCAAGTGATTATAAATTTTCCTACCCCTGTATATCAAAGAATTTTTGGCAAGAGAGGACTTCGGACATGGAAGTGGAAGGTTAAGTTTTTGACGTGTTTCACGTTTATTACAAATTGAGGATCTATCAGAGTGTTTGAATATCAAACATGAAGTTTCCAAAATAAAGAGGTCAATAGCTGTAAATAAATTATGATTTCTGAAAATTGGTTTACACGAATCTCGTCTATTGACGTTGAATATGAATCTGAGAGCTCTTTTCTGGATAATTAACACCGTATTCAGCAAGCTATTACAGCAAGAAGCCCAGAAAGCAATACCATATCTGAGATGGGATTCAAATAATGCAAAATATGCAGTTTTCGCAGCATGTATCCCCAATTCTCTAGAGATAACATTGATTGCGTAACACCCAGAAGACAATTTCTTGATTAGAGTATTTACGTGGACGTCAAATTTTAAATAGCGATCTATGTGCAATCCTAGAAATTTCGTGTTTTCCAGATTTTTAATGATCAATTCATCACCTAATGTCACTTCCTGTAACACAGATTTGAAAGTGATTAGGTTCGTTTTCGAAATATTAAATAAAAGTAGGTTGGCATCACACCATTTTTTGATAATATTAATATCATGTTCAATTTTTTCGATTAGTATTGAGGAATTATCATTGTGCCATAGAATGGTTGTGTCATCTGCGAAAAGTGTGAATTTACCAGAAATATTCAGTTTAGTTATGTCATTGATATAAATTAAAAAAAGAATGGGTCCAAGGACTGAACCTTGTGGTACTCCTCGTGTGATTTTTTCTTGAACTGATGAGTGCCCATTCACCAACACTTTCTGAACCCGACCAGTGAGATAGGAGCGGAACCAATCCAATACATTACCACGGAATCCATAATGTGATACTTCAGATCGTTATTTTAAAACCGCCCGTCTGCCGGAGTTGAGCGGTCGCCTTCTCAGATTTGGAATTTGAAAAAATTATTAAAAATCGCTCAAAACTTCCCAATTTTTACCACAATGATTTTTTGCTGAAAATGGCCTAAGATCCTAACCTTATCGAAATCAGAAACGTCTGCCTCTGAAAATGGTCGCTATTTCGGAGCAGACGCTGTCAAATATGTCAAAAAAACGCCTTCAACTTCCTCATAGGTTACCACCGTGATTTTTGCGTCAAAGTTTTACTTAATATGTTATCAACCAAGGCTCGAAAAGAAAACCTTGGCAGACGGTCGCATTCAAACTGCAGACGGGGTTGAAATTGAAAAGTTGAAAAAAATTACCTGATTACAAATGCAAATTTCAGCATATAAAAAGTACCAATCCGGATTGACTATTTGCGGAATGTCTCACAATGAAAACTACTTGAAAATTTTTTTAAATGAAATATTTCCTTTTTGAAAAAGCGCTAAATCACATATGTCAAAAAAACGCCTTCAACTTCCACATAGGTTACCACCGTGATTTTTGCGTCAAAGTTTTACTTGATATGTTATCAACCAAGGCTCGAAAAGAAAACCTCGGCAGACGGTCGCATTTAAACTGCAGACGAGGTTGAAGTTGAAAGGTTAAAAAAATACCTGATTAAAAATACAAATTGTAGCATATAAAAAGTACCAAACCGGATTGACTATTCGCAAAAGGTCTCACAATAATTGATAACCAGTTGTAAGTTTTTGAAAAAGCGTTAAATTACATATGTCAAAAAGATGCCGTCAACATTCCCACAAGTTACCTCAATATTTTTATTGCAAAATCATCAGACGGACAAGTAAATGATGCTGTATATAATAATAATTACTGTCTGTTAAAGCGTGATAGGCAAGTAATGCTTTAGAAATGATTTCTCCTTTTCTGGTAGTTTAGATAAGTAGGTATATATTAAATAGAATTCTAGTATTAGCTTCATGGTGACTATAGAATATAGAACCTCATCAATTTCACAGGTCCATCAATCCGATAAAACATGTAACATATATCTTCACAGGCGACGGAAAAACAGCCGGAGTTAAAGCCGAAAGAAACCTATTGGGACGACCCTTAGTATTATCGTTGGAACATATGATTTATTTATTATAAATGTATTATCGTATTCATTGACTACCGTTCCATTGTCACAGAGTTATTTCGCTTATTCAAGTCCAAGTCAAATAGGTTGTACCAGTTTCGATGGATTCTTTTTTTTGCATCTTCTACGTGATCTCCTGTTATCAATGACAGATTAGCAATTTACATCAATAAGAAGTTATGCAGAACATCAAGCAAATGAATAGACCTAAGTGTGTGGTGCCGTCATTAAAAGACATCGAAAGAGACAAGCGGCCCAACGATTTTTTGAAAACATTTTGAGGTGTGAATCTATTAAAAACTGAATTAGTGAAGTTTTTATTGAAATACTGGGAAACAAGTATTCCTCTGGTTATTTTGGGAGACAAAATTCTTCGGGTGGATTGTGTTACATGTTTTATGGGAATGATGGACTGGTGAATTTTGAAATTGATGAGGTTCTATATTCTAGCCACCATGAAGCTGATGCTAGGATTCTTATTTCATTTACTCATTTACAACTACTAAAAAATATCAATGTTGTGATACGTGCATCCGATACTGATATATTTGTAATAGCAGTGGAAAATATGCAAGTAGGTATAGATAAATATAATAACATATTTGGATAGAAACTGGACTTCAGTCAGAAAATACTTTGAGATGCGTTTATTTTAACGATTGTATACAGAAATTTAGGAGATATCCTTCCTCAAGCTTTACCTGCCTATCACTTGCTTTCACGTTTTAACAGGCAGTGACTTCACATATATCATTCGCTCGAAAAGGTAAAATGAATCCTTTCAACATTATCGAGGAAGATCTGAATATTGGCCATTCTCAGTTTATTTCGTGAGAGCAAATTCAAGGGATTGAAATATTCGTATGCTACATATATGGTTTTCATAAATGCTAATAACATGAATGAAGCAAGGCTACATTTTGTTCCATAGAGAACATGGTATCTCGAAAGAAGAAATATATCAGATAAAGTTGAAAATTTCGATGGGATCTTGATGCCACCTTGTCGAAAAGTTCTAATTAATGAAATAATAAGGGTTAATCAAATTTGCGCCATCTAGAATTATGCAACAGAAACAATTGTATATATGGTTTCTATTCTTCAGATTCAAAATTGAAAACATTTTTAACGTCTCATTTTACACGTGAAATTTTTGCTCCATATAGATCCGTTCTTTCATATAATATTGATAAAGCAATTTAGGCCTGTATATCCTTTGAATGCGACCGTCAGCTGAGGTTTGCTTATACAACCGAGGTAACTTGTGGGGAAGTCGTTTTATGTCATATGATATGGGATAGCAGCGCTTAGGTCAAAAATATTTAGGAAAAATTACAAGTGATTATGAATTGCGGGGCATTTCGCAAATTTTCAATCCGAATTGGTACTTTTTATATGCTAAAATTTGCATTTGGAGTCGTTTTTTACAAACTTTTCAACTTTAACCCCGTCTGCAGTTTAAATGCGACCGTCTGCCGAAGTTATTTTTTCGAACCTTGGTTTGTAACATATTTGGTAAAACTTTGACGAAAAAATCACGGTGATAACCTGTGAGGAAGTTGACAGCGTTTTTTTGACATATGTGATTTAGCGCTTTTTCAAAAATGAAATATTTCATTTAGAAAAATTTACAAGTAGTTATCATTGTGAGACATTTTGCAAATAGTCAATCCGGATTGGTTCTTTTTATATGCTGAAATTTGCATTTGTAATTAGGTAATTTTTTTAACTTTTCAATTTCAACCCCGTCTGCAGTTTAAATGCGACCGTCTGCCGAGGTTTTCTTTTCGAGCCTTGGTTGATAACATATTAAGTAAAACTTTGACGCAAAAATCACGGTGGTAACCTATGAGGAAGTCGAAGGCGTTTTTTTGACATATTTGACAGCGTCTGCTCCGAAATAGCGACCATTTTCAGAGGCAGACGTTTCTGATTTCGATTAGGTAAGGATCTTAGGCCATTTTCAGCAAAAAATCATTGTGGTAAAAATTGGGAAGTTTTGAGCGATTTTTAATAATATTTTCAAATTCCAAATCTGAGAAGGCGACCGCTCAACTCCGGCAGACGGGCGGTTTTAAAATAACGATCTGAAGTAGACTCGAAGTGCCAAGTCAAACCTTTGGTAACTATGAGGAAGTTGTTTTCGTCGCCAGCTCTCGAACTATTATTTTCAACTCATTGACTAGCGTCTAATTATATATCCTCATTTTTGTTCGATCTTTTTCTAGAGCCAATAACCTCTAGATCATCGAATAATAGTTACCTTGAATTATTATCAACAATCAGTGACCACTTATGAATTCTGGTGGATACCAAATAAGTTGGAAATGCGCTTGGAAAATACATCATCCAAAATTAATTCACTCAACTCAACTGCCTCAATCTTCTCAATGCGTCTTGTGTTCAATAATGGTTGACTCAAAGCAGCAGAAATCATCTTACCATAAACTGAAATTTTTCGAATACTGGTTCCACCTTTAATTTGAGAATATAGATAGAAGTAGATTTTGACATGGAATGGACATGAAAACACCCACTATAATGATGAAGGCACCCAATAAATATCGTGTGGACAGCTTTGTTTCATCTCGAAGTTGAACCTTCATAAAACTCACAATAAGTTACATAAATTTGATATACCTAGATCTCCTGCCAAGAGAGTGATTTTAACCTCACTAATGTATATACAAATACGTCTTTGCTCTAGAAAAGCCGATCTCACTGTGCCCAACAAAATTCAGTCAGGAGTAACCATACAATTGAAGTCATATATTTCTATGCTTTGCGTTATACTATCAGCAATAACCTTTCTTGGGAAAATCACGTGAGGTCCATTGCCGAAAGTGCATCCCAAAAACTTGGATTTCTGTTTCGAGCCCAGAGCTATTTCACTCCCAGTCAGCTGCTTATAATCTATAAGGCACTTATCCGACCTGTCTTGGAATACTGTTCCCATATTTGGAGTGCGGCCCTAAACATATCCTGGAACTATTGGATTCTGTCCAAAAAGGGCAATTCGTCTCGTCGGTGATGCCTCGCTCACAAACTCGCTCACTTCTCTGGAACACAGTAGAAAAGTTGGCGATTTATTTCTATTTCATAGATATTTTCATGGGCGATGCTCTTCTGAATTATCAACACTCGTTCCTCCATTAGCAGTCTCTTCGAGATTAACCCGTCAAGTTCAGTCTTCACACCCATTCGTGGTCACTTTAGAGACCTGCAGAACGTCCCTTTCCAAGGACTCGTTCATCCAAGAAACATCGAGACTTTGGAACTCATTGCCCAGGAAGGTGTTCCCCGAGGCATACGATCTGCAGAAATTTAAGAAGAACACCAACTCCTACCTTCTTTCCCTTAATTCGCACGATGTTCTCTGCACATTACAGGATATCCCTTTTCGTGATAAAATAAAAAAACGTGGTAATCCGAAACGTATCGACTAATGAAAACAGAGATCGACTTGTTGAGATCAAAATATGTTCTATTAATATCAAAATTTATTCACTCGATGTAGAGAAGCATAATTATGAGATTTGAAATTTGATTGCGAACAATAAATCCTTTGGCATCGAATAAATATCACAATAATACGTTTATAAATGGTTATCGATTCTGACGAATAACATTTTTTTCTGGAAAAAAATCGCTCATTTTTCCCAATCGACAAGTTGTCACAACTTTCCTAACACCCCATTAATTTGATTTGCTGCTATATTCCAACAAAAATGCCTCACTGATTGCCCCATTTGGTCTGTTTAAAATTTCATCGTGGTGCTCGGAATAAAATCGATAAACACGTATACTAATACAAGGAGCGAACCCTCTTATGTATTCAAATCACATGGTCAATATTTTTCCAAAGAATGCGGCGATATTTTTCGGTGAAAAACGCTATAATCATACCAGCGTACCCTAATTTACGCTTTTTCACACCCTTCTCCGTGATACTGGTCTATATTATGTAAGAAATCGAAATTTCTTTCGAAATTATGAGTAGGTAGGCAAAACGATGACAATGATTCTGAATTGCAATTGAACTCTGCTTGTTTCCTTGATTTTTTTTATATAAATGTATAGATTTGCGTCTATTCTATTTTCTGCAAGTCATGAATAATCCATCAATATAGCGATTCATGAACAGGGTGACCCTAAACTATGGTGCCAAATTGAAATGGAACATATCCCCTTCGAACAATAAATATATATAGGATTTTCTCAATATTCAAAGTTCCAATTCAAAAAAATTTCCAATCGAATTTAGAGAAATGATTTCATAATGAGTGCATTATTAAAAAAATTGAGTTCAGTTGCCAACAGTGGTGAAATCAGAAAATTTTGAGTGAAAAACGTGTGCTTTTCTGAATCCGAAAAGCTGCAAAATTCACTTCGTCTTTTCATAAAGATAAATAACTCTTCGGATTGAATATAAGCTGTAGGTCCCGCTCCTCTTCACTCAGCACAAGTTCAGGCCTTAGTTTCTCAAGCTTGGAGCATATATACTTATTTTAGGTACATTTTTTGTTATTCCATAATTTAGTCGTTTGGTGCGGAGAGTAAGTAACCGAATATCTTCCTCATTGTATTCAAAGTCTATATATATATATATATATATTTTATTGCTTCACCTTTTTTTTTCAAATAATATTATCCTGCATTTTTTCGCCTAATTTTTTTTATTTGGTCATCATCATTATTGACTCTTTGAAATTTTACTTTCCACAACCAATATTTGAATCATCGCAGTGTTTGCTTCATCATGATGGGATGTGGACCAGAACCTTTTATCTAATATTCATTAATGATGTACCGTGCTTTCGGTTATAGGAAATAAAATTGCTTCATTACTTTTTATTCGTCTTGATTACAAATTATCTGGTAGTGAGATAGCCCTCCTGAATAAATTAAGTGTTTATCAGTGCCTTCAACAGAAGGGTGGTTTTGAAAGATATTATGAGGCTACAGATCATGAATTCGCATGTGTGTATAATTACCTACACATAAGCTGCAATTGTTTTTCCTGCGTTGAACGCTGGATCTGATCACATCGAACTTCTCTTCATTGCGGAAAAATAGATAGTAAAAAAATTGGTAAAATTTTAATCAAATGAATTCCAGTCAAAACTACTTTTCCTTATATATTTCACAATTGAGTGTTCAGATGTTTCAATCCTGATCTCAGTAGCTATAGAAATGACACGGAATCATCAAATTTGGTGTCAATTTCTGTTGTTTTCTGCTCGTTTTCTACCTTGTTATGTTAGATTATTCTAATAATGTTGTGGAGATGACTTTGAGATATTTATTTTCCTTTTTTCAATAATCATTAGTTCAGTTTTGCATCCCGAAAACACCAAATTTGATATAGATAAATAGAACTATTGCATGTAAGCATGTGACTGATGTCAAAGATCTGATGTAAATTCCATGAACCTTAGAACTTTTGCCACTAGGTGGCACTGACGTCATTCCTACCAAACTGACTTCAATAGTATGCATCAGATAGGTATATTTAATTATGATACAAGTCAGTATAAGTAGGGTGCCATCGTTTGGCTGTTTTCACATCATGATGACATCCTCCTAGATTCTTCGTAATATGGTTATCATCATATAAATTTTGTATCAATAATCAAACCTGGTAAAAAACACCAGAGGTGGTGAAGAAAAGCACTGATTCGCTTGAATACTCTTGGTATAATGTTCCTTCTCACCAGAAGTATTCGCAGTTTTTTTTTTGCGAGGGATTTTGCATTGGGAGACCCGTTTGCTATTCGCATGTGTGAAAAAGCACCGTGAAGTAGGGTTCAGCAACAAAAAAATCACAAAAACTGATGCATTACACTGCTGCATTTTAAAATCGCACTCACATCATAAATGATGAATTCAGCACTAACAATAGTGTTACTTTCGACTGGGTGAATAGAAAATATGAGTATGCTAAATATCAAAGGACACATAGGATGGTGAAGAAAATGTTGTTGCTGATTAAAACTAAAACTAGATGGTGTTAGCTGGTGTAATTTCTGTCCACTTTGTATATGATATTGTTCCCCACAAGTCACAGTTCAATTGATAGAAATGATTAAAATCATTCAGCATCAGATAATATGGTATACTTCTTGACTGAAACGGATACAGGCATTTCCTTCTTTGTTTTAAAACTTCAATATTGCGGGATAATGTAAACAGAATGTTCGTGACTGATGTGACAATCAGACTTAAATAAACTTCGCTCCTTGGAACGATTGTTGTTCTTTCTCTTCTCCGAACCTCACACTGAGAAATAGAAAAACTTTTGTGTTATTCTGGATGCTGGAATCGGAGAATCAGATAACAAATATAGTATGCAGTCTTTCCAACTTCATTCGGGCAATTTTCACTGGGTCGCAATTTCCATACACTTCACATTCTTAGATAAAGTTAGTTCAATATAAAATAGAATAAACATTATTTTATTCTATACATCAATGATTGGAATTATTTTGCCTGTAGAATCCTGGGCTCGGAATATTAAAATTCAACTCGAAACACACACAGATGAAATGTGGCTCCTAACTGATATAGAACTGAAATTGATCACTTTAAAATTATTTGATTCGATTATTTTTCCTCTCGTGCAGTCAAGAGAAAGGAAAAAGTTGAATGAATGCAATTTTCAATGAGGAAAAAACCGACAAAATAAGTACACATTAAACTCGAAATAAATATGTGCAGGTTTATGTTTAACTTTGAATATCTCGAAAAATAATGAAATATTCGTTACGAATGGAGAGTATTTTTTCAAATAAAAAGTATTGGAGAATTGAAAAGTTGTGATGAAAAGGCAATTTCGCGAGTTGCGTAGAATTTGGGAAGGGTCAACCCTCGGGTCAACCACTTCCTAATACCACTGTGATACAACACTGTCGTATATACGCCTCTGATAGTAGTATAGCCATCAGAAAAGTGTATTCAACATCTTTTAGCGAGGTTTGAAGTATCTACACTTCTAGCCGAATATGATATTAAATATTAATATTTTGAGCCTTGGATTCTGTAGTTGAAATATTTCTAATTATTTGTGAAACACCCTAAGAAGTGAATTTGTATTGAATCAACAATACACATTTTGAGGTGAGGAATCACCCTATAGCTCTTATTCTCATCAAGATGAGACGCCTCCTCTCTTGAAAAAACCTTCAGGATCAAGAAGTTTCTGATAACGAAGAAATTCTAGAGAAATACTTTCTTTCAACTCATTACTTACTGCGCTGTTTTTCAGATTCGATGTCCGCCACTCTCAACCAGCCGATACAAAAAATATCACCCTTGGCGCGGAAATATCATAATAATAATGACAAATGTAGCGGAATAAAAATGTGTTTTTTATATCGGTCGCAAGTTTCCACTTTTAGGGCGAAAGCCTAAACAAGAGAGAGTCGTTAGAGACATTCGTCGGCAATTTGAGATCCGGGAAAATCCCGGAAAGTGGGATCTCACCCCCTATTGTTGACCGATGACGTGAAGTGGGGTCTATTTCGTCGATTTGAAATTGTAAATAAGAGCTTAGTGGGCCACTCAAATAGGTCATCCACTTTATTTGACAGTTGAAAGCAGCAAGGAGAAAGAAAAAGGCGATAGCGACTCGAAACACTATTGTAAGCGTTTTGAGAAATGAAGATACTTGCCTGCAGGAACACTTTGTATCTGATAACGTGATTGTGATTTATAAGAAGCTGGGATTCAATTTTCGATGACCACGCTTTTCCGGAAAATACAGGACGAATACGATGAATTCCTATCGCTTAATAACTGTCGAACTAATCTCACGAGAACATTCCTTGAAATTTTCGCTGCTTAGAAGTTCATCCTCCCAAATTTGAAAATTCAATCGATGAACCCTGATGAAAATCAGGTAAGACGAAGGAAGAAGAAATCTCCAATGCTTCAGTTTCAATTCGAAAGACATCATATTTTTAGCTTCGGTTATATCTAACAATATTGGTGTGGGAGAAAACAGAGAAAACAGAGAAAACAGAGAAAACAGAGAAAACAGAGAAAACAGAGAAAACAGAGAAAACAGAGAAAACAGAGAAAACAGAGAAAACAGAGAAAACAGAGAAAACAGAGAAAACAGAGAAAACAGAGAAAACAGAGAAAACAGAGAAAACAGAGAAAACAGAGAAAACAGAGAAAACAGAGAAAACAGAGAAAACATAGAAAACATAGAAAACAGAGAAAACAGAGAAAACAGAGAAAACAGAGAAAACAGAGAAAACAGAGAAAACAGAGAAAACAGAGAAAACAGAGAAAACAGAGAAAACAGAGAAAACAGAGAAAACAGAGAAAAGTATGGACAAATGTCAAATTCAACATTAATCGAGCCAACCCCTGGACATGCTTTCCAAGGCAAACAAGGATATCATTGGAGAACAACTCCCTAGTAAGTCTAAGCTGACTTGGGACTGTAAACATTCCCTGAGACAACTGGCAGCGAACAACAATGTCGCTTTGATCATGGTTCCAGGTCACAAGGCAGTTAGAGGCAACGAGGAAACAGACTACCTTGCCGTAGAAGGGGCTAATATACAATTTTCTGGCCCGGAATCCTTCTGTGGACAAGGCTCGCTTGAAAGAAGAGGTTATCGACGTTGGGAAGCGGATGAAATGAAATCTCACTGGAATAAAGTGCCAGGACAAAGACAAGAGAGAAGGCTAGTGAACCTTTCGCCAAGGAAAGTTAAACATCTTCTCAAGATGGAAAATATTTCTGATGGTACCAGATTGCTTCTATGTGTGTTGTTGAACTTGCGGATTCCTCAATGACTAACTAGAATAAATAAGTTGTTTCGAGATAAAATGCACAGGAAAAATTATGGTTCTAAGGCAAGACTTACTTCGAAATACAATGCATATTATTCTGATTGTGATATTTTTCAAATGACACATTCGTATGATGATTAGAACTTTCTATCTGTCTATATGTATATACTTCAAGAATCATTAACGATATTGTATGTTAAAATGTTTTTGTATATAAATTTGTCGTTCTAGACCTACGCTATCATTCAGACAGCAGTTTTTCCACTTTCGCACCTGATCTGAGAGGAACAGCTTTTTGCGGACCACTAAATGCACATTGTGCGTACAGAAACTAAATTCGTCAACTTCGGCAAACCCCATATTTTTGAGGTGATGGTAGCTCTGGTTTACTGAGATTGAATACTTCTTCGATTCTGTTACTATTTGTTCTTCAGTTTTGATAACAATTGTTCTTCGCTTGTCTTTGACCATGGATTGTTCAATACGTGGATTTTTGTTCATCTTCTCGAGTTTCGATTTTTACTTCCAAATAACAATTGCATCGGCTGCTTCATCGATACCCTGATGTCCTGGGACCCATGCACACCAGTGTGATCCCATTGTTTTTTCCCAGTTGACTGAGTGTTTCAAGAAAGATTTATCAAAATGGTCTAAAGAAGTAATAATCACCACTATCATTCTGCCACACTTCAACTACTGTTCTACAGTACCTACTGTTCTTGTTGAATCAAAATGAAATCTCCAGATTGCAAACAATGCAAAATAGGGCGATGAGAATACTATTGTCTTGCTCTTAGTATATTCCTATCTTGGATATGCAACAAACATCACAGTGGTTACCAGTAAAAGAATGTATAATGCCATGATATTTGTACAAAAAATGAAAACAGGCTTATCGCCTTCTTACTTACAACTAAAGCTTCATTACAACGTGCATATAACTACCCAACTAGAAATAGTAACAATTTTAATGTTAGTTATGTTTCCAAAAGTGCAACGGAAAACTCAGTATTCTTCAAAGGCCTTATACATTATAATGAATTACCAAATGACATTGAATGTGCTGATTCAATAAATATATTTAAATATATTCAAAAGTTAAAAAGGTACTTAATGAATCGATGTTACTTCCAGTAGCGATAATGATCAATTGATAACTATTATCAAAGTAAAAACTAGTGGACTTTTTTGTCATACAGGGGTTTTTCATATATATTTTGCTTGTGTGTTGTTCTTTTTATGTGATTTTAACAGTGTAAATTCGACTAGTAAAATTTTTTGCTAGGTACCTATGTCACTTTTCATTTCTATTTTATTTTGTTTGATATTATTATTGTAATGTGTTTTATCTAGAAAATTGCACTTGTGTTGTATTAATTGTAAATTGCCATGTAATTAGGGTTTAGCTGAATAAACGAAAAACAAGGTCCAGGCAATCCTCGAGGTGAACACCCATGTATTGGGTGCTTCAGGAGCTATCTGGCACAAAGGATTTACCTTTCTTCCCGTATGTTTCAGCCTGGAAGATGGGTGAATGACCTATGGCTTCGAATGTTACATACATTCACCTAGGAAGGTACCATTCTAACCATTTAACTTTATGTTATCCAGGCACATGATGGAATATACCTTTCATTGAGAGGCAATGATTCAACGAAACTGATTGTGGTAATCTAATAAAGTAGGAATTACTTTGGAACTGCCTAGCACTATTCTGTTTATTGACGGTACCATCCAAACGAAATGTTGCCTCATCAGAAAATACGATGTGCGTTCTTCCAGATGCACCCTGATATCTATCCTGATATCTCTTTGTCTCGATGAATTAGTGCGAAAACGTCAAAAAGGTAGACGAAATCAATCATCATTACCGCGAAAGATTAGAGCACACTTTTTCAACTCTCATATTCTCGGATTATTGCTTTTTTCTCGATAAATTCTGCATGCTTCCAATCTACTTTATTCTTCACCCTCTCGACCTCTCTGTCCCAGATATTCCAGATATACGAGTAGTCTGCCAGACAGGATATATCGATTAGCCGATTTTTTAATTTTGTTTTTGTCCTTCTCACCTCAGCATCTGCAGAGGGTGTGTGGGCTTTTTCGGGGAAAATTCCGTCGATATTGACACAGAGTAACTTTTTCTATCACCAGATATGCCTTGAATTATGCGAAGTAAACTGGAAAATGAGGGGCCGTTCTCACACAGTTGATCATAAAATTGCTTGATCGACATAATGCGGCATTCGTTCGTTTCATTCACCCTGTATTCTTTTCTTTTGGCTCGTAATTTCTCAAACAATTCTAGAATTCTAAGACCCATTTGTAGAATTTTTCCAGACATGGATAGAAAATAAAATATTTGGCGATATCGATTGTATTTATACTCTCACCTGATGCTTTACCAATTAATAATAGTTTCACAGAAGGCCTGAAAAAAAAACGATACATCCATATATCGAGTGGCGATAAGTCTATATTCATCAATATTCATCGAATTATAGGTATATTACATTCCCTGCATTCCCACACAAATTACAAAACATTTAGACATTTTCACACTTACATCAACTGTCAAAAATAAGTAACTGCTACCAAGGCATTTGATCGAGTTTGGCACCAGGGACTCCTTGCCAAGCTTCCATCTTATGGTTTGCCCCCTCAGCTGTGTTCTCTGCTTGCTAGTTTTCTCTCAAACAGATCTCTCCATGTAGTGGTCGATGGAGTTTCATCTGATACTCTCCTCATAAATGCAGGTGTTCCGCAGGGATCAATTTTAGCACCAGCACTATTCTACTTCACATCAACGATTTGTTGGAAGCAACTCCTATATACAGTTTCGCGGATGATAGTACCCTCCATACCGCTTTCTCTTCCATCAGGGCTCCTTTATCGGCCCGTCAAACCAGAAATGAACGAGGAAGAAATGTTAAGAAAATGAATATGGCCTTAGCAACAAATCTCGAGTGGGGATCTAATAACCTGGTAGAATTCAATGCAAACAAAACACATGCATGTCTTTTCTCTAGAAAAGCCGATCTTACTGTCCCCAACATAATTCAGTCAGGAGTAACAATACCATCGAAATCATCTATTTCGATGCTTGGCGTTACTATCAGCAATAACCTTTCTTGGGAAAAATCCATTGCCAAAAGTGCATCCCAAAAACTTGGATTTCTGTTTCTAGTTTCTAGCCAAGAGCTATTTCACTCCCAGTCAGCTGCTTATGATCTATAAGGCACCAGATCCGACCTGTCCTGAAATACTGTTCCCATATTTGGAGTGCGGCACCTGAATATATCCTGAAACTATTGGATTCTGTCCAAAAAAAGGCAATTCGTGTCGTCGGTGATGCCTCGCTTACAAACTCGCTCACTTCTCTGGAACACCGCGTAGAAAAGTTGGCAATTTATCTCTACCTCTGAAATATCAACAATCGTTCCTCCATTAGCAGTCTCTTCGAGATTAATAACACGTCAAGTTCAGCCTTCACACCCTTTTCGTGGTCACTTTAGAGACCTGCAGAACTTTCCTTTCCAAAGACTCGTTCATCCAACGAGCATCGAGACTTTGGAACTCATTGCCCAGGGAGGTGTTTCCCGAAGCATACCATCTCCAGAAACTTATTTTCATAATTGATCTGCCGCAAAATGTCCATGCATTCCATAAATATTTGATAAGTTCAAATCCAAACTTATTTAATTTGAGTTATTAAAGCGGTTTTCAGATAAGACAAGAATGTGTAATGTTCTTCAGTAAGTATAGTCTATTAAAGGAAGATGATATTTTTTATTTTTGTTTCAATCTATAGTTCGAAATTGGTATATTGGGTTATCGTTGGTTTCCAAACCGAGTTCCAAGCACATTTCCTCAATAAACATTTTCGATGTCTTCGCAATTTGCCCCTATTTTCGGCAACATATAGACTTTTTTGAAATTCCGGCCAAATCTGAGGTCACGGGGTATGCAGAAAACGAACCGCCATCAGAGTTTTCCAGAAATTTCAACAACAATGTTTTCCCCTATATATGTAGCCAACTTTATGGCGGAAGCTGTAAGACATATTTTTTTTCAATATGCTATAAAATGCAGAAGTCCTCAATTCATAAACGAAAAGTTTCAAATTCAAATACACCGTATGCATATATACCTCATCTTTGTCAGTTATATTAATCATTAGCTCACAAGAAAATCAACCTACCCCTTACTTCTGTATTCCAATCTGATATCAAGCCAAATCTCAGGCGTATTGGGGTATTTATCATTAACAATACGGGTTTTCATTAATAATTGCACAACATTTTTGTCATGAAACAAAACAACGTTATCGGTAGGAGTTCAGTTGGTAGCAAGATATAATATATAATTCAGCACAAACAAATGAATAGAGCAGGCCCAGACGCTTAGAGAGTTCCTTGCCTGAGGTTATAGCCTCCTTACTCCTTTACAAAGCATTATACCCTTACTTAATCAATATAAAGTTCGTAATGTTGTTACGGAACTTGACAAATTATGATTCACAGGGAACAAAACAACTGCTGATTTATCAGGCAATGTCAAGATCTTGGCATGATTTAGGTATATCTGATGTTGTTGGACAATCAAGTTAATTGAGGAAATTGGGAGGTGACTACAGATAGGCTTTGGACGAAAATTATTCTTGCATGCAGATGATGAATATTATTGATATGAATCGACAAAATGTTTCAGATAGACATCGATATCAACTAGAAATTGTAAGAAAAATGGAAAAGCCATAAATTGAAGAAGAAATTCGTTGCATGGACTACGAGCAGATATAATTCAATGTTCTGCGTGGTATTTACCAGGAGAGTAGTTGTTTTCTGCTCGTAGTTTACCAGACATTCATTTTCAAACTATGCTTGATATTTCAATTGGATGGACTATTTTCCCTTTCAAAATTTAGAACTTGGAACTTGTGAATATAAATAATAGATACGACATGGACGTTATTGAAAAACTGATGCATATGACCAGGCAAAAAATATCAATGACATGAATTCTCTAGAAAAAAATTTAATGTAACAGTTCCATATCCTGGTTATAAAATAATGCAGAATTATTTTCCCAAGAAATGAAAGATCATTCAAATCTAACTTCATCATCAAGGAACAACAAGAAACCCTAAATCAAAGTCTATAAAAAAATATTAATGAAGTAACCTATCGCTGAAAAATCCTTCCAATAGGATTCATATCGATTCTTTTCGTTATATTAAATGTTATACTCAAGGCGGAATTATTCACAACGCTTGTTCATCAATCTGTTAAGGACTTTTTTCACTGTCATTAGATCATTAGATCATATTTTCCTTCAAGAATTTTGATATATACCTTCATGCACGACCTTCATTAACTTTGCTCTTCTGCGATTTGTCATACAAAAGTATATATTTCTTTCCTAAATCAACTCCTACATTCTGATAATGACAAAAATAGGTACAAACAGGTCTTATATAGTAGGTATTTGTATATAATTTTCCCAAGGTTTTGCTGAAAAACAAGAAGATACCTATTATCTGCGTTTGACAGAATCGCGCCTGTGTGCATAAATGGTAAAGTGAAGATCACGAGTTCCAACATCTATAGTGAAACCGATACTGATTGAGAAATGACGTTACCATTCTTAGTGGAACTAGGCAAACATTGTTTATTGCAGATTTTTTTTATGTTCTGGTTCTCACGAAAAGGGATATCCTGTTTAATGTTCAAAGAACATCGTGAGAACCAAGGGAAAGAAGGTAGGAGTTGGTGTTCTTCTTAAATTTATGGAGATCGTATGCCTCGGGGAACACCTCCCTAGGCAATGAGTTCCAAAGTCTCGATGTTCGTTGGATGAACGAGTCTTTGGAAATGGACGTTCTACAGGTCTCTAAAGTGACCACGAAGGGGTGTGAAGACTGAAATTGGCGGGTTAATCTCGAAGAGACTGCTAATGTAGGAACGATTGTTGATATTTCAGAGGAGCATCACCCATGAAAATATCTATAAAAAAGAGACAAATCGCCAACCCTTCTACGGTGTTCCAGAGAAGTGAGCGAGTTTGAAAGCGAGGCATCACCGACGAGACGAATTGCCCTTTTTTGAACATAATACAATAGTTTCAGGATATGTTTAGGTGCCGCACTCCAAATATGGGAACAGCATTCCAGGACAGGGCGAATCTGTGCCTTATAGATCACAAGCAGCTGACTGGGAGTGAAATAGCTCTTTTGGCTCGAAACAGAAAACCAAGTTTTTGGGATGCACTTTTGGCAATGGACCTCACGTGATTTTCCCAAAAAAGGTTATTGCTGATAGTAACGCCAAGCATAGAAATGGATGACTTCAATGGTATGGTTACTCCTGACTGAGTTATGTTGGGCACAGTGAGATCGGCTTTTCTAGAGAAAAGACATGCTTGTGATTTGTTTGCATTGAATTCTATACCAGGTTATTAGATCCCCACTCGAGATTTGTTGCTAATGCCATATTCATTTAGTTAACATTTCTTCCTCGTTCATTTCTGGTTTGACGGGCCGATAAAGGAGCCCTGGAAGAGAAAGCGGTATGGAGGGTACTATCATCCGCGATGCTGTGTATAGGACATAAAGTTGCTTCCAACGAATCGTTGATGTGAAGTAGAAATAGTGTTGGTGTTAATATTGATCCCTGCGGAATAGCATCAGCAATCATGAGTAGAGTATCAGATGAAACTCCATCGACCACTACATTTCTATTATAATTATTTTTATACTTTTGATCGAACGTTCAAGAATTCCCATTCTCATATCAGCTTCCTCAAATCTCAATCGTGATCGAGAAAATAATGAAACTGAAATATATTCCAATTCACTATGGCAGAATTCATGAGACAACCCTGTCGAAAGAGAATATCACTCAAGAGCTTTCGCCCGCCGGAATTAGTTATTCAAAATCCGTCCATACTGAGATCAATTAAAACAATTTGGCGAAGTTCTCCCGGATAAAACAAATCGAAGAAGAAAATATCCAGACAGTGGGGTTGCTGTAAGGAGGTCCTGATAGCATCAGCCAATTCGCGTTTCCCAATCAGAGATTCTCATCGGAAAATTACAAATTAGAATGCAAAAAGCATCGATTCCAGTTAGGTGTTTCTTTCCTCGGAAACATACCTAATTACAACAACTATTTTTGATGTGGATTGATCGTCATTTTTCAGGGTAGAATAGAAGGTGCGGTATATAGCCTCATAATTATCATGTTCTGATTTTATCGTCTTCTACACGGAAAAAAATGATTCGCTACAGGTACTAAAATATAGGTCAACGCAACAACAAAAAATAGTACCTATAGAGACAGCAAAAAACTATGTGAAAGCAACAAATATTTCCTCCTAATAATTCTTTGCAGTATCAACTAATCCAACTGGTGTCGGAAGCAAACCAAACTTCCGACATTTTGGCTGCATGTAAGAACATTCCTAAGCTGTTATTACTAATATATTTCGCAGCAGTAGCAAATATTTTCAAGTATGATTACATAATGCTCTTGCTATAAGAAACACTATACCAAATACTTCCAGCCAAATATTTTTGCTCTAGTAGCAAATACTACTGCGTTAGTAGCAAGTATTTTCAGGTATTATTATGAATGAAATTGCTGTAAGAAACATTGTAGTTGACACTCTCAGCCAGATGTTTTTGCACTAGTGACAAATATTAGTGCTGTAGGTAACGATGTATTGAATATTAACAGCATACTAATTTTGCACCAGTAGTGAGATTTTCTAGGTATTATTGCAAATGCATCAATTGTAATAAAATACGAAACTCTTTATTGCTACTGCATCTTCATTTCTGCTTCAGTAGGGGTATAAGAGCTGGAATAATGTTACACCCGGTATAATATAGAAACATTACTTCAGGTAGGTCCACTAGAACAACAATTTCTGGTAAACTCTCAATTTGCAGTTTATCTCCGAGAAGTGGTATACTATTTTTTTCATAGACGATTGATGTAATGATAATCCCTCAAAATGTGTATGATGATCTGAAAAAAAAAACGTAAATGCGAATAATAAACCTAGAATATACTTTGTCACATCTATATAGGGTTTTTCATCAGTGATTACAACATAAATGTATAGTAGCTTTAGTGAAATTTTGAAATCATACCTTCAAATGTTTGCCTCAGGTGTCCGAATCCCCACGATTCCAAGAGCTCTTCGACAGATATCAAATTTTTCCATCTTTCACATATATTGTTTCTGACAGTTCTAAACTATACATTATTATTTGCATGCAGAAGAACAACAGCAAGCAGGACACTAACTGATCCACGTGTTAATACTCTCAACAGTCAACTGAAGACAAAGATCGATGCGTCGTTATTAAGAATTCGCACAAAAGTAGGTCACGCCATTCCATGTAGCCAATCAGGACGCTTCTTTCTTGTTGCCATGTGAATTTTAGCAAATTTTATTTGCACCACCACAAAGTTACCCAGGCGCTCTTAGCAAATTGAATTTGCTCCATTCGAGTCCTGAGATTTTTGCGGTTGCGCATACCAAAGTTCAATACATTGGTTGACGTTGTTTAGGTTCGATACTTAATAAATAATGATAATAATTATTATTATGTTAATGACTTTGCGTGGTGACGGATCATTGACAGCAAATAGATAATTGGGTAAAAATGTTTGCTGTGTTCATTTTCAAAACCATGTATGATTGGAAAATAGGTGATTTCATTAACTATTCCCACTTGAACATATGGATATATACCCAGCAAAAATAATAGTTCACCCGAATCCAAACTTCAAGTAGGTAGTCTTTGCAAATAAAACTGTCCAATGTTACAGAACTAATATGCTATCGCAGCATTGTTGGTGAGGGATTCGAGCCAACAAATTATTATAGCTGGATATAAATATAATTCCAGTCCCTACAGCAGATTGATTATAGCATTTTCAATTATCATCTGTGTAAATGCATATTCGTAATGATGGCATAAATGTTTCATCTACACCTAGAAATGTTGTTGTGAGAGCAAATATCTCACCAGCAATTCTGTTTTTGATACGAGTAGCAAGTGATTTTTTTCCGTGTATTAATTGAAGCAGCAGCGAAATGGGATTTTATGATTCAGACAACCTCGCATAGCTTCAAAGCAAGGTTGGGTTTGGATATGTAGTAACGCAAAAGAGCAATTTCCAAAGTTGGCAACCTTGCTTTCTTCATTTTATATGTATATGAGTCGCGTTTCGATATTATACTGAATTTACTGATGACAGTCAGCAATTTTGGAACGAATGCAGGTTCAGTCAACTATATACCTACTAACAGTACCTATAATTCAGTAATTTTAGAACGATCTAAAGTACGAAACAGTATTGGATTATGGGAATTTCGGAACTCGGCCATAATATGTGACGTGATACTCGACATTCCACTTTGCAATTATTGCAACTCTTTTTTATGAAATTTAATGTTGAGTTTCTATTTTGGGCTTTGAGGTATCTGAATCACTTATTGCTGTGCATCATCCAACTCATGATAACAGGAATATTCATGTGTGAGTGACATATTATAGGTATACGTAGAAATGTATGATAGTTGCTATATCTACCTATATGTATTGTTATCACAAGATTACCTAGAACCGGATACAATAAGATAATAGAATAGGACATTTTTACATAGGTACTATATGTCAATTCACATGACATATATAGTAGGTATATCAAAGACTTGAAACTGGTAATAGGAATCCTTGATGGACACTGTCCTCTGAGGTATCACCTAAAAAAGATGTAAAAATCAGGTATTGATAGTTGCCGTTACTGATGCGCGAACTTCGCTGAAACTGATGCATGCCCAGCGATTTTCTGCGTGAGCCTCAAGTTCCTGGAAGGGGCCTTCATAAAGTCCTCCGCGATGTCAGGAACCTATAGCTCCCATCAGGAAACTGATACCTAACCTTTGCACAAAGTCTCTGAATCTTGGACCTCGAATAGAATCAACGAGGTTATGCACAAAAGATCTTGGCTGGACTGCCCTACAATCTACAATACTATATGTCATTTCACGAAAATATATGGTTTTATAAGAACGTTATATTCTCAGCATATACAGTAGATTAAAACCTTCGATAGAGATGATCGATTGTTTTTTTTTGTGCATCATAAATGGACTGGTGACTCCAATTCTTCTTAGAGAAATACCTATACTTACGATATCATCGATCACCACCTTCGAGTTGAAATAAATCCATGTACTTACCTATACTTAGTAAGTATAGATATATGATTGATTTAAGTAGGTATTTATCTATATTATAAAGGTATCATGTATATTATTTTAAGCCTCATAAGTTTCTAAAGAAGATTTTCAAGAGCTTTTTCGAAAATTGATGGGTCATCAGGTATTATTGAGAAATCACATAATTGCTCTCAAATTGAAATCTATAACTATGATCAATAACAAAATCATGATGATATAAAATGGAGAGTAACTGCAACTATAAGTTTAAACTTGAAACCATGGTAGGTATTTCTGAAATAAGAACATGGAATTCTCAATGGTAAAATAATGACTGAGGATGTACTATCAATCAAACTATACCTTCATACCTACAGTATATAGATAACCTACTTCTGATGCATGGGTTTTTCATCGAAGATCACGATTTTCCTCAAACGTGAAGCCAATTCAGTCTTGATGCCTCTGAGGCTATAAGTATGTATACAAGTCATGATATTCTTGAAATAAGTGTATTATATATTTTCATGTCAAGAGTAATCTTCTGTATGGGCGTGAAATAGCACTTTACCGCCCTCGGACTACTACTTATACCACAAGCCGGGCGCCGGGCGTAAAATGGCAATTTACCGCCCGCCGGACAAGAAATTATTAATTATTCGCATCCTCAGCTGCTTTACTGATTTTTGGTGGAGTACAATTCAAGGGGCCATTCCACGGCGCGTGGAGTGGCACGCCTGGCGCGTGAACTCCCACTCCACGCGCCGTGGGAATGGTGCGGCGCGTCTATTTTCGCGCGGAGTGCCTCGTCCCGTCGACTGTCGGTAAAACTTCACAGTTCAAAGGAAACAGGCAGCGCCTGTATATTTTCAAATGAAGCAAACTGATGCAAGCCCACCCGACTTGCGGGCGAGCATCGGCGCGGCACTCCGCAGTTCACGCGCCAGGCGTGCCACTCCACGCGCCGTGTAATGGCCCCTTTATAGGTATACGCTGCGGTCCATAAAAGCCTATTTTACGCCCTTGATACATAAATAACTATTGAGCGATAGACATTTCTGAAACTATCATTACGAGGTTATAAGCTCCAGAAAGTGGATATAGATCTACCTGGGCATTGGGTTTTTGCATCAAGTCGATCAACAATAAAGCATAGATGCAAAATGGTGGAAGAACAATACGGAGAGAACAAAGAGGTTAGCGACGCTCCCATCCATCACACATGGCGAGCATCTTTGTGCCCTGCAACCGAACGACGCCGCGCCCGCCATGGCGCGCAAGAAGCCGATGCAACTCCACTTTTGTACGTTTTCTGGACAGGGTGTTGGGCCTGGCATTGGTCAGGCGGCTGCAGCCCCGTCTCGGGGCCTCGTTCCGGCGAGAAACCGAGAAACAGATCGAGTGTGCCTTGCACGGGCCGCGCCCGTCGCGACCGGATTCGCGGCTGGGCGGTGCGACTTTCGCCCCGTGCCAACCAGGTGGCGTGTGCGCGGTCCTCAGCCACGCCCCCGCGATTCCACAGCGGTCAGCCGGCGGTCGGCTGTTCTCTGAGATGCACGATGCACGTGCCCGCTCCTGAGACGGACGGGCCGGTACGGAGCCACCGCTTCCTGCGGATAATGCGGCTCCGCTGTTGGGCAGCGCTGCCAGTGCCAACTGAGTTTTTCAGATATCGTACACTGAATCACCCTAAATAACCTTGCCTGCGCTTTTGTGGCGTTACGGAGCAAACTAGCGAAACAAATGAGAGCAGGATAAAGACGTTGCAGGTTGCAGGACGATGGTTTCATCAAAGTGTATAATTTTTGGCGTAGCCAGTGTCATCCAGAAGTCAATAATCGCGCGCCAAGACACCATGACCTGTGCCATATGAATGACATGTTTGACACATTCCATTTTTTTGCTTGACATATAGTCGCACGACACATGACCTATGCCCTATGAATGACAGGTTTGACACATTCCATACCTTTCCATTCGGATTTCCGGGCGAGAAGTACTCGAGGAGACTCACCTTTGAAGATTATTTTTTGTTACATCCGCGGACTCAATAAGAACATCAACGACGTCCACCATCACCAACAGAAGAAAAAACCGGATATTCTGGCCCCAACGAAAACACAAGTAGACTCGTCCACCAACAAGGTCCACATGCTTTGTCCTGATTACGAACTCTATTCTCGATCCAGGTTCAAAGGTGGAGTTTGCCTTTACGCTAAGGCTAACCTTTCATGCCAGCGTGAGGAGAGTTTGAAACCGAAAGACTTTGATGTGATGTGGTTCAAACTAGCTGATACCAAACAGACCAAGTTCCTTTGCTGCCTTTACCTATCACCTAATGAACCTTCATATAACAACCTCTTCGACTTTTTATCACTCAAACTGGACTTCATTCAGGAGAACCATCCAACAGCTGAAATCATAATCATGGGAGACTTTAACATAACGCTGCCTGGCTAAAATTCTCTAACAAAACAGATGATGCAGGTCGTCAAGCTGAGGCCTCCGCCATCACTCATGGTCTAGAACAACTGGTCGATCAACCAACCCGCATTACTGCTGTCAAAAACCCTCGCAAAAACCAGTCTGCCAACACTCCTTTTCCTCACCACCAATCCTGATTCATATAGAATAGAAGTTTGTGCCCCACTTGGATACTCTGATCACACCCTCATCTCCACAACCTGATGCTCTTTCCATATACCACCGCCCCGTCTCATGTGGCATTACAATTCGGCCGACTGGTAAGGTCTTTGTATGTTTTTCTCAGCGTTTCCATGGAAGAGAGTTTGTTTCTCTTCAGTAGATCCAACACGATGTGCTGAAACAATTTCTGAAATCATCCTGTTGGGGATGCGAACTTACATACCGAAAACCGCAAGAAGAACACACGGAAAAAAATCACTTGCTACTCATAACAAAAACAGAATTGCTGGTGAGATATTTGCTCTCACAACAACATTTCTAGGTGTAGATGAAACATTTATGCCATCATTACGAATATGCATTTGTCACAGATGATAATTGAAAATGCTATAATCAATCTGCTGTAGGGACTGGAATTATATTTATATCCAGCTATAATAATTTGTTGGCTCGAATCCCTCACCAACAATGCTGCGATAGCATATTAGTTCTGTAACATTGGACAGTTTTATTTGCAAAGACTACCTACTTGAAGTTTGGATTCGGGTGAACTATTATTTTTGCTGGGTATATATCCATATGTTCAAGTGGGAATAGTTAATGAAATCACCTATTTTCCAATCATGCATGGTTTTGAAAATGAACACATTTTTACCCAATTATCTATTTGCTGCCAATGATCCGTCACCACGCAAAGTCATTAACATAATAATAATTATTATTATTATTTATTAAGTATCGAACCTAAACAACGTCAATCAATGTATTGAACTTTGGTATGCGCAACCGCAAAAATCTCAGGACTCGAATGGAGCAAATTCAATTTGCTAAGAGCGCCTGGGTAACTTTGTGGTGGTGCAAATAAAATTTGCTAAAATTCACATGGCAACAAGAAAGAAGCGTCCTGATTGGCTACATGGAATGGTGTGACCTACTTTTGTGCGAATTCTTAATAACGACGCATCGATCTTTGTCTTCAGTTGAGTTGAGACTGTTGAGAGTATTAACACGTGGATCAGCTAGTGTCCTGCTTGCTGTTGTTCTTCTTCTGCATGCAAATAATAATGTATAGTTTAGAACTGTCAGAAACAATATATGTGAAAAATGGAATCGTGAGGATTCGGACACCTGAGGCAAAAATTTGAAGGTATGATTTCAAAATTTCACTGAGGGTACTATACATTTATGTTGTAATCACTGATGAGGTGAAAAACCCTATATAGATGTGACAAAGTATATTCTAGGTTTATTATTCTCATTTACGTTTTTTTTTCAGATCATCATACAAATTTTGAGGGATTATCATTACATCAATCGTCTATGAAAAAAATAGTATACCACTTCTCGGAGATAAACTGCAAATTGAGAGTTTACCAGAAATTGTTGTTCTAGTGGACCTACCTGAAGTAATGTTTCTATATTATACCGGGTGTAACATTATTCCAGCTTTCAGAGTTTCGTCTTTAATTACAACTGATGCATTTGCAATAATACCTAGAAAACCTCACTACTGGTGCAAAATTAGTATGCTGTTAATATTCAATACATCGTTACCTACAGCACTAATATTTGTCACTAGTGCAAACACATCTGGCTGAGAGTGTCAACTACAATGTTTCTTACAGCAATTGCATTCATAATGATACCTGAAAATACTTGCTACTAACGCAGTAGTATTTGCTACTAGAGCAAAAATATTTGGCTGGAAGTATTTGGTATAGTGTTTTTTATAGCAAGAGCATTATGTAATCATACCTGAAAATATTTGCTACTGCTGCGAAATATATTAGTAATAACAGCTTAGGAATGCAGCCAAAATGTCGGAAGTTTGGTTTGCTTCCGACACCAGTTGGATTAGTTGATACTGCAAAGAATTATTAGGAGGAAATATTTGTTGCTTTCACATAGTTTTTTGCTGTCTCTATAGGTACTAATTTTTTTTGTTGCGTTGACCTATATTTTAGTACCTGTAGCGAATCATTTTTTTCCGTGCATCATCTGATAAGCCCTGGTTCAGCAGAAACTGTTCTAGAGCTGTCGCTTCCAAACAGATAGCATATACCATCGATGGCTCAAAAATCAGGGCCCTGAGACTGGTGAAGCATATGTCGAGGCTAGAGGCATATGCAAGGAGACAATAGAAACTTCAAAAGATGCTCACAATGTCAAAATAAGATCAAAACTTGTTGAATGTTCCCGTTCATGGTTGGTCTTTCGCCAAAGCTATGGGAAGAAATTTAATTTCCAGCTCATTTCATCCTCTAACCAAGGAAGATGGAACTATAGCTACGACTGTCCAGGAAAAAGTCAATATCTTTGCGAACTTATTTGCTGGGAATTCCACTCTGGATTCATCGGTAAAACAACCCCCGAACATTACACCTATTGACAATCATATGGCCGAGATCATCACCTTTCGCCAATGTACTATACCAGAAAGATTTTGTTGGGTCTCAACACCAACAAAGCCTGTGGATCTGACGGAATCCCACCGATTGTTCTCAAGAAATATGCCCCTGAATTAACACCTGTTCTTTGCGAGTTGTTCGACCACTCTTACAATTTGGGGGTATTTTCGTCCAACTGGATAATTGCAAGAGTAGAATCAGTCCCCAAAAAAAGGCAAAAATACCTTACCTATAGCAACTACAGACCTATCGCACTGCTATCAACATCGAGCTCATGATATATCTGGAACACACAGGAATTGTCAACGATAAGCAATATGGCTTCCGTCAACAGAGATCAACTGGTGACCTGCTCGCTGCTTATACGTCTCACATTTATGGCAGCTATTTATTGAAAAATATGTAGAAACTTTAGCCGTGGCATTAGATATTTCAAAGGCATTTGATCCAGTTTGGCACCAGGGACTCCTCGCCAAGCTTCCATCTTATGGTTTACACCCTCAACTGTGTTCTCTGCTTGCTAGTTTTTTCTCAAACAGGTCTCACGATGTGGTGGGCGACGCTCTTCTGATATATCAACAATCGTTCCGACATTAGCAGTCTCTTCGAGATTAACCCGTCAAGTTCAGTCTTCACACCATTTCGTGGTCACTTTAGAGACCTGCAGAACGTCCCTTTCCAACGACTCGTTCATCCAACAACATCGAGACTCTGGAACTCATTGCCTATAGGGAGGTGTTCCTCGAGGCATACCATCTCCATAAATTTAAGAAGAACACCAACTCGTACCTTATTTCCATAGGTTCTAACGATGTTCTCTGAACATCACAGTATATCCCTTTTCGTGAGAACCAGAACATAAAAAAGACAGCATTTATCTATGATGCCAAAGGTGCATTTAGTCAACACGATTTTGAAATTGTGCTTATGTTAAAGTTAGAGTATTTCAAATGGAACCGTTATAGGTACAACAGTATTAAGTTTATGCTAAAAACATATGACCTTGAAATTCCCAACTTAAATAATCTTATGATTTTGCTAAAAACATGGCTTGCGCGTCAAAGTTTCATGGCAGCTTTCAAGAACGAAACATGTTCCATGATTACTGTTTTCTTGTCTTTCTAATAAGTTTGTAACGGTAATTTGACTCAAAAACAACGAGTGCGTGAAAAAGGTCTCAAGAGGAGCATATACTTATTGATCTTGTCCATAAAATGATCTATAAAAACACAGAACAGTATTCTTCACTGATTGTCATTTTTCGCTTTCAGTAACTGTCATTTTTGAATTAATGCTCACCTAGGTAAATTAAAACTTGTATAATACAGGTTTCATCTCGGGTTTCATGCATGATTATTTTTATGATGCTTCTGTCTATGCACCGTAAAAAAAATCATGAGATTCTCACTGAATATCGTATGACATTTCAGAGTATCTATGAGTATCGGTAGTTTCTTATAGCAAATCGTTGGTCGGGAGAAAATTCAAGAAATCAAGAGATCTCACTATATATCGTGGGGGTTGGCAGCACTGCTGTGTAGAGGTCGAAACGTATACTCATTGACATATGACATGACCATTGACCTTTTTCGTTTATTGATAAGTAGTTTTTTCCTTACCTATACGAAAAAATGAGCAATACTCACTATATTTTGATTACTTGTGCACTTCTGTATATCTTAGAAGCGAATATTTTCAAAACCAGTAATAGGTACCACCAAGTGATCAAGTAAAGTCGTCTGAATCAAAGAATGTTGCCAAAATTATATTGATGAATCAAAATTACAAATTTTTGACACCAGAAGAAAGATAAAGCAAACTAGTCGTATAAGTAGCACAAATTCACACTCAACTCCAACATACATTTACACTTCAAGTCTAACTAAAAAGTTGAACCATCAGCACGTGTTAGATATCTTTGATTTTATATGCAGATAAATTGAAACTAAACTCAACGTAACTATAACAAGTTGGCCAAATTTCAACTTTCTTAGTGTTAGGATGTAAATTTTTGAGATCACTGATGTGCATTTGTTGGCGCATTTTTTCAGAATTGGCAGATGAAATCATTTATTTTCATAAACAAATTCATCAATTTGTTACAATTGGGGTACATTACTTATTGTGTTTTTGTTGATTTTGTTCCATAAAATATCATCAAAACCAAGGATTAAATAATTCAAGTTCAGTTCCATCAGTTGAAGTTTGATGTCAAATATTTGTGCTGCATATACATCCACTTTAAACTACAACCAATTTTTTTTTGAATTTCTGGTTCCATGATTAATTATTCAATTGGAATAAAAATGTTCTTTTAAGTATCCATTTTCATATTTGTCCCCCATCCCACTTGAACTTGTAGGTATTATTTTTAGTAGGTCGAATACTGAAAAAACTATCATACAGTATCGATTTATCGATACTGGATCGAGTATCGAAGTATCGATACTAAGTATCGATATATCGATGCTTTTCTGCTTTTAGTATCGAAGTATCGATACATGACAGTATCGATACTTTCCGACCTCTATACCCCACTGACACACTGCAGAAATATTGAATGCATGGGGTGACGGCTCTGCTCTTATCGTTGCACATCTAGGGGGAGATGGATGATTGCCATTGTCTTTGGGTTTTCTTAGCAGTGGCCTAGTGGCTATTGGCGGAGGTGCGGTGACAGAATCAGTTCGAAATAAGTGATCGACTATTGATCACTGAGGAATTAGAAATATCGGATGACTTGGTTGTCGTAAAGTAATACTTTCATGATCAGAATGTCTGGAAGAGCGGTGATGCCTGGCTGAAATATCATCAATATCATAGGGTTATTATTTTTCCCATGTGGAAAGAGAAAAATATATCATTAGCATTTGATATTTAGTCAGCAAATTCACTATTCAATAACATATATGATGTGAATGTAGGTCATAGCATATAGATTGGAAGCAAGAATGGCTTCGGTATAGATCCCTGTAGTACACCCATTTCGAAAACATGCTCCTGACTTTATCGGTATAATGTTATCATTATTGTTCTGTTCGGGTAGTGAGCTTTTTATGAGATCACTGAACTGTATCAAGATCGCCTATTTCGTTACTTATTCGAACATTGTTTGCTGAAATGTTTATTCTTCTGTTGTTTTCATGTTCTTTTTATAGTCTGTCACATTTTCGTTTTCCTTACGGGATCATATTTCGCTTATTTTCAAAGATAGAGATTTGCGGTCTTCGCGAATGTTGGGTACTTTTTGTGAAACTCACGATACTGCGAACAATATTTTCTTAGCCCTCTTCGTTTTTGAGATAGGTACATGGCGAAATTAAAAATATTGCATTCAACTGCCTCTTATAGGTACATTTTTTACGTCGAATACAGAGCTGTATAGTCAGATTTCGAAAATGAGTTGTCATCCATTGAGATATAACCCAAAGTTATGTTTTTTGTGAACTATTTATCAATATTTTAAACATGAATGCTTTGCGCTTTTCAAAACTTCACTTATACGATATTTATACAGAGTGGCCACTTTTTTAATGGGATTATATTGGTAACTTTTAAACCATAAGAGTTAGAAGGTCGGTCAAATGGAGAAAAAGTCGCATTCATAGAAGCATTGTCAAGCAGTTCAAACAAATCGAGATTATCAGGGCCGGTTATTGAGATATCATAAGAAAAGTAAATTATCTCATTTTGATTTTTCTTTTTTTCCCACTTTATTTCGAATATTATCAAAAAATGTCACAGGAGTTTTTTATTCGACAGTAAATTATCCTCATTTTGACATAATCAGATTTTGTATCCAACGTTTCGTACGCTCTGGGCCACCCTCAACCTCATTTTTTTCAATACGGACCTGCATATTTTATGACACTTTTCGAAATAACTTTAAACGCTGAATTCATCGACATATCATAAAATGTAATTCAAAGTTGAATTTCAGGTGATTTTGACCCTTATCCAAATTATCAAAATCACCTGAAAATCAACTTTGAATTACATTTTATGATATGTCGATGAATTCAGCGTTTAAAGTTATTTCGAAAAGTGTCATAAAATATGCAGGTCCGTATTGAAAAAAATGAGGTTGAGGGTGGCCCAGAGCGTACGAAACGTTGGATACAAAATCTGATTATGTCAAAATGAGGATAATTTACTGTCGAATAAAAAACTCCTGTGACATTTTTTGATAATATTCGAAATGAAGTGGGAAAAAAAGAAAAATCAAAATGACAGAATTTACTTTTCTTATGATATCTCAATAACCGGCCCTGATAATCTCGATTTGTTTGAACTGCTTGACAATGCTTCTATGTATGCAACTTTTTCTCCATTTGACCGACCTTCTAACTCTTATGGTTTAAAAGTTACCAATACAATCCCATTAAAAAAGTGGCCACTCTGTATATATTAGCCCTGTTAGCCCTGTATTTAGATAATATAGCCAGTTCTTATAGCCAGTCAAGTCAAGACAAATATCACTTTTAAATTTGATCTTTTGGCGCAATAATCTAATGTCACTCTCATTTATATTAGAGTATAGAATAAAATGTATTCATTCAAAATTATTATTCAATAGTAATAGTATAGCTGAATTATTCGAAAAATCAATAGTTTCAAATATATATGAAAACACTAATATAAACAATGCTCTATTGATCATTCTTCTGTAGAAAATGTTTTTCATAAATTGAGAGTTCTCCAGTGAATACTGTAATTTGGATTTATCTAAGACCTCGATTCGATTAGGGAAAGAATAAATAGAATGTCTCATAACTTTTAGAAACATTATCTCGTTATCTTCAGTTTTGTATGATGATGTTGAATGTCCAGAATGTTGCTTATATCTATATATATCATATCAGAAGTGTAGGTATACATTATGTGAATGTCGGTAAAATTCGTAATACTAAAGAAAATACATTCAGAGGTAAACTAATCTCTGATGGGAGATAATGGATCCGATTATGCGAATATGATACTTCCATTATTTGAAATATTCTATTTTATGAAAATATGTTTCAGCTGCAGGATAATCCTGGAAAATAAAAGTTCTCCCAATAATATTTCAACAAGAGTAGGTAGGCAGCTTCGAACCAATATCCAGGAAAGGAAAAATGGTAGAGCAGTTTCGACTCAAAAAATTGAGAACGTGAAATTAACGGTATATTGTTGACGCTTAATAACTGAAAAAACACTTACCTTTCTCGCCGATATGGGTATTATGATGATATAGACAAGAGAAAAATTGGCACTACAGAGTTTGTTTGATGGAAATACTCAAACCTGAAATTAAGTATATGAGAATCAAATGGCAAGCTTTCGAATATACTTTTAGCTGCAAGAAAATATGCCTGTTATTTTTCACACACCAGATGTCGTACCATATCCAAAATTAAACGACTCCTGTATGTATATTAAGATTCATTTTCATTCAATAAGGTACTTCTATTCATTTATACCTATGAGATGCGTACATTATCTATATTTCATTCTCCCAAGACGATATAAATAGCTGTTGACATAACAATAATGACTATAGCAGGCTTTAGGCAAGGATAACATACAGGGTAGCGTTAAAGATAGTATACCAAAAGAAAACTCAGTTAACGAAACCGAGTTCTACGTGTTACTAAATATTATTATGATAAGACATAGTTTCGGCATCATGAAAAAATTTATTAACATATTTTGAAGAAGGCCGCTATTTTGTTTGTACAAACATTCATTTCATGCATCATTGAAGAGGAACATACTTGCAAGTTTTATCAATAATCATTCAATTTCTGTTATTCTGAAATGCCCCGACCTCAATAAATGATGATTTGTAAGATTTTGAAAACTCAAATGACTAAAAATCGAATATTGCAGACAAAAATAATCGATTTTGTAATGACACTGGACCACAATCATTATATACTTACAAACATTCAATTGGGAGAGGAATTTTTCTTGAAATATTGAAGGTTATATCATTTTTCTGGCATGAGCGATCTTCCACCACGATCATTATTAGTTCTCCTATCGTGCAGTCATAAGATAATAAACATAGGAGAGACCTCAGCACCAAGTACCGAGTTCCACAACTTCACCTTTCGATAGAAACAATAATTCCGATAGAGAGAAGTTCGGCCAAAGTCCGGGGTCGTCTATAGTCTGCCTGCCTGAATTAGCACGTTGTCCGATAAAAAATGAGTGATTTCCGATGAGCATCGACCATGAAAATATCTATAAAAGAGGGAGAGATCATCACCCACTTTTCTGCGATGTTCACTTGAGAGGATATAATGAGTTCGTGCATGAGTGCAGCTATTTTGTTTTTCCGATTTTTGATCGTTATAAAAACGCTATTTTTCGTCTTCTTTTCCTTAGTATTCTTCGTTTTTTATTGTGTTAATTATCAGTACACGAAATTCTTGAATAATGAGGTTTACATCTTTCTTGTCTGATGAAATCCAGTGTAGACACACATATTAGTCATTTCTGTTGTTGAAGGTTATCTATTTTTTGTTTCATATTAGGCCTCTTGAGTTTTCTGTTGTCCGTTTCTTTCAACCTGATGCTGTCGATCTTATCAAGGATAGTTTTTTTATCTGGTTCAAAAACACTTCACTATAGATGATAGTTTGGCTATCGTATCACAGATGAGTACTTGTAATAGTTCTTGTTTACTTCTAGTTCCCATAATGAACTAGATTTTGAGAATATGATTTGATGGATTCATAAAAGATGAACCACAGGATCACTGTTTGGAGTTGGAGGAGTTCTATTCCTGTAGCTTTTATACATAACATAAAGCAGCTTTCCTGTGAGTCGATTCATATGAATTTGATTGACAAAGCCGCAGAGAAGGAAACGACAATTATTGGTGTAAAAGTCTCCTCCTGGTTTAATAGATCTAACATAGCTTCATATGATCAATTTTTTTGTACATGCAAAACGGAGGAAATGAACGTTTTATTGATGGGTTTGTTTACGTTCTGATAATGCATTTAGGCATGACTAGGTGCATTTACGCCGTCCTTTTCTTCTGCTACTTCGTAAACAACGATGATGTTACACTTTTGGGGTCTTATTCGAACCACCAACCAAAATAAAAATGCAATTATGTTCCTAGCGGGATAATACCGCGAGGGAGGGTATGTATACAACCAGGGGTGTACGCATAATATTCAACAGAATTCATCCTTGGTTAGGTTCTAATCGTCAACTTTTCAATGAATATCTTCAGAAGGGCGTTCAAACAGGATCGTAAAAAACATACGGGGAAAAATCATCAATTGCGTCATTTCATAATTATCAGAGTATTTGGTTTTCTTCAATTCTGCATTATCTATACAAGAAATCAAGAATTACATATATCGTATATATATCTAGCGATAAACAGGCAGTTTATAACTGTTACATAGACGGCTCAAAAACCGAGAAAAGTGTAGCAAAAGGAATGCCAAAAGCCAAAGTCTCACTAAGCTTAGGTAAACAGCTAATGAAATGAAATGGCAGCAGTACGTCACTGCGCAAAGAAATCACTGAGGAGAGAGTTATAGAGGAAAAATCATCGCCATTGTTAACTGCATAATTTAGAATGATAAATAAACATTAACTATCATTATTATTATATACTCTGGAAGCCAAGCGGCAAAAAAATCAATCAGCCCCATGCAAGTTAACTCCCAACTTGTCAGTTGTCAGATAGACTGTCTTCAGCCCAGGACACAAGGTCACACAGAGTATAAGGGCAACTAAGAGACTGATTTATAATAGCCCGAGTAAGAACACGGTGTGCATCCATGAAGAAACCAAGGACAACAAAAATCACAAGGGTCTAAATATAAAACGAAAAATAGATAATCTACAACAACAAAGAGAAACTGGATTCCATACAGAACCTTTCTGTGGAACAGCGAAAGCACTACGAAAAACACATGACAGTATACTTGGTTGAGAAATCAGTCTCGAGAATGGTGGAATAAGGCGCAACATAATCAGAGAGGATGAAGAGTTTATTAAATAGCCATCGCCAAACTTCACGGATTATCTTTACTAAACCAGAATAGGCTATCAACCAGGATCATGTTGAGTTTGTGACAGGGCACTGTAGACTTAACAAACACAGGAACAACATCGGACTGGCAGATACAACCATCTGTAAGTTTGGTCGAGAGGATGAGGAAACCTCGCACACTGTGCTTCTGCGGAGGTCTGTCAAGGTAAAGGTTTTCGAAGATATGGGACGAGAAACTATGGAGGACCCTGAGGTCTGGCATATGGAGTCTAACGAGGACGGGTCTAGACAGGGATTTGTAGATTTTATAGGGGGTCGTTAAAAGGCTGTGCAGCCTCTCAAGCACCTCGTATGACCCTCAATGTTTTCGAGGCCTGGGATTCCGAGACTTCGTGCAAAGTTTAACAGTTCCTTACATCAGAGGCTATCTTGAGGTTCTTGCAGAAAAGCGCAAATGTTCTGCAGTTTCAGCGAAGTCCTCGCAGTAGCGGCAACTAATCACTCTCTGTGTTGCCCATCTTTTTGAGTTGATACCTCAGAGGGCAGTGTCCAGTGGGGAGTCCCGCTACCATTTTCAAGTCTATTTTGTCCAATTCGAGAAGCTGTTTAGCTTTCCTTGGAGAAAGACTCACTAGCCTTGTCGCTTGTCTTTGTCCTGGCACTTTCCAGTCTTCCTCGTTACTCTCTTGTGACCTGGAACCCACATCAAACTGGCCTTGTCGTTCGCTGCCAGTTGTTTCAGGGATTATTCACAGACCCAAATCAGCATAGACTCACAAGTGTATGACTTCAGAGCTTCGAGTGCAGCTTGGCTATGATAGGATATAGATTTCTGCCTATTTGATGATTTTTTATGACCACTTCAAACTGCATTTAAAAGTCGTACATAACTCAAAGGGAATAGCCAAAAACTCTAAGTGGAGTGATGGTGTAAAAAAGGAAAATAAATATCTCAAAGTCATCTCCACAACATTATTAGAATAATCTAACATAACAAGGTAGAAAACGAGCAGAAAACAACTACGTTCCTGGCAAATACCACGCAAAATATTGAATTATATCCACTCGTAGTCTATGCATCAATTCATATAAATGAATAAAAATACAAATATTTCTTTCTTCGAACATGCGTTTATGCTCCCAACGAGACAAACACGCCTGACAACCTGTAGACCGGTTTCGGGCTTATTGGCCCTCATCAGTACAGGGTAGTCAACCGTGTAGAGATCCTGAGATCTCCACACGAGGCGAGGTGTATTTTTATTCATTTATATGAACTGATGCATAGACTACGAGTGGATATAATTCAATATTATGCGTGGTATTTGCCAGGAACGTAGTTGTTAACAAAGTTATTGTTTTGGCATGCCTATCGCGCCAACAATAAAGAGGACGTTGCATTACTTGAGCTACGATTTCTTCTCTTCAACAAAAAATATTTACCACCCCACAAAGGATCTTATATTTTTCAGATGTGCAGCTGTCTTCTTAGAGAATTTCAACTCGACAACTTTTACATGGAGGATTTGTTGATATTTTTCGTTCGTCGGTGCTCGCAATGCCATCGCGGCTCCATCCTTTTGCGAGCAAAAAATGTGGGGCTTGTCTAGCTAATTGATCAAAAAGTGTCATTGAACAGAGAACTCAATGGGTCTGAAATAAAAAATGATCTACTGGTTGTTAATTTTCGAACAAACTACATATCTACGTAATCTACGTAATAATAAAGGTATTATATTTTTTTCAATAATATGTTTCAGATGCAATTTGATGCGTCAATATTCCTCGAAGTCGAAATGATAAAGCTACCATGACTCTTTTTATTCGAAATTTACGGGTCAGTTATTGGAGAAGGACACTTCAAATTTTTGATGTCCAATCGCATACACAAGAAGATTAATGATGTATGCAATGAATTCAGATTCAATCTGCGAACTCGCAAAAAACTCGATTTTATATAGTCAGTTTAACTGTTTCAGCTAGTTTCCATAAAAATGTTATACATTGTGTCAAACTGGGAGGTTGAGGAATATCTTGAAAACAAAAAAGGTATTCACCAAGAAATGCCTGATGGGTAAACCAGTGCCAGAGCATTCAAACATTACTAAAAATCATTTTTATTGTAGAACTAAGTAAAAATGATTTCAATTGCTCTGTACGTGAATCGGAAAAAAACGTTTTAAAAATATCCGTAACTCATAGCAAACGAAAATTCATGGCTTTTCGTGAAAAGAATATCACAAACTGATAAAAAAATCACGTCTTCACCAATTCAAAATAAAACAAAAAGTTTGAAGGTCAAGATAGACAACGAGCAGAACACAACTACTTTACTGACAAATGCTACATAGAACATTATGCTGTTTCCAAGTTGCTTTTGGTCTGTGTATCCATGCTGATGTTGAATACGTTGGACGTGCTTTCGTTGGGACAAGCTCCTCACAGGATCCCTACTTGGTGACTACCCTGTCCTGATGAGTGCCGATAAGCCCGAAACCGGTCTGGAAGTAGTTGGGCGTTCCTCTCCCAGTTTTAATGTTCCGCGTGGCATTAGTCAGTAAAGTAGTTACGAGCCTCAATGCTGGAGATTGTTTGTTTTAGGGATATAAGCGAGGAAAATACATCTTCATGCACATGGAAATATTTCGCGTCCCTACCCTGGATCCACCCCACTTTAATCATACCCTCGCACATTTTTTCGAAAATTCTGTCAGAAATAGAGGTTGCTATTTGAGAAAAATGTCAATGACGTCAGATATGGGAAAGTAATGATGTTATACTAATGCCAGTAGAACTTCTAATCTCAAAACAAAGGTTGATGTATACGTCCAAAGATTTTTCCGAAAAATAAATGTTCATTTTAGAAAAAAATCTAATCAGAAATATTTGATATTCAAATTACACCTTGAAATATTCGATATTCAAATTACACCTTGTTCATTATATTCAATTCTAAATATATTGGGTATATACACTTAGTTATTATATATAAACTCAAACACTGACAGCAATCCATTGTCGATATGAAGATATTTGGATAAAGTTGTGTACGTCATTCATGATTATATTCGTTAAAACAAAAAAATTCAATTATTGACAATGGAAAATTGCACTGAATGAGATAAACAATCGTCATTCTTTTCGTGTATATTGTATGTTTAACCTCAATCAGATAGGCTTAGGACCTCTAAAAAAAAAACTGCTTCATCGTGTCTTCTGAAACACTTTCAATTCATCTATATGATATCTTGAGGTCATTGGTGAGATGTAGTTGAAATAAACGTGAAATTTCGATTTGGATATAATGGTGTGTATATCATGCCAAGGAATATAAAATATTTGAATGAAAAATCGACAATACCAAATGAAGAATAATAAATATGAATATAGGCATATATTTTCCATTTAATTGTGAATTGATAAATGAACAACATTTCAAAAATAACATAATCAAACGAGTATCACATTACAGATCATGTATAGGTATATATATCATTGAAATAGTATACTTGATTAAACACATATGCAGTAAGAAGAAAGTGATGCAGACTGTTGAATTTTCCCAATTGATATTGATTGCGATGGAATTCAATTGCATTTATCATTTGGAGATGATATTGAATGTTCTCAGGTCAATCATTTCTGGAATAAGACAATTTTTCCTGAAGATACTTCATGAGTAATATACAGAGAGTTCTTCTGAATTTTATATCTCCAGGCATCATACAGTCAAGTCAAATTATTAATAATATTAATTCTATAGTAATCAAATATAGGTTATTCTGACACTACGCTGTTTGTTCAATTGATTATGTGTATTATGTATGGAAATCAACAATCATGAAATGAGTAGAAAATTTGGCGAAAACTCGTAAATCGAGGATATGGTGAATGCGCTACTCTATCAACGAATGTGTAAATAAATAATAAAGTGAATTCGTATTAGAGTAGAGAGCACATTGAGTTTGTCTAACAAGTATCGATTGTCATAACATTACTAAATATGTATTAAGCGACCATTATCGCAATATGATTCATTGTAAAACAAGTGATGACCTCTTTTGTATATTCGAGACAGGCACGCCAAACAACATACAGTCCTGTTTCGGGCCCATTGGCCCTCATCAGGGCAGGGTGAACTTTGTCACTTGTTGGGAAAGAAGAAACATTTGCTATCTGCATTCACAGTGTGAATCGTTGCATGGACGTTCTGCGTGGTATTAGCCTGGAGAGTAGTTGTTTTCTGCTCGTGGTCTACCAGTCATTGAAAACTGTGTTTGATATTTTCAATTGGATAAAACATTTTTTTGAATAATGACATGATTCGTTCAATTTATGGATTTATTGGCTTTTCATTTTCCAATTATTAGCTTAGTCGAGTTATCAGCCACTCCCATGTTCAATTACATGGAAAATTTGTTTCTGGAGTTTTTCTTTCTTGCGCCGCATGGTGTCGCTGATTCTAAGTATCTTATACACAGTGAAAAAAAATCACATCAGCTCAAACCAGATAACACCGTCGGGTGTCCTCTGAGGTACTGATTGTTTCAGTGTCAGTAAACACCGGCATATTATTCACCACTGTAGGTGTCATGTGACCTTTCCCATATAGATGTTTTCAATAATCGCCAAGCTTCCATCTTATGGTTTGCTCCCTCAGCTATGTTCTCTGCTTGCTAGTTTTCTCTCAAACAGGTCTCTCCATGAAGTGGTCGATGGAGTTTCATCTGATACTCTACTCATAAATGCTGGTGTTCCGCAGGGATCAATTTTAGCATCAACACTATTTCTACTTCACATCAACGTATTGTTGTCCTATACACAGTTTCGCGGATGATAGTACCCTCCATACCTATTTCTCTTCCAGGGCTCCTATATCGGCCAGTCAAACCAGAAATGAACGAGGAAGAAATGTTAACAAAATAAATATGGACTTAGCAACAATTCTCTATTAGGGATCTGATAACCCGGTAAAATTCAATGCAAACAAAACACAAGCATGTCTTTTCTATAGAAGAGCCGATCTCACTGTGCCCAACAAAATACAGTCAGGAGTATAACCATACCATTGAAGTCATCCATTTCTATGCTTGGCGTCACTATCAGCAATAACCTTTCTTGGAAAAATCTTGCCGAAAGTGCATCCCAAAAATTTGGATTTCTGTTTCGAGCTATAAGAGCTATTTCTCTTCCAGTCAGCTGTTTATGATCTATAAGTCACAGATCCGACCTGTCCTGGAATACTGTTCCCATATTTGGAGTGCGGCACCTAAACATATCTTGAAACTATTGGAGTCTGTCCAAAAAAGGCCAATTCGTCTAGTCGGTGATGCCTCGCTCACAAACTCGCTCACTTCTCTGGAACACCGTAGAAAAGTTGGCGATTTATCTCTATTTCATAGATATTTTCATGGGCAACCGTTCCTCCATTAGCAGTCACTTCGAGATTAACCCGTCAAGTTCAGTCTTCACACCCCTTCGTGGTCACTTTAGAAACCTGCAGAACGTCCCTTTCCAAAGACTCGTTCATCCAACGAATATCGAGACTTTGGAACTCATTGCCTAGGGAGGTGTTTCCCGAAGCATACCATTCCCAGAAATTTAAGAAGAACACCAACTCCTATCTTCTTTCCCTTGGTTCTCACGATGTTCTCTGAACATTACAGAGGATATCTCTTTTCGTGCGGACCAGAACATAAAAAAATCAAACCCAGTTGCCAATTACACTAGTGTTAGTGTTGTATTTAGCAGAATGAACACTTTGGTGGTGTTCTGGTGGTGCATTTCCGAAAGTGCGATTTGACACCGCAATGGTGTGATGCACATTTTGTGATTTTCTTGATGCTGAATCCTATACCTCCACGAAATTCACTTCGGTGCGTTTAAACCTCGGTTTAAACACTGAGCAGGTACATGCGAATACTTTTGTGTGAAGGAACACCATATCATGAGTGTGTTCATGCAAATCAGTGCTCATCTTCACCACCACTGGTGTGTTTATTTACTAAGTTGGATTACCTAGTGAAATATCACTCATATAATTATAAACTAGACTCACAAGAATCTAGGGAGAATTCGGATGATGATGAACTTTTTCGGCTCATTTATCCTGATCAGTGGCACTAGGGCCTAGGCCAATTGATACTGATCTATATAAAAATCATCTAATATATCATGCCCAGTATTGGAATCAGGTACGGTAGGAAGGACTCCAGTGCCACCTATTGGCAAAAGTTCTAAGGTTCTTAAATCGAACAGATGAGCGCATGAAATTCACACCAATCAGATGCCTACATACAATATTTTCATTAATTTATATCAAATCTGGTGTTTTCTGGATGCACCAAATTAGATGATTCATACACCGCCTCGATTCCATCGTAATATATGACACGGTGTTACTTATTGTTAATTTTATATAATAGGTGTTTCTTATGCGTTGAGAATATTAAATTTCAATCATTTGGTGTTTCTTATTCCAAATTCGTGTCATTTTTCTCTACTAAGATCGGATTTAAGACCACTCAACACTCAATTGTGAAATGTATGACAAAAAGGACACAACTTTGATATTCAGGTGTTGTGTTCGTCGGAGTTTGCTCTGAAATCCATTTGATTGAAATTACAAAGTTTGTTTACTGTGTAGAGGTATTTGTGCTTTATGTATTAAAATATGGTGAGTCAAAGAAACACTTATAACAGAACAGAACAGAATGGTATTTATTGAAAACAAGAAAACAGGTGGTTAGTGAAATGGCGGAGCCGTCCTTGGACGCTCGAGTGGCTCCAAGGACGAATGAAATAGAAGTGAGAATGAGACAGCGTGGGCCGTGGATGCATCCCACGGGGTGTGTCTGTCATCGCTCTGCTGCCAGCTGTCAACACGAAGCCTGGCCTCGGCTAACTTCGGAACGGCAACTGTCGTTGGTTCGGTGCAGCCTCGGGTGCAGTGCGGTGCAGTGACTTAAAGACAGTTCGGTGGTTGGACCATGGATCTCAGTGACCAGCAGAGATTAGTCATGTTCGGATGCCCAGAGCGATTAAATATGCGGGGTGAAGATTGTATCGAGACAGGCACCATTTGGAGATCTCATCAGGGTGACTTTCCTGCACTGATGAGTGCCAATAAGTCCGAAACCGGTCTGTAGGTTGTTAGGCGTTTCTGTCTGGATGTGAACTTTGTCACGTGTTAGGAAGAAAGGAAATGTGCATTCTGCATTCACTGTGTGAACCAGTCATTCAAATTCAAACTGTGTTTGATATCTTTAATTGGATAAGGCATTTCTTTCAATGATGATACATTGTGAACTTATACGTTTTCCAATGGAACATTCTTCACCTGAGTAAATTTTGACAACGATTCATCGGCATCTGTTCTTTATAAAAGATTCAGAAGCAATTAAAGAACAGAAACACGAGGGTAACTTCCAACAGTATCGATTGATCCTTATTTCCCATTCTTGCATTGTTTTGAGTAAATTTCGACGAAAGAGCCTGCAAAAAATACAAAAGTCTCCAGTGACCTGTGAAATTGCAATCAAATCAGAAATGAACAGCGCCAGATGGGGAAATAGTGGTTCGCCAAGAGCTTTAGGTGATTTTCTTGGAGCTTTTGTCTCCCTTTCTGCTTAGCCTTCGAAAGCGGATTTAAAAGTGATAATTAAAAACTCTTCCCTGTCAAAGTGCAGTCTTCATTATTTCAAAAATTACCTTCAATCGATAATTGTCTTTGTTAGAGATGAAATGCTGCGGAGTTTTTAATTTTTTCTCTTTCGACACTTAATCAATTTCTTGTGTACTCTCGCGAAATTGCGTGCCTTTCTATTTTCCCCTTTGGTAATTAATTTCACTGAAAAATTAATTGCATCAAACAAAAAATATTCGATCCAAATTGAGATATTAATAATTTTGTGAGAAAATTATTCTTTCAGCAGTTTAATATGGGTAGCTTATGTTAATTGACCTCTCTATAGGATTATGCCGTAGTTATATATACAAATAACTATAGGGCTGGAAATTTAATTCGATACATCGACATTTTATCGAATATTCGAGATCGGGTGGTATTCGATCTATCGAATATTTGAATATTTGAATGGAATATCCGATATATCGAATAGTCAATATATCTAGATATCGATATTTCTGTTATTATTTCAAAAGTGCCTTCAACAAATATTGAAATACCTATCTTTTTTTCCATTTTTGAGGTAATTTACTATTCGATATTTTAGCAGTCCAGCTACTGTACTCTCTAGATTCTAGCGTCTAGAATTCTAGAGAAATGCGCAATATTAGTGTGCTTATTTATAGGCAATCCGAATAATATATGTATACAGGGTGCCAGTTCTTGGAGCTCCACACCGTGGGGATCTGTTATTGTAAGAGATTTTTTATGCATTTTTATGCTGACCTATCATCTGAATGAACATTTGATGAGTAATTTTCAGTTTTTGAATTATTGGAAAAAACGCAAATTTGTAATTTGTCCCACATTTTATGAAACACATATATTATATAGGTATTGATACATAATATAATTATTTCATAATAATATAATTTATTCCTTCCTAATTGTGCACTACTTTCCCTAGTGTGAGTGAATATTTTTACAATTTATTCGTTATGACTTGAATAGTTATATTAATTCGAAACTCAGATAAACTAAAGAAAACGAACGAATGGTTTATTAATATTTAGAATGAATAATGTAGTAAAAATAGTGATTTCAAGGAAACTTAAATCCATCTGTCGCTTCAAATAACTTCTTTATTTTTCTATTCATCCACATCGTGCCATACTTACGAATATTTTGATCCCACAGGAAGAAACTCTGAGTGTTTAGATAAGGCGCGCTCATGAGAAGTATTTAGTTTGTTCATGTAAAGTGGGATCGTAGGATTGTACGACTGTACGCATTCATTAACTCCCATCTGGTTTACTGAAACGAATATTAAACAATACAAACAACGTCTAAAATATTGTTATCCTTCTGAAGCGAACCTTAAACCAAATATGCATTACACTCCACACCAGCTGATAAATCTGCATAATGTGGAAACGGGTAGCGAAATGTTATCAATGCGTATGAACGGTTCGTATTTATATACTGAGCTTTCACTTGTAGTTTAGAACGTTCCTCGAGAAGATGCCAGTAAACACAGGAATAATATGTTAGGGTGAATACAAGATGAGAATGTATGTAAAATTGCGATAACTTTTTATCCATCACTTTTTTAAGAAAAACATACTCATGTCATCATTTCGATGGTATGAACATGCATATTTCAAGAAATATTGATCTGAAAATATTATCACTATAATAACCATAATAACCATTCTGTCAGTAATGAACAATAGGTACTTTTTCTATAACCATTACATAATAGTTATTAATGTATCAAGGGCGTAAACTAGGCTTTTATGGCCCGCCTAGATCCATAAAAGCAAGTTACGCCCGAAGTACATACAACATTTTATGCACGACCAGTATATTTTATTGTAAATACCTCTTCACCTCTCAAGCATGATAGGAATAAAACGGTTCTTAAATATCTTTTAAACCCCTTTGAAATAATTTTTGCTACGCCCATGATGTTCCTCTCGAAAAAGCATCACATGAGAGTGTTTTTACTTTTTCTCTATCTCTTATAATAATTGATTGAGGGTTACTACACCAGAAATCAGTAAAGCAGCTGAGGATGCGAATAATTAATTTATTGCCCGGCGGGCGGTAAAGTGCAATTTTACGCACGGCGGACGGTAAAGTAGTCCGAGGGCAGTAAAGTGATATTTTACGCCCGCACCACCGGGCGATAAAGTGCCATTTTACGCCCGATCGTGCATAAAAAAACAAATTTATCAATTCATAACGTCTTCAGTTTTAATTGCTTTGTATAGGATACGTGATTCAATGACTAATAATGACTTTCTTGTGTTATCAGATGAGATAATGAAACTGGAAATACATATGATATACTGCATTGTTCAATCAAGATTAGTTTAAAAGAGTAGTTTTGTATTATGATGGCTGTAGAAGGAAAAACGGCACCTATTATCTTGAAGAATAGCAGCAAACAAAGGAAATGCGGTTTCGAAGAAATATTTGACAAACATTTGTGTTGTGTGTATTGATATAAATCTAAAAGCGGCATCGTTTGAATATTCACATTGCCTAGTTAGTTTTTTGTTTAAACCTCGACTATGTTTGAGCAAGGATGACTATGCGGAAAACAAATACTCTTGAAAGAGAAATGCTATTAATGATATGTCACTTTAGAATTTCTTTATAGTAATGTTGTCATGGGTAAACAAATATTGTGTTGATAAATAAACACATTTGCCTAGACACTCATTGGAAGGTAATCCCCATCATGGGAGAATAACGCATATTGAAATTATTTACATAAATGAGGTCTGAGATCCCAAGAACAAGAAATAAAAAAGGCAAAAGGCATAGACAAATTTTGACAAATTGACAAATTTTTCTACGACCATTTCCGGAAACCAAAGGAAATACTCGCCATTTATTCAATACTTCAGACTAAAGAGCGTACATGACTTATGTACTTAATTGTAATAATACTGATAGCAAAATTTGTAGTTTTCCTGAAGATGAAATTAAATAATTTAGAAAGCCAACTTCAAAGAGTTCTCTTCACAATTTTGCTGCGTACCCCAATATTCTCCAGATAAAAAAAAGTATTCACGTATGTATACTTCAACCCTATCAAATTGAGTTGATGTAAAATTTAAATGTATTATTCATGTCTTCAATGTAGACATTTCCATCGGAAATTATGTTTCAACCATTTAGTTTCTGATACAGTGCAGATCTTTGCACACCACACGAGATATTTTTCCTCGTATTTTTCACATAACAGAAAATGCAAGTTTATGAAAAATGTAAAGCTGAAAATTATATCTTTTGTAAAATTTGTATTGCCCTTTTGAGGTTACTGGAAACCAATTCCTCGAAAGTCGAAACATGGTGGGGTGAAGGTGAAATGGAATATGTGAAATTATTGTGGTTGAACTATACCACAGCTCTATTTTATATTTATACTTTCACATTCTATTTGGGCATCACATTTTGCAATTGATACCTGCAACTAGTTCATCAATATTGTATTGTGACGAAAGACAAATGACAGTTCGATTACGTACCTTTGTCTATTTTATCAATTCCTGCCCAATATCCTTGATGCCAAGAATATCATATTGTGCGTATTATAATAAAATATATAATTGAACTGAACAAAAAACACACGTGTATGGCTGTAATGTTTGTTATGTTGATTTCGAGATAAGTGAAGGTAAATAATAACACCATATTTGTTCTGTATAGATAAGCTTATTTGAATAATAATTTTGGTACAATATAATATTTATAATAGCGAATTGTATGACAATAACATGATTAGAAGAAACAACAGGTTGGATCCTATAAATTTTCAGTTTCTAACATAATGAACATGATTTAATAATCAAAGTTTTCAAATTTCTTCGATAATATTTCATATATCCAGTAATCCAGGAGCTAGATGTAACCCCCTGTAACTTCATTAGTTCGTGGAATCATATATCGATAACGTAATGTGACAATTTGTCCATGTATTGTTGTCACTTCATTTCACCAAAAAATTCATATAAGTAGTTGAGGAAAGTCGAGATTGAATTCTGTCGTCATCAGAAACATTTTATATTTGAAATATCTACAACTATTTCAATTCCTGTACATTCTTCGCTTACAATTTCATTTCTAGTCAGATTTCTCATGTATTCATACATTAGTAAATTGAATATTGTAACCTTTATACTGTTTTCAATTATTGGTCAATTCGATTTTTTTCGGATGTATGGATCGAAAATTTGATGTAGTTGGGAATATTCAGAACCCCGGAACTATAGATTTTCACTTGTTTATGATTACAATGATTAGAATTAAATGTCGAGAACTAATATTAGCGATTTTCAATCAATGAATTCTGAATTCATATTCAACTGGTAAATGTGTAGGTATCTCGATCGTGAATCAGAAAGATATTTCGAAACAAGTATTTCGATGTTGAAAAAAATCACAGCACATTCGATTTCATTTACAGATAACACAACAATTGACTCAATATGTACGATCATGTGTACGTCGTATGGCTGGAAGATATTATTTAGTCTTGTATCAAAAAACTGTCCGACCTAAATATTCCTCATAACCTCTTGCTGATTATATTATGATCGTTATTGTTTACATTAAATTGTGATATGTTTGTCGCTGGATAATTTGTTTACTCCTATGACACTATGTTAATAATTATTGACTGATATAAGCATACAAAACAACAGATAGAATGTCAGGGGCTCATCAAAATAACAGAGGGTATACAGCATGCATTACGTAAATCATTCATTTCATCAGTGTTGAGTCAATGGCGGATCAAGAAGAAATTTCAGGGGGGGAAAGGAAAATGGGAATTTGTTACCAAAGTATATACGATCCATACGACGATCCATATTTGAAATATGATACATAAAATATCAAATGACATGAACAAAACGAAAAACTCGATAATTAAATTCTAATAAATAATGAACTGCAAAAAGGGCTCGGATGAGGTATATTTCGAAACTTATGGATGATTTTGGTGTTCGAAACGTGTTGTTTTCTTGTTGAAAACCAAACTGAGCAGTTCAATATCAACTATTTTTGAATGCAAAATGAAAAAGCCATTAAATTGGACGAAGTATCTGAATTGAAAGAAAGAGATATTTCCTCTTGTCCAATTAAAAATCGAACACAGTTTGAGTAACTATAGTAGACCACGAACAGAAATTCCTGGCAAATACCACGCAGAACATCGAATTATATCTTCTGGTAGTCCATGCAACGATTCATACTGTGAATGCAGGTCGCAATTTTTCTTTCTTCCTAAGACGTGAAAAGTTGCATGAAAAGTAATTATTTTCAGCTCGTGAAGAAGATTCAAATTAGATAATTTTTCGGCAAATATCTGAAAGAATAACCATCGTCAGTGAACTAAGACCTGAACTTTTCCTAAGAAAAGTATGCAGAGTGAGTTCCAATTTGAAATCTGACAAAGGTAATTTTTTCAAATTTTTATTGACATCTGAATTTCTGTGCAAACGGGTTTCCCAATGCCAAATCCTTCTCCAAAAAAAAATTATTGACATCTCTTGATATATACTCGCAATTCGTCATTGGTGTGGTGACGTAATCGACAGTTTTTTAAAGAGGAACATGGCCCGTTAATTTTTTTCTCAGAAGGTATATTCATTGTCTATCTGACCATAACAATATAAGCAATATGTATACAGGGTGAGCAAAAATTATTTTATATTTATATATTCCTCTCGTGATCGACAATGAATGGCCTCCTAGATCTCCTGATTCAACTCCTTTCGATTTTTTTTCTGGGGTTTTATCTGAAAAGCAAAGTTTATGTTAATATAGAGCGGATGCTTAGGAGATTCCAAAGAACGAATGATAGCGGATATTTAACAAATAACCTCAGAAACGATAGTCAAAGTTCAAGGAGAATTTGTTTCCCGTATATTACATTATTTAGCAATCGCATGTTACGCCACTGTTAACAGGAGGCAGTCAAGAATGTAACATAACCAGTTAACACCGTAAGATGAAAGAGGACAGAAAACATCGTTCTCCACTCTTGATGATTGTAGTATAAATATATTTTATCTTCACATCATGTTTATTTGTTTATTATAACCTGACGTCACTTGTTTATTCTATATGACAAAATTAGAATTATTGGAAGGTTATAATTTTTCATGTATCGGCATTGAGTGAGATCTTTTCAGATACAAATGAATGTTTATTGTTTAGTACGTAGGTGATTTATTGCCATCCAATATCATGATTCGAAGTGATAAACATCATTAATTTGTTATTAGAATTGTAACTCTCTGAAGACTTTGAAATAATAATAAATCAAATCAAGAACTATGAAAATGTTACACAATAACGATTCAGGAAACTCATTTATCGAAATATTTTTTAATTGAATTTATATTTGAGATGGTCTGGTGAATCAACATAAGTATCTATTCACAATGAAATTACACTGAAGGTGAAAATCTTGTTTATATATCCTCGACTGAATTATTCTAAAATATCAACAACGTATGATCCATTGAATTCGATACATACCACCGCCTCCAGAAAATTCTTTCTAAGCAAAAATTTTGGTGAAATTTCAGTTTGATATCGACATAATACCGTATTGAGTCAATTCGACTGAAATTCTATTGAGCATGCTCAATTTTCATGTTCCAGAGTTAATTCACTGCAGTAAAATCTATTTTACTTCGAAGCAACTGAAATGAATGCACAGAATACATTAATTAATTAATCGAAAAACCATATTTTGAAAAGGAGATGTCGTGTACTTTTCTGCGATGTGCTAGAGTTCGTTAGTGCAGGATCACCAACAAGACAAGTAGCTCTCCTCTGGATAGAATCCAGAAGCCTCCTTGACAGGTCAAATATGTGCTTTGTAGATCATTCCCAAGATAGGGTATTATTGATGTTAATACTGAGCATGAATATTGAGGACTTCATATAGGAACATTCGTGCCTTTGGGCATTATGAGGTGCGCTTTCTTGGAGCGAATACAAGCTCGACTTTTGGTTGCAACTCTGTACTAGATTATCGTACCCAAGTAGCACGAATAGTCATATTTTGGTCACCATAACTTAATGGAGGCCAAAATGATGGACATTTAGCCATAAAAGCTAGTTATCATTACGTCACCATAACGTCACAATTACGTCATGGTGGCTAAAATGGGGTATGGATTCTGACCATTCCAATCCAAAACCAAGATGAAAGCTGTTTCGTGGCTTCTTTCTGGCCAATGCAATGCTACTCCACAACCGAAATAAGAGCTAAACTACGACAATTTCCTGACCATTTTTACGCTATTCTGTGGCTTCTACATAGCTAAATGAATGCTATTTCACTACCATTCCGTGGCTTTCTCACATAACCAAAGATTTCGATCAAACGGGGAAGAAGACGGCAGTGGTTGGGATATATTGAATGTTGGCAATTTTATGGTAATATTTGAGCTTTCGAAGTGGAAAATGGATGCGAGTAAAAGCGTTCTACAAATGTTCGGTGTGCGAGAATATTTTTTTTTTGCTTGTCTTTTCGCTTGTCTTTGTCCAGGCACTTTATTCCACTGATATTTCATTTCATCCGCTTCCCAACGTCGAATCTGTTCTCTCAAGTTGGCCTTGGAGAGTCCACAGAAGGGTTCTGGGTCGAGTAATTGTGTATTTGCCCCTTCTTTGGCAAGGCAGTCTGCTTCTTCGTTGCCTTCAACTCCCTTATGACCTAGCACCTACATCAAAGTGACCTGATTGTTCGCTGCCAGTTGTCTCAGGGATTGTATACAGTCCCAAGTCAGCTTAGTGTATGCCCTTCGAGTGTCCCTTTCGAGGCAATCCTGGGCACATATTTCTATAGCATGTACTTCTGCTTGAAAGATGGTTGGGGTGTTACCAAGGGGTTTTGAGAGCCTGAAATTTGGCCCTGTAACTCCCACTCCTGCCCTTTAATCTATCTTGGATCCATCAGTATACCACACTAATGTATCTTCCCAGTTGAGGTCCGTTCTCTGTGCAAATTTGGTGGTTGTTTATGACCACTTCAAACTGCATTTCGAAGTCGTACCTAACTGGCATGATATCTGTCTGTTTAGACATGGATTCTGGAAAAATATTCACCAAAATCTTCAAATGCCAAGGAGGCTTTAAGGAGGCCCCTTTTAGGAACTTGACCCTCTTGCAGTTTAGCTTTCCTCGGCGAAATGCTCACTAGCCTTTCCGCTTGTTTGTCTGGAATTCCAGTGAGATTTCACTTCTCTGTTTCCCAACGTCGAACCTCTTCTTTCAAGTGGGCTTTGGAGTAGTATTTACCTGACTCCATTAGATGATGGGGGTACTTCAGAAGAGGAGGCTGTGTGAAGTGTAGTATCACCCGTAAAGCTCTGGACAGGACAAAAGGTCACCTCTAACAGATCGAACGAAGTTGTTGCCAAAATAGATCCTTGTGGAACACTGACGTTGATAGCTGTTTTATGAGATCAGACGCGACCAAAGACTACTTGGAGAAATATTTATTCAATAGAATGCTTGATAGTAAACGACACAGTTATGTCGATCGGCATGGGTTTTTGTTTGTACCGAAGATTAGAATACCTCATTCTAATTCGGAATGCCGTCTCATCGGAATCCTAATGGTATTATAGTTAAAGGTATGGTTTTTATAAGTTATACAAGATTTGTATAAAGACCGAACGTGACAATATTCGTAATGAATTCAGTGAAAATATACGTTTCCAAAAATACCTACCCATGTGCTGTAATAATGTGTTAAAGCAACTGATCATTATTTAGAAAATTTGTGAGTATGTGATAACTTGACTACTTGCCAGAAGTTTATTTGTGGATTTGTTTATAATTGAAAAATACGTACATATGCCTGATGTTTTGTCAAAAATAGTTCAAGAAAGTGAAATGAGTTGAACTACAAGCAAAATGAACAATTTTTTCATCAAATTTCGATCGTGATTAAGTGAAATTCGATTTTATTCTATGCCTTCTTTTCGCAGATTCTCTTTTGGAAATTAACATCAAGGTGGTCACAATCAACTAAATGTCTGTAGTATTTTACCCTATTTGACGGTTCATTCAATGTACTTTTCGAAAATATAGGGTTAGGTTAGGTTCATAAATACACTTGTTTTAAGTTCTTTTTATCAGAAGATCGGGAATGTAATCATCATTATTTCGACATCGATGACACACTGTGACCATTTCCAACAAATCTATCGTTGGATTTTTGCGAACTATACTATCATAAAATAAACCATTATTTTTTTGGTGAAATCATTGATCTAATAGAAATCGGATACTGCAATCTCTCTGAAACACATTATCAAAACAAACAGGGATGAACAGGTGCGTATACACAGAAAGAAATCGGTACCTAAATACAATGAAAAAGTACAGTGACTCAATGAAAAATTTCATTAATATTGGTCCGATGAACGCAATCGTCGTGTCAATGTAACACTGGTTATCCTTATTAAGAATATGAATGTTAATAATATTAATGAACGCTTTCATTAATTTCATGATTAATTACATAACATAGGTTCGTTACTGTAACGAATTCCATTCATCGAACAAATGAACAGTTGTTCATTGAATTCAAGAATATTGGTCGTTACCTCAATGAATAGTATTCATTTAATATATGTTTCCGTTTATCATCCAAATGCTCTCTCTATACATTGAATTGATTAATTTTGTTCATTGTTTGAATAAATGGTATTCATTGAATTGATGCATATTGATCATCAATGCAATAAAGGTTCCTTATTGATTTCTTTATATACAGGGTGTCACAGCGCTGTTGTAGGTACCTCCTTTTCTCCTTCAGTTTCAGAGATAATTTATCGAACTCAGACACATGCTGCATTCTTGCTATAATATTACTTTTGTTAATGTAAATAATTTACAAAAGTGACATATAGAAAGTTTACAGCATGTATTGAAGTTCGATCAATTGATCTCTGAAACTGAAGGAGAAAAGGAGGTATACCAGCGCTAAATAATTTGGATGTCCCAAATCTCGATAATTTATCCTCAAGATGAAAAATTATCCTGTAACAACTGCGAAATAGTGACAAGAACAGGCATTGATCAGAAAATTTTATATTTCTGATAAAATTAGGTGATACTCAATTGACCAACACTCCACTTTGAGATGCCATGGACCTTTTCCTGAGATTAATAATAAAGAATATCTATCGTGCAAAATACTTAAACCAAAAGCATAGTTCCACATATTAGTGATAATTGAAGCCCAAACAGGTGACAAGATAAGGGTTCTCTAGATGTTACAAGAATGAAGAATGATTATAATTTATTATTATAAAAATAAAACAAATACATTACATTGACTAATATTAATCTGTACCTACGTATATAAATACAATACATTCACATAATAAATCCTCATATTAACTATAGGTTAACATATCATTACAATAATTGAAAGAAATATCAGAGGCGATATCAGAACATAACGAATATTCCATGAAACTCACTAGGAAAACGATGAAAACTATGTATACATTGCAAAATAATAAAATTATGTGAAATGCAAATTCTGAACACAAGAAACTGGTCTTTGGATTATTGATAGAAAGTCAACTAAAAGTTTTTTCGATTGAATTAATTCAATAATTTCGCGATAAATATTCACTCCATTACATTTTGAGGAAAATTTTTTCCATGCAAGGTTCCCAATTATCCATTGACATTGTCATATACTTCTTATTATTAGCTTACCAGACGAAACCCAGAGGGCCGTTTGTACTGGCCAGTTCTTGAATACGTCTTCTTTCTTCCTTCCATGTATTTATTGAAGTATATAGTGGCTGTAAGATTTCCAGTAAGTATCGAACCTTCTGCCGTCAGATTATCATATCTGAAAGCCTTCATGCAGGCTGCAGGCGCTGCAGCGTTTGTTTCTGGATCTGAAGAAATTTCATAAATAATCGGTAGTGTTTCATACATAAAATGTATAAATTGAAATTTTCGACATCAAATCAATAAATTCAAAATTCAAAATAATCCTTCGAAAATTAGTGCTGATATGAATGGAATTTCCAAAAGTGTGATTCATGAGGGTGCCCCGGTCTTACTGAATATATATAATATCAACATATAGGTTTAACAATGATTCCTTACCTATTTTTTTTTCAATCCTAATTCTTTTGTAGGTGTTAGGTACCTTCTGAGCTTTCTTCATTACAGCAGTTTTAAATGTGCTTTTCAAATAAAAACACTTGTTGTATAACTTTCCTTCAACCTATACGAAAAATATTCAACTCACGTGACACCAGCACTTCACAACTCTCACGAAAGCGAGAAAACAATACGTTGGCAATTCAAAAGTATAACCAAGCTTATACAACTATCTAGATGCCGAATTTCGGATTATTCTATGGTAAGCCTCTCTTCCACACATTTGTTTCATCGTCTCAATGAATAATTTCATTAATACAATAACGAGATTCATCGTTTGATGATTGGTACATTAATATGATGTACGTATACATTGAGACAATGAAATATATTCGAAGAATCAATGGAGATGAGTTCAATCTTCTGTTTTTTCATCATGAATACGTTCATCAATACGATAACGCGATTCATAGTTTGATGGTTGAAACATCAATATTATGTCCTTTCACATTGAGACAATGAAATATATTCGAGGATTCAATGAAAATAGGTCTTCAATGTCAAATAATCTGAGTACGTTATGCCAATGAACTTATTTGAACTTGTACCTATACCTATATTGACCATATGAACTTCATATGTCAGTGAAATGTAGGTACTGAATTTCATGTTGGGAACAACATAATTAAATCATTGGTCTTCTGTTCCTGACATAGCTAGTTGATTTGAGAACAATTTGACCACACTGGTCCATTGCCAGACCGTTGAAATAAATACTTTTATCAATACTTTCTGGAAACGAGTCATTGTTTCAATGCACATTTTCTTGCGCTCAACGATTTTTCCCAAAGCCCCAACGAAATCTTTTTATTGGTCTAAATAACTATCATCATTAATCTCAATCCAAAATGTATTGTTTAAATGAATACATACATTATGTCGGTAAATGATTATTCATTGACGCAATCAAAATACATCATGACAATGAACGAAGAGGTAATGAATCTTATTTATTGATATCATGAACTTTATTCCTCAAAATAGTGTAGTAATTGCTCTGGGATCATGAATTATTTTCATTGATATGATAATAAATATAACATTTTCACAGTGAACTCTTTAATCGTCTTATTGAATTTTTCCATAATCACAACGAAACCTGTGCATTGTTCTGAACAACGATCATCATCAATAACAATGAATACGAATTCATTTTTTCAATGAATACTGATATATTTCATTAAATATTTATTCATTGACTTGATGAAAAATTCATTGTGCATATGAACGAACAGGTGATAAACGGCATTTATTGATATTATGTACCATATTTTTTTCAGTGTATAATTATTCTCGTTTACTTAATTAATATCAGGTGGTGGAGCTGCATTATCGCATCAATATCGATTTATTCAAGATACCAATATTGAGCTCCCAGAATAATTTGACGTTTGTGACAAGTTGAATCCTAACTGAATACAATGAGGTCACAACTGATGACCACTTCGATAGTAACCGTGATTGTTCAAAATAAGAATAGAGGAATTTTCCGTGTTTGTCTGCATCTAAAAGAAACTCGGCAACGCCGCATCGTAAGAACAAACAATCAGGTAGCCAATTCGAAAAACTTGAATGTCGCACTGTTGCCAGATTCTGTGTATCTCGAAGAGCTCAGAAACTGTATTAAATCTAGCTCCATTGAATATCAGTATTTTGAGATTCGACCAGCTATATCGTTCGAACTCGGAATGTTGACTGGTTAATTTCAAATCGAAACACGAGGCATTTATAATCCAGCAAAGTCCAACAGAAAATCAGAGATGCTGGATTCAATTTTTTAGATTCCTGGCATACTGATGAACGCTGTAATATTTCAAATTTAAATTTTGGGAACTACACACATGTTATTGCCTTTTAACATTCTCTCGGTACAACGTTATCAGAGGAATACATGTTTTTGAACTACTTAAATCTAACGAAACACTATCAGTTTAGACTACTTTAGAACTCGTTTTAGAATATAACATTCAATAATAGGTTGTTGTTCTCTACCTGGTATCGCATTCGCATGGAGGCAATAATTTCAATAATTATTGTTTGTCGAACAAACAAATTTTGCGAATGGAATAGCGAAATGAAAAAGTAGATTATTATGCAGATTGGTTTGGCTATCCTCATTACCTATTTAGAGTTCAAACAGTTAAATCATATAACCGATTTTGAAATGAATGTTGTATTGTTATTGACGAGGTTATTGAGTTGGATATGGATACAGAGTGATCAACTATTCGAGGTTCATTTCGGAATGGAGAAAGTTCAGAAGCAGATCTGGGAGGACTATAGAAATAGATACCGAATTTGTCAAATCATTTTTCTGCCTAAAGAAAACCAAAGTGGTTAAACAAAATATAGAGAGTTTTTATATGGTTTGGTTGTTCCAATCATTCTAAGTGATCTATGAAAGTATTGAAATATCTGTAGTAAACGGTGGCTGTTCATATAAAATAATCAAAGAATATATTGAAATACGTTTTATCATTATTTGATATGTTTCTCGCTACTACGGAAAAATGGTACACCCTACTTCGACCTCCCATTTGCAATTTCGTTTTATTTGAATATAATCAACGGTGTAGGTGCAATCGATCTTTCCATATCAATGACTTACCCTGTATTAATGGTGTGGGTTTAATCCATCATCTTTCGAAACTTTGGAAAAAAGCTTAGGTAAATCGACAAGTATTTCGCTGGTTTCATACAACGAAAAATACAAATGAATAAATAAATAATCATCATCTGTTTATGATGCAAAAAATGGAAAGATGGATTATTACTGCGATTATTTTTTTATTGAATTTGTGTATATATGTCAATTCTCGTTCTACGTGAGTATTTAATATTAGCCTTGATATTAGTTCAAATAACCTATGAATAGCTTTCGTATTAAGTATTTCAATTCACATGAAGTGAAATACTGATACTAGTATCTGTTTTATTGCAGGTGTGGAATGGCAAATTACATTACATCTATAATGAAATCTGTATGATGATAATTTTATCGATAGAGGTCAATCAACTTTTCCCTTGAATCATTGTCATTCTTGAATGTCTAATAGCATAATGGCAATATGGTGAAAAATAGCCTCAGATCGGATCTTTCCGGTACACACAGTGTTGGATAAATTCAAATTTCATTAGGATACAAAATGATAGTATACAGGTGGATAATTAAGATTCAAAATACTCCGAGTTGCCTTTCATGTCCCTAATAATTGTGGTGTATAGTTGGGGGGACAATAATTGATTATTTGCTGTTTAATTTTCTTTCATAAAGTTAAAAACCAACATCCCAACGTAATACGAAATCAGTACTAACTTCGTGCTATGACTCGAAATTAACTGGATACGTCGGTTTGTAAAATGTGTACACGGAGAAACAAAGTCACTAACCACACTGAGAAAAGTCCCAGGAGAAAGATCTTTGCTGAGTTTTTTTCGCCTGTCGTAGCCAAAAAAGTTACAAACGTAGTAATGTTGCTTCGCTCTTACAGAAAAGATCACTCTACTGAAACTGCTTTATTGTAATTGCGAAGAAACTCTCTATCACAGAAAAGAAATTGGCTGTAGTAGTAGAACTGCAATTCTATAAAATTATTTCTGCCACCATGAAAAAGTACTTTTCCACGATAGTTAGTTAGGTTACTGTTGTAGCAAAGAAGATTTCATCAACATTTCTTTATAATAACAGTAATGTTCTCTGCTATCCTAGCAGAAAATATTTGCATCACGAAATATTTCTTTATGATAACTGTAATGTTCTTTGCTAGCCCAGCAAAAATTATTAGCTGAAAGCGATATGGATATGCCAAAATCGCAGTTCGGTTGGTATCGTTTTCATTTATCGCCAGACTTGCAACAGTTCATCTCGTCTGGTCGTCCGTCGTTCGTCCGTCGACTATTCCGGTGTTTTTCTGTTTTCACATAGTAACAGTGGATATTTCAAAGTATTACCAAAATATTCGTGTTGAGTTTGAGTGAAACCCTTAACGCATGTTTGGTTTGAATTTTTGTGATACCTACGTATATATGTGTATATGGTTCAACGAGTGTATATAAACTACATTAACTACAATTTAAGTGATCTTGAGAGATGGACGACGATCATTTTGAAGCATATACCTTGAAAGCTGGGATTTCTTATTATAGTTGCCATCATGAATATTATAGTGATAGCTATTTCAAAAGTATAGTACTTTCTTTGTATAATCTTCGAAGCAATATCAAGACGTTAACAAGACCCCAAATGTCGAGGTATGGTTGATGATGAACATTATTTTTCCTTTTTGGTGGAAGGAAGTAACAGGATAAATTGTATTTTATTTGAAGAACTGATATCTTTTGACACCTTTGAAATTGTTTAAATTAATAATTTGACTATTTCATCCATGAAATGGAAATAAGTATTGACTTATGTGGTTGAGAAAATACATCGTTTTGAAAATGTTTAGATTTCTGAAATGATAAATACATTAATGTAACCGTAAAATATCGTGGGTATATATACATACTGAGTTATGAGTGCCCTGACATTCTGAATAAATATATTTTGTTCATTACCTATACTCATATATAGATTTAAGTTTTTTGAGACTGATAAAGTACCGATATAGAAGAATAAATTGATTAAATTTTGCATAGGTACTGTTGTTTTATTAAAATTCTTAGTCCCTTGAACAATTATGATGTTATAGACTGAGACAGTCTAAAAAGAATGTATTAGCAAGTGGAAGTTAATTCTCTTACTATAGCATTATATTTGAGAGGAATCTCTTCGAAAGTGGAACCATAGTGCGTGCGACAATAAAACTAGAATAAACGAACTTTTATCGAATCTCTGAATTTTCAGAAATTGGCAATAATTTGAGTATCGATTGATGAACATTCAGGGGTTTGATTAAACTTTGTTCACATCTTAGTTTTGTTGATTGCGCTAAATGGTATCACTATGAGGATATTTCCAGCAAATATCTTTGCTATTGTGAGAGAATTAACTTCCACTGACTAAAAAAACACTCTGCTGCTCTAGGCAAGAACTTTGCTCTTCTAATAAAGACCTGTATCAGTGAGCATTCTTTTCAACAACAACAAATCTCTCCTACTATAGCATAGTAACTCTTCCATAACAGGAGAGTATCTTTATTACGACAGCAAAGTTACTTAGCTGAAACTGTAAACAAGTTCTTCATAAAGTAGCTGTGCTACCACAGGTAGACGTTGGCAGTAGAGTGCTCTCTTCTGCAGTAGTAAAGATATTTCCTGTCCCCTATGTAGCCAAAATTTTTGGCTATCGCAGCAGAAAAATCTGCTGTGACGATGAAAAAATTTTCTCAGTGCATAAGTGAATATTTAATAAAGGATAGTGGAAACTTGAATACTACATGGGACAAGGAAACAAGTTGATAACCTCAAGAACATTTGTGTTCTTGAAAATGAACACTCACTATTGTTCTGTTTCATTATATAATAGATCGATACTCATTATTGAACACATCACTTGCTGAGTATCATCTAACTCACTTATAGCAAGTGAACTGTTTTTCTATCAGTATAATACACGTAAATTGCCATAATTAAACTGATGAATAGCCCCAAGTGGGTTATTCACTCAATATTAGCGATTCATTTACTTCATCAACCTTCAACAACGAGAATTAATCATAATTGGTGCAACCATTGTCCGCTATTTCATACACGTCAGAACACCTCAACTCGATGATACTCAATGACGCTACGGCCGTGATCGATTTGTGCTATCGACTGATTCGGCACCCGAATAACGCCGAATATGCCCGAACAAAAAAAAATTTAATAGCCATTGGTGAGTTGTAGGGTTCTCTAATCTGTGGTTGTTGACTACCCCACTCGACTTGATTGATTGTTGTTATCGCTTAGAGCAAGTGATTTTGTTTCAGGAACATAATTCAATGATAGTAGGTATTTGTATAGCTACCACGAGTTTATTGAATACTCATAACTTTTGAACATAAATACTGATGACTATCAATAAGTGTCCTGATCGATTACTGCAGAAAAAAACTTTCAGAAAAACGTTTTTTCCTACGGTTGGTATCTCATATTCCTACAGTAGGTGAAAATGTACCCGTCACAATCGAATTTTTTTCTAGTAAACGATTTACTTGGCCGAGTTTCCTCAGTGTATGAAGTATAGTGAAAAGGATATTTTCCGTAAACTTTTTCTCGTAAAATATTTCGGAAAATATTCAAGCTCTAAAAAGATTATATGTGAAAAATATTTGATTGAAGAATAGACGCCCCCACTCCAATTTATTTTGTTGATATGCTCTTCATTCCAGTTTATTCCCGACTATTTCCGACATATTGCCGATCTATTATCGAGTATCAACTATTTATTGCCTATTAATTCCGACATAATGCCGTATATTGCCGTATTTCTTGTTCAATGACGAATATTGCCGTCATCAGAAGTTTATGTGATATATTGAATTTCATTTTTTTTTGATGAAGGATTTCGGAAATATTGAGGATAAACCGTCTCCAGGGTGCCTCACTTGAAGTGGCGTAACTGCCTTGGGAAGAAACTCAGCCCACGAATTTTTCGCCAATGTTTAGGATAGCCCGGGATAGCCTGTATAATTGTCAGAAATTTCTTGCTCTCCCAGCTGAATCATCGGCATTTTATTGTTTGGCGGGTTGAAATACGTCATCAATATCTGCCGTTTTCAGAGTCTCGTATTTTATTTAAAAAAATTGAGAATATGTGTTAACTTGACACGAGACGATAAGTTAGTATTTAATTTCAAAAAAGCTGATGATGATAACATCAATCATTCCTTTTCACTTCTTAATTGGGATCAACTTTTCCAAGAGATACGAATGAAATCAAATATATAATAGGAGAGTTTGTACCTAGCTATCAAATTGAAGGTAACTATCCTACTTATTTCAAGGACGACACCACCAAAAAAAAAACAAAATTCGTATAAAATTCAAATCTACCATCAATTTAGAATACGACAATAATTTTGCGACTCTCAGACGACAATCGAAGCAGCTTATAATCCGGGACTTTCAAATATACATCAGATTGAATATTGAAATAGAAATACAGCATGACTCGAAGAAATTCTTGAAATGTATCTTCAATAAAAAAACGACATTGTTATTTCACAAACAATGCATAATGATGATGCAGTGACGATGCGGACGAGCGGTTAGTGATTTATTGGGCGATTTCTTCAGTAGTGCATTTTTTTTTGCGAGGGCTTTGGCATTGGGAGACCCGTTTGCCGTAGAAATTTAGTGCATTTGTTGAAAAATATTAATGAAACCCCCCATTTAATTGACAATGTGCCAAACAGTTTTGGAACGATCGCTGAGGAATCCGTTTTCTCTATACTCACATCATTAGACGAGAATAAATCGGCAGGGACTGACAACATTTCACCTCTTTTTATTGAGAATTGTAAAAACACTTCATGTAACCCTCTAACAGAAATATTCAATAAATCACTGGAAACACCGTTGCACGAAAGTGGAAAAAGACATTTGGTGAAAAAGTACAGACTTAACAAACTATGCATATTCGCAAAACCATTTGAGATGATCATTCATCAAGGTATATTAACATCTGTGAAAAATGTAATTGTGGAGGAGCAACACGTCTTCTTGCAAAAAAAAGTATAGGGACGAATTTACTTTGTTTTTCAGACTTCGTTTTCGATGCCCTATGGATGAAAACATTCAGATATATACCATATACACCGACTTCAGCAAAGCATTCGATAAGAAAGATCATTATATTCTTGTGGAGATATTGGCGGAGATCGGTGTCCACAGATCGTTGTTGAAATGGATTTGGTCTTAACTAATCGAGAGATGATGGTGTCAGTAAATGGATTCAACTGTCAGGTTTTCAAAGCAGTTTCTGGTGTCCCACAGGATAGCCACCTTGGTCCATTATTTTTCATTGTCTACATAAATACCATGAATAATTGCTTTGAACATTGTCGAATACTACTCTACGCCGACGACTTGGAAATATTCTCTTTGGTGAAACACCTTGAAGACTGTTTGAAAATTCAAAGTGATCTTGATAGATTCGTCGAATATTGCGAAAGAAGTAGTCTATTTCTGAACCCAACCAAATGCTTTGCCAAAACTTATTCGAAAAAAAGAAATCTCATCCAGCACACTTACAAAATTAATAATTCCAACCTAACATACATCAGTGAAATTAAAGATCAGGGGGTCACACTAGACTCGATTTGGACTTTCATAGTAATCACATCGACAAACTGATAAATGAGACAAACAAGATTGGGTTTATAACAAGGAACGGAAAATATTTTCATAATTCAGAAACTATCATCTCTCTGTACTATGCATTCGTCAACAGTGAGCTTTCTTTTGCGTCAGTTATTTGGAGTCCTCAATGTGCCGTACACGCAAAAAGAAGAGAAAGAGAGTGTCCAAAATAAATTACTAAGATAGCCTTCCAGAACAACATTCTCGTTCAGAACCACAATTACCAGCCAACACGAAAACATTTCAACATTATGCCACTTAGTAAAAGACGAACTATGTCAGATCTATTCTGTTCAAAATGAACAAAATTGACTGTCCACATTTACTTGGTAAAATAAATTTCAATGTCCCTGGTAGAGATAATCTTCGATAGATAGATAAATATACTTTATTGTCCAAGAATGAATTCTCATTGACAAAGTGATATAAAAAATATTGAAATATAAAAAAATATGTGGATGGGTATATATAAAAAATATAAATAAATAAAACAATTGGTGAAGAATAAGTTAACATATTTGTCGAATAAACAAACCTTGCATGTTCACTATGAATGCAATTGAATCATAATTTAAAATAAACACAAAAATAATGATATTGTGTATATGTCCTCAAGAAAACAAATAAAAAACACTAGAAACATACAAGAAAAACCATGGATAGTGAAATAAAAAACAATAACATAAGTATAATGATAACAATAAAAACAATAAAAACATGATCTTGACAGAACACTGAGAATATTTACAATTCGTCATCATGATATTCCTGCAGGCTATAATAAGCTTTCATGAGCAGTATATTTTTAACCGACTCCCTCAAACGTCTCTGCTCTTTTATATCCTTAACTACCCGTGGTGAATGGTTGAATATTTTTTTTCCTTCGTACCTGTTGTTAGAGTCAATCTGGGTATTGGCAGATGGATATTATTACTACTGATCTGTCTTGTGTTGTGAATTCTATGTGTAACAAGTGAATCATTTCTATATCTTTTATGAATCAGGAAAACAACTTCGAGATTGAAGATGCTGAATAGAGTAAGAATTCGAGATTTAACAAAGAGTTGCCTACAACTATCTCTATAGTTTGCCCTACACAAAAACCGCAAAGATCTCTTTTGCAACATGAAGACCTGATTCAGTAGTTGTTTACTACAGAATCCCCAAAATGCAATGCCATACCTTAGATGAGACTCTACTAGGGCAAAGTAAGTCGATCTAGCAGTGAATATATCGAGTTCATTGCTGACGATCCTGACAGCGAATGATCCTGAGCCAATTTTTTGCATAAAGATGTGATATGTTTCCTGAAATTCAATAACTTATTGTCAATATTCAGACCAAGAAATCTAGTGCGAAGCACTTCTTCTATATATCTTCTTTCCATCTAATAGCAAGTTGTCATAGCTGAATTTAAAATTAACAATTTTGGTCTTATCTACGTTGAAGGAGAGTTAATTAGAATCACACCACTGTTTGACCTTTGCTAAATCTAATGATATCATTTGTCTCAACTTATTATTTTTTTCATGCCATAGCAAAGTGGTATAATCCGCAAAAATTGTGAATGATCCTTCAATATCAACTGTGGCCCTAGAAGATATTATACTTCATTAAATATTTCCTATTGAAGGACCAATCTAGGAAAAAACTCCCCACTTATCCGTATGCAAAAAGCATTCAATAGTAACTGTACTTATCCAAATTCCTTTCTTGATATTTTCTCAATGTCGTTGTCAAGTTTCAAAACTTTGTTAAAAAAATGTATATCTCAACTCAGATTAATAGGTCACAATGTTCTGCTCTATTGTTTAAACTGTACTATGGGTTTAAAACATGTCACACTAGATTATTGAATCACATTTTTTTTACTGATATACTGATACTGTAGAAATAACTACGTTTACACTGTAACCCTATATTCGTATTACACTAAGAACATTTATTAGTATAGAAATAACTTGCAAATCACTTCATACTGGATGCTAGTTTTGGAACTTTGTTCAGTTAGCAACCTGAAATTGCAAATAAATAAAAAAATTAACATCTTGAAACGAAGAGTGTTATCAGGGACAGTTTGTACATGAAACTTGAAAGAGTTATCCTGGGAAGTGTTAAGCGGGATTCACAACCAAACTTTTTGCGTTTTGCTTTTTACGTTTCGCCTTCTGATTGGTGAAGCAAAATCTGCAATCGAACTGACGCAAAAGCGCATTCACAACAAAAACTATTTTGCCTCGTATTCAAGCATTGAAATGTATGTATTCAAGTACCTGAGCATAACCTATACTTTAATTGAAAATCAGATTTTCAATTTTTGTTTCCCGACTCTCCATGAGTCAGGAATTACATCCATGCAAACTGGAGGTGACAAAAATTGCATCTTCTTTTATTCAGATTTATTCCTACTTGAAAAGACAAATCCGTCCCAATATTGATAGAACGGATATTTTTCATTCAGTAGATCAAATCACTATCGAAGCAAATATAATATTGATAAAAAACATGTCAATAAAACTCCACCAGACCATCACATAACCTTCACATATTTCGCGTTACTCAATTCGCAACGCAAAAAGCTGAGAATTTTCAGCTTTTTGCGGCAGTTAGAGTCCAGATTCTGCTTCACCAATCAGAAGGCGAAACGTAAAAAGCAAAACGCAAAAAGTTTGGTTGTGAATCCCGCTTTAGAAGTGAGAATTCAAGTATGCGGACGAACTCATTCTGGCATTCTGGATTTGTGGGCATAGCCGAGGGTTCCTCGAATCCAAAAACGAAATGAGATAATTAAATATTCCCTCGAAAGAAACGAAATCGAAATAGTCCGGAGCGGTGCAGAGTATTGTAGCAACGCGACGGAAACTACCCGGAAGATATCTAATTAAAGAAGTTTCTCGAGGAAAAGCTGTCGGAAAACAAATTTATCAAGACCACAAAGATGCGGATGCAATTTTTGGGCTGAAGTGTTTACGGTACGCATTATGAGCATTTGCTCGAGTCCTCTCCACTCACAATTCCTCTGCGACTTAGGACTCGACAATAAGAATTGAATCTTGAGTGCGACTCGAAACAGTGTTTACTTAAAATTATAAACCATTCTTCAATTTGCTAGTGCCTGCGGCCATGAAACCGCGGAGCAACTTCAGATAATTCCTAATTACACAAGGGGTCTTCCCGAAAGAAACATCATATATGTGAACTGTTTCCTGATGGATTGAAATGCTCATCTTTACAACGATTTTCCAGAATATACTGGATGATAGTTACGCCCTGCAGTACTAAGTATGTAAATCTGAAACTTTCTATTAAGTATTTCAAAATCGATTTATTTCGATCCACAGTAAATGCTCAACAAGATTCCCGTAATTCACCAAACATGCAGTAATTTTTTTTTGTTTTTTGAGATTCTCTCTGAACGACCACTGTACAAATATTATAACAAAATGATCTTCACACGCTACTGAGTTCCTCTGAAATTATCTAATGACGGATAGTATCAAGAGGTGGGATGGATGAAAATATTACATAACTGTTTTTTTCGTATTTTCACTGATAGTACAACTAGAGCCTCAATTATTACTGAACATTTTTTTCAGGAACACGAATATTCCGAAAATTCTAAATTTTCTGAAAAATATTCGTGATATCAAGACAGAGTTTTCTGTTTTTAATTGAAGCTAAAGTGGAAAAAACTCCAGTAAGGATTATGCCAGATAAAAAACAAAATCACGCGAAATAATAATAAGGTAGCTGGTAAAAGTTGTTAGCTAAGTTATTGGGGATTGGGGTAGCTACATATTAATTCTTCAAGTCTTTGATCCTACAGTTGAAATATTTCCATGTATTAATGGAGCACTCTGTATGCCTTTTTTTACGGAGAAGCGTTTGCAGATGGATGATGTGTATACGAAAAGTACGAGGTTCTATAAAATATTTTTTTTTTATAATGATGTTCTAGATATCACTTCTTGACTTGACTATTTAGGGGCGAGATTGCCCTAAATTCATCAATTTTGAGCTTCATATATTATACAGATACATATTATTATGAATCCAGTGGCGTTGTCAGAATTTAGCAAATTTTCCAGTTAATGACATATTTTTGAAATTTCAATCTCTCATAAATTTTTTATTGATGAATGGATTTCGAAGAATAGTAATAAACCGAATCCAGTGATGTAGTCAGAATTTCGAGTAGAAATCTAAATCGATGAACGCATTTCAACGTTATTTTGAGATAAGTAATTTCGAATACTCTTGAGTCCATAGTCGTGTAATCAGATTTTTTTTAAAAAGTCGACAATTATTTATTAAATTGAAATAATATAATAGTTGGCCCTGGAGTTCAAGTCAAGATGAGCTGTACGAAACAGAAAAGATATTCGAATATCATTGACACCGTGAGTGTTATGAAAAGTATTGATGTAATCCTAGCTACTTTGGAAAATCCTGAAAATATGAATATCAGAATAAACAACATAATCGGTGAAGAAATGTCAGATCCTAAGGGGAATTTTTCTAAATACAAGCCTTATGCTCAATTCAGGATGTAAATTTCCATCTCTTGTTTGTTGTTTACGCCATAATAGCATTACCATAAGTTCGATGTTTGTGGAAATGAAAATACATGTTTTGTTTGTGTCTAAGAATTGAAACTTATAGTGACCTTTATGTTTCAACATTTTCATATCTGCCAGAGTTTTTCAATATGGGTTATGCTCCACACGAGGCAGGAAGTTTGTACGTTTTTATTGGCACGAAGGCTGAGAGCTAGAAAATCAGTAGCTACTTTCTTATGTGCAGTATGCTCTGATATAAAGGTAGGTATTGCCTTTGTCTATACACGCAAAATATTATTCTACAATTTTCTTATGAGCTTTTATATTTAATATTCTTATGGGCTCCACCATTCAACGAATAATTACATCTTTCAAATAAAAGAGTTATAGGGTTTCATGAGATTATAATATTGAAACAAAAAGTTTCCGAATCTTCACCATATAGCGTAATCTACGCGTATATTCCGTTGTAAAAATGCTCAAGCTCGATTTATAAACTCCGCTGCCGTAGCTACATTTGATGCTGCAGTTACTGTTCGTAGATGTAATCTGCTGAATATAAACATCTGTTCATGAACTCTGCAGCTGACGCAGGTGCCGTCGGATATCTCCTCAATAAAATTTTGGAACCGCAGCGTCAACGGTAGCTACAGCAGCGGAGTTTATAAATCGAGCTTTCTGATACAATGACACCGAGTGATTAGATCAACTTTGAAATTCAGATTTGTTTATTGACCGATTTCGCTAGAATGACAAAACTTATCCGAGAAATCTCAATTGATGGATAATAGGAATAACTGAATGTTATCTGCTCCAATTAGGAGAAATATCATGGTACGATGAGTAACATTCAAATACAGAATAGATACGTGCCTACTGCTCACAATATACCTACTTTTTATTACCTTCATTTATTTGTTTGGAGTTTGAAATAGTTAGTGAAAAAGTACACAAACTGCGTTATCTGGAGGACAGATTTTGTGTGTGATAATTCAATGCATACAGACTTAGTTTTCTGAACAATTCAAACAATCGAATATCAAGGTGACAAATGTGCTCAACGACTTATACAATAGATACATTTATAAGTATACAAGTACATATTATACGAGAGACAATAATTATTATTGTCTGATGAAGATAAGTATCGAAACGAAAAATAGCACGGAAAATAATGTTCAAATTGCGCATTCAGTGAGGGAAATCACAAGAATTCGCTAAAACTAGTGCATTAAGCTGATCCAAATGTTAACATATGAACCCTAATGTCAATACCACAATGTCTGTGTTATATACATATAGTAAGCATAATTTTTTCAGCGTGGCAATTCATCATGTATGTAGTATGGAAAACTGCTCGCTCTCTCACCTTTCACTCACCCTCATTCATTCATTCACTCATTCATTTCTCTCATCCTGGCATCGAAAACTAGTTCATTTGCCACAGAATTTTTGTATGCATATTTTTTGAATGTATGTAAAGACAGAACACGCTACACCCAGTCGCCTCGCCTTTTTTGTTATTACTGACGGGCCTGGGAATCGAACCCACGACCGTGATGGACTTCCATTATAATCATCGCGCTTTGCGCTCATCGCCACCACGGCGACTGGAAAACTGCTCAAGTTGTACCATGTGACAATGTATTGCTGAAGGGTTTTGAAACATCCATAGGATCAATCCCTATTCGTCCATCAATCTGCAAACATTCTGACCCGGGTTCAAATCCCGCGGTGGCTATTGGAAATATTTACCGAACATTCTTGGTACCTAATAGATTTCAATCCTTCGGACAATCAACGATAACCAGCCGAGTAGTGCTTCGGATGACACTTAAAAAGCTAAGGTCTCGATGAGACTTCGAGGGTTGCTTTGCAACTAAGTTGGCGGTTAAAACAATTTTCAAACTCTTTTCAAACACATTATATGAATCGATGAATCAAAATCCACCAGAAAAGTAATGATAAATAGAAGAAATCTACATTACTGGGCCGAACATTATGTATCCACATTCAGTACCTATTTATTTATGATATTTTCAAAATTGATTCGCATTCAAAATGTTTTCTATATGATCATGATCATAAAATGGAATCTGAGGTTTATAACAAGATTCATAGAATGCAGGAATATATTATATACCATATACTTGTGAGGATTGTTCCAGGTTATGTTCATTTTGTGATGTTTCATCAACTGTGTGAGCTGTGCCATTATTCTAATTTTATTTCGTTCATTTGGGGCAAGTTCAGATATCTCAATAACATTCTAGTTTATATTGCTATAGCCTAATCTTCGAGATAATCTGTCAATAAAGTGCTAAATACTTATAGCTTACACTCTTACAGTGTTTTTTAGAACCTTCAAAGGACAACAGAATTCGGATTATATAATAAAAGTTAAAAAAAATCTTTCTATCTGAAATTCTCAGTATGTCTGATGGGTATAGAAAGCCAATTTGATTCAACATGTTGAGTATAATATTTTTTTCACTTAAGTACCAGAAACATTGGTGGATATATGTACAAAAATTGATACCTTACTAAATGCATTGAATAACATATTTTTCATTCCTAACTTGTATCATAACTTTTTAACGTTTTAACAACCAACAGGTCATATAATATATCATAACGAGCGACCTTGAATTGTTTATAAATATTTATCGAAAATAAACAACAATTGTTGAATGTGAATAATGTCGAAGCCTCACATATCACTTTCACTAAAATACTCATTACTTCTTCGAATCAGTAGCGTAGTTCAACAATTATAGTTATCATTTGATATATCTAGAATCGCATATAGACCTCCATCAATTCAATAATGAAATGAACAAGTGAATTCTGGTATAGTACTATTACTATACTATCATGAATGGAAGAAATTATATTTCAAAGAAGCTATGGATTTTCTTTATGATAACTTTTATGGCCAAGAAAAAGGTCAGATTTTGAACAAAACCTGGAAAATGAATCGTTGACGAATATTCAACAATATATATATTTCTCCCATCCTATTATATCAAAATAATTTCTGGAACTGAGAAAGCATTTTTGAAACCCAACAAAAAACGCAAAAATATTACTCAAGGTTGCAACAATGCGCATGTATCCTTAACATTTTTGGTATTATTATTAAAAAATCATATAACTAGACAAAGTAGAAATGATAGATGTTAAAAACACTATATTCTGAAATCACGTAAAGCATTTATAACGACAGTTCATATAATACTCCGGTCACTATAGACATTTGAAATAACAAAAATTCCTGGAATGCCAAATATTGGTGGAGAGCTGGGGTTTATCATTACGAATAAAGTTTCAAAAATCCCCATCGATCCTATGTGTGCTTCAAAAGTTATTCGGGGTCAATGGTGAAAATTTTAGGTTTTTTTGATTTTTTTCGAAAACTAAGTTTTATTGAAAAATACCTCAATCCAAAGTTGTAAATCTTGAATAGCAATATCAAAAATCAATATCAATCCTAAGGTAATATCTACAACTTGACGGGTACTGTTCCCTTGTATTATCATGAAATTGTCATGACAGTTAGTGGAGTAGGCCTACAGGGTGGCTAGGAAATGTGTACATATCATGTATAATGTGACTCTTAGAATCGCAATATCTCACGAATGGTAACTCTTAGGAAAACATTTATGAGAACCATTTTTGTAGAGAATTTCAAGATCTAGAACTTTGATTTGAAATTTTTTCAGATAAAACACCGTTTTCGAAAAAAATCAAAAGGATCGATGGGGATTTTTGAAACTTTATTTGTAATGGTAAACCCCAGCTCTCTACAAATATTTGGCTTTACGAGAATTTTTGTTATTTGACCACTATTTTTATGTCTGAATTGACCGGATTATAATTTCTGAAGAATTTATACATCAGATGATGAATTAGGGAGTCTAATAAAGTTGGGATGGGAAAACGTTTCCAAGATGATAACATTTGAAATTTGCCACTACAATGTGAACTTTTATTTCGACGACGCTTTGAATCTCATGTTATAAAACCCATCGTATAGAATATTGTTCTAAATTCAATAGCAAACATTCCATATTTTTCATTACGTAAGAATAAATGACGAATTACCATAATCCTTCGTGTTTAGATTTAGTCAAGTGTAAACATTTCCTTTCTTACTCTAACTTCATGATCTCATCAAATATTCAGCTCAAAGTTTAGGGAGAATCCGCGTGGAAATTTTGGGATAGAAAAAACTTTTGAATAATGGTGTTATTCTGAATATCATGTTTTTTGCACTGCATCCTGGCTTTCTTTCTGTACATCCGTTCTTCTTAAGGGAAAACTCGGCTTGTTTAGAGTAAAGAAAAAATGCCCAGTACTCAACTTGAACAGTTTGCCTTTACACCTACAACGTCATTTTCTTCAAGAATAATGATGGATGATGGCTGGCAATATCAACTAGATCTGGTATTTTCGGTGAATATGGGTGAATTGAATACAATCTAATTGAATCTTGGTGAATATTTATACAATACCTAACTCAAAAGTAATTTCTTTTGGCATTCGATGGAACCTCAATCCAAAGTTTCTAAATTGCCATTATTTTTATAAAGGTCAAGGGCAATTATTTTAGTCTAGCATAGCCTAGCGAGAAAGTTGGAAAACTTCTGTATCCGATATTGTTATTTGAAATGAATGAACCATTTGTATTCCTGGAAGCCATAAGGGCATTGGTAGTGTCAAAACTACTATCGAATGTTGTGTTCGTATGTATTTTCTATAATTAGCTTGGCTTATGACATGAAATGATAGGAAATATAAGGAGATATATTACTCACACTGTATCTGGAATATCTGATTGCCCCTGGCCAAGAACTAGTAGCGGTAGAAAAATGATTTTTTGATGTCCAGCCAACTGCACTCTCAAATGGAACGTCTCCAATATGCCCCTGAAAAAATATGAATAGAAATACAGAAAATATCAAAAAATATATTTTGGCGGTTATACAATTCGTAACTATTTTTCCGTCAAATTTATTTTATCAGTGTGAAAATGAGCAGGCTCTGGTGCAGGTGTATACAGCAGGACAGAGATGTCTATCTGCCTATGCAACCGTATTCCGTATTTCAGACAGAAATCCATACCACTAATTTAAGTGTGAATGTGAATATTATAAAACTTACAACCAATACAATACAAGTTTCTTTGATACATCGATGTGCGATGATAATCAGGCTGCAAGAGATTTCTATGACCGGTGTTGTAGCAGTGATTGTTATCCCTTGCAAACTTATTTTTATTCTTATAGATATAAGTGCAAGCTTCCAGTATATATAGACTGTGAACTGTTAAAATACCGAGAGTTATAAAGTATTGACGACAAGTGTAAGCAAGACATTTTTGCTGCAGTGGTCTTTCATATACTTTATGCTGTAGCAATTACTTCTCAGCTTATAAGAGAATATAGTTCTGCATGACTTGCCCCTCGACTTGCTCATTGCAGATGTTTGTCCAAAATTACTCCCAGAAGTTTCACCTCATCACTACAAGTTATTTATTTTTCTGTATCTTTGAATAACACCGGTGATCTTTGTTCGGAACGCCCAAAAAATACTGTGACTGTTTTGTTGTGTTTCAATAACAGACAATTCTTTTCAGACCACCGAATTATATCTTCATACATCTTCTCAGTTTTACTCAGTAGCATGTCTATGCTTTTTTCAAAAATTAATAAATTATACTATTTTTGTATCTCGGTTCTTTTTCATTAGGTTGATTATATCATTTGCAAATATATTGAACAATAAAGGTCCCAATACAGATCCTTGAGGTACACCTTGATTTATTTATAGTACATAAATATATACAGTGTGGAAACTACTTATGCAAGAAAGTTATTTCAGAAATGCTTGAACAAATCAATTTTTTCTCCAAATTGACCTCATTTGAACTACCATTGAAATATACAGGGTGACCCACTTCTCTGCAGCACAAAAAAGGTGTTGTTTTCAAATTGATCACCTTGTAGCTTTTCATATATGGAATCTACCTGGTGAGCTGATTTCAACGAACTATAATACTTGTGGTATGTCATTTATTTAATGAATTACCCCAAAATATGTCGTTATTAACAATAGATATTTCTCATGACGAATAGTTCATATCTTCCTGTTGAATTTTAATGGCGAATTTCCACATTTCTCCATATGTAAAGTGTCACCTTGAAAATAATAGGTGACAATCATTCAAACATCTTTTTGGATTGTACTCTTCCCACAATATAATTATTCATGTATACAGAGTGAGCCATTGAAAATGAAACAACAGTTTTGTGGTAGATATAGAATCTGATTGACTTGTGGAAACGCAGTTGCTGACGTATATCAAAAATTAACTTATCTTCGGTTGAACGACATTAGAACACATTATATTAGCTTCATTCGAAGATTTATATTGTTCGAAATAAAAATTAATCAAATCAAAATATGTATCGACTTCAAATATTCTTTTTTAAATATTTTATTACCAGCTTTTTTCATGTATTTTTCAGGTTCATGTTGTCCTCTTCACTTCCTCACTCATTATTATTTTTTTCATCTCCTTCTCTATTATTTTTCACAACTCGTGCATTGGATTTCTTAGGATTCAAATCTTCATACATTAGACGATGGAAGTTCAAAACTCAACCAAGGAATCCTTCTGAGAACTTCAGTTTCTATCATCAGGGAATGCTAAATTAAAGTTGATCATCGTAAATGACAATTGAATATTACAAAGTTGTTATCAAATAAATAAAATATTGGAAAACAAACCATGGACACCATGGTAATTAAAACGCGAAAAAATCTATTGAACGTTCAAAAAGCTAGTCAAAAATAGAAATAGCGAATGTTACACATTCTTCGAATGATTTTTAATAATTATTCATACATATGGTACATCAGATTACAACTTTGTAACCATCAACGTCAACTAAATTGGGAGTACGTACGTCATAAACCTCGTCATAAACTATTCAAGTTCCATAGCGACATACCAAATTACCTAGAAAAAATTAAAAACCCTCTCAACTCGAATATAGAAAGACAACTCAAAAAACAAAAAAACCTTGTTGAAAAAAAACGTAAACAATTAAAACAAAATTATTTTGAAAAAAAATGGAATGAAACTGGTACAAATTCCAAAAAACAATGGAAACTCATTAATAGTCTAATAAAAGGCAACAATAAAAAAGATTCACAGATAACTAATATTGAGGTAGAAGGCCACATCTTGGACACTGAAGAAGATATTGCTGAACAGTTCAACAAATATTTTGTTAATATTGGACAAACAATTATAGATGATATGAATACACAAACAGAAACTCTTGCTGATTTCGAGGAAATCTATAGTAATAACTCAATGTATCTCACAAAAACGAATGCACAAGAAGTTGAAAAGACATTACATGAACTGAATACAAATTCTGCACCTGGCTATGATAATGTAAACACCAAAGATCTATTAACACTCAAAGAGTACCTTATACCTATTATTGTTAAGCTAATAAATGAAACTCTTATGCAAGGTATTTTTCCAGATATCCTTAAGATCAGCAAAGTTAAACCAATTCATAAAAATGGGCCAAAAAATAAAACTGATAACTATAGACCCATTTCTGTGATATGTACCATATCAAAAATTATAGAAGTAATCATAAAAAAACGTATAGTTAAGTATATTACTAATTTCGTTGAATTTGATAAATATCAGTATGGATTTCAGGAACATAGCAATACTATGAGCGCCACAATGGACTTTGTCAATTACATCTCCTCTGCCCTGGATGATAAAAATTATGTAGTAACAGTCTTTGTTGATTTACGGAAAGCTTTTGATGTAGTGGACCACACTATTTTACTAAAAAAATTAGAAAACATGGGAATAAGAGGAAGAGTCCACTCTCTCATAAAAACATATCTCCTAAACAGGCAACAGTTCACAGTGGTAAATAGGACATCTAGTCAAACTGAGGATACAAAATCGGGAGTACCACAGGGTTCAGTATTGGGACCTCTTTTATATACCTTACATGTCTTATCATTGAGAACTGCTGAACTTCTAGGTAGGTATTTCAAGTTTGCTGATGATACTGTTTTGGTATATAAAGGCAGAGACATAACACAGTTACAAATAACGGTTAACAAAGATTTAGAACAATATCATGCATGGCTAATAAAAAATAGACTGCAACTTAATATAAGTAAAACAACATATATGATTTTTACACAAAAAAATAAAACTACACAAAATATCAAAATAGAAATAGGAGGAGAGGTAATTGACAGGGTTCGAAAAGCAAAATACCTTGGACTTATATTAGACGAGAAGCTGAATTGGAGTGAACACATCAAACACATAGAAAACAAAATATCACCCATGGTTGGAGCCATTTACCGATGTAGAGATTACATAAGAACATCTGGCTTATATCAAATTTACAATGCATATTTTCTGTCCATATTCAGATACTTAATACCATTATGGGGAACAAGTGGAATAACTATGTTCAAAAAAATTGAAACATTACAAAATAGAGTCGTAAAGATCTTATTCAAATTTCAGTATAATACATCAGCACAAACAATATACGATCAAACTAATATCTTACCTATTGCTACCATATTACAAATTGAACAAAGTAAATATATATACAATATAATCAACGAAAATCTTAAATGTAATACACCTTTCAACTTCGTGAATCAACAACACAATTATAATACACGTACACGAGAAAACATCTTCTTAGAGCCAGTAAGAACAAATATAGGCCTCAAAAACCCCATAACACAGAGCATGGAAACCTATAACTCCTTACCAAAAATCATAACTGACAGTGCAAACATAAATTTATTTAAAAGTAGAATTCAAAATTTATACACAAATAAACTTTGAGCAAAAAAAAAATATATAAATATATATAATGTACTTTTCGTTCTCTAGACTGAAAATACGTTAGAGATCTTATTTTTTATTTTTATATTTTTATATCTATTTAGGTATGTAAATCAAGGTGAAAAATTATTTTTTGCAAATTAAGGTGAAAATTGTAGATGGATTTTGTAAGTTTTTTTTTTGTTTAAATACTGTTTCCGAGACCAGCAAATTTGCTGCTTTGGATGATTTTTGTTCAATGTAATGCACTAATTCGAATTTCTTTAATTTCTTGAATGTACATATATTGTTATTAGGCATTATATATGAATAAAGTACTTGAAAAAAAAAAATTTGAAACCCGTGTTATCAAAAAAATAGAGTTTTGTGTCTGACATATATATATATATATTGTTTATGGAAGTTTATTGTAAATACCATAAATACCTCGAATCGATTATTTTATAATATGATATATAGTATAAATTATAAAATTATATTGGTTGACTTAGTTATAATTCCGAACGAGATTCAAATACATATTTGGACCACCTGTTATGGAATTCTTCACGGGATTGATTTGTTTTGATAGCATCAATGGTGAAATTGTGTTTGAAGAGATATATCGCTCTCTTATCGCTCTCTTATCGAACAAGTTCACCCTGCATGGAACCCAGGTATTTAATTACCAAACAAATTATTTATGTCATTTGTAGAGAATTAAACAGTATGCCCTTCGATAAAAGGTTGATTTATCAGAATAATCGATATAGAATACTATCCATCTTTCAATTATTGTAGCCATAGATAAACTTTTGGATAAGAGCAGATAATCGATATGCCGCTGATCAACTAATCTTAATGGTCATAAGCCCATAGGTTAAATCGCATTAGGGCATTATTATTGATATTGATCCCGAGATACAAGGTCAATATTCAAATTATATATTTTTCAAGTTTTCGCAGACAAGTCTAGACTTTTTCGATTTCAAATTTATTGCTCAAATAATTTGAAAAAATATTTTTTTTATATATATAATGTCTCACTTTTCCTGGAAGCACCCCCGTTATTTCCGTAGTTATCGAGGCAGAATTCTGGAACACGTAAGAATGATGGAAATGCTGAAAATGCTCCCACCGGAATAATATGGTATTGGCGAAAAATACAGCCCGCTAATTGCGATGGACACATTTTCATTGTAAATCATGTTAGGGGTAAAAGGCTCGGAATATCCTCGGTATCATGATCAGGACCCCAATACATCTTTTACCCACAAGAATTTCAATCCTGAAAAGTCCTCACTTTCTATGTTACGTTATTTTCGGTAATTTTCGTCATAAAGAATTTAAATTCAACCTTAGAGAAGCAATTCTGCGAAGTTCTGACATTCACAATAGTAATTTACGTAACAAGTCCGGAAAATACTGTTTTTTTGGATGAGTGGACAAAATTCTAGGACGAGCGTAGCGAGTCCTGGAAGTCTGCGAGTCCAAAAAAACTGTTTTCGGGCGTGTTGCGTACACAATTTTTTCGACAACCGTGTAGAATAACAAATCAAAGAAACACATTTCTTTCAAAAATTGAAATGTTAGCTAATTTTATGTCAGATAGCTGTCAGTCGTTATTTTGCTGCTATGGTAATGATCAACTGCATTTATCAAAACCATACTACCAAGATTTTCATATTTACAATGACAACAACGATGTGATTCTTCCCGGCCTAGTCCGGGAAGTACGTACTTCCCGGACTAGGCCGGAAAAATGCCACTTTCTCAAAAAAAAAAATCGTCTGGAAAGTACGTACTTTCCGGACGGTTGCCGAAAAATGTCATTCTCTGAGTTGGACATCTCTTTGAGGTGATATCTCAAAGGGCAGTGTCCAGTGACTGGAATTGTCTGTGCGCTTTCCTCTGGCAAGGCATTCTGCTGTCTCGTTGCCGCTAACTCTCTTGGGCTAGATTTAGCACTAACACTAGTGTTACTGACAACTGGGTTTGATTATTTAAAACACCTATGGGAAAGGTCACATAACACCTACATTGGTGAATAATATGCCGGTGTTTACTTGCCTCAGGGGACACCAGGCGGTGTTAGCTGGTGTATATATTTTTTTCACTGTGCAGCAGTACTTCTATACTTGAGGTTGGGATGTGATCAAGGGACTTCGAGAACCTGAAACTCATGCCTGTAACACCCACTCCAGACCCTCATGAAATAAATGCGTCCTGCCATCGAAATGGGGTTTGTTCCAACTTGATATTGCATCACACGCCAAGAATCACCACCAGGTTCAAATGCATTTATAATTAGCGGAAAAGATGTGCTCCTCGCATATCATCGCTATGATGGCGATACAGTCAACAGGTGAATATAGCGGCATTTATTGATAATAAACGTCACTTACAGAATCATAATTACCACATGCTGTTCAACAATTCGCTATACATGTTGCTTTGAGGTGATTTATCGCTAATCGTCATTGAAATTGGACAGGGCTCTTCTTCAATTAAAAAATGGAAAGAAAACAATTGATGTGTTGGAGATGAATTGTATTAATTGTGATGACGAAATGTGATCGATAATTCAATTAGTTTTGTATACGATAGTCAATTCTGGGCAGACTGTTTTGGCATGCTCAATCGTCAACAAAGCCAAGGCAGTCCACAAAACCTATAGCATTTCTCTTTCACGCCAAGAAATCAAATTATCATCTTACGTTTTTAAATATCATCGATCATGTAGGTATTGCGCTCTCAGTATCACCTATATCGACAGATATATTGTTAACGATGGTATTATTATCAAGATATCCAAGTGATAGTATTATTATTGAATTACCTTGTATTCGAGTATGTCGATAACCGTTAGAATTATTAAGTAACTATATCGGTTGATCATGAATCATATTGTTAATCATGCACAGATATAATATGTCCAGAGAGGGGCAGTTATACGAAAGAGGTTGAATGGATAGCATCAAGAGCAATATACGTGTTTATTGTTAAGACCCTAACAATGTATTTGTTTGGTCAAGTGTTTTCGAATTTTATTGGACTGATTTTCAGAACTTACAAATCAATTGGATTGTAAAAAAATAGTTTTCAGTGACACTAGTTCAATACAATACATCCATTTTGGGTATATACGACAGGTTGTTTATAAAAACGAACATTCTAGAGTCTCTATACGTGAGTTGAACTATTCATCGTTTTTAAATCGATCTGGTGTTATCTTCACATTTATGTTATACCTAGGAATAATTCCAACAAATCAATTATTATGATGTCACTTTGGAGTTTCGTTCAGTTCTTAGTAATGAACATAAGGTATATCGGCTCGATCGAAAATTGGTAATTTTGCCATATAGCTTCCTGGTTCGTTCGACAATAATTCCATGTAATCATTTTGAAATTTCTTATTTCACAAAGCCCATCAAAAGAACGAACATTAAGTGTATCAAATTTTTCGAAAAAATTTGTAATTTTGCAATAGCTCCCCGGGTTCGTTCGAAAATAAGGTACCTGTGAAATTCCATGTAATTATTTTGGAACCTATTATTTCACAAAACCAATCAATAATCAACGATAAGCCTGAATATTCAGGCTTGAATAAATTCTAGATTATCAGTTCCGTACTCAAATGTGACGCATTGAAACACCTCGTACACTGTGGAGCGTACCTTCCTAATATATATATAATAAAGGATACAAGTTATCACTTGTCGACATTTCCAAGAGTTTGTTTAAAGATACTCCACCGATACGGTGTATAAATGTTTTGAAAGACATTTCAAAACATGTGATTTAACTTCTCAATAATTCACTTTCGGACAATGGGTTGAGTCAGTTCTGGCAACAGTTCTGGCAATAATTTTTCTCTCCGAACGTCAGAAAATGTTGGCGTTGTCACTACCGGCGTGACTTAATGTCTCAATTATTAAGCTCAATTTATAAACTCCGCTGCCGTAGCTACAGTTAACGCTGCCGTTCCAAAATGTATTGAGAAGATATCCGACGGCACCTGCATCAGCTGCGGAATTAACTTTTATTTTTAGCACATTCCATCTACGAAGAGTAACTGGAGCGTCAACTGTAGCTACGGCAGCGGAGTTTATAAATTGAGCTTTATTGTGAACTCCTTGGAGAAACTGAAGGTGGGAGTCGCAATGGAAATTTTCAACCGTAATCAGCGACTCGCCAACAGTGAACGAATGATTTGAGGACATAAATCGAATGATCAATATGTGACCTCATCGGCCTCCTTCATACATTTGTCATCCGCGATATCAATTTCGAGAATAGGAAACTTGAAAAAAGTACAGAAATAAACAGAACTCCTGCCTACAAACCGGAACAAAATATGTCTCATCCGATAGAATAACTATCAACGTGGGTGTTCCACAAAGATCTGTTTAAGCACCAAAGTTGTTTATGCCACACATCAACGACCTGTGAAAGGTGACCTTCTGTCCTGTCTACAGCTTTGCGGATGATAGTACACTTCATACTTCCTCCTCCTTCAGAGCCTCTATATCAACCAAAGAAGCCAGAGGTGCAAGGCAAGCAAGACAGATCGACCCTGTGGATGAAGGTCTGGTTCAAATTTTGACATGGGGATCTGAATATAATCTTGAATATATAGAGTTTGATGTGACGAAAAACTCAAGTTTGTGTTTGCCCAATATTGAAAAGTGTGTTTGAAAAGTGTTTTTAACCGCCAACTTAGTTGCAAAGCAACCCTCGAAGTCTCATTGAGACTTATGAACCATCAACAATACCTTTCCATTGGATGTTCCAATTCATGAGGTCTATTTTCTTTCCCCCTCAAAGTGTTGAAGTTATGCCTGCGTAATAATCAATAACGAACAGAATAACTTCGCAAAAAACGCTATAGACCATTGTCTACTTTCCAAATCCAGTAAATCTAATATCTTGCTCTTTGGGCCAAAATCCGAACGAACAGAAGTGTTAACATTTGTTCATATATCAATTAACGGTGAAAGAATTTAACTTGTAGAGGAAGCTAAAAATCTTGGTGTTATTCTCGGTCACACCCTAAGATTTGAAAATAATGTTGATGATATTTTGCGACGTGCATATTTTTCATTGAAATATATTTTTTATGGTGTCAAGCAATGTCTTCCTCTAACATAAAATAGTCTGAGTGAAACTCTCGACTTATCACATTTCAATTATTCCAATTGTGTTTTGTGGCTTACTATTATTATTTTATTTCTTCGTTACGAGAGAAGCTTCACACTCCAATAGCTTTTTATAATCCATGCACAAAGCACATATTGCACTTTTGTCATGGAATCTTGTTCATGTAATTTTTTGTCAGCTCTCTAAACTTCGCATTTCGTCTTGTCAGTTATCCAGCACTTACAAAATCATCGACCTCGCTAGAAGATTGCAGAAAATAAAACGAACTCTTCCTTTTCTATTATGGATACGTTTAACTATGGCATTGTCGATCTAAATGATCACCTAGTAGACGGTATAATATTGTCTGCTCACTGGAAAAAGTGACGTCACTTTCTCCGTGAGGCAGATGAATCTTCTCATAATAACCGTGAACTATTTTGAACTTGAAATGTCATACTGGGCATAATGTTAATAAAAACGTTTTTTATTAACATTTTGAATAACCCGCTCCTTTTAGCACAGCGAAGCTTCTGTTTCAAGCACAGAATTATTCGATTCATTAATTCATTGATCAGAATGTCAGGAAGTCAGGAAATAGAAAAAAGAATCGTCAGTCAGTGTCAGTGATGTGACTGTGAAAAATGTGTAATGTCACAAAATAGAGATTGTTCAATGTGTTCAAAATCGAGAAACTAAAAATGCGAGTCAGGTGAATAAAGTATATGGCATATCAATTGTACGATAGTTAATACAATTTTAATAACTCACGTTGAGTTGTATTGCTCCACGCATATTTCATACCCACTAAAGAAAGCACACAAAACTTAGTCCTTCTTTAAACTAACACACCACACACACTTACACTCATTTATTTTCAACAATTTTCAGCAGAATACACTAGTATATTTGAAAAGATTCAAAAAAATTTACCAAACCCATCGAGAACCGAGCATGACGGGAGCTGAACTTTTTGACAGTGTCAAGTTGACAGCTCAAAGTCTCGTGCTCGTGTTTTCGAAGAACGATACATGTTTTCAAAAATATTAATTTTTTTCGCTTTAAGTGTTGAAAATAAATATTAGTAAGCGTGTGTGGTGTTTTAGTTGAAAGAAGGACGAATTTTGTGTTCTTAGTAGAAGAAATTCATGATGTCAAATGGTGTATTTACGAAACTAGCGTTTCGAATTCTTGTTCTGGAGGCCAATATACGTGAGTACCACCAAAAACTTTCCTTGGAATGCCTTATTATTGTTCCCAAAAACTGGAATTGGACCTATTTGACTAAAAATATGTATAGAAGTAAAAATATGTCAGATTATGATAGATATATGATACGTGCTAAAGTTAGAAAAAAAAAACATAACCTCAACCTAAAATTGGATAGCTGCCGGAGAAAAAACTAAAAAAAATGAGCATCGAACGACTTCTATAAAGTAGCGACCTCAACTTGGCAGATGTTTGGGACTTGAGTGAACAGACAATATTATAGTTCCAGCCTATACTAGGTTTCCATTCAGAAAGACAATGACTATGGCCGTTGCTCATCGGAAATCATTCCATCACGAACGATTTCTAGCAGGTTGAGCAGACGGGAACAGACGTATAGTTATACTCGAGAACTGCCAAAATTCTCAGAATTATTAATTTCTTCATCAAATGGAAAATAAGTTTAGAAATTCACTTCCCAGTGAGGTATTTTCCGAACTTTCAAGAAACATTCCGAAACCCATTTACTCAGAGCCAATATTTTTCTCAAGATTTTTCTACTGGCTTGCACCATATTCCACGAACATTATAGTATCAGGAAAAAAAGACAAGTTCGTCTCTCGATAGAACAGCTACTGTATTCATTATATTTATAGTCGACTTTATAAAAAGAAGTGATTTCCCAAACTTTTTCAGATGAGCTTCATCCCATAAGTTTATTCATTTATAGGGAAAAGCGAATTGTTCAGTATAGCCAGCAGAAATGAGCCCGTTAAAAGCAGCGGAGCGATATTTTGCTTTTATTTTCCTATTATGAGGGGATTAAGCAACCCCTATTGACCTTGGTAGGGAGCATTGGAGTTTAGGAACTGCGGAAATCTACCGGAATTGTTTGGTCACTTTTTGATCTCCCCGCAATTTTCTCCGGCTCTCGCCAATAAGAAAAAACGCCTAATGTTTTCCGTCTGATCCACCCCTTTGCTGATTAAGTGTGTTGGGGGTGGTTTTTCGCGGCTTCACAAAGATCTTTGTCGTCGTCAGCGTTTCGGCGTAATGAGATACGAAGAAACGATTCACAATAAATGGGAGTTATACGCTGTCAGTCATCAGGGTCCCTCTTGTTTTGTGTTTGCCAGCTGGATATCGATGTTGCCATATTGGGTTCATTCAAATATCACGGAAGATCACTGCCTAGACTTCATCACGCACCAGAATGGTTCATTTGGTGTACTGAGATTATGAAAGTAATTCATTTGTTGATGATTTAGAAGTTATTTTCATTTCAACGTTGAGACATTTTTGTATCTTGCCTCTTTTTGGCTCAACGCCAAAATGTTGACAGATTTCATCATCTCCTTGACAGTTTTCCCAATTATTTTGTATCCATAGCCTTCTTGATATTTTAAAAGTATGCAATTATAACGCTCGTAATCTTATAAACACATTTTTATTTAAACTTTTGTTTAAAAAACAATAGAGACTTCCGGTTTGCGGCATTCTTTTCTAAATCTATTGCAGAATATGACACTTTATTAAAAAATATGACATTACATTTAAAATTTCTAAGAAATCATCAATAGTTGGTAAAAATTACGAAAAGCGACATCTGGCGGTTTGTTGAGGAATTTGCCAAAATATTTAAAATCGTATTCTTATTCTACCTTGAATTACCTATCAAACGATCAAAATTTTATTTAAATCGGATAAGACAAACCGAAGTTATGGTGATTTTTGTATTACCGTTTTTCTTTTGTTTTTGTTGTCGTTGTTTGAAGAGTTAGAAGAAAAAGTGTTCTACAAAAGTTTTAGGTATTGACTAGGAGATGCAGAATACATTAAAACATATATGCGTTTGTATTTGACTTTTTTGAGAAAAAGGAATTTTTAAATTTTCAATCTGTATTACGCCACCTAGCGGTCATTTTAGGAACTTAAAAATATTTGAGTTGAATTTTTCTTGACTGCTTTACATGAGATAGTTTTTTTTTTTCTAAAACTGTGGGACCAATAGTTTCTGGGATAAATCCGGTCGATAGGCTTAATGGGACACCCGGTATATATATAGAACCTACCGAGGCTTGATTTTTCCATATAGATTATTGAATAACTGTGTTGACTCTCCCGAACTCCATTAAATAAACTTTTATGTACCTGACCATAGGACGCGCCCCAGAAGCCCTACATTTTCTAGCAACACCACAAATACACTAGATTCAATATGTCAATTATATAATAAATATAACCGAGTATATGATTTAGATATATCCAGGTCAAGTCTCAGATCATTTAGAAGCGACGTTTTCAAAATAGCATGTCTTGGTATACTGAACCCCCTCAATCCTCCCTTTGTGGTATGTGGATATCATTAACATGTGATGTAATTAAGGAATGCTATCGAAACAGAAACATGTAATTAGGGTAACCTGTATGTTTCTGAATATATAAATAAATAAATACTATTTGCGAACGGGAATTGCTCATTTTGACAGGATTTATTACCCTGCCCCCTCGCCATGACCACAAACTTTGAACGACTAGTTATCATTCCTTGTGTTATAAACAGACTGAATAAATATCAGTATCTTTTTTTTGGGTCATGCGTACACTATCTAGAATAAAGATGCAAGTTGAATACAAAATTGAGAACTGTTTGCCCAAAACAAACTGCATATCCCAATAGTGATTCAGAGCAAAATATACTGCTCTTGAGCTACAGATGTACTCATATAAGATTACCCTCACAGGTCCTCACAGCAAAACCATGATTGAACGAAAGACTGTCATCCACATTGGTCCTGAAAACTCAGCTGATGATCCAGTAGGTACTTATTCTCGAGTTTCTCAAATAAATAGCGGTAACAAAATATTTGAACGTAATAGTTTTTATTTTTGAGATATTACTTGCATCACACCAATTTCTGCCTACCATATAATACGCTCTCAGCGATATATAGTTGATTTCTTCATTTTTGAGGTAACCTCGACACCCAACAACTGAACCTATCGAGGAGACCCCAGCTCAGCAAACCAGTTGCAAATATAACTTCCATATATTATACGAACCTAGAAACTTGAATATTTCAAGACATAATATCAGATTGTTCAATACTAGAACACCCACGGCTGATATGCCGTGTTACTCATGGATCCTGAATATAACTTTCCATCCTTTGTCGACCAGTTAAAGGATATAAAGCGAATATTTCATCGAAGGAACCAAGCAGCAAATGAAATTATAATATATTTCCCAACTAAATGCAATGTCCCGTGCGAATTTCCTCTCCAACTCTCTAACATCATAAAATATAAACCTTGAGTTTACGGCCCGTTCCATTTTTCTCGCGTCTAGATTGTTTCTCTCCTTCTCGTAGTCTAGTTCGTGAAGACCTAAAAGGACAGACATAGCTGAGAGATCAATTTCATAGCACCGAATAAACCTCTCTCCAAATCTTAGTTTGATCGCTCAAAATATAAATTTCTGAAGGAGAGTTGGTCAAAAATAATAGAATTTTTGCCCACTCGATTACCAGTTAGTTGGCCACAATGGAATTTCGATTCTCAATATACTACAATGACCATGATAAATATAGGAACTCATTTTTTACCATGCACAAGTATTTGGAGGAAAAGGAATGATTTGGAATTGTATTGGAGTAATTGCTCTTATTGTGTTGAATTTTCTGCCATTACAATTACTTATTTCTCATCTAACGAAGATGTAAAGTCAAGAAAATCAGATAGTGGTTGATTTTTTATCGATTAATATTAGTTTTAGAGTATAAGCAAAAAGCATGAAACTCTTTCGTTGGTATACTTATTCCACTGAAGATGACAACTAAGTGGCCAAAATACATATTTTTTTGGCTTTTCAAATATTGTTTCGGTTTTCTTGTTATATTTTCAATTATTGTTGCATATTCCTAAACCACAATCTCAGAGTCTTCATTTCATCATATTATAGTGAATCCTTGCGAATAATGTATAGTATAGGAGTAACATTATCAAAGTACGTACGTACCTCGTTAAACAAAAATCACATAAAAATGGAAAAGCCATAAATCGGACAAAAATTCTGAAAAAGAAAATAGTCTATCCAATTTAAATAATATCAAACATAGTTTGAAATGAATGTCTGGTAGACCACGAGCAGAAAACAAGTACATTCCTGGTACATACCACGCAGAACATTGAATTATATCTGCTCGTAGTCCATGCAACGATTCACACTATGAATGCAGGTCGCAAATGTTTCTTTCTTCCTAAGACGTGAAAAGTACAAATCGAGACAGTCGCGCTTTACAACCTTTGGACCGGTTTCGGGCTTATTGGCACTCATCAGTGCAGGATAGTTATCCGAGTAGAGACCGTGAGATCTCCACTCGAAGCGTTGCCTGTCCCAATGCATGGTGTCGCCACTTCCAACTCTCTCTTGGAACGCGGCTCAGTGCGGTCAAATAGACGCGACGAAGATGCATTGGGACAGGCAACGCTTCGAGTGGAGATCTCACGGTCTCTACTCGGATAACTATCCTGCACTGATGAGTGCCAATAAGCCCGAAACCGGTCCAAAGGTTGTAAAGCGCGACTGTCTCGATTTGTACTTTTCACGTCTTAGGAAGAAAGAAACATTTGCGACCTGCATTCATAGTGTGAATCGTTGCATGGACTACGAGCAGATATAATTCAATGTTCTGCGTGGTATTCACCAGGAAAGTAGTTGTTTTCTGCTCGTAGTCTACCAGACATTCATTTCAAACTATGTTTGATATTTTAATTGGATATACTATTTTCTCTTTCAAAAAGCACATAGTTTTGTTTCCGAACTTATGAGGATGGGATGAGGATATATTAGGTACATGAATCAACAAAACCATGCATATTCTGAATTATCGGAATTCCCATTATTTGATAATTTTGATCGAATATAAGAATGAGATATCAAAAGATATCCTCCTGTAATTTTTCTTAACAATTCGAAGATACCTGTTCAAACCATGAGATGGTTAGAAATATATTGTTGTGGACATATTTATTCGAGGGCATGGCCTGGTGCAGAGCTAATATTTGTTCGAGACAAGCCAACGAAAATTTCTTCCGTGCAACTTATGAACGTTTATTGTCCATTAAACAGAAAATAAGGTCTTGGATGATAAATAAACTCTCCGTCCGTTTGTAATAAACTACTATTATTTTTAACATGTCTCACAAATAAACATCGGCTAATGTTTCGTGATGATACAAAAATCATACAGGATGTGTGGAAACCATTTGGAAAAATTCATCAACAAATAAGTATTTTCATTCCTATTCCCCTATTCTGGAAAATTACGAAGCCTCATGATGGTCCTCTATTTTAGAGAATAATGTGTATTTTCGATATACTCTTGGATGTATATTATACAGTGTGCCCAATATAAGCAGGAACATGATAGGGAGAGTTAAACAGTACCTATAATAGGTCAACTAGGCAAAAAGTTTCACAATTATCGGGTCAATGAATAGATGTTGAAGAATCCCAAAAATGTTATTATTATTGATTTTTATTTATTTCAGAAGTTATTTGAGAAGTTATGATATAATCAAAGGCACTTTCTGATTATCACTTTTCCAGCTCTACAAGATGGCGTTCACAAAATCTCCGTGCAACGTTTCTTTGCGATAACAAATGCTATGTCATGCAGGGTGTTCTTATTTTCGTGCCATGTAAAAAAACAAAGTTGAACGAAACGTTACGTTTTTTTTTAATATCTCCGGAAGTAAACAACATTTTTGGGATTTCTCAACACCTATTTATTGACCTCTCAATTGCGCAACTTTTGGCCGATTCGACCTACTGTGTAATTCTTACGGTTTACGAGATCCCCATGCTGTTCATCCTTATCTTGTGCACAATGTATACAGACCAATTCAATGGTAAAGGGCAAAAAGATAACGATGAATAGTTTTCGATTCCAAACAATATTCAATAGATCATATAGTATTTATAATCACGATGTACTATTTTCTCCTTAGGGTCAGTTTTCTCCCACGCATCGTTCATAGTTCTAGGTATAAAACTCATGTTTTCAACATTGAGTTCTCTTTTGTCCCCTTCCGGATTTCTCCCCGGCTCAAAGTCTCCCCTGCAGGAAGGCATATATACTCAAAGATCCTGTGCCCAATGATATGCCTGCGAGCTGTCATATCCTACTGAATACTGAATGACCAAAATAGTCGACCTGACAAGCTGAACCGTTGCCTTACCACACAATCATAATGTTTGATATGCTGGAGACAGACAGAATAGCAAAGGTAGGTTCGGAAACAACTACAATTGGACATGAACCAATATACTGGTAACTCCCCAATGAAGCAAAACATAAAAGGACATTCAAAAAGGCTCACGAAAGAGATTCTATCACTAAACAAACGAAATCTCAAGATTATAGTTTGTCTACTACGGGACACAACCATACCTCAATATAGGCATTGGAGCTAATCGATCAAATACGATATCTTCTGTAGATGGTGCTTGGAGGATGATGAGACAAAATCGCACATTCTCACTGATTGCCCCGCGCTGGTACACCAGAGAAAAACTGCCTTTGGGATCATCGAGATGCGCCCACAGGATGAGAAGGTGGTCAAACTAAGGAAGCTCAAAATTTTGCTAAGAAAATGAGCATGCCTATAGTGCACAAAGGACCCGACTAGAGAGGTCTTGTCACACCCGCCCATCAGTGAGTAGAAGAAGAAGAAGCAAGGGAAAGAGAGCAAACCTCGGAGCAAACTTACTAGCCTATTGGTGATAGCCCAGATAATAGCTGGAAAAGAGTGTCACCTGTTGAAGCATATTGGTGATCTTCTGAAAATGGCCTATTCACTTTTACTAGCATTATTCGGATTGTATTGAAACATTCATCGACGCATATTGTTTCCTTGTGTATTCCCAACACATTGACACCGAACCAAATATGGTTTGGAGTATACGTGTTCGTGTTATGTGAAGATAAACAGTAGCAGCAGTATTTCTCTGATTCAGCATTGCTGATATGGCTCAAATTGTGTTCATAATAAGAATGTTTGAATTTGTTTGATTATTTAACCCACTTTTATAGCACCAGAAACTAAATACGGCGAAGAAACGTGATTTTTCTCCTCAAGACATTGTATTTGTATTGATGGGATTTTTTTTTATTTTTTCCCACAACATAAATAGGACGTGTCAGTCAGTATATAGTTGCATGTCTGTTGAACACGATGTTTATACAAAACAATTATATCGTGTTACATTCACAAACTGAGAATGTCTTCCGTTGTTTTTTCATCAATGCCAAGTGATTATGTAGTATACATTGTAACATTATTTCAAGATTCCTCGATATATGGCACCTTCTGTCAACTCAGCTATGGAAAAATTGAAAATAAGCAGAAACGAATGAATAAGTTCCTTTCAGATTTTTATGAGGTTTCTAAGATGTGGACATGTCAGCCAGTTTTCCTTTACAATCATAGCGTGTCATAATTTGCCACTGAAATATCTCAGAAATGAAGAAAAAAGAAATGCCGAATGATTTCTTGGAATACCCTTAGGGAATAGGTACACGAAACGTAGTTTTCTTGGTCATTTTTGACAATAACCTCTAAAATTGGATACTACTAGGAAAAGTTTACCAATGATGTGTCACATTTGCGCGGTTATTGCCATTAAAACTTTCGAGGTGTCAGTTAGACTAAGGCTATTTTGGTTTCTCCGACCTTGCATCGAAATCGAGGAGTTGACCACTAGGAGAAAATGTGTACACTGATGGAATTCCTATGAGCCGGAATTTCCCTGGAAGTCCCCGGAATTCCTCGGAGTTCCCCGGAATTCCCCTGGAATTCCCCGGAATTTCTCCGGAAGAAATATGTCAATTTGAACCGAGATTTCAACAAATAACGATGGAATTTTGAAACTAAATGCAGATAATACTCGGAATTCCGGGGGAATTACGGGAAAAAAAATAAGCAGATTGGTATGAGCAAAGTTGAAAATTGGTCCATCCGTTCGAAAGTTATGGCGATTTGCTTATTTTTTTCTAAAATGTAAAAAAGTTTTTTTTGATTTCGATTTTTTTGATTGAAGAAACGGATTCTAAGGAAAAAAATAAGCAGATTGGTATGAGCGGAGTTGAAAATTGGTCCATCCGTGCGAATGTTATGGCGATTTGCTTCATTTTTTCTATGATGAAAAAAAGTTTTTTGTTGATTTCGATTTTTTAGATTGGAGAAACGGATTCTTTGGAAAAAAATAAGCAGATTGGTATGGGCCAAGTTGAAAATTGGTCCATCCGTTCGAAAGTTATGGCGATTTGCTTCATTTTTTCTATGATGAAAAAAAGTTCTTTTGATTTCGATTTTTTCGATTGGAGAAACGGTTTCCTAGGAAAAAATAATCAGATTGGTATGAGCGAAGTTGAAAATTGGTCCATCCGTTCGAAAGTTATGGCAATTTGCTTCATTTTTTCTATGATGAAAAAAAGTTCTTTTTTTTATTTCGATTCTTTCGATTGGAGAAACGGATTCTATGAAAAAAAAAGCAGACTGGTATGGGCCAAGTTGAAAATTGGTCCATCCGTTCGAATGTTATGGCGATAAGCTTCATTTTTTCTATGATGAAAAAAAGTTTTTTCTTATTTCGATTTTTTCGATTGGAGAAACGGATTCTATGGAAAAAAATAAGCAGATTGGTATCAGCAAAGTTGAAAATTGGTCCATCCGTTCGAAATTTATGACGATTTGCTTCATTTTTTCTATCATGAAATAAAGTTTTTTTTTATTTCGATTTTTTTGATTGGATAAACGGATTCTATGAGGAAAACTAAGCAGATTGGTATGAGCGAAGTTGAAAATTGGTCCATCCGTTCGAAAGTTATGGCGATTTGCTTCATTTTTCTATGATAAAAAAAAGTTTTTTTTCATTTCGATTTTTTCGATTCGAGAAACGGATTCTATGGAAAAAATAAGCAGATTGGTATGAGCGAAGTTGAAAATTGGTCCATCCGTTCGAAAGTTATGGCGATTTTCCTTCTTACGGATTCAGATCTTGGGAAAAGGAGGGAATAAAATAGAAAAATATCATCAGATGATATATTCGGATTTCCCCGTAATTCCCCCGGAATTCCGAGTATTATCTACATTTGGTTTCAAATTTCCATCGTTATTTGTTCAAATCTCGGTTCAAATTGATATATTTCTTCCGAAAGATTTCTGGGGAATTCCAGGGGAATTCCGGGATAATCCGGTGAAATATGAAATATTTAGGAACATCACACACAAAATCATTCGGGATTCCCGAGGGGATTTCTGAGTTCAAGATAAACTTCAGACCTAGCTCCAGAGTTATGGCGATTTGCTTAATTTTTTCTATAATGAAAAAAAGTTTTTTTGATTTCGATTTTCTCGATTGGAGAAAAAGATTATATGGAAAAAAATGAGCAGATTGGTATGAGCGAAGTTGAAAATTGGTTCATCCGTTCGAAAGTAATGGCGATTTGCTTCATTTTTTCTATGATGAAAAAAAGTTTTTTTTGATTTCGATTTTTTCGATTGGAGAAACGGATTCTATGGAAAGAAATGAGCAGATTGGTATATGAGCGAAATTAAAAATTGGTCCATCCGTTCGAAAATTATGGCGATTTGCTTCATTTTTTCTATGATAAAAAAGGTTTTTTTTGATTTCGATTTTTTCGATTGAAGAAACGGATTCTAAGGAAAAAAATAAGCAGATTGGTATGAGCGAAGTTAAAAATTGGTCCATCCGTGCGAAATTTATGGCGATTTGCTTCATTTTTTCTATGATGAAAAAAAGTTTTTTTGATTTCGATTTTTTCGATTCGAGAAACGGTTTCTATGGAAAAAATAAGCAGATTGGTATGAGCGAAGTTGAAAATTGGTCCATCCGTTCGAAAGTTATGGCGATTTTCCTTCTTACGGATTCAGATCTTGGGAAAAGGAGGGAATAAAATAGAAAAATATCATCAGATGATATATTCGGATTTCCCAGTAATTCCCCCGGAATTCCGAGTATTATCTACATTTGGTTTCAAAATTCCATCGTTATTTGTTCAAATCTCGGTTCAAATTGACATATTTCTTCCGAAAGATTTCTGGGGAATTCCAGGGGAATTCCGGGGAAATCCGGTGAAATATGAAATATTTAGGAACATCACACACAAAATCATTCGGGATTCTCGAGGGGATATCTGAGTTCAAGATAAACTTCAGACCTAGCTCCAGAGTGATGTCACTAAATATTAGAGAATCTGAATAATACCGGATTATATTGATATAAAAATTTCGAAATTTGTCATCAGCAAGGCTGTATTGTATTATATCTAAATCCCCGTTGGAAACAGAATATATCATCTGATGGTACTGTTCTATTTTATTCCCTCCTTTTTCCAAGATCTGAATCCGTAAGAAGGAGAATCCAAGAAAAACATTTTTATCCAGAAAAAATTCAGCAAATCTAGGGTGTAAACTGTAAATCATCATATCTATCGAACACATGATTCAATTTACATAGGAACATACAGGGTGGTTCACTACTAGCGCGACAGAGATTTAAAGCGGACCTGCAAAACATTAAAAGTTTTTCTCATTTCAGTAGTTCGTACGTTGACAAAGGTAAACTTTGAAAGTATTTCGAAATATACAGGATTTCCCAAAAATTGTGGCACATAAAAGTTATATTGTTTCTTATGGAACTCCATGTATTTGGTTTCATTTTTAAATTCTCCCTGAAAAGCTTATTTCATCGATTTATATCACACTTGGGGTCTAGGAAGAAGATATATGGTTTGGATAATCAAGATTCTTCAGATTTATAATTTTTTTGTGTCAGAACTATTCATCAATGGTCAAAACCTCGGTCAAAACGGCTTACATGTCCCTATCCTAACTCTTGACCCTATCTAATGATATTTAACTGAATCACATATGGGGGGGTTTAGAATATAAATAATTGATGGCGAATAAAAAGTCAAGATAGGGACATGTTAGCCGTTTTGATCAATAATGAATAGGTCCGACACAAAATATTCCTTAAGTTGAAAAATCTAAATTATTCACACCCTATATTTCTGTAATCGTTCCAGCTAGATCCCAAGTATGATAATAAAATCAGACTTTCAGACATAATCTGAAAAAGCAATAAAATATAGGGTGTTCCAAAAGAAACATTGATATGCCACAATTTTGGAACATCCTTCCTGTACATTTCAAAATAATTTTGAAATATAGCCTTCATATACAAACTACTAAAGTTACAAAATCACAGAGTCAGCAGAAACTGTTTTTTCTAAAAGAAAAAAGACGGGAATGAACTTGATGAGAATTTATCAGATTTTCTTGAACATTTCGTACTTTTTCTGGCGTAAAAAAGAAAGGAATTCCCCGGAATTCCCCTGGAATTCCCCGGAATTCCTATCAATTGTACACCGGAATTCCCATGTGGTCAACCCCTCGATCGAAATATTCTGATATTCTTTTAATTTCCGGGATATTCAGATACACTGTAAAGGGTGTTGATATTTCCGGGTGATATTCTGAATAGAATTGATATATTCTCAGATTTTCTCCAATAAATCCAAGATTATTATTAATTCATGTTATTATTATTTATTTTAGCTGAACATAATGCAGCAGGGTAGTTTTCGAAGAAATAATGTTACTGCAGCTTCCAGACGGGTATAAAAGTTATTATGTTTACTAAAGTTTCGCTAGACCTGTTAAGCCGTCTTAGCCCCACATATATGGAATATCCAATATCGAATACGTATTCAGTTCATGAGTAATATATAAGCTATACTTGTAGGTTTATCAGATACAGTGTGTTGCAGCGAACTTCCTTCAATCGCGTTCTGCTAAGCGATTTGCGAGATCAAATAAAGATCACATTATCATGAATTCATTGATAGGTGAATTTATCACGCTATGAAAGTCTGTTCACTTATACACACGTTTCCTAAAAAACACCGAAGATGTTAACATAATCGTGGATCTTGGACCTTGTCCTTGACAAAAAATTCGGAATAGTAAATTTTATTATAGAATGGATTATATATTTAGATAAATTATAGCTCCAACCCTTGGTGGATTTCATCGAAAATGATAAATATTACAGCATATCTAGTCTAACTCTAATAAAAGGAGTTCTACTGAAACTTGTACGCCTGAATGTACCTAGTGGACTACTGAAACTCAAATACGTTTGTTATTAACAGCTTTCATAGTACAAATTATGGTATAGGAATGCAAATTAAGATGGAACACTATAGAAATTATGAATAAATGGCACTTTATCCCAATTTGAAAAAACTTTATATAACTAATATTATTATTTTATCAATACTGAATATATTGTATGCAAGATTGTATGCCATACTGTAATGCAATTTTCCCATGAATAATAAATAAATACATCGTATAAGATAAGTATTGAGGAAAATAAAACACTTCCTCTGAATATTCTTGATGTGTGGCTAATAAATCAACGTAAATATAGTTTAATCGATTTGAGTGGAGTGAAATGTCATGTAATAGATTAATGTTCTTATATACGCACGCATTGAGGAGAAATATTTGGTCTTTCAATCCAAGGACGCTCTGTATATACTCTTGTGATTCGTTTATTTTGTTATTTATAAATGTGGATAGGGTTCTGCTAGACGGATTCAATGTATTATTTATATTGTATTATTAGGCAGCATGTTTCAAAATAAAGTTACATTGGCGTAGTGTGAGTGTGGCCAATCAAACCAATAGATCATGGGTGAAAAGCCACCAATATATTAAAGAAAAGATCTCCATTCAAAATCAAGTTAAACAAAACAAATTGTTCACCCTTGGGAAAAATATTGTTGTTGTTATTTCCCACTATCACGCAGAATATTGAAATATATAAATGTTTAATATGAATAATGAATATGTCGTGAGGCGAATTTGCATTCTCTGTTATAAATATGATATACAAAAATCTTCTTGCTTCCCATAAAGCAATCATATCATGGATGTAGCAAACGCATCTCTTGCAGAAAATAAAATCTCTTTGATTTCGATTTCCATTTTGTCGAATGAATCAGAAACATTCATGAAAAGATATCCTAAAATGAATGTGATTATAGATGGATAAATTAGATTATTCCATTGAGGAAAAAACCAATGATGTCCTGGGTATTTAGGTTTGTGAGTTATCATTCGTATTCCTTCAGAATACATAGAATTCTCAGTATAACTGAAAACATCACCTTCCATAAAACTAGCGGAGTCATAAAATGTGTATAATTTAATAAGAAATGAAAAATCGGTCGCTGGATTTGAAAAAGATGACAAAACTCCATTCACTCTGATGGATGAAACTAATACACTAACATATATTCGAAGTACCAATTCATAAGCTATTAATTGGAAATGCTTTCATTCGTTTATTTTTTCGGAAACGATGATTAGTTATGATAATAAATTTGCGAGATATAAGCAATATTTCAACAGTGAAGGTTCAACAAGATGTGTTGAAAAATATATCAAATCGTGTTTCCTGCAATCTGATTTCATAAAGTTTTCGTTTTCGAAATATTTTGTTCAAACGCGGAGAGGAAAGTGTATCGAGGTTAGGTATACAGTGTCCTTCATAAATAATAATAATAATAACGTTTATTGTGCATAAAAAATTAAATTTTACACACAAAGGGAAAAAGGGTTAGCCATAAGCTATCTTCCACCCTTCCCAAAATTGACATGTATTTTCATGGTATAATTAAATTAAATGCATTAAATGAATAAAGTAAGAATAGAAAAAGAGAAAAAAAACGAGGAAAATGAAAAAAACTAATCATGTTATCTAGGAGTAAGTAATAAGGCTACTAACTAAGGACAAACAATAACATTATTCACACCCGAGTTATTTGGAAATATACGAATTTAAAAAAAAAAATGATCTATAGACAATGAAAAATATTTTCATTGGGAAATAGTCAGTTGTGATTTCAAAACTTTTTTTAATTGAGTAATTGAAAGATCCAGTAAAGGTTGTATCTGATTCAAGTATGAAGGGGCCAAAAATGAAAAGCATCCTTCGAATTTCGAGGTATTATGAAAGGGAATATTGAAAGAATCATTCCTGATATTTACCAAATGAAGATCGGATCTCCTGGTTATCAAACTATATAGGTACCTAGGAATTTGAGTTTGTAGCAACCTGTACACAAATATACTAGTAAGATATTGAACTCTGGCTTTGACATTTAATTCTTCCATACTTATTAGATAAGGACTGATGTGCTCTCCGAATGGTATACAACATACAAATCGCATGCAAGCGTTCTGAATACGTTGCAATTTATTCTTGTTATACTGTGGTAAGAAGTTGTAGTACACTGAACAGCAGTAATCGATATGAGGATAAATCAGAGTTTTGACTAATCTTAGTTTCATTTTTGTAGAGAGCTGGTATTTGAATTTATGTAAAGTCTTAAGTTTGAAAAAAGATGTTCTGAATATTTTTTCCACATGTTAATCGAAAGAAAGAGAGGAATCAATAATAACGCCCAAATTTTTTGTAGAATCGGCCCATTCGATGTCAACATTATTTAGTGAGAGCCTATGTTGATTTATTATTTCTGTTTTCTGTCTTAGTGGTCCAAAGCATAGTGCGACTGTTTTACTAGGATTTATTCTCAGACCATGGTTTTCGGAGTAATTTAACGTATTTTGTAAGTCTTGGTTGATATGTGAAATACAATTTTCTGTTTCATCGGCCTTGCCAGATAAATAAATTTGAAAATCATCTGCATAGAGATGGGCTTGGCAAAATGACAATGAGGACGGGTAATCGAATATAAAAATCGAAAACATCAAGGGCCCCAGGATACTTCCTTGTGGAACTCCTAATTTAGTTTCTTTCAATGATGAGTACGAGAGATTTTGATCGAGTATGACTCTTTGAGCCCGTCCTGTGAGATAACTCGTCATCCATCTCAGTGATAACTCATCGAATCCAATGTATTTCAGTTTACTGATAAGTAATTCAAAATTGACCAAATCAAATGCTTTACTTTGATCGAGCATAACTAGAAGAGAGACAGCTGATATGTCATTAGCTTTTTCGATGTCATCGATCACTTTAAGTAAGGCAGTCTGTGTTCCATGTTTTTGGCGAAAGACCGCATTATATGGGAAAAACTTTTATTAATGATTTATTTTGAAATTCGACTTGGGCGTTGAGTTGTGCTTTGAAAAATATGAAAAATGACCTACTCGGATGTGGTCACGTGACTTTAGCGACCTGTCAAAACGAGTGTCAAAAGTAATATTTTTTCAAAGTAATCGCTGAAAATAGGCTTATTTATTCGAATTTCAAAAAATTTCAAATTTGAACGTTCTATTGCAACTTTCACTTTTTGCCATTTTTTTGATAGTTACAAAATTTCTGGAACATTAAAAAAATTCGTAACTTCGACAAAACTGTTTTATACCAGTAGCTCTAATATGCGACTAACTTTCAATCACGAATCATCCAAAAAAAATTTCTCAAGAAAAAATATTCTCAAGAAAATGAGAATTACTGTTATTTTTGATGCAAAGTTGACGTATCTTCAACTTTTGACAGGTAGCGAAAGTCACGTGACCACATCCGAGTTGGTCATTTTTCATATTTTTTAAAACACAACTTAACGCCCAAGTCGAATTTCAAAATAAATTATTAATAAAAGTTTTTCCCATATGATGCGGACTTTATGAAGGACACTGTATATCACAGATTTAACAACCCAACAGATGAGACGGAGGATGAGGCACAACGCTCATTTTGTTTCATATCCCGACAGGGGTCCTGATACTCCTGATATCCTTGACCGTGTTCCTTAGAATTTTGCTACGCCGTTGCCAATTCTCGAAAGTTCACGAAGTAACCACTGAGCCAAACAAAATCTTCGTATCCCAGGATACCTTCCCCAAAAATATTTCAACATGTTAACAGAAATACTTCAGTAGATAATCGATGCATTCAGTAATAATTCATATTTTCAAGACTACATAAAGCTCGTCATGTATTCTTGAATTATCTATCACAGTTATGATTTTAGATTAGTTTTAAGGAAATAATTCAGATTCATCACATGCAGTAAAAATACACAGGATATGGAAAATATAACAATTTCATACATTCTTTGAAAAATGCAACCTTCAATGTATTTACATTTATTTTTGAAGCTTTTTTTCATTACATGGAACATTGAAGAGGAACCAAGATTTGAACATGACGTTTCATACTTCAGCATAGTATAAGTCATCAAAGATGATGTTGCCTACATTGCCACTCAAATTATTTAATGAATCTATTCCAAATCGTGATTGGAAACTTCTAACCTACAAAATACAAATGACATCATGGACACTAAACAACAAATAAATAATCTCAGGAAGTAGTTTATGGCATCTCAAAGTGGAGTGGTAGATTTCAAAGCAGGAATGAGGCTCGAAGTCATCTCCACAATATTTATTTGTTATAGAGAACATGTTTCGAATGCATATCCATTCATCATCAGCCCAAATAATAATAAGTTGCTACAAAGAACACATGGGTGAAGTTCTTGACAAGAAGTGAAGATGAAAAAATTGTGAAAGTGAAATTCAAACAAGTGATTTATATAGGGACCCTGTTTCCACAGAAATAATGTCGTCAGGACGGTAGCATTTTGAAAAACAATAAATTATTATTATGACAACGTGGCATAATTATTCTCATCATTCTGCACAACAAAATGGCTGAGGTAAAAACGGAAATGATTTAGTTGACAGTACTAATGACAATTGACACAAATAAATGTTTGTGTAAACACAAGCCGATTGATATTTGAAGCGCCTGCGCATTTTGCGATTGTCCCATTAAACTTTATGGTTTATTGATCTCTCCCTCTATGATTTCATTTCCTAGTACCTATTCCTGTCTCATCTAGGTTGTTTAATATGTAATAACAGGTTTTGTACATTTCTTAATGTTTTTTTTTTCCTAGAAATATCAAATTATGCACAATGTATGTTATGTCGAGTATTATGTATCATCCTCGAGATCATCCTTGAGTAAGTATTGTTTATAATCAAGGATATTATAGAAGAGATCAACATTCAAATTTCTTGCATTGCTTGTCTCATAAATATGTCTCGTTCGATTCTCTTGCATCTAGGAAAATGTAGGAAAATTTGGAGCCGTTGCTAGGAGTTCTGTATATTTTATTTCCAAGGTGGATCGCCAAATCTTCATCACATCTGCTAAATTATCTCATTCTATTGTAATGAACAGTAAACAAAATTTCAATCTGATTTATTGTGAATTCAGCTAGAAAGATATCAGTTTATTTTTATTTTATTATAATGGTCTACAAATACACAGAAAAAATAGTTTATGTTGGAACGTATATGAAGGAAAACAGATTTGTTTGGCAGTGAGAGCTTTTGCTTGGATGTATAACTTCTAATTTCTAACAAAGTAAACATTAAGAGTAAGCAAATTGCGTCCGTTGCATGAATATGTAAATAAACCAGGCAAAAAGCTAGATATTTCAATATCATAAACGGAGTGTTTATAAAATCTACTGTGGAATAATCTGTGAATGAGATCCTATCAATAATCTTCGATTGAAAGATCTATGGTCAGAGGATATTACCATTACCAACATATTTTTCCGGCGAATTAATTACGCCCGAAATTACAAAAGTGTGCTCGAACTGAAGCGAACGATATAGATATCAGTCATCATTATGTGAACCCAGATCGGAATTACTTCCTCAAACAACATAAAAATGAATTTATTTCAATAGGTAATAATAGGTAATATAGTCGAATATTGCCGAGAATATTGCAGACAACGAATTTCAATACATTGAGTACAATAATCACTAAATATCAATGTTTGAAGCTCATGGAAGTTCTAGATTATTTATAAGTAAAGAAGGTAACGCCAGTAATCGACAGATGATTCTCTTCTACACCCTGCTACGCTGCTTAAGTAAATAAACGCATCTGCTTGTTTCAAAAGATAGACTCAAAAAATGTTCTTCTTGTTTGTTATCGTCCCATATTCTAGCACGATACGACATGAACAAGTACAGAATGCTCGACAGAATGTATTCGATATGCACACTACGGGGGTTGATGATTTGGTAGTTCATCTGCACGTAAATCTGAAACTATACCTTTGTAGATCAAGAGTGTGCGTGAATTTCAGACAACTATCGGCCAACTAACGAGTCTTCAAAAACACATTTCCCATTTTTTTTTCAAGTTCACACCGGTACACAGCAAATAAAATAGTTTAGATATCCTATCATCATTACCATAGCTACACATAACCTACTTATAATATGTAACTACTATACTAAGTTTTCAGTAACAAACGAGGTAAAACAAATCACAAAAGATGGTGGTGTATGTATATCAAGTAATAATGAGGTATTATTATAAGTAGGTATCAAACAAAAAGCATTAACAAACAAAAGTGAATGATAATATCACAATAGGATATTGACTTTCATTGTTAAAGGAATGGTGATTCGTAAACAAAATGTAATTAATAATAACTATTTCTGTAGGGCAATCGATTAAAAACTGATTGCATGAGCAATATTTGGAACAGGAATTTATGCGATATGAGCTGTTGATATAATAAGACAATAATTATTATCTATGTAGTTAGAAAATCGATCACTATTATTGATAACTTATAATCGTTATTTTTCCGGCAAGTAAGTAGTAAAAATATCACATTTGACCAATGTACTGTCATCAACCATAAATTCAAAATTTTTACAAATATAGGGTACGCACATATAGGATCATTTTTTGTATTTGGTTCCTTTAGTAATTAATTCTGCTTTATCGATCTGAAATATTTTCCGATCTAAAATATGTTCAGTGCTGCAACTTAAATAGGACATCCTGTATTTCATTACATTCTTAGATTCTTCCTGAGGGGCTGATCTCGTCGATTTATCATACAGGACTTGGGGTCTAGCTGGAATGATTATATCAGGAGATTACATTATTGGTAATTGGTCCCTGTATTGAATTTTTATTTACTATCGATTGATATTCAATATAAACAAATACAGGGTGGTCCAGAAATTCCTAGAGAAATGCCTATGGCTTGAATACCCTACACCTATTGTTTGTCAATGATTGTTAGCAAAACGTTCTTTCTATTTGAACATTCACCTTGTGAAAATATTCAAGGTAGGTATATTTGATATGTTACTACCGAATTTGTAGGTTCATTGCTGTGATCATGTTTTTCTGTGGTTTCTCATGAACCAATCCGAATGGGCAACAATTAGCAGGAAACAATCAAAGGTCGCAGCCTTTTATCCAACAAACAAGAAATTCTAGGTAGGTAGCTCAACTCACCTTAAAATTTTTCGTCCAAAATTCACCACTTTTATATGCCGAAAAGGATTTATTTCCCATTATTTGGTAGTGAATATTTGAAAAAATAACCTAAAATTTTTGACAAAACCCATATTCCGAAGAGAATACTCTGCATGCGTCCTAATTTTGCCACACGCTGTATTCAAAACATCAATATTAATCTGCCCTCATGAACCTAAGTAAATGTCCGCCTTGAAGCATGATTTTACTTAAAAAAGCCCGGTCCATTTTGGGATGCAAATCCGATTCTGATTCATGATGTCACTAATATAGTGAACAACTGTCATTCAATGAGTTTAACCGGAGTAATGCGAAAAAGCGAAAAAAGTTGCTTCTGGCAGAGAAGATGTTCGATATTTCGAATAAGACACGACACATAACTTCGTTTAACAAATTTTCCGCATCGTGGTGAAGTCCACTCGTGTTGATCCACCGAACCAGTCAACAGGTGAACGAGGTTCACCGCGGGTCAACGTTGGATAATTCATGCAGGTACATAGGCGATACGTAAACAATGACGATCGGATGCGCGCAATTCGCGGGAACCTCTCCCAACGAATCCACGACCCAGGCGAAGCATTGGGGGTACCTGCTGTTCTATCCCAGGACTCCCCTGAACCGTCCAGCCACCGCAGCCATCCGCATCACCATCTCCAATCGCACGCACGCACCACCGCTAAAGCTATCCTGTCGGGCACTGCGTTACGTAACCGCTTACGTGTGGCGGGAATTTCGAACGCCGGCCGGATTGAACGGTTGAACTTGCACACGAGACGCGCTACGAAATATGGCCAGAAACATACTGAGTGTGGGCATACGTTGTGTGCGGCACACTGAGTGCTGTGTTGTTTACTGTTTACTTGTCTGCCGACTCGCCCGTATGAGAGATGTTGTTTACACAGTTTTATATTTAGAGTTTAGAGAAATGCAAAGGCAAACCAAATACACCTGCCTTCGTCGGGAGATCAACAGGGGAAAGATCGGGTCCGGGACGCGTTTATAGAAAATACGTCCCCTGAACGGCGACGAAATCATAAAGGATTTTCAGAAGGTAAATGCGCGAAAACCCTGCTTCGATATCACGCCAGATGGAGTAGTAATGAAGTAGCATTTCGATGTTTCTATGTATTTAAACGCACTCTAAACCCTCTTCCCACTGTGCAAAAAGTCGTACTAGTAACGTTACTTAAAAGTAACTAAGTTACATGTTGCGTTACGATTCTTGTGCCCGTGATGTCTCAAAGACTATCTTAGAGTCGTTATATGTCCACCAACAGTACAATATCTCAGGAAGTAGCAGATACATTGAATAACAGTCGAACCGGATACTTCCATGAAACTGCCTTGTTACATTGAAAGTATTTTGTGAATTATTATTTGAAACGACGCTTTCATCTACCAAGTCTTTATTTTGTGACATCGAAAGTTCATCTCCTGAATGTATCGAACTGTTGATTGTAATACTTCCTTATAACGTTATTATTCTGAAGATCTGATTATACAGGGTTCCTTATACAGAGTGAGCCAAAAGTGCGTGTTTGCTCCATCCATCGATAATGCTGATATATATGAAAAAAAATGGATAAAGTCTTGCGGTAACAGAATGATCATGTTTTGAAAATGATCACAAATGTACAGGGTATTTCATTTTTCCGTCATAGCACAAAATATAGGTATGTTTCAATAAAATGGGACAACCATTTGAAAAACATATTTTTTTATTGGGGAAAAATACAAATACCCTGTGAATTTGTAACTATTTTTAAAATGTGGTCTTTCAGGTGCCGTATAACTTTTATGGAATACTTTTTTCCATTTATATCAGCATATTATATCGATTCATGAAGCAAACACTCACTGTTGGGTCACCCTATAGAGACAGCTTAAACACATTTCATCATTGCAAGAAAAAATATCTTCGAATGCTCAAATTGAACAAGGTTTCTTCATATTCTAATAGTTCAGAAATAGTCTTCAAAGTCATTGGAAATTTTTATATGCAGTTAGTTATTCACAGATTATGTTGACCAGCTTTGTTCCAGATAACATGGAGATATAAAAAAAATATGTGATGAGCTTTGGTTTTATTATCTATATTCTATTTGATCTATAGTACACATATAATTTCAAATTATTCAGTGTAAATTGGTGGTGCACCTAGAATACAGTTCATTATAAAAATTCAACTGAAACTATATGAATTGTGAAATAAAACACTAATTCTTCAGCATCTTCTCTTTATTTTGGTAAGGATCATCAGGTCAACCATTCTATTGAAATTATTTGAAGAATGATTTCTGATATTGATGATTGGATATGATGATTCACCTGAAATACATGTAACAAAATATTGATAATTCATCTCAGAAATTCAGTACAGTTTACTGTGAATCTATACTTTGACTGATAGTGTCTTAGAGTTTTTCTTCAAAAGTATGCCATTTTTGGATGCTTTCTATAAGTACCTAGTTTTTTTTGATAATTGGATGATTCACCTGAAAAACCTAATAAAATGTTAATGATTCATCTTAGAATTTAGTATTTTTCACACTATCTCATGTTCCTGATGCTTAAACATTCTTAGTGTTTTCCTCCAAAATGGTGCTTGCTATATCTGATAAGAAGTATAGTTTCCTCAATCATTTATAGGTGAATGTCGAGGTGAATGTTATCAAATACAGGTAGTTTTTCTTCATATCCATCTTCATATTTTTTTGTATCAATGTACCGACTGTGTGGGCACTTTCATAAAACATATTCATGACCTGTGAACAAAAATGGATCTATTGGAAGTGACCATCGATTTGATTTTTATGAATTGAATCAAAAACTCACTGTCACATCACAAATGATTCATAAACTAACAACTAACCTGTGATTTTGTCAAATTCAACTATGTTTATTCAAAAGGTTCACTGAGACATACAAGAAAATTGCCATCGAAATAAACAATCAACCCTTAATTGATATGTATTATGTCAGGAAATAATTGAAAAATTAATAAATATGAAAAGATCACCTCATTAATAACTATGTAAAGCATTTTTGTCAGCATCACACAGCCACACAGTATCTTAGGTAGTACTTCACTCACACAATCCCCAATAATAAACTATTGTCACGAAAATTTAAATAGCAAGATAAAATTTGATAAAATGTACCAAACTCACAGCGTCACAACAAAAAAAACGGCGGATTCAACCAAAATGGCGAAATGGGTAGTCAACAGCTGGAAGCTGGAATGCTGTTATATAAAACCTCCTGGGGATGAAACACTGATACATCGAAGTGAACGTTCAGAAATTGGTACAAATAAGATCGCATTGACGGTTTTGGTACAGTTAGCTATAATGAGCCAACGATGTTTTTTTGGGGATGTAACAACCATGGCCCAAATAAGGCGGGCATGATAACGTCACATAAAAATGTTATTTTAGCTCATTAATGATGTTTTTTCATAAATGTATCCATGGGTACAAGAATATAACGTTACAGAATATCCTGTTTCTTGCTCAGTGGGTTCTTATTCGTCAACTTCTTATGTCGCGGTGCAGTATTGATAAGACATAGCTAACATGTAAATAATTCCCAAAACACTTGATACACATTCAGAGTATACATTCCTTCCTCTAACTTTTATGATTTGATCATTTTTGAGGAAGGAATATATCTCCGAAGAACAAACCCACTAGAATAGAAACACCCCAAATTGCCTGAAGCCAACATGAAATTCATATTCATATGTTTTTCCTCCACAGAGGTTGCCACATCGTTACATTTGAAAGTGATAATCATCCCAAGACCACATTTTTCGAAGATTCCCAAATTTATATTTTCTTCTGTTGGTACTTATATGAGTCATATGAGTGTATCAAAAGCTATGTATTTAATGTTCGTCATATAATACAGTGCCTCATTTATATATAAGTGGTTCATAGATAGCAAGTATTTCTGGAGATTGCGGCATTTCTGGTGAATGCGCAAACGCCGCTGATTTCTTTCAACCAATAATCGACCGAACGCTGAGAGTGAGAGCGCGAAATGTCTCATTTTCAAATCAAATTTTGTTTGATGGTTCATTAAACGGCATTTTCACAGTTTTGTTTTGAAATTCGATTATGATTTTACTTGAAAACCATGTTTATTCTGTTCAAATCGTATTTAAAGGATGGTATGATCGGGAAAGAGTATATTTCAAGAGACGTTAGAGTTTGCTCGCATCATTTCACTACAAGTGATAAAATGGTTGGCCCGAGTGGTAAGAAAATGTTCGCAGTAGTAGATAAGCCTTTATTTAGTGGAATTGAAATTAATAATGAAATGTATGATGTTATATTTCTCATGTTCGACACTTTGAAACTTTATATTGCCATAAAATGAACAATATAGATGTGACTATCATCATTCGGCTAATAAAGTAAAGATGTATATTTTCATAAAACTTTCATATGACATTGTTTTCATTCAGGAAGAATGTATACGATAATTTTGTAAGTAGGTCAATTTATTCAAATCCAGACCCTACCAAGATAGCAAGACACTGATGCTGGGGGAATCTGTTGTTGCTATCCTTGTTTAAGAATGAGGTAACCCTGGTAACTGATTTAGATGTTGGCTTCAAACAACTACTGTGGTAAGGATATGATCGAAGGAATATATACTCTAAATGTGTATTCAGTAATTTAATAATAATTCAGTAGTTTGTACTACCCAATTTTCGCTTCATATGTAAAAATAGTTTTTCTTTTTTCTCAACGTAAGTACTTACTTAACCTCTAAGATGCCATGTGTCTACTAGGTTCTTTCTATTTTAGAATGTTTTGAATTCAGCTGATGATGGACCTATATAGGTCCGAAACATGTTCTGTGTGAACTATAATAAATAATTGTGGGGACGACTTTGAGTTTCCGATGTCGCGTGAGAATGCCCAGGCCCCATGCGGTCACTTAGGCGAACACGTGGTTTTGCCTATACTGGTCCTTCTACTCTACCCATACATGCAGCAAAGAAACTTATATGAATATTCGTACAACGTTCACAACTCACAACATTCACAACATACCTTGTTCGGGATATACATAGTGTCCGCCATAAAGTTGGCTACACCTTCACAGATAAAAATACCAAATCAGAGGCAAAAGAATGATTCTTTTGAAATGTATCCTCTTGTAAAAAAGAAATTGTCATCCTCTCAAGTACTTAGCTCTTGACTGAATATAATTGTTGGTTTTGTGATAAATCTGTAGTTCTTTTGGCATGGAACGCTGTTGAGAGAACACCATTTGACTTTTTCTCAAGTCCTTGTTGTTTGGATTTCTCCCAAAATCGGAAGTCTTCAATACAAAGTCTGGATGAGTTTGGTATGGTAAGCCACACCTCGACCCCACCCTTTCATAAGCGCTGGAACGGCGAATGATCACATGATGATCACATGATGAACTCCTTCGGCAACCGGCATTTGGCATCAGCCGGTACGCGTGATGCGTCGCGATTTGCATCATTTACCAAATTGTTTCTGATTTTGTCAAGCTTTTTGTGATTTGTGATGAAAATGGAGAGTCTTTCGACGAAGTGGCGTTGGGGCCACATGATCGAACATTCTTGGGTAAGTACCTAACCGTCCTAACCTATAATTAATATTATCGCATTCATTAGACGACTGTAAACGCGGTACCTAACAGACGCTTCGATTCCAAAACCCTGTTATATGTATCAATGTTAGCAAGATACGTATCTATTTCCATCCGTGAATATTTACTGATATATTTGAGATAATTTTGTTGAAATAATGGTTTTCTAATATGTTCCTCATTCATTGGAAATAATGATCCGACGATGTTACCCACAGTCTGTCCAGTCAGAATGTAATCTCTTGTACAGTGGCCATTTTGGTGTTCGTTTCTGATGTCATACTTATATACTCTCATGAATCGCATTCTCCTTTATATCAATATCGTCAGGGTTTTGAACGAAATTCCTTCTTTTGTGTCAAAGTCGCAAGTATTTGAACGAAAAAATATATTCATAAAGCTGAAAGTTATCAACAGTTTGATTCAAAGTCCATTTATTCAGTTTTTTGTTGATTCTTATGAGTACCTACAAGTGGATGAAAAAAAAAAATAACAAAACTGAACACTTTAGCTAAGAATTTCACAAATAATGTGATTTCTACCTTGCGTTTACAATTTTCCAGACTCGAGAACTGCAATCAAGTTGTACCTACTCCCGGCTCTTGTACCTATGATAGAACCTATATATGCAGCCAAGAACCACTGGAAATCATCTGTCGCTGAATACCAGGAATAGCATCATATTACTTAGTCCATGCAATGTGACAAGTGCGGAGGACAATGAAGAAGCAAAAAAAAATAGACTGTATGTATAGTATAAGATTTTTTGATATCAATCAGTTATTTTTTCAAATATGTATTATATAATAAAGATATTGGATTCATATTTTCATGGTTTTATATCGAAAACCCTATATTATAGTAAGTAAATAAGATTTTTGAAACAATATCTCAATGAGTTTGAACGAAAATCGTAGTTAATTATCATAAATTCAATGTTTATTGCATTGAATGCATATGACTTTGGGCTAAGAGAATAATGGAATTTTTCTCAAAGTTCTTCAAAAGTAGAAGATATCAGGATTTTGAGCTGAAATCATTGGATTTCAGAACAAAGTAATTGGATAATGGGACAAACTTTGAGTGTCTCACCTTGAAGTTATGTAACTTTGATTTAAAGAATGTTTGGCGTTTGCCTTGAAGTTTTCAATAAATTGACCCAAAATGTCCATGCATTTCGCCCATTTCAAATGCTCGGCGCCCTTGAGGCAAATTCAAATTCCTTCAAACCAAGGAATCCTTTTTATCTGTGTTGTGTTTTCATAATTAACCTCCCGCAAAATGTCTATTCCACAAATATTTGATTAGTTTTGACCCAAATTTATGAAATTTGGGTTATTGAAGCAGTTTCCAGATAACACAGAATGCGCAATGTTTCTTAGTAAGGGTAGAGGTATGCTATTTTTGATTTTTCTTCTATCTGGTTCAAAATTGTTACTCGGATCCTTTTTGAATTCCAAGCATATTTTTCCGATGAATTTGTTTAACATCTTGTCATTTTAACCCATTTTTTGGCATCACTGACGACTCTTTTTCAACTTCCCGCCAAAGCTAAGGTCACGTGATATAAGTCGTAACGGAGTTTTCATTTGTCAGACATGCAGAAACGAATCGCCAATAGAATTATTCAGAAAAATCAATAAAAATTTTTTTGCCATATGACGCAAACTTCATATATACAGTGTCCGCCATAAAGTCAGATTTGGCGGTAATTTGAAAAAAAGTCGTCAGTGGTGCCAAAAAATGGGCCAAATTGTCAAAATATCAAAGAAATTTATCGAAGAAATGTGTCCCCGAATTAACACCTGTTCTTTGCAAGTTGTTCGACCACTCTTACAATTTGAGGGTATTTCCGTCCAACTGAAAAATTGCAAGAGTACAACCAGTTTTCAGGCATTGTCAACGATAGGCAATATGGCTTCCGTCATCAGATATCAACTGGTGATCAACTGGCTTACGTCACACATTTATGGCAGCTATCTATTAAAAAATATGGAGAAACTTTAGCCGTGGCATTAGATATTTCCAAGGCATTTGATCGAGTTTGGCACCAGGGACTCCTCGCCAAGCTTCCATCTTATGGTTTGCCCTCTCCGCTGTGTTCTCTGCTTGCTAGTTTTCTCTCAAACAGGTCTCTCCATGTTGTGGTCGATGGATTTTCATCTGATACTCTACTCATAAACGCTGGTGTTCCGCAGGGATCAATTTTAGCACCAACACTATTTTTACTTCACATCAACGATTTGTTGGGAGCAACTTCATGTCCTATACACAGCTTTGCGGATGATAGCACCCACCATACCGCTTTCTCTTCCAGGGCTCCTATATCGGCCAGTCAAACCAGAAATGAACGAGGAAGAAATGTTAACAAAATAAATATGGACTAAGCATCAATTCTCGAGTGGGGATCTAATAATCTGGTAGAATTCAATGCAAACAAAACACAAGCATGTCTTTTTTCTAGAAAAGCCGATCTCACTATATGCCCAACATAATTCAATCAGAAGCAACCATATCATTGAAATCATCCATTCCGATGCTTGGCGTTACTATCAGCAAAAACCTTTCTTGGGAAAATCAAGTGAGTTCCATTGCCGAAAGTGCATCCCTAAAACTTGGATTTCTGTTTCGAGCCAAGAACTATTTCACTCCCAGTCAGCTGCTTATGATCTATAAGGTACAGATATGACCTGTCTTGGAATACTGTTTCCATATTTGGAGTGCGGCTCCCAAACATATCCTGATACGATTGGATATGTCCAAAAAAGGGCAATTCGTCTCGTCGGTGATGCCTCGCTTACAAACTCGCTCACTTCTCTGGAACACCGTAAAAAAGTTGGCGATTCATCTCTATTTTATAGATATTTTCATGGGCGATGCTCTTCTGAAATATCAACAATCGTTCCTCCATTCGCAGTCTCTTCGAGATTAACCCGTCAATTTCAGTCTTCACACCCCTTTGTAGTCACTTTAGAGACCTGCAGAACGTCCCTTTCCAAAGACTCGTTCATCCAACGAACATCGAGACTTTGGAACTCTAAGGAGGTGTTCCCCGAGGCATACGATCTCCAGAAATTTAAGAAGAACACCAACTCCCACCTTCTTTTCCTTGGTTCTCACGATGTTCTCTGAACATTACAGGATATCCCTTTTCGTGAAAATCAGAACATAAAAAAAATGTAGGTTGAAATAATTCTTTGACGCATGATCATCATTGATGAGTTAGTGTACAGGTACGCGATGTTTGGAGATCGCTGTCCCAAAATGAAGTTCACTCTATTTTCAAGTAGCCAGTAGCCTTAGTTTTCAGCTGTTTAGTGCTAGAAAATATTTTCACTAGTTATACTACTAGAGGTCGAAAAATTTCCAGATATTAATTTGACTTCAAGTGGTATTCGGTAAGAAAATTCCACACTGAATTGTGAAGGAAAATCAAATATTTTCAAAATTTATTTCAACAATGATATTGTTTTCTACTCATTGTAGTTACACGGTGATGCAGTTTTATAATGAATTATATTACATTCTTTGATTTTTTTATTTACTTCGAGCAACTAGAAGTGGTAGAAAATTAAAAAATATATTAGTTTCACAGATACATACCTACAGGAACAGATTACATAATAATATTCAGTTTATCTTCACACTTAGCTTATAAACTGTTGATGACTACTGATTGTAGTAGCTCAAAAGTGCCATTCAGGGACAATAAATATAAAATTCTTTTATTTTACAGTTATTTAGCTTTGTCAGCAATCCTTTACAGGCCTTCAAATTGGTAATTTCTGCTCATTGTAGTTTGCAAAGAAATACCATTTCAAGATAAAAAATAGTATATTCTACAATTTTTAAGTTTTGACTAACTCCAAGTGGTAGAAAATTGTTTTTCTTAACGTGCGTTATATATAATATATATTTTATTAGACATAATAATTGAGAACATTGAAAGTTCTGCATTTTCGCAATCAAGAAGAGAGGAGGTGTCCGAAAAGTATAGAAAACATCTTAGCTTTGTAATCAAAATGTATCAAAACTAAATATTATGTGAACAAATAAAAACCAGTATGTCAAAAATGGTCTGTTATTTTAGAAAGAGAAATTAGTCTATCTATCTATCTATCTATGAAATGAATGTCTGGTAGACTACGAGCAGAAAACAACTACTTTCCTGGTAAATACCACGCAGAACATTGAATTATATCTGCTCGTAATCCATGCAACGATTCACACTGTGAATGCAGATCGCAAATGTTTCTTTCTTCCTAAGACGTGACAAATTCACATCGGGACAGGCACGCCTAACAACCTACAGACCGGTTTCGGGCTTATTGGCCCTCATCAGTGCAGGGTAGTTATCCGAGTAGAGACCGTAAGATCTCCACTCGAAGCGTTGCCTGTCCCAATGCACCTTCGTCGCGTTTATTTGACTGCACTGAGCCGCGTTCCAACAGACAATTGGAAGTGGCGACACCATGCGGCAGAAGAAAGAAACACTCCAGAACTAAATCTCCCAAATCACAGAACTTGGAAGTGGCTTATAGCTCGACTAAGCTAATAAATGAAAAATGGAAAAGCCATAAATTGGACAACAATTTTAGAAAGAGAAATTAGTCTATCCAATTAGAATATCAAACATAGTTTGAAATGAATGTCTGGTAGACTACGAGCAGAAACTGCACTGATGAGGGCCAATAAGCCCGAAACCGGTCTGTAGGTTGTTAGGCGTGCCTGTCCCGATGTGAATTTGTCACGTCTTAGGAAGAAAGAAACATTTGCGATCTGCATTCACAGTGTGAATCGTTGCATGGATTACGAGCAGATATAATTCAATGTTCTGCGTGGTATTTACCAGGAAAGTAGTTGTTTTCTGCTCGTAGTCTACCAGACATTCATTTCAAACTATGTTTGGTATTCTAATTGGATAGACTAATTTCTCTTTCTAAAATTGTTGTCCAATTTATGGCTTTTCCATTTTTTTGGTCTGTTATTGTAAACGTCAAAAAATTTCCAGTATAATTCGCTGTTGGGTATCTCACGAGAAAAAAAATCATTATAAAATACCTCAGTTGCCATGGTGATCTGTCAAAATAACGTATTTCGATTGGTTTAAAATTGCAGGTGATGGAATTTTCAGTGAACAACCGCGTATACATGTGCGTATATATATACACACACGTGGATATCTTTATCAGAATCCACCGTTTTCGAACAGAATTCCATGCAATGGTTGTTATCAAGAGTACCCGGAGTCAATCAACGACTATCGAACAAGGTGTACCTCAAGGTTCCATACTTGGGCCATTACTTTTTCTAATATATGCAAATGACCTGATAAACTATTTTTATGATCTCTCATCAGTTCAAGTGATGGCTTATGCAGATGACACTAATTTCCTAATCAAGGATAGAAATACGTCAGCCCTCACAGAAAGTACAGAAACTATTTACGAGAGGATAATTACATGGGCCAACAAAAACCACTTAGAATTAAATGTAACCAAAACAACTCTAATGAAATTCTCCCTGGGTAATTCTGCTGAAACCCTTAAAATATTTGAAAATAATGAACTACATGTTGAATCATGTACAACAAGTAAAATGCTGGGTCTCATTTTGGACTACAAACTGACATGGACACCGCATATCGACACACTATGTGAGAAGCTTCGTAGGAATTGTTATGCGCTAAGATTCATGGAGAACCATTGTGGTAAGGAAGTTTTGTTGAATCTTTATCATGCAACCATCAATTGTCACTTGCGTTATGGGATTCTGAACTGGGCTATGGGGTCTTCAGCTAATAGAATAATTGCTAGTTTGGGATGGCAACAATCATGTAGAAGTGCTTTCAAAGAGCTTAAGATACTCACGGTGGCTGGTCTATATATCTATGAAATATGTGTCTACGTTCATAAAAACAGAACTATGTTTTCCTCCCACCGACAAGTTCATGAATATCCAACTCGTTCGAAAAATTTACTGGTACCCAATGCACATCGAACCTCTCTCTATCAAAAAAGTCATCTTTATTTAGGACCAAAACTGTATAATAAGTTAGATGAATCAATTAAACTCTCACCAAACATAAATATATTCAAATCCGCTCTGAAAAGGAGTCTTATCGATAAAAATTGCTACACCATCGACGAATTTTTAAACTGATCTTTGATTATAGATTTTATTGTTGTTCTAATGAATTTTAATATGTGATTTTATTGGTATGTCTAGTGTTATCTTTAATTTATTTTACTTTTTTTTGTCGTTGACACTCTAGAATGTATGTTTGTATTCATACTCATACTTTCTAACAATTGTAGTATTATAATCTCTCTTGACCTTTTCCTAGTCATTGTACACTTGTAACTGCTTTGCTCCTACGATGTACTCTTTAACTAGAGAAATAAATATATTATTATTATTATTATTATTAATGAATGATGTTATATGAAATGCGAGTTATTTTTATTAGGAAAGCTTTCCGAAGATGTTACACAGATGAGCGAGCGCGAGAGTCAGTATCAAGGGTCTCGTAATGCAGGCTTTTCTCAGATACACCCTCATAATAAGTTTGCACCTTTGCGGCTTGAGGGGACCAGATCCGTGGCGGCAGTTAATATGAATACTGATTTCTTTCACCCAAAGGAACGCTGGGGCTATCAATAGAGGTTTTATCACTTTTTGTATTTGTTCCGACCTATTTGAAATTCAAGAACCATAAATTAAATTTATATCGCTTACGCTGTTCGTTTTTTAAACTGTTTCGTATTCTCCTCGCATCGATACTATTTCGCACTGGTATCTCTTCTGTCAAATTCCTATCATACAGGATGGAGAATATTTCTTTATCTTTCGACTACACAAATGGAAATTCTTTAATGTCCGTGGAACATCGTACAAGCCAGTACCCATATCTGGAGAAAATATAGGTGAATAGGAAAACCTCATCAGATATTGAAATCTACAAGTTCGCCATTCAATAGAAAAACTAATTCAGGTGAAGAGAAATTTGGCAGGTTTCGAGAACGACAACGGAAAAGTTGATGGTCTGTCTGCCTGGAATCGCTCGTGGTGTATTACAGGTTTTGCAATAAAAAATTAACTTTTTCATCTCCTTAGTTTTTGACGTACCTATATCGCCTTGTTTTCGAAAAAAAAAAATGATTGTTCGTCTGTAGGACCCAAAAAAATTTGTCTGATTAAAAATTAAAAAAAATATTCAAAACTACCAGTTCAGTGATGGAACATCTTCATTCATAAATTTTCGGTGAATTTATTCGATAACTATTGTTCAAAATGATGTCCCAACACTGAGAAACTGTGGTGCACACATAAAAACAAATTCTCAAATGAAAACGCTATATTCGTTCAACGTCCAATTCTTGTTTTGAGAAAGCGCATTCTTCTTCTGAAATAATTTATTTTAAATGAATTTATTGAATATGTCAATTGTAGAAAATTATTCCACTGAAATATTCATTTGGTATAACAAAATGTTCTCAATTCAAGAAATTCAAAGTATCCAGAAAAAATAATGAAGATCTTGAAAAATATATCACGCGGAATGTCTTCTTTCAAAATAACATATGTAGCAATTTCTTCAATAACGAGATTGACAAGACAATTAATCTCTGAATAAGTAAATCTCTGAGGAAGTTTCTTTGCATTGACCATAACATTTTCTTGAATATAATTGCGATCACTTCGAGCCGAGAATGTTGCCAAACGGTGTGAGTGTGTTGTTTCGGTGCTCTTGTCGTGCATCCATCATTGTTCAACCAGTTCAACCTATTTTATTGGCATAGAAATATTGGCTTACCATGAAAAAAAAACTAAGGTCTTGGGAGATATCTGAGGATATAATTACCACTTTTTGAGGTAACTTACATGACTATATCTTATCGACGTTCATTCTTGGGTAGGTATTATTGTGTATCCAATCAATTAACGTAGCTATATCATCTCGAAAACTTATAATTCGTGAAAAACTTGAATAACCAGGATCGGCATAGTGAGTGAAAATTGGGATTAGGTACCTATGTGCGGATGAACGTTTAAATTTGTCCAAACACTGATTGAACAGTGGAAAAGAGCTTCTTGAACTTGTAGACATCTTATGGAGATGTGAATGATATATTTTATTATTTTCAGTCGTTTGAAACCAGAGGAATACAACTTTTTTGCGAGGTAAACTGGTGGACAAGTTCAGAAATAATCTCTACGAATAGGGGGAAAGGTTGTCAAGAAGAAGGTCTGCAAGTGATGATGTGATTGATGAGAGCCCCAATAAGAGAACGGAAGTTGAGGATGATTCTCATTTCAAGAAATCGATATAATTCCTCTCATTTGATAAAATTCTTGATACAAAACAATCTCCAGCTGAAACTGAAAATCTGATTCTTTTTGTTCAAGAAAAATGCGAGTCATTGAGAGATTATGATTGTATTGATTTGAATATATTGTGTTCTCAATCTGAAATATTGTATTATTCTCACAAAGAACTCAATTCATTTACGATTCAAGAAATCTATAACATTGGTATGAGTGTATTTAGTTGGAAACATAATAGTTTTGAATTGAGCAGACATTTATTCCAGTATATATAAACAAGCCATACTCTTGAATCAAAGCATATCAAATCAAATTAAGTAATTCTTTTTATGTGTGTGCGTAACTTCGGTTTTCAAAATTATATGGATACCCCCAGTAGGATTGAAGAAAACCCAGAAATATTCGAAATTGAAGGAAATCAATTTGAACAATGGTTGTGGAGGAAATCAATAGACAATTCATGATTGAAGGAATTTCGTTACTGAAGTTATGGTTTGGAACATACGTCCATGGTTTGGAAGCATTTTACTTTATCACAAGTTGGGTATTTTTGTGAATAAGGGGAGATACGTCGAAAAATCAGGAGATGAAAAATGTTCATGTTTGAGTGCAGAACCTGAAAAAATGATGAAACAATGAAATAATCAGTGACGCGCCATTTTTATGGAACTGTGTTGATGAAATTCTTCTCTTGCCTCAATAAGCACTATATGTCCCTTTGAAGTTATAGGCAGAAACAAACTGAAACACTTTGTAGATTGATTAATCAGTTGTCTGAAAGTATGTATAATGATATTAACTTACAGAATATTCTGTTTTCTCCCTGTCGATATGGGGTTCTTTAGTAGAAAGTCAAGCAAAAAATTTGTCTCATCTAAATATGGCTCTGTACAGTTTGATTGAAATAAAATCGAATTTATTAATTTCTTTTACTGTGATAACAGAAAAATACCTCTTAATAATCCAAGATGGAAGTTAAAATGCTCCGTCCTTAAAAAAATGTGGATTTTTCAGGATGCCCCGAATTATCCTCAAATTATGAGATCTGAGTATCGTTGTGAATATCAAGCGAAAATAAAATGTTAGCTTGTTTTGTGACACGAGAAACAATGCCATTCATAAATCTCGATAAATTTGTTCTGCTGATATAAGAATAATTGTACACATAAATGTCTCGTTTTTTATAGTCTACTTGACGTAAGAAAACACTGCTAATCTCTGCCACAAGTAAAGAAAAACAATATAGGAGTCGTAATACATAACTAGAAAGGAAATTGTTTGCCAATTCAACATCTAAGAAAATCTAATATGGCGTTCTCAACAATTTCTGGGTATTCCCAAGAAGAGAGATAGGTACTGAATCATCATAAAATTTGCTCCGACTTTCGTAATCACCATCCCCAGTAGTTTCTTGAATACATTTCGATGGTGAAGTTGGAATTTTGGTTTGAAAGTAAGTAATTGAAAGAAGGCAAACTCCTTTTATAGCATGCTGATTAGTTTTTCGAATATGATTTTTCACAGATATTTATGAAGTTCATAATCTGAAATTATTTCCTTTTGTACAGAATGCACCAAAAGTGCACCAATTTTGCTATGCAAGATTTGAGAATGCATTAACTTTTCTTAAGTATAATAATTTCCCCTTTCACACTTTTATAGTTTTTCTATAATGATCCTTTTGATTTTATCAGATTGCGGAAGAAAACAAACTCATGTTCAACATCCTAATAATAAAATCTGGAAATTATTACATAGCTGAATTCATGGCGAGATCACCTATCCAATGACGTATGACAGGGCAGGTAATTCGTGGTGTGTAAGGTTGAGTGATACACATATCGACGAAACGTCAAAAGATGTCCCTCTTTCCGCTTTAGATAAAAATTATAACGTGTTACGAGATTTTTTATTACACTTATTTTTTAGAATGGTCCTCTCGAAAAATCGCCCAGTATTTATTTCAACGTGCACGATGATAGGCAGTACAGTATTAGTCTATTCGGTGTTTGGTGTCCTGAATCGTGATTCAACTAAGAAATACTTTCAGAATCACCACCCAAACCTAAACAGTCTGGCTTGCACCGGTTGTCAAAAATCCACTCTCAGTTGAGTTTCCTCTCTAGAAAATCGCAGAAAAGTAGGTGGAACTTTTCCTTTTCTACAAATATTTTCTCTCTCTCGCGAGCGATTCTGGGCAGGCAGACCAGGCTCAGACTGGCCACCCTTTTATTATCAGGCTCGATACCTGCTGAACTTCTCTCTATCAGAAGTATTTCCAATGTTGTGAGGCGTTGTTGTGTTACTCATTATCTGGTGAGGTATTTTCTATTACCTATACACAGGGTGCCCGTTATTTCGAGCTTAACCATGGGGATCTCAGTTATTATAAGAGATACGAGGTTGGTTAAATCTGGACAAAGTTGTGGCTTTTTATGCTGAACAATTATGTGAAAGAAAATTTCATGTATCATTTTTCGTTTTTGAAATATTGGAAAAAACGGAAATTTGTAGTTTTCGTTTTTATTTTTTTAATAGAAAACGAAGCGGACTAGATGTTTTTAACTAAGACATTCTTGAGGCACTTTTTTACAAGGAATCTAAATCTGTCATCGTATTCTCCATTGCGTTCTTGATGTCAGAGATACAACCCTCAATTTTGGTTTTTCTTACGGTCGCCATATTGAATTTCAACATTTTTGAAAAGTTTGTTTTTTTATAATTACTATGACGTATCACTCGATATGTTCCAATCTTACCTGCTGGTCAAAATTGGCAAAAAATCGTTTTTGCGAAGAGTGCTTTGCATGGAAACAATGCCAAAAATTTTGTTCAACGAACTGAATTCTGATTGTTCAATTGAACTTGGAAGCTTACTTGCATAAAAACCAAGGTTATTTAAAATTAGAAACGACATTTGAAGTTATAAAAGTTTGTTCTTCGCAGAAACAAACAGTCATAAAAGATGCTCGAATAGTTCTGAATACAATTCCGAGAATCAGATCTTAAAAGAAAAAATACTGGATCATTGTTTATGAGGACTGAGGAAAGATTTCTTAAAATTGTTGAGCTGGGAAGAAGAACGAGTGAAATTGTGTCTAGAAGAGAATGGTGGAGTATTCAAGCATCTTTTATAACTTTGTTATGTATTTAATAATTTTGTTTAGTTTTACAGAGAAAAAACTTCTAGATCTCCTGTCGGGTTCGTTACTAACTTCAAACTTTCGTTTTTATGAAGGTAATCTTGACAAAAATGTGAAATTTCCTTATCCTCAAGTGAACTATCAAAATTTAGTTAAACAAAATTGCTGGCGTTATTTTCAAAGCACACTTCGTAAAAACGGTGTTTTCTTAATTTTGATCAGCATGTAAGATACAAACATATCGTGTCACATCATTGTATTCACAAAGTGACAGAGTTTTCAAAAATGCAAAAATGGCGCCTATAAGAAAATTCAAAGTCGACTGTTGTATATCTCTGACATCAAGAACGCCTTGGAAAATACGAGAGTTAGATTCCTTATAAAAAAGTGCCTCAAGAACGTCCTAGTTAGAAACGTCCAGTTCTTATGGTTTTCGCATGAAAAAAAAATTACAAATTTCAGTTTTTTTCCTCAATTCATAAACTAAGAATGATACATTAAATTTTCTTTCACATAATTGTTCAGCATGAAAATGCTCAACTTTGCCCCAATTCAACCGATATAATAACTGAAATCCCAATGGTTAAGCTCGAAAAACGGGCACCCTCAAATTTCGAAAAAAACAAAACGATTCCAAAATTGCATTGCAAGTGCATTCAAAAGAAAAAATGCATACTGGCATAATCACACAAACAAAAGAATCCTCAGGGTTTTTCGTTAAAGAATTCGTTTTTTGTCGGAATACGTGTTCGTTATCTTTTTAAAATTGTTAGGAATTATATTTTTGTTTGTGATTCTTCTTTTCGAACTTTATTTACTCAAGATAAAATGAAGGCCATGCATCCATTATTAATATGTTGTATTATTTATCAAACAGAGATAGCGTACAGTAAATAAAACAATGACAATGTAATGCATGATTTCAGTGAAATTGACCTTGCTGGTACTCGAAATACTCGAACATTCGAACATAAAAAAATCTGAGTATAACTATATCACACTCATTATCTATTGTTATATTTAATTTATCCACTATCAGATCATCCTAAATCCAATTATCGTGGATACATCGATATAAATAATTGAAATTTCCCCTACCTTGCTGATCATGTCTCGACCAATTGAATAATTTAATACATATTACTACAAAATGTGATGTGTGTATGAAAAATTTCATATTTCTATATCCTCAACTGTCTCACCCATGGCAAACACTACTGTGAATTTATCTAGTTTGTGATTCCTGAAGATTGCGCTCTGCGTGTTTTTTTCAATTATCCAAATTTATACGTTATATCTACATCCATCCAATATCAAAGATCTCCTAATGCCCAAATGGGTTTCGTTCTTTTTGAACCTTCGCCGAGGCAATTGGAAGACATTTCATTTCTACCTCACTTCCATCCTCCCAATCCAACATATTTGTTGACATGTATGCAGCGAACTCCACCTTAGATCCATAAAAGAAGTACCACCTGGAGATAACTTTGTTTTGAGATAATCGCATTTTACCAATTGAACACCGGATTCAATCTAAACTATTAATGTTAAAATGATGACATCATTCAATATATAAAGTGAAAGTATATTTCCATATATACTATATAAATATTGAAACAAATAACTCTATTCGTTATGTAGAAAAAAATAATAAATTCTCGCAAGAACATATTAATTTGGGAAAAAACAAGGAACGAGTTACTCAAAGTTATCAATGTTGAGGTAATTCTGTGAGGTAAATCTGTGCTTCAGGTTTACAAAATCTCTTCAGAGTCATCAAATTTTTGAATTTTTCTGCTGGAACTGGCAATAAATTCAGAATAAAAATTCAGAAGGCATACAAAAGCGTAACTCTGGATGAAAATTGGATTCATTCTGTATGATGGTACTGAAAGTTTGAATTCACCTTCTCGCAGATCATTGCCGACTTCGATGCGTTTCAACTTTGATATTTCTGTTATACCGAAACTGCTAGAATTCGATTAAATGTCCTGTAAGGACTCTAATGATGTGATTAAAATGAGTTTGCAATCAAAATGCCTCAACATTTTTTTTCCGAAGGCATATTACCAGGATTTTCTTGCAAGATTCGTGATAACCAGAGAGACTGTTTGGTCAATATTTTAAATGATTCGAGTTTCGAACTGATTTTATTATTTTCATTACATTTCACAATAAATCAACTATTATGTACTTCATAGAAAACTGAATCTTTCTTACGGTGCCACTACTACTATTTGCAATTTTATAAGCAAATTTCTCTCCTCTGCTGTAAAATTGCATCCTTTCTTCTTTGTACTACTTTATATTTTGTACGTTGATTCAAAATTTAAACTTGAAACACCACAACACTTTCAACTTTGATTTAAGAGAGGTTATGAAATATACATCAACCTCTAGATATGGACCTATCCGCCAGTTGAAATTAAAAGATGAATATTTTACATTTCGACTGCCTGATAAAGTTATACTGTCGTTGATAATCCATCCTTTCAATAATAACTGGTAGTTGAGCATTAACTGACGGATAAATTGCTATTGATAAACCGGGCCTTAGTAAACTTCTGAGAAGGCAACCCGAATAGTGCTTAGAAAATAAAAATGAAAAACAGACGTATCTACTTGATGTGCTACTCGGTTCATTATTCTATGATAATATTGTTCGAATTTTCTGTGTCCGCCACTGGCACCAGATATTGGATTCCATATGAATTTTGCATCTCTGCAAGTGAGGATGGGTTTTATTGACAAAATCAACATGCGACAAGAATCTAAAATTCTATAATCCTAACTCAAAAGGTGCGAACCAGAAGTTGACAAACACTCCCAGAGCTGATGAGCGCATTCATGCGTTTTGACAAGCTAGCCGTTTCCCCCTATTCGGGTAGCTGGACCCGGATGTCCACCAGTTCGTCATATCTCATGCATTGGCCGTATAATTTCGGAATTTTCAAGACGAATATTTCACGTGTGAGTGATTGAAACCATCATTTCAGCCAGTGCCGGAGATTTGAAGGTTATATTACTCCAGATCACCATAGATTAACTAAGTAAAATCACTGATTAAAAAACTTACAGATGAGACAGTCAGACAGAGCGAATTAAATTAGAGAGAGATGTCGAAAGCGCAAAATTTGAAGGTCCAGTCATAGATATGCGCAGGCGCTGAAATATTGATCTAGTTTTGTTTACATCGTTGTCATCATTTTGTTGGTTATGTTACAAATGTTTTCTTTTGACACGATTCACGATACAGTATTTCGGATGGGTTTATATATATATATATATATATATATATATATATAAACTGAGTTTTTTTGGAAAACACCACTGAAAATGATTTCCTTGAGGTTGCAGTCAATTGGGTATGGCCGGAGTAAAGAAACTCTTTGTTAAATTGTCGAGCTTTCGAAAAGAATTTATTTCATTATCAAGACATCTGAAAAAACACAAAAAGTCCACTTGTAAAAAAGGAAGCGACTTAGGTTATAAACAACAACTTACTAACTCGAGGATGCTACTAAAGAAAATCACAGTGCACTTCATTATCAAAAAATCTTACTCAATAATTTGTAGAAACACATTAAAATGGATCAAACATACTAATAAAAACATATAGTCAAGATCTTATGTAGAAATGTTTGCAAGCGCCATTGTCGATCAAACAGGTAGTATAGTCCATTTGTTGGAAAACACGTGGAATGGTCATGGAGGACAACTGACAGTTTACAATTGAATGTCAAATGTCAGGTGCCTGTGTCTTTGAAGTAAGGCATTGGAGCCAACTCCCTGTCAAAGCAACAATGCTACCAACTTTATTTATGGTGGTTCATTTGGAATATGAGACAAGTCACTTTTCTGTTTTTTGTCAAAATTAAGTAAATAATTGTATATCACACTCAGATTTGCAATATCAGCGCGTTTATTCATACAATTGGGTTCATTGTTGATATGCACCATTTCAAGGAAATTTCTTTTTAAGTAATTGTTTTCCGAAACTAAAATTTTGGGGATATTAAAGTTACCCATATGATTACTAGTAATAGTGTGCTCTGCTAATGCACAGCTATTTTTTTTAAGTTTGCAATCACTTTTATGAGACGTAATGCGTCCTGATAAATTCCTTCCTGTTTGTCCTATGTAAACTTTGTCACAATTCAAGCAGGGAATACTGTAAATTACATTTGAACATTCTAGAATTTTTAAAGGGTCTTTAGTTTTAGTGAAAAGACTCGATACAGTCTTAATGTTTCTTTTGGCAATACGTAGATTATCAGATTTGAAAATGTTTATGAGCTTTGGAGTGAGTTCTTCAATATGCGGAAGGGTTCTGTAATTAAAAATTATTTGTTGTGGAGGTGGTTCCTCATTAACGTTTATGCTGTTGCTGTTGTTGGCATTTTGGATAATGTTATTGGGGGTTAGATTGTGTACATTTTGGTTTTGTTGAGAGTTGAACAAAAATTTATTAATTAATTTGATGGGGAATGAATTTTCTTTCAAGATTGCTCTTAATTCCTTCAGACATTCAAGACGGTAAACAGGATGCGACAGATTAATCACTCTGTTTTTTAAAGCAATGATCAAATTATTTTTCATAATCGACGGATGATAAGAGTGGTAACTGATGAATCTGTTGCTACATATAGGTTTTCTGTACCATTTAGTTCTCAGTATGTTGTCATTACCTCTAACAATCCTCATATCCAAAAAGGGGATACTTTGGGATTGCTCCTCTTCAGAGGTAAACTGTAAATTTATATCATAGCTGTTAAAATAAAACAGGGCTTCATCTACTCTGCCTGAGGGTACAGCAAGGATTAAATCATCAACATACCGCTTAACGAACGGAATGTCAAAAGGAATCAATGATAAACAATCTTTTATAAGATCATCTAAGACAAAATTAACAAGTATAGGAGATATGGTAGAGCCCATGGGGGTACCAAAAATTTGTTTATAGTATGCATTATTGAAAATGAGAAAATTAATAACAAGATTGCTGCTGCACGGAATAGAAAGATCTTCCTCACTAGATGCAGAAATTTTGACATTTATCCAAATCATATCACCAATGGTATTTGCAACATCAACTCCATTCTCCACCACCAAGGAGGCAGAACAGGAAAGAAAATTCAAGGATTTAACAGAAGGTTGAAAAAAACTATTTTAAATTTAGAAATTAAAGTAACTTTCAGTGACATAAAAAATTTAGAGAAAGAATTGAGTAATGTTAAAACTAAGGCTCGCACTATGGTCCCTTTTCACATTTTTGATGAATATAATAGAAAACAAAAAATTCGTTACAACACTACTTTTCATGAAATACAATACAGACAAAAATTGAAATTGAAGAAATTGAAATTGGATGTTTTTTCAAGCATTCAAGTTCAAGATAAGTGGATTAAAAATTTAACTGACATTGACATTCCTTCAGAAGTCAAACGTTTTTTAGCTTTGGGCCCTAAATTTAGTATTTGCCCTACTAATAATGATCTCAATGTGCCATCCTTGTTGGCAGACATTGAATCAATCATTTCACTTTTTCCAAATTCAGATAGAGACTGTTATAGAGCTCAAAGTACTAATGTTATAACAAATTTCCTACACAAAAACTCGGCTAAGAAAGACTTTTTACAAAATATTTTTATTAAATGCAAAACCTTTTTAAAAGCTAATCCTGACTTATATGTTGTTAGAAGTGACAAGGGAAACGTGACTGTGGTGATGTACAAGCAGGATTACTACACCAAAAGTCAGGACCTCCTAGAGGATGATAAATACTATGTTAGACTACCACGTAATCCTACTAGTACATTACAACAGGAAGCGAATAAACTAGTTTCAAAATTACTCAAATCTGAATTAATTGATCCAATCACAGCCAAAAAATTAAATATTTATAATTCTGTTGCTCCTAGATTTTATGCTTTACCTAAAATACATAAACCAACTTTGGCTATGAGACCTATTGTATCTTCGATGAATGCTCCGAACAGTAACTTAGCACAATTTTTAACTCACATTTTAACTAAATCTTATGATACAGACAATGAGTTCTATATCAAAGATTCTTTTGCCTTTAGCAATTTCATTAATAATTATTCACTTCCTGAAAACTATATCGTAGTGAGCTTTGATGTAGTTTCCTTGTTTACTAACTTACCGTTTGAGGTAGTTAGAAAATCACTTTCAGATAAATGGAACATTATTTCAAATCATTGCGACTTAACTTGGAGTGCTTTTGTCGACATTTTGGAATTTATTTTTGAATCAAATTTTCTCATTTTCAATAATGCATACTATAAACAAATTTTTGGTACCCCCATGGGCTCTACCATATCTCCTATACTTGTTAATTTTGTCTTAGATGATCTTATAAAAGATTGTTTATCATTGATTCCTTTTGACATTCCGTTCGTTAAGCGGTATGTTGATGATTTAATCCTTGCTGTACCCTCAGGCAGAGTAGATGAAGCCCTGTTTTATTTTAACAGCTATGATATAAATTTACAGTTTACCTCTGAAGAGGAGCAATCCCAAAGTATCCCCTTTTTGGATATGAGGATTGTTAGAGGTAATGACAACATACTGAGAACTAAATGGTACAGAAAACCTATATGTAGCAACAGATTCATCAGTTACCACTCTTATCATCCGTCGATTATGAAAAATAATTTGATCATTGCTTTAAAAAACAGAGTGATTAATCTGTCGCATCCTGTTTACCGTCTTGAATGTCTGAAGGAATTAAGAGCAATCTTGAAAGAAAATTCATTCCCCATCAAATTAATTAATAAATTTTTGTTCAACTCTCAACAAAACCAAAATGTACACAATCTAACCCCCAATAACATTATCCAAAATGCCAACAACAGCAACAGCATAAACGTTAATGAGGAACCACCTCCACAACAAATAATTTTTAATTACAGAACCCTTCCGCATATTGAAGAACTCACTCCAAAGCTCATAAACATTTTCAAATCTGATAATCTACGTATTGCCAAAAGAAACATTAAGACTGTATCGAGTCTTTTCACTAAAACTAAAGACCCTTTAAAAATTCTAGAATGTTCAAATGTAATTTACAGTATTCCCTGCTTGAATTGTGACAAAGTTTACATAGGACAAACAGGAAGGAATTTATCAGGACGCATTACGTCTCATAAAAGTGATTGCAAACTTAAAAAAAATAGCTGTGCATTAGCAGAGCACACTATTACTAGTAATCATATGGGTAACTTTAATATCCCCAAAATTTTAGTTTCGGAAAACAATTACTTAAAAAGAAATTTCCTTGAAATGGTGCATATCAACAATGAACCCAATTGTATGAATAAACGCGCTGATATTGCAAATCTGAGTGTGATATACAATTATTTACTTAATTTTGACAAAAAACAGAAAAGTGACTTGTCTCATATTCCAAATGAACCACCATAAATAAAGTTGGTAGCATTGTTGCTTTGACAGGGAGTTGGCTCCAATGCCTTACTTCAAAGACACAGGCACCTGACATTTGACATTCAATTGTAAACTGTCAGTTGTCCTCCATGACCATTCCACGTGTTTTCCAACAAATGGACTATACTACCTGTTTGATCGACAATGGCGCTTGCAAACATTTCTACATAAGATCTTGACTATATGTTTTTATTAGTATGTTTGATCCATTTTAATGTGTTTCTACAAATTATTGAGTAAGATTTTTTGATAATGAAGTGCACTGTGATTTTCTTTAGTAGCATCCTCGAGTTAGTAAGTTGTTGTTTATAACCTAAGTCGCTTCCTTTTTTACAAGTGGACTTTTTGTGTTTTTTCAGATGTCTTGATAATGAAATAAATTCTTTTCGAAAGCTCGACAATTTAACAAAGAGTTTCTTTACTCCGGCCATACCCAATTGACTGCAACCTCAAGGAAATCATTTTCAGTGGTGTTTTCCAAAAAAACTCAGTTTTTTTCAACTAGTCCAGTCATAGAGACTACCCGTCTTCTAATATATATATATATATATATATATTCGTATAACGTATAACATATTTTCCATTAGTTTATGGAAAAGTAATGACGGTTTTGAGGATCATCGCACAGCACAGATTAAACAACCGTGATCATAGGTATATATCTGGAACGTGAATCAGGTACAATAATATGTTTATTGGTAATCATTACTGTGTGTATAAAAATTGCGAATCATCTTCAAGTTCGGTCTTCACACCCCTTCGTGGTCACTTTAGAGACCTGCAGAACGTCCTTTTCCAAACACTCGTTCATCCAAAGAACATCGAGAATTTGGAACTCATTGCCTAGGGAGGTGTTCCCCGAGGCATACCATCTCCAGAAATTTAAGAAGAACACCAACTCCTACCTTCTTTTCCTTGGTTCTCAATATGTTCTCTGAACATTACAGGATATCCCTTTTCGTGAGAACCAGAACATAAAAAAGGTATATCGGAGAATATCAAATTACATTGTTTTTCAAAGGACGAAAAACTGTAAGTACTTATATTGACTTACATTTTCTTTTGATGAGAATATCACCATTTCTTCTATTCCTGTACTTATATATCACATTTGAGGAATTTAGAGTCTGATCATATATTATATATCTGATCATTTAGATTGAATCGTGTTCTATTTTTTCTGATGAGAATAAATCGGTTACATTCGAAATATTCTAATTTCATCGTTAAATTCATTCAGAATATATCTTATTTCTGATATAAACTAATTTCTGACGACAACTTGTTTATAATAAATCACTCAGAAGTAGGTAACCTTTTATATTGGTGGTGATTATGCATTACCAAAATGGCAACATTGCACATCAGTACAACGACTATATCCGGCAACTACGATGCGCAAAATTTAAAGGTCCGAGGTCAACGAAAACGGATGTCGGTACATCAAACAAAATGGGCGAAGTGTCTCTTCTGTCAGGTATTCTGATCTGTGGAATATGAAAGTATCCACACTTCACACTTTATATTCATTCGATTTCACCTTCGCTTCTCTATTTTCCTTCTGGTACAAGGTGGTAATACTGGTAATTATTTTTATTGAATAATCCAATATAATTTCTTGTTCTTCATCCGAAATGATGGAGGTCATCAGGCTACATTGTAGTGGAAGTGACATATTCGCCAAACTGGATCGCTCGTGGCTGACTAAGCTCAGACATGGAAACCTTTTATAACGTTTCAGTTATATTTCCATTATATACTGTGCATATATAATATGAACACCAAGAAACTTCTCGAAATTGAATAACCCAAGTCAAAAATAATCTTCAACGCAATGTGAGTCTGTTATTGCAGAGAGAGAAAGAGAAGATTTGTTACACCGTATAATAACCACTGAGACAGCAAAAGCATTCAAATTATCGCATTGGATCGACATTGGGACCTGCAAGGAGTCACTAGTGTTCCTAAAAAATCTCATTGGTGTTACCATCAAAACTACTCTGTCATTGGATAATTATGTGAGGTCCATTGCAAAGGCTGCGCTACATATATATGAACTAGGAATTCTATCCAGAGAAGGGATTTTCGTCTAGTTGGTGACCCTGCACTTACAAATTCATTGACATCTCGCAGAAGAGTTGGCGATCTTTTACGTCAAGTTCTCAGAATTCCTTTCCTCATCGAATATTTCCTGACGCATGTAACCTCAAACTTTAGAGAATGATTTCAATGCCTATTTCCTGTCCCATTTTCCTTCTACTGACGTTCACGATGTTACATATTATATAGGTTTTCCTATCTTCAACTACGTGGTGTAGTGGTTTATACGTCACGGAAATCGGGAGGTAGTTTAACGAGGTCAAAATGTCTGACAACGAAGATAAAAACGAGAATGAATATTAAGATAAGAGATTGTAGAGCAGGTCTGAAAAACTAATGGAACCTAGTTTTATCATCCTCATTATTCATTTCATTCATTCGAACCCGACATCATTCAATTCCTTATGTAAGCAACGAGGTAAGCAACGTTTGATACAATGTTTGTATGTATTTTTTTCATGTTCTGGCTCTCACGAAAAGGGTTATCGTGTAATGTTCAGAGAACATCGTGAGAACCAAGGGAAAGAAGGTAGGAGTTGGTGTTCTTCTTGAATTTTTGGAGATGGTATGTCTCGGGGAACACCTCCCTAGGCAATGAGTTCCAAAGTATCGATGTTCGTTGGATGAACGAGTCTTTAAGGGACGTTCTGCAGGTCTATGAAGTGACCACGAAGGGGTGTGAAGACTGAACTTGACGGGTTAATCTCGAAGAGACTGCTAATGTAGGAACGATTGTTGTTATTTTTATCTAAATTGAAACATTATTTAACTGTAAATACCTGATGATTGTAAGACTTGAATAAGCAACGGTTGTTCTTTTTATCATATATATAATTTGTTTGTATAGTTTTATGTTTTCCCCTGTGGATGATATTGTAGATCATATACGGTATTAGGTATTTTTATGTTTTTTTAATTTTCTTGTGTATAGTTGTCTTTGTTTTGTAACTACTCTACATTATCATACGACTTTCTTTCCTAGTTATATCCTGCATTCTTCTTGGGATAAATAAAGTCTTCTTCTTCAAAAAATATTTCAGAAGAGCATCGCCCATGAAAATATCTATGAAATAGAGATTAATCGACAACTTTTCTACGGTGTTCCAGAGAAGTGAGCGAGTTTTTAAGCGAGCAATCACCGACGAGATGAATTGCCCTTTTTTGGACAGAATCCAATAGTTTCAGGATATGTTTAGGTGCCGCACTCCGAATATGGGAACAGTATTCCAGGACAGGTCGGATCTGTGCCTCATAGATCATAAGCAGCTCATTGGGATTGAAATAGCTCTTGGCTCGGAACAGAAATCCAACTTTTTGAGATGCACTTTTGGCAATGGACCTCACGTGATTTTCCCAAGAAAGGTAATTGCTAATAGGAACGCCAAGCATCGAAATGGATTACTTCAATGGTATGGTTAGTCCTTACTGAATTATGTTGGGCACAGTGAGATCGGCTTTTCTAGAGAGAAGACATGCTTGAGTTTTGTTTGCATTGAATTCTAACAGATTATAAGATCCCTACTCGAGAATTGTTGCTTAGTCCATATTTATTTTGTTAACATTTCTTCCTTGTTCATTTCTGGTTTGACGAGCCGATATAGGAGCCCTGGAAAAGAAAGCGGTATGGAGGGTACTATCATCCGCGAAGCTGTGTATAGGACATGAAGTTGCTTCCTACAAATCTTTGATGTGAAGTAGAAATAGTGTTGGTGCTAAAATTGATACCTGCGGAACACCAGCATTGATGAGTAGAGTATCAGATGAAACTCCATCGACCACTACATAGAAAGACCTGTTTGAGAGAAAACTAGCAAGCAGAGAACACATCTGAGGGGTTAAACCATAAGATGGAAGCTTGGCGAGGAGTCCCTGGTGCCAAACCCGATCAAATGCCTTAGAAACATTTAATGCCACGGCTATGACTATGATGATAATAATAGCTGGGTTCATGCAGGTGGCCCTCATCTTGGGATCATTGCGTCTACTCAGGGCACACGATATTCGGTCCCAGTGATCACTTACCTCACGGCGTAGGAAGTGGTCACTGGTTTCTTTCCAGCTGGACTCTGCGTGGCATTGGAGACCACAGAGTCGTGACTGGAATTGATTCGATTTGATGAATGATAACAACAATAACAATGAGATGAGTGATAATGCAGTGATTGATGTAAGAGTGAGGCCGAATTCAAATTTTGCGGAAAATCAACTTCTATAGTACAAATCCGAGGCACCACTCAAACTTAACGCAGCAGTAACTCCTGACTTTTATTCGATCGCTTCGGATTTAGCCGCATACCTGAACAACTTATTTAATAAGACATTTCAAGTTCCTTCGTAGTTTCTTGCTATTACTACACAATTAGCTGAGGCCTAAGGGAACAATCAAGTCACAACTTAGAGCACAATCTCTCTCGGAGAACGAGAGGGTTATGGCCACCGTCTAAATTAACGACATGTATATTGAAAGCCGTTTACTTACACGACTCCACAACTTCGGGAAAACTTGTGTTCAAGTAGGTATATAGTGCAGAGTCGGAGCCAGCAACCATTCTGGACGATTTTCAAAATGTTTGTTATATGGTATCGTGATGTAACAGTACGATTTATTTAAATACATTTTTTCGGTGCCATCTTTCATTTCAGCACCCAGCAAGAAAAGCTATACCATAACTGAGTTCATGTACTGGCTGAATACCTCAGTAGTTGAGGCAATACTTGTTCATTAGACTATTGTAAGAATCGAAATACAACTTGTTTGGATCTATTTTCACTCAAAAAAATTGACATTGGTTAATATATGATATAGTAAGTTTCCTTTGAATGGATTTTCATGAAATTATTGTTTGAATAACTAGTATTATATTTATGCTGTCTAGAATCATTACTGGAATTATCAAAATATCACAATGTGGAGCACTATCACGTACTAACTATATTTGGGGATATTTGTTGATTATAAGTTTCTGGACATAATTCGGTTGAGCCCACGGACCGAAAAACGAGAAGTAGAAAGTCATAATCAACTTCAAAGAAGAATTATTTTGTACCTGGTCCTTATTTTATAATGGAAAATTACTCCATTGCAATATTTATTGATCGTTAATAATAACATTTCAGTGGGCACCCCGGGATGAATTTTCATAATATAATTCAAATCCTACTGATGATTATTGAAACTATTGAACGTATGGATTGGATTGGATATTTATATTAGAAATATCGATACTTCCTGCAACTTTGTACAGGATCAAAAGTGCTAGCATTACAACCATGCGCTCAAGATTTTTGTAGGTGGTAAGTCATCAGAATGGTGGAGGAACCGATACTACATTTCTGATCACACGAGAAAAATGAAAAATAAGTATTCCATGAATATTCTCCAACTATAATGTGGAATGAAAATCTGAATTTAGGAAACTTTCCTACGAGTAGTAGAGTTAGATATCTAGAACATAATTTTATTGATGAAAGATGCCACTCAAGCAAAGCTTGCTTGTTTCGTGGAACATTGTCTTATGTTACTTTTTTATATTGATTAGTGAATAAGTATTATTAATTGATTCTCTAGATAAGAATTGAGAGGAAAGGAAGTATAGTTAAAGAAAACAACTATTCGAGAATTCACTTTAGGACTATTTGGCTTGTTTTTGAACTTGCACAATTCTAATTTTGGAAGGCATGGGTTACAGAATAATAGGTTACAATTCTCTGGGTAATTGTGGTTTCATATAAGAGAATAAGAATTGCCTTGCTGTACTATGATGGCAATATATTCCTGGAGAGGATGTACAGATTATAAACTCCGCTGCCGAAGCTACAGTTGACTCTCCAGTTCCTGTTCGTGGATGGAATGTGAAAAAATAAACATATATTCATAAATTCTGCAGCTGACGCAGGTGCCGTCGGATATCTTGTCAATACATTTTGGAACCGCAGCGTCAACTGTAGCTACGGCAGCGGAGTTTATACAGGGAGGGCCAATGGAAACTTTCCACCCTAATTTGTAGGAGTTCAAATCAACATCTTGAAAAACGCTCGAATACGTCGATATTTGATTTTAGGGGGAACTAATTTTCAGTTTTTTTCACCCCCGTAGCTTTAACCCTGTAGCTGGGGGGTGAACAACCCTCAAAATTTGAATAGGGAAAAGGGGTCGTGCCATACCTCTTTTTGAAGGTCTCATTGAGTTCTTCATGACCCTATAATTTTGCCCTATTATTGTCATCTATAACGAAATGACAGGTTGTCAAAATCTTGGTAAGAGACTATTGTTTTCGTAATAAAAATACCAAATCATTCGAGTTACCAGTGCAATAATCAGGTGGACACGTCAAATTTAAATTCCAAGCTGTTCAAAATGTCAGCCATGAACATTCCACAATTTTGATTTTCAATCCCACAAATTTCCCACTCTATTTCCAAGAGTTTGACAACCTGTCATTTCGTTATCGATGACAATAATAGGGCAAAATTATAGGGTCATGAAGAACTCAATGAGACCTTCAAAAAGAGGTATGGCACGACCCATTTTCCCTATTCAAATTTTGAGGGTTGTTCACCCCCCAGCTACAGGGTTAAAGCTACGCGGGTGAAAAAAACTGAAAATTAGTTCCCCCTAAAATCAAATATCGACGTATTCGAGCGTTTTTCAAGATGTTGATTTGAACTCCTACAAATTAGGGTGGAAAGTTTCCATTGGCCCTCCCTGTATATCCTTACCCATCATACCCAGACATGCTTTACCCGCATCGGTGTTAACTCCGCTCCTGTGTTTCCTTATTTCTCAACCTTCCTACTCTTCCTTGAAACAATGTATGTACATCCGTCTCCCAAGGGACCTCGCCATTATATTTGTACTTTTACATCACTAACTAACCACTTTGCTGTTAAAGTCAAGTTAGCTTTAAGTTTGCTGACTTGTCATATTACTTGGGCCCCCCTGTGTCCCTTGATGGTTGCACGGCGTCACATGTACCGAAACTCCAGATTTCAGTTTAATTTCGTGGGAAATATCCTTCGCATTGCCCTAGTTATGGTATCGTTCCAGAAACCGCAGGGAGGTATGTAGCTAGCGAAACAGGATGAATGGAAAATGAAAGTAATTTGGGTTTTCGGGGTTCGATGATTGTCTTCTTTCACGCCTCTCAGAACAATTGAAAATATGGGAACTGACAATCGAATGGATAGAATTTTTCAAAAATATTGTAGATACGTATACGAAGGCGTAGAAGTGTGTGTTTGAACAGTGTTTTCAACCGCCAACTTAGTTTCAAAGCAACCCTCGTAAGTCTAGGACTTGTATGAGTAAGGAAGACGGGAACCTTAGCGTTTTAAGTGTCATCCGAAGCACTACTCGGTTGGTTACCGTGGAGAGTCCGAAGGATGATAAGAATGTTCGGTTGGTCACCGCCGCTAAACGATACTATAGAAATAAATAAATTTCCAATAGCTGCCTGGATTTGACCCTCAGGCCCATAGACCAGCGCCTTAGCGCACTCGGCCACCAACCCAACCCAAGTGTCACATATTATTTTTATTTTATAATTCCGACTTGTGACGCGGAATTCTGACTTGTAACTCGGAATTGCAACACCACTGGATGATTTTCAGATTGACAATTTTGTTGCATTGCTCGTTCCAACTAGAACTAGAATCACTGTTGTGAAATTTTTATTTCTAGCACTGTTTGCTGTGTTCAAATATCACCAAGATGTAATTTTCAGAAAAAAATATGTAATATTGACAGCAAGAATGACTGGATATATCTCAACAAATACATCATGGTCTAGGTTATATGTAGCAATAGTTAGTTAGATATATAGTTTTTCAAAACGCTTCCTATAGGAGGTACAGCTCTTCAAAGTTCAGTTTTGAAAATCAGAAAATCATTATTTGACATAACTTTCGGGACATCCAAGCATGTTTGAACAAATTTGGTACAAGTACATTTATGACGTGAGTGACTTTTGTCGTAATTTTTCAGTTGCGTAGATACAGAGGGGTTGTTTCACTTTTCCAGCCCTACATTCTACGCCATTCTATATCTATAGGTATGTTTGTTAAATCAGAACTTGTTATTGAAATGTTGTCATTATAATTCATTCAGTGCGCACGTCGAATTATTTTTTGATGAAGTGCTGTTTTCATCAACTGAACTATCAAAAATTTTCCCACGCGAGGTCTCTGCTTTTTCAGATTTAGCTATATTGTATACGAAGCCTGAGACGAAGCCTCAAATCGTAATTTCAAAAGTGATTTTTTTCTCAATTGAACAGGGTATTAGAATGAATGTCAATTCAAAAAGAATATCCAGTTGTGTTGGGATTCCGAATTTCGAGTTACAAGTCAAAATTGCAAGATGCAAGTAGGAGTTTAAAGATACAATTATAATTTCTGAGATACAATTCGAAATTCCGATATACAAGTCGAAATCCCGATATACAAGTCGAAATTCCGATATACAAGTCGAAATTCCGATATAAAAGTCGAGATTCCGATATACAAGTCGAAGTTTCGAGATACAAATCGGAATTCCGATATACAAGTCGGAATTCCGAGATAGGTACAAGTCGAAATTACGAGATACATTTTGAGTAACACGTCAGAATTATAAAATAAAAAAAAATATTTGGCACTTCTACGCCTTCGTAGATTCGTGATTTGTCTGATTCATCCTTTTGTTTCAAAAAGGTAGTCAGTTCATTACTTTCCAGAAGAAATTACAAAAACAAGAATAGTACATTGTTTACCGGGTAGGAAAAGCTTAACATTCCTGGGCGACTGTGAAGATTGCTAAGTCGAGGCGCAAGCCGAGACTTAGCAACACAGAGTCCAGGAATGTGGCTTTTCCTACGAGGTAAACATACTATTTTTCCGCAAATCGTTTAAAATTCGACAGATATTGATTGATTTAAAAAAAAACGCGATAATTTTATTCCCAAATAAATGGTGCTTTGAAATTCCTAATAAAATTACTTGGGCTACTATGGAAACGTATTGAGGTTGAATTGTCAAACTTGACGCTTATAAATTTAATTGCTGGTGTTCTCGAAAGTAAAATGATAAGTGATGATGAAATTTCCATTCCTGGGACTCCTCCAGAGCTGGTTGAGGCACTGAATACTGCTTCATTAGAATTATTGCCAAAGAAATCAAGAGAAAAGTACGAAAATGGATACAGACGTTTTATGGATTATCGCATGAGTAAAGATACGAGTTCTTTCTCAGAAAATGTTGTAATGGCATACTTCCTAGACCTTTGTTTAAAGATGAAATCTTCAACATTATGGGCCAATTATTCAATGCTGAAGTCAACCCTTGCAATTAAACACAATGTAGATATATCTACATACTCAAAACTTCGTTCTTTATTGAAACGGCAAGCTCAAGGTTATAGGGCAAAGAAATCTAAGATTTTAACGAAGGAAGAAATTGAAAAATTCATCCAGGAAGCTCCAGATAAAGAAAATTTAATGATTAAGGTAATTTACAAGGTTTTAATTTCTATTTAGATTGTACCTTCATTTATTTTTTTGGTATTTCTGGGGCCTGTAGAATGGATGAGTTAGTCCGAATGACTGTACACGATATAGAAGACCTAGAATCTGAGCTTTTAATCAGCATACCTGATTCGAAAACCAACAAACCAAGATCATTTGTAATTAATCAGATCTACTTGAATGTTTATCGAAAGTATGTTTCGTTAAGACCAGAAAATATGAACAGTGACCGATTTTTCTTTAAATATCAAAGCGGAAAGGGTTGTAGACAAGTGGTAGGAATTCATCAATTTAGAAAAATGCCCAAAATAGTTGCTAGTTATTTGAACTTGGTAAATCCGACAGAATACACTGGTCACTGCTTTCGTCGGTCTTCTGCAACAATATTGGTTGACTCTGGTGCCGACATAACTAGTTTAAAGAGGCATGGCGGATGGAAGTCATCAAACGTTGCTGAAGGATATATCGAAGAATCGCTTAACAATAAGGTTGAGGTGGCAAATAAAATTTTCACAGTACAAAATATTCAACAAAATAACCCTACCACCCCGCATGTTGTCCAAAATGTGTCTCATAGTTCTAACAGTGTTCCTCCAATGTTCAATAATTGAACTAACTGTCAAATTACTGTAAATATAACAAATTGATCTTAAAAATGTATTCAGCAATGACTTGATGTTTTCAAAATATAAATTAATTCCTTATAAGCAATGTGTTTTCAATCATTTATGTAGAACACTAACAACTGTACGGAAATATCATTTACTTACAGTAAGGAAATGACATTTCCTCACAGTAAGGAAGTCCTGACTTTTTCTTCAAGAAATTTTGACAGGAATGTCAAAATTCCCTAGCGATTTGCGGAAAAAGATATGTTCAATGCAATATTCCCTAAACTTTTGCAAGAAAAAAGCTTTTTTTCTTCTATGATGTCGGTTTATCGTAATTGCTAATAAATAGAAGCTCCGTTCCAAATTAGCCGTCATTAGACCCGATAAAATGCCGTCCTTTGAAAGGACGATTAGTTGAACCCGAGAGATGAGCAGCTTGATCCTTGGCTATGTACACAAATGACATTGCTATTATACCAGCCAGGATATTGCCCGACCACGACATACCCAATTTCCGTCGTAAATTTTAATGTCCCAGAATCTTCTGCTGGAGTTATCGCGATAATTTTAGACGGCCATAAACGTTTAATTAGAACAACACCACGGATGGAAGTTTTAATGGAAACTGTTTTTCAAACACAATAACAATTTTATTTTATATTTCTCTCATTCGGGTCGTTTCATAAGAATAATTTTGTTCAAGGCACCAGGGTCGGACTAAGCGAGCGAATATCAATCCCATACAAGTTGGCCTCCATAATTTTCTACAGTAGTGGATAAAACATAAATATTTGCCATAGCACATACATAGCGAATTTTATCAATTAAAATGTACCAACTGGTAATTTCTATATATGTATAGACCTTTCAATCATAAGTAATGACAAATGTAACTAATCCTGGGTATAGGGTAACCCTATCAGACCAACCCACTATGTACGTCATAGTCAATATATAATACCTTCATTTTATTTTTTGTAGATTGAGAAAAGATAAACTGAGGCTTATGCTATCAATAGAGATGTTTTTCTATGCTAGTGTCATGTCTCCTTTGAAATCTGTAGAAGAATCTGAAAGCTCACCTGGGAGTTCACCATAATCATAAATAAGTATAAGATCTATAGACTATAGATCAGAAACGACTTGGAGAACTTGAAGAAGCTGAAATGTATTTTCTTCAGGAAGAAAATGACACTTCAATGTCAGTTTTTCATTCGAACATATTGAGAGATATGATGTTGATCAATATTTATTTATTTTATACTAAATATATATGATATATATATATTATTCTACATTTGTGAGATTGAGATATTGCGGGTGCAATTTCCTCATTACTCCAAGTGCAAGCTTTTAAGTTTACTCGTACATAATAGTGTGCAAATATTTGTAAAGCTGCCATGTGATTGTCAAGAAACTATCCTCTTGAAGTTTCGGAACCTTTTGTTTGTGTTTGAACAGTGTTTTTTAACCGCCAACTTAGTTGCGAAGTAACCCTCGTAAGTCTAGGACTTGTATGAGCTGAGGTGACTTTAGCATTTCAAGTGTCATCCGAAGCACTACTCGGCTGGTTATCGTCCAATATTCCCTATTATATTATAGCTCAACAATACTTTATATGTTTCATCATCAATATTAGCATGGATTAACCCCATCAAGATCTTGAGATCAGCATCAAAAACCATGTTCTCACCATGAGTTTTTCGCCACTATAATATCAGTTTTTCCTCATCTCTGAAGAAATTCATTATTGCTGATAGCTCAATGACATATTTTCTATTCATTATTCTCACCACACTGATATATTAATCGAAAATACAGTCGAAATATGAGTGCCTCAAAAGTAAACACTGAAATAACCTAACCTCGATGGATTTCAAAATAATAATCTTGTTCGAATTTACTTTGTTCTGACCTGTTTCTATTTTGGAAATATCAGGAACTAGAATGTCTTATTTTCGTGAAATGATATCGAAATATGGTTCATTTCCACTTTAAATAGGATAATAGAGTTCGAAAAATTTATCATTTTATAACTGTGACGTCACACTTTTTCGATCTATTCCGAATAATAATATAGAACTGAAAACTTATTTCTAAATATTTTTCCAGAATATTACAGAAATCCAGAATATAAAGCACAAGGTTTTACTCACAAACTAACTTCCTCACCTAACACAGCAAGAGCAACATAATTTTTCACAATCCTCCTAAGGACATTTAAAATCTAAATAGTAAGGCACGAACTTCTCCGATCTATCAAATTAGTTCAGAAGTGAGTATGAAATCAAAGCGGGATATCTCATTGTGGCAATTCGGGAATGCCGAGTCGCAATGCATTTTTAGCGGAAAGTTCTTATTGTAATCTTTGTGTAGATTGTTATTGCTGCAGCGGGAGAAAATAACGTTTTAACCCCGGGCGGATGGCATAACAGCGATTAAGTCCTCCCGACCCTAATGAACTAACCATCGCTGAAACTTTCCGGCGCGTTTTAATGTTCTTTCGTGTTTTTATAATGACACGCTCCGTCGATGATGTCTGCCACCGAAGTTTCAGCGTGGAAAATGAAGGAAATTCCTCTCCAGACCGCAACTGAACAGGCCGCGCTGAAGTGTTCCCAATAAAATTCCATCGATTTCCAGCCAATAACCCCAAATTTTTGCGATGCGAAGCTCCCCTTGTCGCCTGAAAAAATTACGCGATGATTTGGGGCATTCGTGACGACTGGAATATGTACAGCGTGTTCCTTTCTTATTGTTGTCATGGCGTAACTGAAATGTGTGAAATGAAAACGATCATACCGATGAAGAATTTCTTCGGCTATATGGTGAGTAGGGCTTCGCGAGGTATCGGTCTTGATGTTTCAATACCAAGACAACACTGGTTCAATCTTGGTCTTGATAGTCTTGGTTTTGATAGTCTTGGTGTTGGTCTTGATAGTCTTGGTCTTCGTATGTACACGCTAAGAAATGTCCATCTGATGAATCACACAGTTCCGGCTAGTGAAAATTTCCTGATACTTCTCAAGAGCAATCCTAGTCATCCCAACTGCGAAATAAGTTTCCCTCAATATACCAGTCTGAAAATGACATTTCATTCAAAGTAGTAGTAGGTACTATACCTCGTAGGAATCTTCATTGATTTACTAACGAGAAGTCACAGGTTTTAACTTAAAAACTCTGGTAGAATCTGTCTGAGAAAATATTTAAAATCACTGTCAGCAGTTCTTGCAATGTATAACCTAACCCAAGTACAGGTTGAGTTAATAAAGCTGCGGTAATAGGCTGTCGAGAATTGAAAAATCTCAATTTTCACCTGTCATTATTTCAAAAACAGTTGAAGATAAGTGTAGAATATTAGTGAAATATTCAACATAAGGGTCTAATAGATATGCATCAATATACAGAACGATTCATTTAAAATAAAAAATCGTTGCCAAGTATAGCTGATGGAATTTAAAACAACGCAGTATCAGAAATATTTCCGAAAAATCTCAAATTCAAACCAGATAACTTTTGTATTGAATTTTTTTCTATCTTCAATAGTAGGATGCGTTCTCACAACATACACCTATTTTGAGTCCACAAAAATTAGAAACCTACTATATGAAGAATAAAATAATCAGATTGTTCCTAATATTGAGTAGATTCAAGTTTTTTATTTTTGTTTCGAGACCAAGACTTTTGGAGAGAGGAGAAGATTCATCAAGTCTTGTTCTCGCGAAGCACTTATCAACTCAAAAATCGACATGGAAGCTTTGTTTCTGGAGTGTTTCTTTCTTTCGCCGCTCCATGCACGCGCTCAAGTACGTTGGTCAGGATTTCATTGGGACAGGCATCGCTTCTACTGTAGACCTCAGGATCGCCATCAAAATGTATAACAACTTGCCCCTGTGAAATCTTGCCCCATCAGCATGCCTAGTTTCCTCAATTTCTGGTTTTCCCTTGTTCTCCCCTGTAGAGAAAAATTCATTCGGCTATTTATTATCGATTGAAGAATGAATTGTGGCATACAATCACTGATCTATAGGTCATGGATGAAAAAGTTTGCTATGTTGCAATAATTTTTAACGATATTCAAGGTTCTTGCATATGGTGCTATTTCGGTTGATGGTTTGGGCATTTCACGATATCTCTTTTCATTCTCTATATTAATAAAGATTTAGCTGAAATTTTAAAATGGGGATCTGATGATCTAGTTGAGTTCAATACAACTAAAACTCAAGCATGTATTTTTTCCAAGAAGGTGGACCACACAATGATCGACCCTCAGTATCCATGCTTGATATTAACATCAACAATACCCTATATTGGGATGATCTTGTGAGGTCTAACAGCGTCTTACAGTCCATATGTTCAGTGTTCAGCTCTCAAATATACGCTGAGGCTCCTGGATTAAATCCAGAGAAGAGCTATTCGTCTGGTCAACTGTCACCTTGCACTCACGAAAGCATTGACCTCTCTGAAACATCACAGAAAAGTGGGAGATCTCTCCATCTTCTATAGATGGTCGATGCTTATCGGAGATCAAATATATCATGTATATCCATTCGTCTGGTCAACTGTCACCTTGAACTCACGAATCCATTGACCTCTCTGAAACATCACAGAAAAGTGGGAGATCTCTCCCTCTTCTATTGATGGTCGATGCTTATCGGAGATCATGTATATCATTATATTTGTAAAGCTCGATATCAGCAGAACTTATTCCCTTCAGCATAATTATTTTTGCATCCGACGGCGAAGTTGTGGGACTCATTACCTAGTGAGGATTATCCTGATCCTTGTATAACTTTCAAATTATTGAAAAAAAAATCCATTATCTATAGTTTCTCTCCCAGTATATTTTGGTAAATCCACTACTGGTTTCAATAAAGTTTTTTACATCATCTTTGTTCTGGAAACTACAATAAAACAGAATTCCGAAAACATCGTGATGGAAATCCAGCAGAGTCTCAACCGATCTTTATTGGCAAAACAGATATCGACTATCCATAAAAGTCTGCATCAAAACAAAACTTGCATTGTTCACAGCACAACAAGAAGGGGAAACGTCCGTTGTTCCTATTGCTATATTGCTTTCAATTGCCGTTTTTGTATTATATAAATATCGACAACAATAACGATGATAAGGAATTGGACAAGTTGAAATTGTTCGCTTAAATGTATTATTTAAAAGTATATCGGCGGAAGAGACTATAGGGGAACTTTCAAAAGAGGATAAACAGGCGAAGTAAGCTGCCAGCTCTGCCGATAATAAAGGATTTGCTTTTATCGGTTTGTTTTTATTGTCCTCCCTTGAGTGCTACCTTATTCTATTATAATTAAATTGAGGCAAACATCGAGAGTACCTATTTAGATATTGTTTCTTTGGCAAATGTTTTCACTATATTTCTATACAAATGCTTGCTTGCTTTTTGAAATAAATTTGCAGGAGTAACGGAAGTTATCCTCAATAAATGAAACTTTCACGCAGCTTTTGAAATTCAACCCTTGAGTATTGTGTATGTATTCGAGGTTTCAACATAGAAGTAATCCGAATATTATAGTATCTGAAAAATTGTTAGTTGTCAATTGATGGATTACCTATAGGTACCTATACTATTTTCTTTCAAATTGTTGGTTACCTACCTATACTATGTGGTTTTAATATAGTCATTTTCATAGGCACGGAAGAATAACGAAATAGACAAATAAATTGTAGCAATATATACAAGCAGAAACTATTGAAACTTGCTACAGGCTTTACTTGAAAGAACTTGTTCATATAACTCGATTTTTGTTTTGGGTTTGATGAAAGAAACTAACAATCTACATTTGAGTTCAATACATTTGTTTATTGAGTTTCTTCTAGTAGAGTCACTTACCTAACCACTTCATATTATAGATAGATTCTAAGTTTGAGTTCTGAAAAACCATCTGTCAAAACAATGTTAAAGATGGTTCAGATCACTGTATATCTTGTGTTGAAGGCATTATTATTTACTTGCTATCTATAAGGCGATGATAGTAACATGCCGATTTACATTATTTCAATTTGGTTAGGTATTATTGTTGTTGTTCACCTGGCTATCAATGTCAATCCAAAAACGATCGAGATCTTCAAGACAACGGTAACTTACGAATTCTGGCATCTCGAAATACCTACATCTAAATAGTGAAATTCTGAAACTCACTAATAAAATATCACGCGTCATTCCAATTTCACCAAGACACTTGTATGTTCAAAACACCCACTATGCGTATTCACTGGATGGAGCTCATTCCATTTTAGTTTGGTTGTTGACGAAATTCGCGAACTTTTGACGCTATTCGAATCCTATCATCGGAATTCCAGTATTTTTCTAATGAAATGCGTGGAGCGCGCGTAGAACGAAATGATGTTTGTCCACAACTGTAGTGTATTTCCTTACATACACAGTACTGTTTGCTAGGGATGGGGTAAATAAATCAATACTGTAGTATATTTGTACTGAAGCAAGAAGACCGGTGGAGTAAGGGGTTGGCATGCATGTTGTTTACAGGGGCAGAAAAACAAACAAAAAATGTTAGCTAGTTGTGAGCTGGAGCGGGTAGGTATTAAAACGGATGCATTGGCGTCGAAGGAGGGTGAAAACTCATCAACGGTCAAACGAACAGTGTGTTAGGTAGATATATCTACCTATGAATAGAACGGTTAATATATGTATTATGAGATTCTTTGATGCAGGTTTTCTTGAATTGTGTTGAGGGTGAACTTCATTTACACCCTTATACTGAATCTGAATTGTATGAATTACTAAATTGTAAACTTCAAAAGTTCTTCAGGTTATGACGAACTCCCCATGTTTCTTTTAAAAAAGAGTTAATGTTTTGATTAAACTTTTACTTTATCTGGTATATATGTCATTCAGCGAAGGTTTATTTCCAAATCAGATGAAAATAGGTACAATAATACCAGTGTATAAACAGAATAATTTTTACTCATCATATTAGGCAACTGTCAACTACTGAAAGATCCAATTTTAGCTAGGAATCTCATCATGGCGTGTGAGGAATTGGTGGTAAAATATTCAATGAATAAAATGACTATTTCAATCAACTTTTATAAATAACCATTTCATCCAAAGAGAAGTAAATCAATACCAGATATTATATTTTACACCAGATCATAATATGTTGTACTTGGGAATTGAAACTTAAAGCGTTCACCTGATGCTGAATCATAATACGAAGTTTATTACCATCACTTGATTATGAACTAATTGAATAAATATTCTAATATGGATGAAAAACCTGAGTTTTCGTGATGTTTCTACCCACTTCTTAACTGACAGAGAAATCATCAATTGAAGTTGATGTCTGATTCAATACTTTTTTAATCATAGAGTATAGGAGGAGCATGATGTGGTTTCCAAGTTACAAAGGAGTTGGAGGCAACGATGAAGCAGACTGCATTGCCAAAGAAGAGCCGAATACACAGATTTTCGGCCCTGAACCCTTCGGTGACATTCTACGTAGGAAAGCACACTGGAATGTAGTGCCAGGACAATGCCAAGCGAAAAGGCTATAGTGAGCCTTTCGCCAAGGAGAGCTGTACAGCATCTCGAGTTGGACAAAAAAGACTTGAAACTGTTAACGGGACTCCTCACTGGACACTGCCCTCTGAGGTATCACCTCAAAAAGATGGGTGAAACAGAGAGTGATAGTTGCCGCTACTGCGAAAACTTCGCTGAAACATTTACTTTGCGAATGCCCAGCACTTTTGTGCAAGAGGCTCAAGTTCCTAGGGCATTCTTAAAGCCCTCCGATGTCAGCAACCTAGCTCCCAAGAAACTGATAAACATTGCACGAAGTATCGGAATCCTGGGCCTCGAATAGGTTAGGGGTTACACACAAAATATGTGATAGGTCGAGGTGCTTGAGAGGCTGCAAAGCCTTAACGACCATCCTCTTCAATCTGCAATCTAGAAGGAAGCATTTTACTACTCATGCTGAGTAAATAATAGTAAAATGTGACACAATATCTAACTTTTCCAAATGTCAACTCGACAGCTGTAAGCTATTCCAATGCAATAAGACAAAACCATGTTGATATCCAGCAGTGGCCGTAACCCCACCATCGTGAAAACTCTTAAGCGTGTTTGAAATGATTTGAAATCACTTCCTGAGGATGAGGGCGCTTCGATAATAATATGTGGAGGAATATTTCAATACGGCGCCTCTGGGTGAGTGTAGACGTACGAACATGTTGTGGTCCTCACTGAGCTGAGGACGTGTGACGCACGTCTTTTATTATTTGTTGCGTTCATTACCTACCTCGCGAGTTTCGACTTCTAATTATTATCGATTTGTGCCATTTGCATTCCCAATTCCCATGCTCGTTGTTTCCTATCATGTGTGTTATTAGTGTATTTTTATTTGATTATTCTATTCCTACGTATCTGTGGAATGTATGAATTCTGAATTGATTCTATGAAGTATTTTTTCATTTTGAGGAGTTGAAGTGGATTTATGCACAACGCTTTTTCATTAATGTTTCACTTTCTGTCACTATCCATCAGACCAAATTGTTCTCCAAAGATTTCAATACCTTCATGCACGACTGGACGTGAACAAGCACTTCATCGCCCGATTTTGCGGACGTAAAATAGCACTTTAGCGCCCGTCAGGAGTGCTTATCACGATACAATAGGTATCTGACTCAATAAACCTCTTGCATAGGTAATTTATAATGAACACTCCTGTATAATTCATTTCAAAATCACTGAATTATCTGTGATAACATAATGGATACTAGCCTATTTATTGATTTCGAAAAATTGACGCATATGTCATGGTATCGTTGATTCCATCACTTCTTGATTTATTGTGTTTCAGATTGATCTGAATATATAACAGCCTCACTGCAACCGTAAGGTATTTCCATCGTCATTGAGAGGTAAAGAGGTTTCAGAATGACATATCAAATATACGGGTGGCGCATAAAATGTTGTATGTATTTCAGGCGTAACTTGCTTTAATTGACCTTGAGCGTGGTGATTTTTCGTCCAATTCAAGGCTTTTCGTTCCACAAAAATATCATTGTTGTACCAAATTTATCATTGATAAAATATTAACTCCTATATAAAATGTGTCATTTAAAGATGACTGTTTTGTCATTTTGACAGCGATAAGCCTGTACATCTAGTATGCTTACGTCATTTTAATGTCTGCCCTGCCAGTTATTTAAGTATTGTTGATAATTGATACCGAAACATTAAAACATGAGTCGTTTTGGGGAAGTTTCGACTCAACAAATAACAAAAAATATAGAAAAAGCAATCCCGCAATCCACAAAAAATATATGGAGACAATTTATGGAGTTTTGTCGAGTACGAAATAACGAAATGTCGAAAATAACTCCGTTACAAAAAGTAGCAGATATATCAAAGGATTGGGCCTATAATATGAAAAAGAGGAATGGAGAAGATTAAAAGAATATGCAGTTGGATTTCAAATTGATTCAAGACTATTCAAGAAAAATATTTCAATGAATACAATAATAAATTAGATCCATTTTCCGACATAACTTTTGAAGAAGCTCGTGATGCGAGAAATAGTAAACGGGAAGAATTACAACTTATTCCAGAGAAAAAAAGTAAGTTCTGTAGCATTGAATGAGAAAGATATAGTAAAAATGGCAAAATTGTGGAATATAGACAACCCAGAGGGATTACAAAAAGATTTTTTCATATAGCTTCTTATGAATTAGCTTGGAGGGGGGAAGAAGCTGCAAACTGTAAAATTTACGATTTTAAAGAAGAAAAAATCAAGACGGAACTTCAACAAGAAGATTTGAATACAATACAATAATTTCAAAGACGACACAGGGTGGGTCGAAAAAATTGGCAGACAGCAAATGGATAACAAAAAATGAAATGGATGGAAGGTATTTGTCCCGTTGTATTGTTAATATTACTGTTACAAAAAAGAAATGGAAGCAAAACATCTGAATGACTTTTTTAACTCCAAATCCCTTTTGGAAGAACAAAAATTTCTAAAGGTTTTGGTACAAAAATGTTCCACTACGATTTCTACTTGGACCAAATATTCTGCAACTAAAATTGGACATTACTAATAATAAAATTACCCATCATTCGAACCGTGCTATATAGGTTTCCCAGTTAGCCAAAGCAGGATCTTCTATTAAACCCTACCTCCAAATTGATCCTGAACATCACGAAAATCTTTTTATTTCTTTACGAGCCTCGAGTGAGAAACATCAAAATGAATATTCTACATGTGTGAAAACCAGAGAAGATAATTTTGAAATCAGTACACCAAACCAAACAATTTATAACAATTGTGTATTTAATAACTGTTCATTTATATAATTTAATTGTATCAATAAAGATATTCGCGGTCGTTAATTTATCTTGCCAAAAAAACACTCCAGCTTTTCTTTTAAGGATAAGTAAACTTCTTTCTAACTCAAAATTTTTCCATCAGTAATTCAGCTCGAAAACTGACATTCGACAAAATCACCCAAAATTACTGATTGGCAAATTTATTTCGATACAAAAAGAAATTTATCCGATCAAAAAAAGCTCTGGTATTTTTACTGTTGAAAATATCCTCTCTCCTATTCCCTATTGAAATTATATTTAACAGTGTCCCACCTTCCAAACAAAATTAACCTGCCTGTATTTCTTTTATTCCGCGGTAGTTATTGAAGGTGGATAGTCTCGATTATCCCAAATAAAGCGACTCGAGAGTACTCAGTATAATTTTCTTATAATTTTCTTCCTTTATACAGGTTGCATCGCCTAATTTAAAAAATAGTGGTGGATTATAGTTTCTGAATTCGTTAAAATTCTTTAACATTGCGTGATAAAATCCTGCATACCAAGCATAAAGAACTAAATGAAACTATAACGGTCGATTAATCCCATTCCCAGCCCGAATCAGAGTCAGAACTAGACCATAACGAAAGTGAAAAGCCCTGTGAAGATAATTAGATGTTCAAAATGTTTTCGCGAAGCAGAGTCAAGATTTATTAGTATCTGATATAATCGTGTACAGCTTCCCATTAAAAAATCTAATGAGAATTTTTGCTTCGCTAAAAAACCCCTTTCATCAAACTTTTTGCGGAGCTGATACCAACCAATCGATAATTTATCGAATTAGACAGGAAAATGAACGAAGGGACGTGAAAGAATAGCTATTAATTTGCCCACTACGCGCGAAAGGATTTACAGAAAATGTTGGCTGATTTTAAATTCTTCATGAATGTAACAAGAAAATTGAGGACCAGCTATGCTACTTTATAGATTGATAATATGTGAACATGTATTTATTTAGAAGTTTGACAAATAGAGGAAAAGGTCCGAAAATAATGGGCACCCCATTTGTTTTTTTTTTGTGTTTAAAAATAAACAATAGGTTTCAGGGCATTCACAAACAAGTACAAATCATTGTCAATATTATCTCGCTATGGTTCACCTGAACAAATTTTTCAAAAATTGAATGGACGCTTTTTCAACAATCTGAATGAAGAGGCTTGTCAGTTTTTGAAATTAGATCAGAATGATTGGAATATGGGCCCCATAATATTATATTATTCAACGAGCGTGTAATGATAGCTATTACTCATGAGAATGAGTTATAACCATTACACGAAAGTAGAATACAATACTTTTTCTATGAGTGAGTGTTCACCATTCTCTTCAAACGGAGAAATTTAGAGAATATTTTATTGAAAAAACAAATGTTAATAGTTTTTGTCAAACAAATTCATTCTGAGAGCTAATGACAAGTAAATATCGAAAAAGCCATCGATTTCTAAGGAAAAAAAAAGTACCTAGGTATTTAAGACTCGATAGAAATTTATAGATTGATGTACTCAAACTGGCAGCTTGTAGAAATTCTGGTGGAGTGCAGTTGAATTCGTTTTCGCTTTCTGAATCCATTTTCATAAAAAGTCGGTCCTAAATCACCCCAGATAGGCAGAGGATACCTATTGTCAAATTTGACATTGCATGGCAAGTCTGATTCAAACATTGCAATGCATGCCTCATACTCCATTCAAATTTGTACAACATGGTGTTAATTGTTTTGTAGGTAATGAATCTACTTTGCCGCTGATTGTGTAAAGGCTCTTACACATGGGAGGTGGCTTGTTTTGTGTAAAGCATCCAGTTACCCAACAAAAATTTTACATGAAAATGGTTTTTTTTTCAACAGTCATAGAAATAGAGTATTATAAAACACACTTAAATTACTTATTATCAACTGAAAAACACAAGGATAAACACTTTTTAGACATTTTTCTATGATATAAATAAAGCATAATCAGAATTCAGAAGAATTGATAACAAAAGAATCATTTTCGGCACCAGAGCATTTCACATGAGCCCACATATGACAATAAATGCCCATATTGCACGAACGCAGGGTGCCCATATTCCATACTACCTAGCTATATAAGATTTGAAAGTTAAAATTAAACAAGAGTGATGATAATGAAGAGCTAGTCGTCACTTTGTTCTTGAGTACCATCTGCCATGCAGTGCACTGTAAATCAAAGAGTGTCACTGAAAATCAAGCCAATCAAATTACCTCGAAAAAGTTTCAAACCTCTGCACAAACGATGTCAATTCACTGAAATATAACCAATAACTGGAATGCCAAAGGAACTTCCCAAGCATAGACCCTTTTGAATCTCGCGCAGACTGAAAATAATTCAGGCCGGGAGCATGCGCACTATTACTGTAACCAGGTCCGGTCTAGCCTTTGGTACACAGACCACCTGGACTGTGCTTTGGGACCAATTATCAACATTAACATCTCTGAAGAAAAATTACATAAAGAATTATCTAAATTAGCAGTTCCAGGGTGAAACCAAAGTTATTGGAGCGAATTATGGAAATCATTATACAACTGAATTAAATCGAAACTGGTGGTAAGATTTTTTCATATTTTCAATCAATCAAATGTTTGTATTATTTTGGATTTATTGTCTTGATTGTATATTTCTTAACGTTCTTTAACTATTCCAAGTTTCTATGTATGTATCGTTTTATGTGTATGTAAAATTCTTCAGCGACGAATAAATTCTATTCTATAATCCTTGTCCTACAGTAAATAAGTTTGTGATCAACCAATCATTGTAATAATTATTTTAGTTCTTGTGACACAATATGGTAAGTGAACAGTGAAAAAAAACAATTTCCATATAGAATAAAGCAAATTATATTATAATATATGTATTTATTCTAAACTACACAGCACTAATCACGTCACACCCCGAAATTTTGCCCCTGTTGAAATCTGAATAACTTTTCTCTGCTTTGAACAATTTGAATTCTGTTTACACTGTTCACTGGATAGTTGACAGAGGCTTTTGGGGACCAAGTTTCAGCCTGGGAACTGAATCACGTTTCAGTCTTTTTTTATCACCAGAAGTTATATGATATCATCAATGATGATATGTTCTTCACAAATCACATTTCCATAGCTCAAAGTCTCGATATTAGGATATCTACCAATATCTAGCTTTCATTCATGAGCAATGTCTATTCTTAGTTAAACTGAAAATGGATGATTTTAAGATAAAATAATACAGCTCAAGTATAAGTATCAATCTCAACTCACCAAAAAAAGGTTAAACTAGAATTAGTACCGCAGTTTTTGCATTGCAGCAATGCACCTTCAACCTTCTTTTGTTTATGGAAATGTTATCAAACTATCAAACAGGGCAAATTGACGATATGGAACAACTTTTCTTTGATTTGGATTTGGCGAATGACCATTTACCACTTGAGCAGTGAGAATAACCACGAAACAAAAAGTACCAAGCCGCGTCTGATTTAGTTCATCTTATCACAGACGTACGTCATCAAATGTATACAGTTGTAGTGATCAGAGACATGATTTTCGAACCTTTACTTTTACTGCGTCGGCGCATAATCTGAAATCTCATTTCGCATAGTTAGGATCATAAGCTCCCCGCGCATTTAACCATATTAGCGTTCCAGTTATTGGTTATATTTCAGTGTGTCAATTATGTAACAACAGAGTGTCAAATGAACACAGGTGGTAAAACAAATGCATATCGGCTGTGTCTAGCCTATATATGATTAATCTGTTGCAGGTTGGTGTAGAGAAACTAGAGGAGCCCATATTTAAATACAGGGCCCATATTCGGACCATCATCTCTATCTATTTCAGAATAATAATTGTCGACATTCTACCTGGATATGGTGGAAAGCCACATCCAGGAAACACGAATGGTGAAAGACGCTCTCCGCAGCAAGTATATCGGCAGCGACTCGAACATAATCCTTTGGAAACTCTTCAACTTCATTTGAATACGCCTTGAATAAGGCCTCTACAATCAGTTTTTTACATTGAAGACCGGGGAACTGACCTACACAGGTGTTACTTCAGATAGATAGAGAAATATAGAGTCCCAAGTTTCATCATAATTTTGACAGATACCTATGCGTTCCTCGAATAATAATGTTTCATTTTTGATGAGACAAAATCTTTACTGAATCCTGTAACTTTTCCTTCCAATTATTGCACAATATCCATATCATATACAATACGTTATCAAAATATATATATTTTTGATGATTTTGAAAATCTATTTTACTATTTCTGTTGAAAAATTGGCCCTTTTAATGTATAGATAACATTTTTGTTGAAAAACTGGATGCATTACACCAAAGACATTAAAATACAGCATTACACAAAACAAGCACAACAGGCTATATATGGCCAATCAGCGACAAGTATAAAAACGTCACCAGTTGTACAAAATTTAAATGGAACATTGGACATGCAGAGTGCAATGTTTGAATCAGACTCGTCATGAAATGTCATAATTTGACAATATACCTACCTACCCGGGGTGATTTAGAACTGACTTTTTGTGAAAGTTGATTGATTCAGAAAGCAAAAACGAATTCAACTGCATTCCACCAGAAGTTCTACAAGGCGCCAGTTTTTAGTACAATCTATAAATTTCTATCAGATTTTTTCACCCAATTAAAAAATAATGTTGAAGTGACGTTACAATCCTTAGTATAATAGGAAAGGATTCGTGGCTCAGTTGAATAAGTGTTTGCATAAGGCGTGTTCACATGACAACTTTCGTCAAATTAGATAGCGCGAAAGTTAACCGAATTTCAACTTTGAACAGCAACTGCGCGACGTTTCAACGCTGTTTATAACATTTGGAAACCTCACACCTAACCTAACAGCAGCAAAATCAAAGATTAGTAGACTGGACATGCAGTTGTGACGACGACGTTGTACTGTCAGTATGGAGACTCAGCATTAATCCTTATCTCAGAATCGCCACTTCTTGCGTTTATAGTCAAGTTGCTGAATTCGTGAATCCAGCTAAACAGTTCCATCAAACTCTATCATAGTCGACGTCATTTATAGAGCATCTCATTCTGGTCTGGTATTATTTCGTAGTTGGACAAATTGAACGCCGTGTGAACCCCAAACTCCGGGGGAGTTAACGGTTGGTTAATGGTCTCTCTTACGCACATGTGAAGCGATGCTCACAACAAAACAACCACCTGTTGGAATGTTACGATAGGAACATAAACGATATAAGTACACAGACAATACCTGAAAACGGAAATATATTATTTTCGATGCTTTTTTACCCGAAATGTTTGGCAATTTTATTCATCATTCAGTTCATTTCATTCGATCAACTAACCTATGAGCTATTTCTTCAATATCGATTTGAAGCTATTATTGGATATTATAGTTTTGATGTCAGTGTTATAGAGTTTTATTCCTGCATATTCAAGACTTGTTTCATATAGAATTGAGGGACACGTAATAATTCACCATTTCTGGTATCATATAGTTATATATTATATTAGCAGCCGTGATTTTGTTGTTTCAAAGTACTTAGTATTTGTAAATGATGATCTAAGGTCACTATATGACATGCCTCGGTATTAAATTATCGTTATTAAAAGTTCGAGCAATGGATTTACAATAATTGAAATATTCATACTGTTTGAGTAAGATGATATTTATAGGTATATATGAAATCGAACAGAACCATTTTTATAAGTCGAACTTCGTAAGTTAGAAAGTTGAGTGAATGAGTGATTATTTATATATATCCTCTAGATCTAGAAAATCTAATGAAGTGTTATTTTCATGGCATGAACTTCTCTTTCGTGATATGATGAACATCCCGATTAGTGCTAAAATATTTATTTTTGAGAAGCAAATTTTATATTGATGAGGGTGATAAGAAAAAAATTCAAATACATTTTCAGCTTGTGTACGTTTCCTTATTATCACTCTGATTTATAACTGGATTTTTAAAACACTTGAGACTAGGAAGATTGAACGGTCTTCAGCAACATTCAAATGATCCATCCATGAATTGCTTTCAGAATTTTGTTCCTACCGATTGTTTCTCATGCCAGATCCTGCATTGCATTATCCAAACTAGAAGCATTCACAGTTCCCAGAATCGAACTGGAGCGATTTGTTATTTTTTAGAGAGAATGGATCAAATAAACAAATGGGGTGTTTACAAACTTGATCTAAATATACGCATCAGTTTATGTTGTCATGGTCCCGAAAATAAAGATCACAGAATTTAAAAAATCACTTTCACAGTTGTTGATCATTCTCTATCATCATTTATATGCAAGTCCACATCATCATTACATACATTGTAACTCGAAGGCTAGGAAACTTTCTGAATATAATATCGATAAAGGAGCACAGGGTTGACATGATTTCAGGTAAAATATATAGGTACTCCGTTACTTCGGAGATTATTTCACTTCTTATAATATTCACGAACTTCTGATGCCGGTTTGTTATGGATCTACTTGATAAGCTTCAACAATATTGTAATGGTTGATTGAATAAAAGGAAACCTGGAAAATGTGAACCATGTATAGATGTGATGAACGTTTCATAAAACCAAATATTAGTATATATCAGGTGCTACAGAATATAGTGGGGGAAATGACGGATATTCAAACTTTCTCGTATTAAATGATTTATTTTATATCATCAATCGAAAACCCGTTTGGATATTGAGCCTTGGTACACGCAAAAATATGAACAAATAATTATCTGATGGATAAAGTCCACGCGGAGTTCACAGAGAAGGTGTCTAAATTTTGTTCACATTTGAGTTGGCAGAAATGACAGATATACAGTGTGTCCCAGATTCGCTTCTTTTTATAGGGATCTTGGCTCCTAATTATACCTAGAGCAAAGGTTAAATGGGAAAAGTTTCAGGTGAAACTCATAGCATTCGATAGCCGGCTTCAGATTTTCGATTGGTCAATTGGTTTTGGAAATATCGGCGAAAAACCGAAAATTGGGGTTATGGTTTTTGAGTTGTGAGTTTTACTAGTGTTAGTGCTGAATTTAGCATCAGAATTAACACTTCTTTATGAATTTCCGAAAGTGCTATTTGACACCGCAGTGGTGTGATTCACATTCTGTGATTTTCTTGATGCTGATAAGTCCACGAAATTCTTTTCGGTGCGTTCAAACACTGAGCAGGTACATGCGAATACTTTTCTGGTGTGAAGGAGCACCATATCATTAGTGTGTTCATGCGAATCAATGCTTTTCTTCACCACCTCCGATGTGTTTCACTTTGTTGGATTACCTATTGAAATATAATTCTTATGATGAAAAACTAGACTCAGAAGAATCTAGGGACAATTCGGATGATGACTATCTGTTTCGGCTCATTTATCCTGATCAGTGGCACTAGGGCCTAAGCCAATTGATACTGATCTATATCAAAATCATCTAATATATCATGCCCAATATTGAAATCAGGTACGGTAGGAATGACGTCAGTGCCACCTATTGGCCAAAGTTATAAGGTTCTAAGATCGAACAGATGAGCCGGATGAGCGCATGAAATTCACACTATTCAGATGCTACATACAATATTATCGTTGTTTCTGTTCTTCTCTATCATCTGCTTCAATGTGAATATATGATCTTGTATACCTCTTCCTTTCCGAAAACCACTTTGCGATTCTTCCAATTGTGACTCTGTTGTTGCTTTCAATCTGATGTCCAGTAATCGTTCGTAAACTTTGGAGGCAATACTTAGTAGTGTTATTCCCCGGTAATTGTTGCAATTCTTATTATCCCCTTTTTTATTTAAAGGTATTATAACTCCCATTTCCCAGTCCTTTGGCATTCTTCCTTCTTTTGCTGCTACATTTAATATTTTTCTTGAAACCTGTATGCCGTTAGGACCCAAATTTAAAAGCATTTCGGGTGTTATTCCATCATGTCCTGCCGCTTTGCCTCTTTTCAGCATTTTCACTGCTTCCTTCACTATTTTAGTATCAAATTCCTCTTGCTCTGGTTCCTGTTCTGCAATTCTGTGGTCTTCTTTTCTTTCTTCTTCTTCCTGTCTTCCTTGTTGTTCCTCGATGTTTCCTAGTTTCGTGTTCAGTATCTCTTTAAAATATCCCTTCCATCGTGCCATCACATTTTCCCTATCTGTTATTATCTTTCCTTCCTTCGATTTCACTTTTGTGGTTCTAATTTGTTTGCCTTTTCTCAGCGTTTTCAATACTTCATAGAAGAGCTTCTGCTTACCATAACAATCTTGTTCCATTTTCTCACCAAATTTTTTCCACGATTTTTGTTTTTCTATTTTCACTAGTTCTTTGACCTTTACTCTCTGATCTTTATATGCTTCATAATTGACTGCGTTTCTTCGTCTCAGGTAATTTCTCTTTTTTAGCTTTAGTTTCTCTTTTTACTTCTTCATTCCACCAACATGTTTTTTTTTGTTTCGATCTATTTTTATTACTCCGCATAATTCCTGTGCCGCGTTCAGAATAGTTTCTTTAAACCTCATCCACATAACTTCTAATGTATCGTCTCCGATAAATAGAAATAATTTTGGTCGTCTCGTATTTTGAACCACAAACAGGTATAAACCCTATAGCAGATCGAAGCATCACCCTAGACAGTTTTCGCACGCGCCAAAATTCTCTGCTCACGTTCCACAAGATTATCGTTGCTGATACTCCCAATATAATATATAATAACCGTTTGCCTTTAAATTCTCATTGAGACAGTGCCATTTGCCGCCTGAAAGGAGAAAGGGCTCCTCAGGGAGTCGAACGAGCAAAAGAGATAGAAGTTTTTGTCCCCGGCTACGAAATAAACCGTTTTCGTTTATTATCTCGCACAATTATACTCACCTACCATTAGGGGCAAATTACAAACTAGTATAAAGATTCTCGCGCTATGCCGTGCTCGGATTGCTAAGTTTCCCTATTATCACACACCGATACAATGTGGCTTATGTTATCCCTTCGCGTACGGTTGGTGGCTTCTATTCTCAACTGCTTTCACATATTGCTTCGAGGGAGTGTAGCCAGAAAATGTTCAAGATTGAATTTTAAATTGTCTCTCGTAAAGCGTATAGGGTAATTTCTCTGGGTATGGCTTTGGTTTTGAATTGTTGATTTTTCGCTGTGGACTCCCAAATCGTTCGCTTTCTCTTGTTTGTTCGTGATAATTATGTATAGGATATTCAAATGTGGAGGGAACGCTCTAAAGACAATTGAAAACTTTCTGTAAGCCGAAAGTTCCGAAATTCACAATATTGGTGGAGAGTTCATCAGTATACATAAAAACACTTATTTTCAAAAGAGTCTTGGTCTGGTGAATTCCAACGTGCCACATCGCAATCATCGCATCAGAAGTATCATTTTCAGTATACCTCTAAACTCTAAAATTGGCATTAATTCGGGTGATCCAGATAGATAAAAATGACTTCTCATTGCAAGAAATTATATTATCTGGCTGTTGATTATCTTCACCTAAGGACATATACACACATAAAAACAAATTCTCAAATGAAAACGATATATTCGTTCAACGTCCAATTCTTGTTTTGAAAAAGCGCATTCTTCTTCTGAAATAATTTATTTGAAATGAATTTATTGAATATGTCAATTGTAGAAAATTATTTCACTGCTATATTTATTTGGTATAACAAAATGTTCTCAATTCAAGAAATTCAAAGTATCCAGAAAATATCATGAAGTTCTTGAAAAATATATCACGGAATGTCTTCTTTCAAAATAAGATATGTAGCATTTTCTTCAATAACGAGATTTACAAGACAATCAATCGCTGAATGAATAAATCTCTGAGAAAGTTTCTTTGGATTGACCATAACATTTTCTTGAATATAATTGCGATCCCTTCAAGCCGATAATGTTGCCAAACGGTGTGAGTGTGTTGTTTCTGACTTCGGTGCTCTTGTCGTGCATCCATCATTGTTCAACCAGTTCAACCTATTTTATTGGCATAGAAATATTGGCTTACCATGAAAGAAAAACTAAGGAGATATCTGAGGATATAATTACCACTTTTAGAGGTAAGTTACATGCCTATATATCTTATCGACGTTCATTCTTGGGTAGGTATTATCGTGTATCCAATCAATTAACGTAGCTATATCATCTCGAAAACTGATAATTCGTGAAACACTTGAATAACCAGGATCGGCATAGTGAGTGAAAATTGGGGTTAGGTACCTATGTGCGTATGAACGTTCAAATTTGTCCAAACACTGATTAAACAGTGAAAAAGAGCTTTTTGAACTTGTAGACATCTTAGGTATTTTGATATTGCATATTATACCTAACATATTTTTACATTTTCTTACCAAATTTTGATCTAAGGAAAATGAATTCAGTAGTGAGAATGTGAACCCAGATTTGAAGAAATATAATAACCATGCATTGTGCTAAGTCAGATTATCTCTCACATTGTACCTACATGGAGTTGTGAATGATATATTTTATATTTTTCAGTAGTTTGAAACCAGAGGAATACAACTTTATTGCGAGGTAAACTGGTGGACAAGTTCAGAAATAACCTCTACGAATAGGGGGAAAGGTTGTCAAGAAGAAGGTCTGCAAGTGATGATGTGATTGATGAGAGCCCCAATAAGAGAACGGAAGTTGAGGATGATTCTCATTTCAAGAAATCGATATTATTCCTCTAATTTGATAAAATTCTTGATACAAAACAATCTACAGCTAAAACTGAAAATCTGATTCTTTTTGTTCAAGAAAAATGCGAGTCATTGAGAGATTATGATTGTCTTGATTTGAATATATTGTGTTCTCAATCTGAAATATTGTATTATTCTCACGAAGAACTCCATTCATTTACGATTCAAGAAATCTATAACATTGGTATGAGTGTATTTAGTTGGAAACATAATAGTCTTGAATTGAGCAGACATTTATTCCAGTATATATAAACAAGCCATACTCTTGAATCAAAGCATATCAAATCAAATTAAGTGATTCTTTTTATGTGTGTATTTAATTGAAACTCATATATTCTTTTCGAAAGATATTTAATGTTCTTCGCAATTTCCTAATTATCTTGACGAATTAAGTCCTTGTTGGGAGGAAACCGACATTGATAATAAGATTTTCAATTAATCAGTTCGTATCTAAAGAGTACATCATGGTATCAAGCAAGGTAAATATAGATATGGTGGAACGAGTCCCATTAAAAGGCACTAGAAATAATTGTAGACTTCTGTCTACTTGATTTGGTTGAATTCCAATCATAGTTTCAAACACTAGTAAAACTTCCACGACTTCATATGGATGGCGCCACGTCTGCTGATTCCGCATGATGAATATTAATTTTCACAATTTCATTTTGATTTTGTGTGATTTGTGTGATTTGTTCAATCGATATCATGATTGAACAATCGAACAATATTCATATTTCAAGCCAAAACCACGATAATGAATGATCTGTCACTGTCACTTGAACACAAAACTAAAGAATTCGGATATTATTAGAGAACTGAATTATCGATATTGATATCGAATGCGATGTTAACGCCATCTCCGAACGATTAGGGAAATATTACCAGTGTTATGACGAAAAACAATTGAAGAGTTGTTTCACCAATCACCATATCTATATCCACCTTTGTATCAACGTTTGTGTTTGTAACGTCTGTCTGCATTTATTTTTATATCAGTTTTGCCGGTATATATTACACAAAATAGGGTTCAAATATGCATTTTCACTCTGTGATTGTTACTGGCATGTGTGATTATCTGCTTGCCTTCACACCTAATTTCGTGTTAATTTATGTAATATATTTTATTATAATTCAATACATTTTGTATTTTTTGTATTTTTCATTCAATATATAAGTTTGTTTTCTATATTCTCGTTATTCTATCTGAAAAACCCCATTTATTTTTTCCTATCAAGAACATGTCTTTGAGGTTAGTAACTTCATGTACTTTTAGAAAGATCATTCGCCTTTGAGTCAAGATTATAAGATGCTTGGACCAAAGAAATGATTACCTTCGGATTAACTGATCAATATTTTTGCTATCTCAGTTCAAGATGATGAATCCTTGAAATCAGGTCATATGTCCTTATAATTGGAGATTTTCAATAGAATGAAGCCAAGGATGTTGTTGATTTTTGATTTTTGTTAAGATAATATTCATTTGGCCATATCCAAAGACATGGCGACCTTGGCTCAAAAGCGTTTTACTTTAGGTTAAGATATCCTTTTTATCTGTGCAGTTGCTGCACAATGAAATACTGTTAGCATTATAGTCTGATTTGATGTTTCTCGAGTTTTTAAGACACTCTTAGAAAATCCTGTATATAGAGCTATACGAAACTGGTAAATAACATTTCTTTACATATGTTTCCGTTTTTTCCAGTGAGAGTCCGTGACTCACCCTGTATTTTTTATATGTATAGCTAGATACATACATATTTATTAGTCACACACCAATTTTCATTCAATCGGTACTAACAAGTCATAAACAATGTTCAAAATATGCATGTGTAAAAAATATATTCTTCTCCTCCGAATTTCATACCAATGAAGGGTCATGTTGTTGAGCATATATAGACTTGAAATATAAGTTGTCTCCTGCGGACGTTTGAGGTTCACGGCCCCCTGTTTACACATTTTATCGATCGAAAGTGTGTCAATAAGTATTTCAAAAAGTAATACGTTCTGCATACACTCCAGATATTTATGTGCATCCTGCACCACAACACCCATAGGAATCGATTTCAATCCATAATCCTGGAATGGAATTCCCTTCTCATATATAGACTTGACAACAATACGATTCATCCCTGAGATCATCAGGAAATAACTACAATATCGAGGAACAATGATAATTATGATCTAGCTGACCTTCATTGCAACTTCCACTTCACTGTTTTTGTCTTATCCATTTACAGAACTGACTTTGCGCAATCGTATATGTTTTATCATTGTTCTTGGATGCATAAGTATTGAAAGTCATAACTCATCGCCCTAGATACCGAAACAGCCCCAAGAAGCCCTTGATCCATATCTATATCTACCAGAGATCGACCCACTGGCCGACCTTTAAATCATGTCAGAGTTATCTCAAAATATTTCAGAAGATGACCATTGAATCGACAATGTATGAATTCATTGATCTATTTGAAATATTACTTCATCAGTGACTTTAGAACCATTACACATATGAAGTACAGGTCAATATAATGATGCAAAATGTATAACATTTGGATTTTGCACATATCATTAAACTTTGTTTCGCATTCGACTGCAATTTTTATTCAATCGTTGAACAACTTTTTCCATCGCATCAATGTATATAAATTACTTATTTGATAAATCGTTTCATTAATATCAAGTATCTTCAATGAAGTACGTTTTAAATGACGATAAAAACACTCTGTCTTTCGAATTCGTAAAGAATTATTTGCCAAATATTTAATATCATATATACAATCTGTAACTCAAATGGTGGAATAAAATGGTAGGTATTTCGTATTAGATAAATTCAGCGTGAGTTTTTTTAACAATTTCATAAAAATTTGTTTCCACTTGAAATTTCACCTTGTGTTTCAATTTCCACTAGTCCGTTTATATATTATAGTTATATACATTGTAAATAATGGAGGATTTCAGCACAGTTCCAGGACTCCATAAGGAACAGTCTTTTAACTACGTGATAAATTTTTACCCTTTGCTCTATGACAGATAGGTAACTTTTGCATGATATGAATATTTCTGTGGCCAAAGGTGGATATTTTTTTCAGTAGTTTATCTTGACAGATATTTTCAAACCCTTTTGATAGATCAATGAATATGGTATAGTATCCAACTTGTCGAAGACATTTGGGAAGTGTGTATGGTTTTTTATCCGAAGCATCATGAATATAATGACGATGAAGCGAATATTGCTTCTTCCGTTGATTTTTCTGTTCTGAATCCATATTATCTGTCTGATATGACTTGATGTTTATTCAGGAAACTCAATATTCTTATTTCAATATTTCCCTATTATTCTCGAGAGATATATTGGGTATTAGAAAGAGTGATACACCATTTTTCTTTCATCTCAGTTTATATATAATAGTTTTGTTATGACACCCTGCTTTATTCAAGTTGGCCTATACAGGGTCGTAACAATATTACTTCTTTAACTGGGTTCATGAATATTTAAGCAGGAGAAAGAATAGTGGGTGTAGACATAAATACACTTATCTCATAGTACAAATATCTATTTAGCATTTGAATCAATTAGACAGGCAGAGTTGGCAAATATAAATAGGATTTCTCACATGTTTGGTGGTTGATCACAATCATAGTAACTTTCGAGATGTTTTCCTGAACTATAGAAATTACGAATATTGAAGTGAATACCGGCACAACAAGACGACTATTATTTACTGGACGAAAACCCAACTGTCTGATGGAAATCCATCTTTCACTGTTCTGCAAATTCACGTTCACTTGTGACACACTTTACGAGGGCGGCACTGAGATTACGAACTGAGGAACATGGTCTGGAGCCGAGAGCTGAACTGTCGGATCTTGAATCTGCTCTGCTCTACTCTCTGATTCTAGTTTCCAAGAATTTATAGGGACTTTTCATGAGAAAATTGTTGGAACCTCCCATCCCCGCTAATTACTTTAAGTAGTGGTTCATGTCGATTTTGCCAAATGTAAATCATTCTAATAGTAAGAGCATTTAATTTAAACTATTTCAGATATAAATCTCATATTTGTACGCTTTTTCCATTACTTCTCGTTCAAGTTAATATAAATATAAGTTAGTTGAAGGTTACTGGGATAATTAGTTTTTATACGGCTGCTGATCTCATGCCCATAAATTATACACGAGCTAATTTGAAGTATAAACAAAACTAACGTTCCTATTGGTTCCCTAATTTCCTCTCCTCGAATGATCCTCTCTTCAATTATCCTATAGTCATCGTATTGTGCCTCGTATTTAAAAAATGTTTATATCCTATATCATACTTCAATCTTGTTATAATATAATATATGATTATTCTTAATAATCATTAAAATCCCCGTAGACGTAATTGCCATTCTAAATGCATCTAATTCGTACATTCTTTCATAAAACAAAACTTTCCTTGAGTATAAACATAGCTTGGTACTTATAGGAAATATCGGCAGAAGAACATCAAATTTGTTTATATTTCGAGCCGAGACGACCTAGCGACCCATATATATACTAAAAACAGGTGACTACATGGAACTGGTTACAGTTCATTCATCAGTTCTTCTGGACGATGAAATATATTGACAAAATTGGACATCATTACAGTTTGGTGAAATTAGTAAGTAATATATATTATTGATTATAAATTTAGTCATACCTACAATATTCTCCAAGATAGAGGATAAGAAATAAATAACGAAATTTTATTCCTCTGAAAACCCTCTCTTGTACCCTATCTATACAAAACACATAAATTTCATTGTCAGCATAGCAAAGCATTCGCGATCAGACGTAGAGGAGCAACCCTTTTCAGATTATCGCACCCCAACATGATTCACTATGTATATTTACATCCTTGTTTTCTGTTTATAATTCTATTCGAATTCCTTCCCCTTAGTCAGCAAGATAAAAAATTTCTTTTAGTCAGTATCTGACGGTACCTCAGTTACTGTGTGATGTTTTCCTATATGATACTCTTTTACATCCAGACGCATAAATTATGTTCAGAATAATAAAAATCCACGTGAATCCACTCTTACATGACCTGACATACATAGAACTAAATCAAGGCCCAAAAATCGGAAGAATCAAGTACAAAACACCAATATACCCATTACGAATCCAATAGATACAGGAACCCCAACCAGACAAACGACTACAAGAACATAAATTACCAAAACTCGGATGGTTTTCGAATTAATAAAATATATATGTTTTTTCAAAATTGAATGAAAAAATCCTGTCAGGAAGGAAACCACCATAAAAAACAGTTAGGGTAAACAACCAGACACAGATTTCAAGGTCGAATGACCGAAATTGAAGAAAAAAAAAAGGTATTTGATTGCTGAGTTGCGGATTGCCAAACGCAAAATTATTGAAATCCACTCGTGAGTGGGTGGGGGTGGAAGAAAATGGGGATGGGGAAGTTTCATAAACCGCTACGTTGTTTATGGCGCTAACCGACCTAGGGCTCAACCTCATGGTGGTAATTCACACGGAGAAAAAAAAGTCACTAACCATAAGTGAATATTCAATAAAGGCTAGTAAAAACTTGAATACTATATGGGACAAGGAAACAAGTTGATAACCCCAAGAACATTTGTGTTCTTGAAAATGAACACTTACTACTATTGTTCTGTTTCATTATATAATAGATCGATACTCATTATTGAACACATCACTTGCTGAGTATCATCTAACTCACTTATAGCAAGTGAACTGTTTTTCTATCAGTATAATACACGTAAATTGCCATAATTAAACTGATGAATAGCCCCAAGTGGGTTATTCACTCATTATTAGCGATTCATTTACTCGTCATCCATGATCCATTTCAATTTTTTTTTTTTACTTTTGAGGAATGTTCGCGTAAAGAAACCAACCAGCAATTCCAATGTAGTGATTAGTAATGTATGTTATTTCTTGAACGTACTTCAAGAGTTATAGAAATTTACCAACAACTATCTCATTCGAAATAATATGTAAGGCATGAAGGGCATACCTTTACTGAAGAATTCGAAAAGTAATTTGAATCTATATTGGGATTGTCGATCGATCTCTTCCTGCTAAACTGTCAACAACCATCAACAACGAGAATTAATCATAATTGGTGCAACCATGGTCCTTGAGTCGCTATTTCACACGTCAGAACACCTCAACTCGATGATACTCAATGTAATGACGCTACGGCCGTGATCGATTTGTGCTATCGACTGATTCGGCACCCGAATAACGCCGAATATGCCCGAACAAAAAAATAGTTAATAGCCATTGGTGAGTTGTAGACTACCCCACTCGACTTGATCGATTGTTGTTATCGATAAGCTCGCTTAGATCAAGTGATTTTGTTTCAGGAACATAATTCAATGATAGTAGGTATTGGTATAGCTACCACGAGTTTATTGAATACTTATAACTTTCGAACATAAATACTGATGACTATCAATATATAAGTGTCCTGATCGATTACTGCAGAAACAAACTTTCAGAAAAACGTTTTTTCCTACGGTTGGTATATCATATTCCTACAGTAGGTGAAAATGTACCCGTCACAATCGACAATCTAGTAAACGATTTACTTGGCCGAGTTTTCTCAGTGCAGATGATAATCAATCAGGCAGGACAAGTCATCGAATATGTATTGATTATATATTGAGTTTGTTACTTCATTTCGCAGATTTTAATCTAGTTTTCGTGGACCCCTGGCCCCTAAGAATGTTCGTGTGAAGAAAAATTTCCATCCCAAATGTTGTAGTACTCCAGAAGAGTCAACAAACCATACTCTCGCCTCCATAATAGTGTTTCTGGCTTTTCTGAAAACTAAAACTACTATAAATTTCTTGGGGAGCGCGGTTGCTCAAAGTAATTGATGTAGTCAAGACTGAAACGGGACAAAAACTCCATAATACGAACCATTTAAAAGTTTGAAAACATTTAAGGACGCCCCTTCAAGTAAAAAATCGTTTAGCTGAACTTCTCTCACATAAACCATTGCCATAGTTATTTCGCCAGGCCGTATACTAACGCCCTACATGAACGAAAGAGGAATATATAGGAATGAGAAAAATAGAAATATCTGAATGTGGGCAAGGATATCGAATGATTTTTTTCAAAATACGATACAAATATTTCATACACTAAGTGCATCATAACTTCCTCGAAATCACTATTTTGCTATTAAAGATAATTCTAGCCATCTCAGTTGTCTGAGCAACTGTATCTACCTTGTTTTGTGAATTGAAACGAATTTTATTCCAAACAAAATTCCTTGAATTTGGAAATAAGTATTTGAGAAGTGTGTATATATCGATTTTTTTAAGACATAACTTATTGTTTGTGTAAATTTCATGGGTTAAAATAGATATTTTTGAAATGTTGCTCAGGAATCATTATATTTTTCGAGATATTTTCTATTTGGAAATATTCTAGTATATGCATGGACCTATGTATACATATGTCAAAGTCCTTCGTAAACTTATATTTCCTGTTTTGATAATATGGAAATATCTTAACTTTTCTACACACCTGTGGAAAAGTGTTATTCTCAATGAATATTGAAAGATTTACTAGGCTGTGTGCATGTATCGATGTAATAAAAAAAAATCAGGTTTGTATTCCATGCAATTACATTTCAAAAATTGTAGCAAAGCGCTTTCGACTGTTAAGTCATCATCAGTGCATACTCGTCAGGTATTACAAGAGTTGCCTTGTATTTGAGTTGGCGATCAAAAACACTTTCAAAACACACACACATGGACGAGTATAACGAAGGAAAATTAGCTTTCTTGCAATTGTCATTGAATGTTTCTGTGTTGCATGAGACATCAGAGTGACACTCAATAAAGTCAACATCAGAAAATTCAGAAGAGGGTAACGTCTATCTTCTCTTATATCACTTACGACGCCACAATTCCTACAAGAGAATACCAAGTCCAATAAATGACCGAAATGTTGTTATACTATGTAGTTAACAAGAATAAAGCGTTGATCAATTTCTAGGATCAGTGCATGGCCTCCCCCGTTCCTTGGAATCAAGGTGGATATAGGATGGTGAAACAGCTTCCTATTTACAAGCACTAGAATAAACTGTAGACCTCAGCCTACTTGATTTCATACCGTAGTAATATTTCCTGAAGTTATCAGAGATGGTGCCATACCTTGTGTCGGTAAAACAGAAACTGTGCATATTTCATACTTTTATCAGTTTCATCTGTTCTAGATGAAAAATGATTGAGAAGAGTCAAAATATCAATATTCATTCCAAATTTATCGAAAATATATTGTTTTAATGTCGTTTCAACTCATGTCTGTCAGATGTGAACCACAGAAATACATGAGCAACAGAAATCTTCTTCGATAATCGATCTAACCGCCATCTTCTTTCAAGTCGTGGAAATATTACTACCTTCTCAAACGGTCTACAAGTTTTTCGCAGAAACAATTGAAGAGCTGTTTCACCATCCTATATCCACCTTACTTGGAATATACGTTCAACTTTTGTGAGCATGTGCATGATGAAATGTTATCCTGGATAATCTGAACGCCTTCGACTGCGGCTGGTGGCCGATGTATTGTCCGTCCGCGAGCTGGATAAGTCTTCTACTGGTCACTCGCCACCCGCTATCGCTTCACACTCCATTTAGCAGGCCACAATGATCCGACGCCGGACAATACAAATACGATGCACGCAAGTGCCCATAGTGTCCATATCGGAGTTGACCGCCTTATCTGCCAAGGAGTCATTATTCGTATGACAAAGGCCGCCAAGCCATTTCTCACTGGTCCATTGACAAGACATTCCCCAGTCCCGCCACGTTAATCTTCGTTAATTCGGATTCGGAAAACCCGGATCTGCTGGTTTGTTGTGTAAGCGATTGTTTTTGATAAATTGCCTGGGACACTGCACGTTAGACACGTATTGGGTCAGGTTTTGACGGATTTACTCTTTCGCCATCGGACCTTAGGCATTGCCCATTCATTGTTAAAGAACTGCAATCATTAGAAGAGATGAGACACTGTGAGCCACATAAGGGTAGCAGTCACCCCTGATTAGCCCACTTTCTAGAAAGCCTACCCATACCCCCATAACTATCTCATCATTACTTGATGTTGCGGCAGAGTTATTGACCTTCATCAATATATAAAACTCAAACACCATAACTACCCTGAAATCAAATTGAACGATTTCAAAACACACACACAACCTTAGTTATGAAGTTGCCATGCACTGTAAAAAAACTTGGGTGTAATTTCAATCAAATGGATTTCAGAGCAAACTCCGACGAATACAACACCTGAATATCAAAGTTGTGTCCTTTTTATTATATATTCCACAATTGAGTGTTGAGTGGTGCTAATTCCGATCTTAGTAGTGAAAAATGATACGAATGAGAGGAAGTGAAACTATTCTGAAACATAAAATCATAAGAAACACCACATTGTTGAAATTGTATATTCTCAATGGTGCTATCATTGACGTTAACGCATAAAAAACGCTTATTGTATAAAATTAACACCAAGTTATACCGTGTCATATAACGATGGAATCGAGGCGGTGCATGAATCATCCAATTTGGTGGCAATAATCATTCGTTGAGTATTGCATCCTGAAAACACCATTTGATATAAATTAATAAAAATATCGTATGTAGACATCTGAATGGTCTGAATTTCATGCGCTAATCTGTTCGATCTTAGAACCTTAGAACTTTTGCCAATAGGTAGCACTGACGTCCTTCCTACCGTACCTGATTTCAATATTGGGCTGGATATATTAGGTGATTTTGATGATACAGATCAAATGGCCTAGTCCCTAGTACCACTGATCAGGATAAATAAGCCGAATTAGTTCGTTATCATCCGAATTGTCCCAAGCAGGGTTGCCAACGGTACGGTTTTGACCGTACTTTTACGGTTTTTTTGTCCAAAGTACGGTGTACGGTCCGAACCTCGGACCGTACCCAGAAAGTACGGTTTTTTGGGTATTCCAATAAATTCAATTATTTCAAATTTATTTTTCCAGCAATAATTTGCGCATTTGGTAATATCTTCTTGACAGGGCAATCAGGGCATCCTTGAGCACCTTCTGAGCACAGAGTACGAAGTCCTACCTAAAACGGCCATCGGTTCATTAGCTTGGCCGGCTAGGCGCAAGACAAGCATATATCTAATAATTTATATGAAGGCAAGGGGCGCAAGGGCGTCACAGTTCACGTTCACGGTAACTTAACCACTAGACGATTGATTAAATATCGATATTTGTCGCGTTTCGAAACCCATAGAAAACACTGTGGAGTGTTTTCTATGCCGAAACCACAGATTCCGAAACTGTTCAGTGAGACTGTCATCAGTAAATTAATTCGACTTTCGACTACTATCGATTATTAATATAAAAAATCTGAAGTGTAGACTGAATCTAGAAATATAGGTTGATAACTGAGACAATGAATGGTGGATTAAATCTATTTCACAAAGCGAACACGGATGTGTGGATTTTAAAGTAAACGGAGATATGCTCCGTAGAATGACCAAATTCCAACTATATGGAAAACATACACCAAGTGTAGTTGCTCCATCTACATCATCTGACGAGGATGAATTCGAAATTGAATAACCTCGAATTTCATTTTTAATGAAAAATTCCAAAGAGGTAGGTATAATAAGAATTATAATTTATTTTTTATCTAAGGTGTACCCAGTACGTTCCTCATTTCTTGCTATAGTCAGTAAGTACTTTCTCACTAGTCAATAAATTTTAATTTCATTTTTTCATAAGGTTAGATATGAGAAGGATGTAAGTGAAATTGAATATTATTTATTTTTTGTCATGGTATACATGGAAGTCCAACATGTTGAATGTGCAATCAAAAACAAAATAAAGACAAACAAAAAACTGAAATTTATTTCAATAATACCAGAAAACTCAAAGGTACGGTCCTGGACTGCGAAATACGGTTATTTCAGTAACATAGTACGGTCCTGACGTTTTGAGAAGTTGGCAACCATGGTCCCAAGATTCTTTTTGAGTCTTGTTTATCATCATATGAATAATATTTCAATAGGTGATCCAACTTAGTGAAAAACACCGGAGGTGGTGAAGAATAGCACTGATTCGCATAAACACACTCATGATATTGTGTTCCTTCCCACCAGAAAAGTATTCGCATGTACCTGCTCAGTGTTTAAACGCACCGAAGAGAATTTCGTGGAGGTAGAATTCAGCATCATAAAACAAATCACATAATGCGCATCACACCACTGCGGTGTCAAATCGCACTTTCGAAAATGCATGAAGAACACCACCAAAGTGTTCATTCTGCTGACCACTAGTGTTACTGACAACTGGGTTTGATTATTAAAAACACCTATGGGAAAGGTCACATAATACCTACAGTGGTGAATATTATGCTGGTGTTTACTGACACTAAAACAATCAGGACCTCAGGGGACACCAGACGGTGTTAGCTGGTGTGAGCTGGTGTAATTTTTTTCTTCACTGTGTAGCACAGTGGACCTAACATAGATAACTACTCAGCATGGCTGCATTCTATTCAAATTATCAGCTAACAGTTATTCGATTTCAATTAAATTCAAAATTCAGTAACGATATCAACTTTCAACTGTTTTCTAATACCCATTCAATCCACGAAACAATCATCGATTAACTTCCGTTTGATACTGGAATTCATCAGAAAATTGCAATAGTTTCGCTGTTGTCTCACTGACTATCCAAAACTAATCATTCTATGCAAATCCAGCTTCTTATACATCATCACCATAAGACTGCTTAAACGTCTTAACTTTGTCCCCGATCCTCTGATAGTCCTAGCACCTATCCCTTGTGCCTGTCCGATTGAAATTAATTCAAAATCCAGTATTAATGGAGAATATACGCAGATTTCGGAGGCATTATCCGCGAGAAACATGTTAAGCAATGCGATGCGAAATAGTACAGGATCCTTGGAATATAACTTCAGATTGATATGAAAACAAAGAGGATTCTGTTTTTATTTTTATGTTCTAGTTCCCACGAAAAGGGATATCCTATGATGTTCAGAGAACATCGTGAGAACCAAGGGAAAGAAGGTAGGAGTTGGTGTTCTTCTTAAATTTCTGGAGATGGTATGCCTCGGGGAACACCTCCCTAGGCAATGAGTTCCAAAGTCTCGATGTTCGTTGGATAAACGAGTCTTTGGAAAGGGACGTTCTGCAGTTCTCTGAAGTGACCACGAAGGGGTGTGAAGACTGAACTTGACGGGTTAATCTCGAAGAGACTGCTAATGGAGGAACGTTTGTTGATATTCCAGGAGATCATCGCCCATGAAAATATCTATGAAATAGACAAATCGACAACTTTTCTACGGTGTTCCAAAGAGAGCGAGTTTGTAAGCGAGGCATCACCGACGAGACGAAGTCAGGATATGTTTAGGTGCCGCACTCCAAATATAGGAACAGTATTCCAGGACAGGTCGGATCTGTGCCTTCAACAAGCATATCCTGATTTTATACCAAAAGGCCTCTTAGAATTTCATAATCTGCGTTCTAAATCAGTGAATTTACTTCACAATACGTTGTTGAAATTTGAATATCGCATGGGTACTCAACTGTATGTTACTTGAGGACTTGGGGAGTTGGGAGGAAGATTCTCCGTATTGATGTAACTTGTCATCAATGTTAAAGTACACAGAGTAGTTATTTTAGTATACCACAGCTTTATTTTTTTATAACAGCTTTTATATTGATACTCCTTCAAGTCCAGATTCCTATACATTATGTAGAAAGGGTCCTGAAAAATAAAAATTATTGATTTTTTCTTCAAATTGCAGCAACTTTTCAATACGCGTTGTTTTCTTAACCTCGCCAGGTATACTTCAGGAAGCTCGACACATGGTGAATGAGTATATCTTCAAGTACGAATTTGGAGTTCAATGACTAATTTTCCATATTATCTGATTTCTGGATCTCTATAGGTTGAAACCTTTGTCATGAGTACTGAGCAAACTGACCCCAGTCTCCTTCAGCAAGACAATTAGCCGTCTTGAAGCAACTTCATCGTATCTTAATAGCATTGCGGTTTAATCCAAGGCAATCTCCATTTTGAGAATACACGAATCAAGATAATTCAAGAGTCACTTGATATTTGAGCAAATAAATATCCATCATAAGTCTGTTAGATATCCATTTCCCCTAATAGTTCCATGTCGTGAATTCCACACATACTTAGTATGTTGTTTTCTTTCAGCTGCATTGCTGTCTCAGGTATTCTTCAACCAGGTATTCTTCAAGAAATAAGAATCTCCACTTTTTCTCTCTCTTCACTAACTAACTGTACTGATGTTCAATGCACGTACCTCGACACCGATATAAAACATCAACTTAATCGATTATCATCGAATCATTAGTGATGGTAACTTTAATTTTCTCAATTCTGCTTTTATCGCCCCTGCTATATTCATATATATGAGTCTGGCAAGTTAGACAACCCAACGTGCTCCTCCTTACCAAGAAAATATCGCTTATTTCACCCCATTCGGCCGTTGAGGACTGCGACGATCTTTGCATAGAAATTAGGGAAAATACCCATCAATATTCCAGTGGCGTATCTCGACTAAGGATACATGTTCACATGCTATTTGTACCGAAGAAAAGAGCTACCAAAGTTCATATAGATTATGACGTAGATTATACAAAATCTATGTAGAATGTGTATACTATAATCAACCAGGAAGTTTTATTTCGTGTAAATACTTTTTTATTAGATCGCAATGCGCTTTCGGCTTCTACACTGCACTGATGGGGGCCAATGAGCCCGAAACCGGTCTGCAAGTTTTTGGTCGTACCTATCTCAGTGTGATCATTGTCACGCGTTAGGAAGAAAGAAACATTTGCATTCTGTATTCTCCTGGTGAATCGGTGCATATGAATAGACTTCGAGTAGATATTATTCAATGTTCTGTTTGGCATTAGCCATGAAAGTAGTTGTTATCTGCCCGTAGCCTACCTTTTGGAACATCTTAGATGATTAGTGGTAAACTGTTATGACGTTGATTTTTTCCCATTTTGTTTATGGAGCTGATGAATTTGATAAATTTTTAGGTTCCTCTTAGATCTGATTGTAGTCAAAGCAACTCTTTGTATTCCATTATGTCACACCTATATCAAATTGCAAGCAACTGTGAATAAAAGGCCCCACACACGATACGATTTCTCGTTCTGCATGCAGTACTGCAGGTCGTATGAAAAATCGTATGGCTTGCTTTACATCCATTTTCACTACACACGTTACGACACATATCGTAACGCAGTTACTATTCGAATTTTACTAGTTCGTTCGTATTTCAATAGAAATCGTTACTGCCGAAGTACGAGGAGGAGGGATCCAATATGGGTTCAGATACGACCGTTGAAACGATATTTTATGGAAGCTCCGTACTGCGAACGATTCGACTACTGCATACTGCGAAGCATCCAATTTGCTCTACTCACGTTACGATTATCGTTATACTGCAGCAGTATCGACGGATATCGGTACTGCTGCAGTACGAAAAATTGTATCGTCTGTCGTCGCCTTTAAGAGGAGCTCTTCATATAACAAAGTTTATGAAATATTTGTTATACTTCTACAGCTGTAGTCTGGCCTCTATAAAAGACTTGATTGTTCTGTTCTAAGTTTTGATTGGAGTTTCATGTAATAGGTCAAGTAATTTTTATATTGTTCCTGTTCTATAATTGGAATTTGTATCTGTTCAATAGCGTAATAAAAGAAAGATAAAGTTAGACGAAATACATCTCAGAAACATGACTGGATTACTGCTTACTATATTTTGTCTCTTTGGTGATCAAGAGTCAATAAAAGGTGAATAATCCTGTTACCCAGGGTTGTTAATACCTCACCTCGAATCGACAAGGATATAATACCCGATAAAAATGCACCTCTCGTAAGGGAAAACGCAATAAACCACCTATAATCTTAAACAAATCAAGCTGATTCGAAAACCTGTCTGGTCCTTTGGAAATGGGAATGCAGAATCAGACAGTTGGGCGGTTAAAAGGGCATGATTATTTTATAAATAGGTGTCTGAGCAAATTTATATCGGTGTCTGAGAAGCGCTAAGTCGTTTCTGGAGGGAAAGAATCAGTGGCGTAGAAGGGATCGAATTCTTATGTGCATGGAGAATATTTACTTGGACCATGACGCTCCCAATATTCAACTCCACTTTGCAGTTTCGTAATTCCGGGTTTAGATTCAACTAAACTAAACATTAAATTAACAACTAAGAATTAAGAATGTTGAATACCACGAGAACGTCTATGAGGGTTTATAAATTTACATATGTCACTTAAATTAATAACTTAGAATTACGAAGTTGGTTAACTTTCAACTCAACAATTAAGAATTAAGAAATTTTGTGGACAGAACGCGCGAAACGATAAAAATGACATTATTTGTCGTATTTAAACTTTTAGCGGGCATGGTAGTATCGATATTAATTGTTCCTAATAGTATTACGGGTTTCAAGTTCAGGACTATTGGTTTTTTGCTCATTTGATCAAGAATATCATTTAATTTATCACTTTGAAATAACATTGAGCTTTCAACCATGTAACATTCAACATCAGATTCTTAATTATTAATTGTATCGTATATAAATACCTTTTTTAATTATTAATTGATGATTCTTAGTTGTTAGTTTAGTTGAATCTAATTATCAAATTTCATTGTCGTTTCGATTCAACTGAAACCTATCTGAAACTGTTATATCAAGGAGATGAATTTCGATATATCTCAACTACCAAATCATTTCAGACACACAATTTTCGCATTATCATTCTAGAAATGTTTGAGGAGATTCTGATGATTCCTTGTTCTATATCAAAAGCTGCTAAAAAATATCATCGAAGATCTTTTGAGTAAACATCCGAAGACTGATGTCGAAACTCAACTATGAATGACAAATCATTATAAGTAGGGAAGAACTACTAAAGACTATGATGAATAACTTCCATTTAAATAGGCGAAACAAAATAAGCAGTACGCCCCCTACCGTTGACGAATATAACTAACGCATGAGCCATAGAATCGTTTGTTTACATTTTTTGCCATAAGGTATCCATATAATTTTCTTTTTGTGAAGTGTTAATTTGTTGGTTGGAATTTGAATAATTCTGGAAAAATTATGAATCATTATTGTTGTCGTACCTTACTGTTGTTCTTGGGCGAGAAAAAAACCCGAAATTAGTTTTTCTACCTCCCCAAATACAGGAAAATCCCGAGTTATATTTGTAACCAAGTTGAAAACAAAAGAGTTGCTGAACAGGAGATATGTGTGGATTGAAACGATATACCTATTTTTTTTTTCATTGTTAGTAATTGACAAGGTAATTGAGTAGTTTATTACTGATATCTTAGTGAAGACACTTGAAATTTATAGTACATAACAATGTATTTTCTCATTCATTTTATACTTACCAATAAATATTTATAATTGCATGGCATTTTCATTGTTTTTATCAAAATAGTATATTTAAAAACTTCAACATGTTTCAGAATATGTAATAATATTAGATGTTGGCACACAAACAAGTTTTTGAAATTTTCTTAATAGGTCATTATACGATTATTTTAACTATCCAGGTAGGTGCTCACACAGGACAATGAGTATCATGTTGTTATTAAAATCATTTTGTTTTATTGCTTACATATTTGGAGTAAATCCATAATCAAGATTATTGAAATACTATCTTCAGAAAGATAGTATTTTCAACTAAAGTTTGTACTTTCAATCAATAGGTATATTGTCCAGAAAAACAAAACCATATATACACAAAACTGCTCAGTAGAGCACTATAAACTACATGATATAGAAAGACGAAACGAAAAAACCTTTATAGCCAAGCAAACAATTTGAAAAAATTGAAAGGAAATGAAATAATGATATTCTTCCACAATGTAAACAAACTGGAATAGCCCATAGAGTAGTTATGATTTTCACCGTTCTGGCGCTACGATCTTAATCTAGGTTCCCTTCAGTGTTGTATGTTCACTGATGAAAATGAAGCGTTACAAATCGTATGTGAACAATGATCGTAAGATAAATGACTACTTATCCCATGGAATATAAAAAATCGCGGGGACAGATTTTCACTCCCCCCCATATAATACACCAGAAAGGAATGCACGTATAGGCAGCTCTTTCCTTCCGATAACATCCATTTTTCATGGTCGCAACACAAGCAAAAGTGTTGATTATGAGTCCAGGCTCTTTCGCTTTCAAGGAGGGTGATCCTGTGCTGAATTCCGTCCGAGAGCGTTTGGGACAATGTCCCATCTTTTTGCGAGCGAGAAAAAACTTTTAATTATTAGGGTCGTTTATTTATGACAAAGATAAAACCCGGTGAATTATGGCTGCAAAAATATTCTTTTAGTGAATATTGGATTTTTTAATTATAGCACCGGCAATTTATTGAAATTCATATCTTCTCTGCCATAGATTGTCGCCTGGAATATAGGTAGGCAACATTATTTTCGTCTTTTCGAACACGGGATTATCTAATTGAAAAAATCTCAATTTCTTCGGAAACATTTAATATACCGTAACAAATCATTTTTTAAGGGGAAGTGGGAGGCTTGAATTTTACCGTCAAATTGTATATTATAGGAAGTAGTACCATCGGAAAGTTGCTTTGGTATGGTAATTTTGATTAAAAAAAATTGGCGTATTGTAAAATAATTATGTATTCGATAGTATTTTATTTTGATACAAGCAGAAAAAGGTCTTCTGTTTCACTTCTTGATGGCAATAGAACGAACCAAAGATGATTTAACAATATCATGATGGTCAATATTGGCAGATTTATGATGTTCTGTCATTGAGGCGAATGATAATAATCATTGTCCAGCTGCCAACAAGTGTCACTGTTCTGTTAAGCACATTCAAAGAAGATATTTACAAAACGATTTAAGAATTTTTGTCCAAGGGAAAATAATGATATAATCAATTAAAGAAAAGTCTGTGACAAAAAAAACTCTTGCTTTGATGCCAAACCACAAAAAAAAAAGATTATAATCATTCATAATAAATATCAAGAATTTCAAAGATCAATGAAGTTGAATATGTTTGGTTTCGATAATGAAGTAATGGTTTTTTAATCAACAGTATATACACAGATCATATAGGATGTTTCATGTGAAAACTGAAATTTATTTCAAAACCAGAGCTCGATCATTCTTTGTACTGTATACGTCAGTAAATCTGATATTTTTTGTCTTGAACACAATACGTTCAAAATTTCAAAACATTCCATAAATGTGATAGCTATTGGTCTGCGCCGTTCATACAGTGTCCGCATAAAGATGGCTACACATATGGGAAAAAATGTGCTATTGATATTTTTGAAAAATTCTTGTGGCCTCGCTAGTGGCGGTTCGTTTCTGCATGTCTGACGACTAAAAAATCCGTTACGACTTTATATCACGTGTCCTCAGATTTGGCGGAATTTAAAAAAACAAGTTGTCAGTAATGCCAAAAAATGAGTCAAATTGACAAAATATTAAAAAAATTCATCAACTAATGTGCTTGGAATTCAACGTGGACCACATAATATATCGATTTTGAACCAGATTGAAACAATTTTGAGCCGACTTAGCTTTTTGAAGTTCAAATTGACTAACCAGTATAAAAATTAGTATCGATTAATAATGTGTTATTGACTTTCGATTAAAAATTTTAGTTGGTTTCATATTGAATAAGCTCATGTGCATCATTATACAGGCCATGACATGATAATTAACCACCGACAAAATGTCTATTTCATAAATATTTGATCGGTTTTTATTTAGGTTATTGAAGCTGTTTTCAGATAAAACAAAAATGTATGTTTTTCAGTAGGGGTAGAGGAATACAAATTGTATTTTTGATTTTCTTTTCAATCTGGTTCAAAATTGATGTATGGGGTCCTCGTTGGATTCCAAGCAAATTTTTCCGATAACATTTTTTGATATCTTGTCAATGGTTAAGTTGTAAAACAGCGTAAGCTGAACTTCGCCTATTCATCGTTTATGTTTTTCTTATTAGTATAAATTTTCCTTTTTTTTTATATATTTATAAACATCGATGAATAAAGCCCATTTATTATTATTATTATTATTATTATTATTTGACCCATTTTTAGGCACCACTGACAACTTTTTTCAAATTCCCGCCAAATCTGAGGTCATAACGGAGATATAAGTCGTAAGGGATTTTTCCTACAAGCGTGCGTGATTCATCCTCTACCCGCACGCAATTCAGTTTGGAAAGTGTCATTTTCCCACACTAGTGCGGGAATTTTTTTCCCACACTAGTGCGGGAAAAACATTTATATGATATCCTCGTAAAATATAAGTGGTGGGTGACAAAATATGAAAGTTCAAGCTTTTTTGTTGCAATACTAAGTGAGTTTGTTCAAAATCATCCATCTTTTTGCACTATTTATTGAAAAAATGAACACATATTGATAAATAAAAAAGTATTGTTATGAAAATCACCCTATATATAGGCTTTGATTGATCTGATAACGAGTAGGTAACAAATTTTCGATTCAGTGAAATTGCCACAATGGATTATTCACCTGATGAAGAACTTCCACAAGGAATCGTGCAAGCAGCTACAGATGCGAACTTAGAGTTATTGCCAACGAAATCTAAACAAAGGTATGAGAAGCAACACACGAGTTTTATTGAATGGTGCAACAATAAAAAAGTGAAAACACCAAGTAAAGAAGAAGTATACTTGGCTTATTTTCTAGAAATGTCTAAAACATGGAAGCCGAACACTTTATGGGCAAAATATTCAATGTTGAAGAGTGTATTCAAAGTAAAGCAAAATTTGGATATTAGCATCAAATTGTACATTTACAATAAATATTACGAATAATTAGTGGATAGAAAATGTTACTCTTGTTGTATCCATTTGCATGAATAAATAATTGAAAAAATGAATTTGTTTCCTACGCTTGTAGAAAAAGTATTGTTCCTAACTCATGCGGGAAAGCATCACTTTCCGCACTTGTTAGGAAAATTACTATTTTGGTTCTCAGACATGCAGAAACGAACTGACATTAGAGTTTTTCAGAAATATCAATGTTTTTCCATGTGTAGCCAACTCAATGGCGGACACTGTATAACTGCGCATGCTCAAATCAACTCATATAATAAACTAATAGAAGCATATCAGTGAGCTACCGAGAAGACAACGAATGATCAGAATGTCTCCTTTCCGCCGGAACTCGTCATGGAATATAATTTCGCAACATTTCCGAATTCAGTTCTCATTCCAATGCATTTCCCCAACTCATTACGTCTACAGTTCATCACGGCGACAGGCTCACCTGTACTTCGTTACTTCGAATGACTGTTCTGTGACGAGAACGTAAGAATTATGGTCTGTTTCTACGTGATGCTCACTCCTAAATGCTTCTGCTGCCAACTTCGAATTTATCTACATAGTTGTCACAGCTGTCGCAATTTATATAATGTTGATATACATTGTCTAAGCAGTGGAATGATTTCTACAACATTAGGTCCCTATTTCCGATATATTCTGAGATTCATAAACGGACAACCCAGAATAGTTCACAGTTCATTATATTGCAGTTGGTCTTATAAGAATAAAATTTAATCATAAGAACTCCACGAATATTCCAATTTTCATTATAAGCAAGACCTTACAATAATAAACAACCTCAACGTACTTATTGGATATAGGTTCATCACAAAGATATACTAGATAATAATAATAATAATAATAATAATAATAATTTATTCGCAACTATATGAATATACAATACATTTGATTACTCAGAAAGAAAAAATTTAATTAGTTGCAAAAAGGGGTTGAAAACAATTGAAATTGATCCTAGTTCAAGCCCTGGAATTATAAAAAATAAATATGTAAATTGTTAGCGACAGTATTCTAAGAACATCCCGTATTGAGATGGAAAGCTGTCACGAGGTGATGAATCACCTGAGTCATCGTTGGAATGAGGCGTCATCATCACGTAAGAAGAAGCGAGTCACTTCGGTGCGAAGGAACAGTTAACTTTGAGAGAGTGCCGGCAAATGTATTGCTTTTTGGGTACAATTGTGTGAATTGTGTTCTAAATCAAATTATCAAACTAGTAAATTAATAATATATATTTCCGCAATGTCTCTGTTAATTAATTGATAGCAGTCAGAATTTTAAATCAATAAATAAGGTTTTGTTCAGGATTTCATGATGAGATTCTTATATGTTTTATGTTTTTTTGAAAGTGGCCGGTTTTAAAAGTTTCAGTTCATGTGGCAGATCATTAAATAATTTAAAAATATTATAGGTGAATGATCGTTGAAAAAAATGTGTTTGATGAGGTGGAGGGGAAATATAACTTTTAAATCTTAAATTCAGCGTATGTACATCAGTTCTATACTTTATAAACATGTAACAGCTATTATTGAGACTTCTTTCCAGCACAATGCATATATAGGACTAACCTATACAACGTGAATATACCCCTTGAGTAGGTATGAAGACTTATCTAATCAAGGATAAAACGTATTTAACTTATTAGAATGCTCTTCATGCCTAAATCAAATTTGCTAATCGGAATGGGTGTTACTGTTATCGTTGTAGTTGTTGTTATGGTTGCTGTTGATGCATACTGAAACTATATAATAATTATACAGCAGCCCTTTCTGGATAATATGAACAGCTTGCATTATTCCATGGAATTATTGATGATTGCGCTCAAGATCAGTCAACTAGATGAAATGAGAGCAAGGCAGAGGCAAAGTACTTTTAACAAGGATGGAATAGCATCAGCAATTATTGTTATCTACAAACAAATGAAGGCGCCTTCAATACCTGATGGGACCTTATAATAATAAGTAGAAGTAGACGAAGTGAATTGCCTTTCAACCCCCCCTCCATGAAAGGAGATGTATTTCGATTCAAAATACCCACTGAATTATATGATTTATATGATTTATATGTTTTGCGCGTTGTGCTTTCTGAATATTTGCTTGGTTAGAAGAACAGTTTTGAAATATCGTATGGTGAACAACACCAGTGTGCATTTGAGATTTTGCAGAGGTGAGAATTGACTATATTTCCAGGTGGAGATGACTCAACATTTCGATTTCTTAGAACAGTTATGAACTTGCTATTAGCACCCCAAGTCATTTCAGATATGGACTCTCGCAATGTCTATTTTTTCAAAATTTTCAGAACACTGTTGTTATAATCTCGTGATATGATAACAATTTTTTATTTTTCCAGAAAAAGCTCTAGATGCAATGTAAATAAAATTGAAATATGTCCAACAGAAATGTTGTTTCCGCGGATATCATTTTCATGATAAACGCATAATATCAATACAATCATATTTTCCTCTCCCTTGCTAATAATAGTATATTATGATACAAGTTTTATAAGACGCTTTTTTGTCGCACGCGTTGTTTGGTGAACAAGTGCGACAACGTGTCTTATGAAACGAATGTCATATGCAATTTTTTCCATTTTGAATTGATTTGAAAAACAACATGGATTTAATATCGATAAATAACAAAAAACATCTTCGATTGGTAACAATTATGACATTGAAATAATTAAAATCTGACGCACAAGCGTAAAGCTCAGTTTACAGTTGAGTGATTTTGATTATTGCAATACCAGCGGTGAAAAATTCAATGTTGTTATTGGTCAATCCAAATCAAATTACACTCTGAATTGAAATTTACTAATTAAAACATAATCTTTGCTGCTAATATCACTAAATTCAATTCGCTCAGAAAAAAAACTGTGGGCTTAACTCTTCTGACTTTCTTTTGACAGTTCGAGTGTACCAATCTCCGAATAATTTCGAAACGCATTCGCGTTGCACAATGACTTCATTATACAACTAAAATAGAAAAAATAATTTATATCATCGTGGAAAACAGACTGATGAATGTATTCAATACAAGGGCAAGTGCCTCTATGGGAAGAAAATATTAGCTTGCATCATTAAATAACTGGAATCGATCTAACGACTGAACGAACCCATTTTCAGTAGTTGGTATACCTTCCTAAAAGAACATTAAACCCAGTCCATTCGCCAAAACATGCATATCAGCTGAATATCGAAAAAATTTACTGGAGGCCCTCATTTCTCATTTTACCATAGCTTTTTTATTATATATTTCTAAACTTTAGGTTTGTTCATAATGAGTCTTCGTTTTGTATGTTTAATTTTAGTTTAGAAACATAATATAAGCTGCACTCTGGAGCATATTGAAATCTCTATATATCATCTATACAAGTAGGTATCCTCTACTCAAGGTTTATAGAAAAACTAGAATTTTTGTGAGATATTCGTTATACAACAATATTTATTATACAACAAATGAAAATATAACCCATAAACCATCACAAAATATTTGGTTTTTCTCAAATATTTTGTGGTTTATGGGTTATATTTTCATTTGTTGTATAATAAATAGGTATTGAATGTGATCTACCTTGAATTAAATAGGAACATGGTTTGTCATTTTTTGTAATTCTTAGTCATTCTCTACGAAAATGAGAGCAATGATCAATGATCTTCATTTCCTTAAATATATAATATATTCCCAACCTCCCAACTTCGATTTTAACTATCAAGTTTTTTTTAATAGATCACTCTATGTAGTTTGCAGCAGTATATGTGAATGTCAAACGTCACACGTCGATGTAAAATGACACTTTCATCATCAAATGTATATTTCCTTCCGAACATAATTCTGATACGGCTCTGGTTTTATAGAGCGCGCGATCAAACTCCTGCCCAAACAGCATTCCTCCACACAAAACTTCCCAAACTTATATTGGCGAGGATAAAAACAAGAACCCTATAGATTTTATAAGTAGGAACAGTCACAGTTGCTGTGGAGCACCGAACTTGATCGATTGAACTTTTAACAAAACAACTCTCAATTGACTAATTCCGATAAATACAATTCCCGATTTCATTTGCTGGGCTGGCGTGAACCCGTATTCCAGGCAATATTCGAGGTAATGAATCAAGAAAGCAATAAATCGGTGTCTCGTGAGCTTCACCAGGATAATACAAGTTGAGTGAAATGTGAAAATGCCTTTTCCGATTATTCTTACCCAACAATTTTGTTTCTTCTCGCTTCCGAAATAAATTATTCTGTAAATCATCGATTACTGAAGTTTATTTATTACAATTTCGATGGCAGTTTGCATTTTTTTCTATACTCATAAATCTTGTAATATAATACGATATTTCAGATTTCATGAATTATCATATCTTGTGCTCATACGAAAAATATGTGATTTTCGCATCTAGAACCGCGGATAACAGTTCTATTTCAAAGGTCATTTGAATCTGAAAATTTTCCATCACTCATTTTTACAAATGTTTTTCCACTTGCTCTTTCCATTCCACTTTGATTTTCAAGAAATCTATTGCACTGTGATGCCATCATGATTGATCAACTGTGTATGATTTTTTGATTGCTCTTGGTACCATTTATTTCCGTATTATTCTTCTTTTTATTGAGTATTTCATTTTTGTTATTGTTATGGTCATTGCTGAAGTTATTACCTACTGGTGTCACTAACGCATCATATGGAAACTTATTTCATTCATTAATTTCGACAAGTATCGATACGTGCATTGAGCAATCGCTTGTTTCTGTATCAAAAGAAACCCTTAAAGACGTCCTACAGTCTCGTTCGTATTTTCGTGTATGGCGCGAAATTAAAAAAACTCCAAAATTATGTCCCAAAAAATGTTGTTCGGAAAAGTTGTTCAGTTCATATTTTTGAGAAAAATCTGGGATGAAAGTATAAAAATCAAATATTTGCCATAACCAATGTATCGGGAAAACTACAAAAAATGAAAAAAAAAAAAGATTCATACAAACATAGTGACATTGATAAGATGACAGAATGTGGATGTCTCACTGGCTACTGAACTCAAGACATCAACTTATACATATTTTTTATTTATTTATTTATTTATTTATTTTTCTAACCACTCTCCTAGTTGCCTTAGCAACCCTCAGAAGTTTACAGACTAAACTTGTACGAGTTAGGATAGCGGGGATCTTACCTTCCATAGTGGGATCCGCCGATACCACTTCTGGGACCATTGGAAAAATCCCGCCGTCGATGAGGATTGAACCCACGACGGGCAGCCGGCTGATTAAGAGATAGACACCTTAACCGCGCGGCTACCTGGCCCCTATATTCTTATACAAGCAATGATTCGTGCTCTATGCACGATCACGTCTCCATCAGAAGAGCATGCACTCAAGAGTTCATAAACAAACTGGATCACCGAATGGGAATTAAATGCTAATAATGTTTGTCATTTATACATCAAGCGAGATAATGTGTGGCATAGTAAACTAGACGAACTAGATGACTAGACTACATACCCGAGTAGACCCCTATGAGTTAATCACTGGCTAAATTCTGCTAAGTAATTTGCATTCGTTCTTGTTTGCGCTCGGTTTGAGTTGAGTCTCCAGACATATAACATCTCCGTTAATTCCAAGTAACATTTTACGCGAGTTTCGAGACGAGACGAACCCCCCTCCACCCCATACACCCCAACAACCCCTTTCCTCTGCGCTATTTGTTACTTCAATTTAATCCTGGCCCCTCAGGTTGCAATTATCTACTTTATTTGCAGGATATTTTTGTTTGTGTGCTCCACAGTTTGAGGAAGTGACGCCATATTACACCACCTTAGGGATGTGTTTTGCTGTACGCGTATAGCTGTTAAGTTTATTGTTGATTCCCATGTCGGTGTGAGGAATTTTAGAGTTCTGATGGAGCTGTTGTAATAAACTAGTAGAGAGAGATTTGAACTTTCATTATAGGCGGGAGGTAACAGCGAGGGTACCAGGCTAGAACGAAGTGGGACCATTGTGAGATAATTATGTACGGGGTGTCCCAATAAGTGTTTTCATTCATGAATTAGAAGTTGAAAATAAAAAATAACTTTCGTTACCTTTCAGTTGAACTGTTTGACTCGAAGACACCTCTCTTGAGATTGGGGTGTAGCAAGGACGTACAATAGGAACATTTCGAGAATATTTTACATTTCCTGTTATCGTTATTTTGTTTGTATCCAATAAAATTAATATTCTCGAAATCATTTTTTCTGGTTAATTCCGAATAGGCTTCAAAAACCAGATACATCAGTGCTGATGAATTCTCCTTTGAATGCCCTTTTTATCGATACATTTTTATTACTTCCATGAAAGGCGCATCAACACCAATAAAAAATACTAAAACGGTATTAGAGGTACTCAATTAGATCTTATCTCTTCATATCTAAAAAAGTATGATAAGTTAAGTATGATCACCAAAGCTCTCATGCTCACACTATGCATTATGGACCATTATTCTTCATAATTTATTTCAATGATCTGTGTATCAATCTAGGCCAAACCGTAAGACCAGTTTTATATACTGATGATGCAACTTACTAAGCCACCGGCAAAGCTAGTCAAGAAAAAATTATTATCAATTTAGATTAGAGCAGTCTCCAGTTAAAAAACTGGTTCTCTATAAACTGTCTGACTCTCATTGAAACGAAAACTTAAAACATATGTTTTTCTACAGAAAAATGAGAAAGTGGTATTTAATAAATATGTTTGAAACTCATCCCCGTTATATATCAACAACAATAAATTGGGCCTCAATCAATACATCTCATCGAACATATCAACGATGACATATAACCTGCTGAAGTGCCAAACTCATCGAAACACTTCGATGACGGCATACAACCTATCACACTGACCGATAAAAGCATAATATAAAATATATTAACAACCACAATCCCAGCCCACACTGCTCTATCTCCTTGTCGTCTCATCAATACCTAAACCTGACTCACTGTTATTATTATTCTTGATCCTATATGAATCAACCGTTTACGACTAAAAAACGACGTGATACATTCTGAATCATGTCGGTGAGTATCATCGATAGTACAGGTTTTTTTATGTTCTGGTTCTCACGAAAAGGGATATTCTGTAATGTTCAGAGAACATCGTGCGAACCAACGAAAAGAAGGTAGGAGTTGGTGTTCTTCTTAAATTTCTGGAGATCGTATGCCTCGGGAAACAACTCCCTAGGCAATCAGTTCCAAAGTCTCGATGTTAGTTGGATGAACGAGTCTTTGGAAAGGGACGTTCTGCAGGTCTCTAAAGTAACCACGAAGGGGTGTGAAGACTGAACTTGACGGGTTAATCTCGAAGATAAGGCTAATGGAGGAACGATTGTTGATATTTCAGAAGAGCATCGCCCATGAAAATATCTATAAAATAGAGATAAATCGCCGCGTTTGTAAGGTAGCACAACAAACGTCTCACATTATGGTTTGTACAAATTACTTTCGTTGCAGTAATTTTAGTCAATACACAGTTGAAACAAGATGATGGGTATTGCCATTATCGCACAAATACTAATTATCGAATCATATCAATTCCATATTTGCCTTCCGGCAATAAATCTCTCCAAATCAGTTTACTATACAAAACATTCCTGTTGACTAATTTGTCATGATTAATAGATAATTCATACGAATTGCTGCAGCCGCAGCGTCAAAAACGTGTATGACGTTCACAGTAAAATGTGTCCCACACAATCTGTTTCTGAAGTGCAAACAACATAATGGGGTAGTAAACTCGGAAATACACTATGTGAACGATCTGTCGCTCTCTGAAGCAGCTTCCGACTGACAATATTGTGCTTTTATAATCGCGGTTGACATCAGCAGAATTGCGCAATAAAGAGAACAGCGATGTTTATTAACTGTAATGTCTTTCTGAAGCTTTTCACAGCGTGAGAGTACTTCTGAGCGAGCTACTATCTTTTGGATCCCTTCTTTTGATCATCCGTATCTATAACTTTTGGCACACAAAGTATGTGTTTTGCTATTTCATCGTCTTCCAGACATAGACGGCAGGTTAGATGATCTTCCGACAGATCTTGTTTTATGATGATTCAGACGACAGTTACCTCTAAGTAGGCTTATTGTTAGGACAACGTAGGTCATCCATTCCGTATAGTCTAAAAATTTTTTGGTGACATTCTTCGAAGGATGTATAAAATCTTGGAATGGACCAATCCTGGAAGATTTTCCCAGTGGTCTGGAACACTTCTTGCAGTCAACACAGAATGGTCAAAAATCCAGACCAAACTCGAATGATTCAAGAATAGTAAATCTTCAGACCAATGATTAGTATCTACCAAAGTACTTTTCCTCGAGAAGAAACTTTCATCGTCAATGAAAAAGTAACAATTATTGAATGGTGAAAACACGGAGTCTACGAAAAGAGGTTCCGAATAATTTTCAACACAAAAGTTTTTCTATAGAATCTCGATTCATATACGGTTATTCGTCAGCCACTGACCAACATAGCGGGCTTGTTTACTTTTTTAGCATATGGCGAATTATGTTTGGATATTAATTCATATTGTGTACCCGATGCATAAGCTATCTCGTGAATTTTTGAAATGGACACATGGTCATGTTCATCGGGTGATCACACTGGAAAAAATTCACTGTTGACCATCAGTGCATAGCGGGTGGAACACAGCTAGACATTGTTGACATTGATAAATAATCATATGATTCAAAGGGAATAGCCATAAGTGGAGTGGTGGTGTAAAAAAGGAAAATAATATCTCAAAATCATTATTAGAATAATCTAACATAACAAGGTAGAAAACGAGCAGAAAACAACTACGTTCCTGGCAAATACCACGCAAAATATTGAATTATATCCACTCGTAGTCTATGCATCAATTCATATAATTGAATAAAAACACAAATATTTCTTTCTTCGAACATGCGTTTATGCTCCCAACGAGACAAACACGCCTGACAACCTGTAGACCGGTTTCGGGCTTATTGGCCCTCATCAGTACAGGGTAGTTAACCGTGTAGAGATCCTGAGATCTCCACACGAGGCGAGGTCTGAATCGATGGAAGCATCCACGCATATTTGATAGCAGTGAGCCGATCCCCAAGAAGAGAATGAAGACGGCGACACCAAGCGGCGAAGAAAGAAACACTCCTTAATAAATTTCCCATATAGAAATATGAGAGTGGCTGGGTTGCTCGACTAGACGATTGAATCAAAGGAAATAGCCATAAGTGGAGTGGTGGTGTAAAAAAGGAAAATAATATCTCAAAATCATCTCCAACATTTGGAGCATAAACGCATGTTCGAAGAAAGAAATATTTGTATTTTTATTCATTTATATGAATTGATGCATAGACTACGAGTGGATATAATTCAATATTTTGCGTGGTATTTGCCAGGAACGTAGTTGTTTTCTGCTCGTTTTCTACCTTGTTATGTTAGATTATTCTAATAATGTTGGAGATGATTTTGAGATATTATTTTCCTTTTTTAATCATATGATTGGTCATCTTAAGTGTATATTCACATAATATAATAATATTATTATAATTGAACAATACAAAGCTGATTTATTCGAAAAACATATTCATCGACAGACACCATGTTGAACAGTTTATTTCTCTGAACAGTAGAAATCAGGAAATCTCTAGTAATTTTGGACTCATACCCGTAAGCAAAATTGGTGACTTATATGAGGTGAGTTAATAGTGTGTTCTCCTTCCTTGTATAAGAGTTTTTCTCTATCGTATTTTCATTTTTAATACAACCAAAGCAATTATTACTGGAAATATTTTAATTGAAGCTAGAGTGGTATTCGGTAAGAAAATTTCACAACGAAATATTATTGAAGTATGTGCGTTGAAGAGATAGGAAAGGTTCGACCTCGTTTCTCATTGGTCTAGTGGTTAGTTGACCGTACGGCTGTGTATAAACAGTAAATAAAATACAACTTTGAAGAGAGTCTTATTCCTATTATATTTATCGTGAGTTCCGTTAATCAAAATATATAATTTCAATAATCGTTGGACACGAATTTGATTCTCATCAACACTTGACAGTTTCTATAGTCAGTGGCTACAAGTCCACTAGCCACCAAATCCGTATGGGCTATTTTGAAATATTATCGTAAATTGTGAATCAATAATTCAGTTCATCATTATTTACAGATACCGTCTGGATACATTGAATAGTCATGACAGAAAACTCTGAACCACTGAGGTAGAGTTGATAGAAATATATTTACACTGATGCGCACCAGTTTCACCAATGAAAAACGCTATTAGTCTTTGAAGTTAGGTAAATGTGACTGTCATTCAACCTATAAACGTCAAAAAATTTCCGGTGTAATGTCATGCTCCTTCCCCAAATGAAGAGAGAACAATTTCCGAAAATTGTTCTTGTCGCTATGGCAACGATACAAAATATAGGCTTTTGATTGGACGGAATTGTTAGGTGTGAAATTTTCATCCATATATTGTGTTTGAATTTCGCGATATTGGCTGATGATCAGTTATTTCAAATCGGAACTCCCTATATACAGTTATACATTTTTGAGTGCACCATCTAAACAGCTACACATCAACTATTTTTGATTAATTAATTTGGGTGCATGGTTGTCAAACTATTAAACTTTTTCTGCGATAAACTTATTATTCTGCAGACGAAAAAAGCTCTTGAAAATATCGAACTCGAAAAACAGTATTGTAGCAATTTGAATGGCGGTTATATACTTCATTGCTTGATCTATAGGTATAAATCTGGTACCTACAGAATAACCTACATCGAACAATGGAATAAATTATTTTTTCCTTTTTAGTGTATTTGCATGAAAACTTGTTTTTTGAAATGTTTATTTGCTTTTATTTCTTACAATCCACTGGTTTGGTCCTTATCGAAAGATAACACACCCTATATATCCGCATGGTTGAAATGAGCCAACCAAAACATCAAAAGCAAGTTTTATCACTTCTATCAATCTTCAAAAATGTGTAGATATACTGCTCGTTCGAACATTTTACTCCATACCATCTAGTTAACATTTCTTGAAACATTTCCAATAAGCAATATAATACAATCCCGTCCTATTTTTCCCCAAATTTATGTTATTTTTATGGATTGCAGCCGTTACCGTTAGGCGAGAAAAACAATCGGTATTCGCACAACTGAAAAGTAATGTGTCGTGTCGTTGAATATCAATATTATGTAGATCCGGGCTTGATAACAGAAATAAAGTAGGGCCAGAAATGTCGCCTCTTGAACGGAAACATTCTCTTGGGACGTATTAAGGCGACCAGGGCGATTGGAAATAGACGTGCTGCACTCCCAAATCCATGTTGAGTCCGCGTTAACAGTTCAAGAAGTCCATATAAATGTGACGGCATTACCCGAACATATAGGGGATGTTACGGTGCGGATGTCTCGAAATGTCTCGAATACATCACGCAGTTGAAATACCTTTTGTTTCAATTTCGAAAGGACATGGACATTTGTTTTTGTTAGACGGCTTCTTCGCGCAAAGTGAATTGAAAACCATGAACCATCAGGTGGGTCATTCTCTAGGAAATGGGCAAATAATATTCAGGATCTGAAAATGAATTGAAATCTGGATGCATTATGGAAATCATAATGAAGAAAAAATAATGTGTACTTGGTCAGAACTGCCCAAAAGTTAAATCAGAATTTCTATATAAATTTTGGAAAAATAAAAACACAAAATCCACGGAGCTGACATCCCAGCCACGGAGTTGATATTTCCATCAGAAGCGAATAGGAAATTCCAAGTAATAGTTGGCGAATCATGGCGAAGCTTTCTAATAAACTGCAGAATGAGTTGGCAAAAATATTATTATTTTCTTTGTAATACCAAACAACAGAACGCATCGATATACTATGCACTTTGTACTTCACGATATTTGCAGTTATAATTTTCGGAAAAATCGACATAAGTATACTAGACATTTCAATTCAGTGTCTAAGTTTTCTTCCATTGATTTGATAGTTTTAGATATTTCATATTTTAAACATAATATGTAGGTACCATATATTCATGAAATGCTATCACACTTTGAGCATTTGATATCGTCCTTGACAATTTTTTTTTATCTGATTGATCCCCTTTATTTCTACAATATGATTCTTCAGTATCAACTTATCCACCATAGGTGGTAAACACATTTTGTTGAAAAGAATTGAATCCTTACGATTTATCCTTGCAAATATTGCATTTTTTTTCATTCATCATGCTTCCTTTAGGTTTCAATCAATTCATTGAGGCTATTCTGATTTATCAATGATTTCATGTTGTTACAACTAAACGCATATTCTCGTGAATTATAAAAAGGCAACTATATCTCTCTTACTAGCATTTGGAATCAATACCCAAAGGGGCCTAAATTTGCGAATATTGCTTAACTGATTTGTCAAATTATTTGGGCAAAAATTTTTTATGTATAGTTTTCAGAGAATCTGTGAGGTAACTTTTTCATTTTTTGACTCTCCTTAATGTTATCATATCTTTTTTACCCGGACACAATCTGCTAATTTCATCGCTTTCGTAAATTGTACATAGGTACGTGGATTTTTCGATATATTTTTTTCGGATTTATCTTTTTGATCTACCTATTTAATCGTTCATTCCCCAAGTGGTATTCTTGTGATATTGGTCCAATCGAGAATCCAATGAATCCAATGAATCCAATGAATTTTCGCTTTTCCTTGGTGCTGTTCCTAAACTTTGGGATTTCAGAATGTACTATAACGTTTCAACCCTCGATCTAGGGAAAATATTTTTTTCTGTATTGTGTATTTTTTCTGCTGCCTATATGGTATTTAGTCTCATATCTCGTTGCTTTCCTCTTTGAATCAACCAATTTCTGTTTTCAATTTCCTGACAGTTGCTGATCGCTTCCTAACTCCCCTTTTTCATCTTGCTAAAGATATATCTTAAGGATGCAAATTTCCACATTTTGATTATTTCCATTATTCAAGTAATTTTTTTCTTCACCCTGTAGTTTGCGCTTTCTCTCCGCCGTCTTCCGATCAATCTTCTCTTTCTTTGGCTCGATTCGTTCATCAGTTTTATCTTTCCTTCTCTTTTTATTTGGTGATATCGTTCTCTTTTTTTCCCTTTGCTCTCGTGTTCTTCTTACTGGCTCTCTTTTTTGTCTCCTATACGATCTACTAGTAGGGCCGAGTGCGTTGAGGCACTGGCCTTTAGGCCCGAGTGCGTTGAGGCACTGGCCTTTAGGCCCAGAGGGTCCAGGTTCGAATCCCGGCGCGGCTATTAGAAATTTTAATTTCTGTAGCATCGTTTAGCGGGAGGAGATAGGTGACCAACCGAAGATTCTTGCTACCTAGATATCAATCCTTTGGACTCTCCACGGTATCCAGCCAAGTAGTGCTTCGGATTATACTTAAAAAAGCTAAGGTCCCCATCTTTCTTACTCATAAAAGTCTAAATGATACTTCGAGGGTTGCTTTGCAACTAAGTTGGCGGATATAAACACTTTTCAAATACGTTTCAAACTTTTTCTGGTGATTTTGTTTTCACTTTTGCCATATCCTCGATCTGAATAGCACGAATAAATATTATATTTCAGCTCCATGGACTGTCAGCATTCCACTCCGTGGACATCCTAACCTCAAATAATTCGGAAACAGGTTATATTACCCAGAATATTTTCCTAGAAAGATAAATGTTAACATGAAGGTGGCAGGTGGCAGCACGCATCAAAGCTCGACGTTTATTTCTCCCTAATTCTCTCCCCTATGTTGTTTATTATCCTAGCTGTATTTTTTCAGGAAAAGGGCTGACTGTGCAGCGTTATTGACGTTGCAATTAGAGGTGTTTATAAACGTGTAATAAATAGCAGTTTTTGTCACTTCTCACCGTACACATGCGAATAATATGCGAAGAGAACTGGATGGAATAGAGGGGACTCTCTAGTGGCACTGTCCGGTTTTTTGCCACTATCAATTAATTAATTAGAGCTGAGGATCGTGCGGAATACGAAGTTTCTTCAGTTGATACAGTGGCGTAGCATGCGAGATGTAAGAACCAAAAATAAAACACGCACACATGAAGAGATTTGAGAAAATATATTACTTCAACTTGACTTGCATCAGCAGAGTTTCGTCTACTTCTTCTGAAATAATTGTTTCAAACCTAAGGTATCGGTGTTTTCTAGTATAGAATATGGTTTTTGAGAATATTCACTTGGTTTCACGATGTATGTATATTCATGAAGACCATTCTGTGAGGTAGATAAATTTATTCTCTTGGTAGATTTACAATTTCAGAAGAAAAACACTACTGTTTCAAATAAAGAATTTATGTTCAATGTACAGGGTCCAACTTTTTTTCAAAACACTATCGTGCATTATTTTTCTTGTGAAACAGAAAAATAGTTGAAGGTCTGAAAACGAGTTGAGGGCACCAAACATATTTTTTTAAATGGAACACCCTATATATTTCGTAACAGTTGAGGGGAGGTTGAAAGTATACATGAAGACCCTGTACAATTTTATAACCAATTTGTATTGGTATCACCAGGAGACAATTCCTGATGGTTGTAACTGAGCGTAGCTCGAGAGAAGTCAAATACTACTTTAAAAAATGATTCATTGGCACAGGGCTAAAAAAAAGTACCTATCTCTAATATAGGAGTGTAGTACAATAGAATCTTGTAGAATTGATACCTGATTAAGTCCTTGAATCAATAAATACTGAAGAATTGAAAATAACCAAAGGCAGCAAAAAATATTTCACATGAATATAAAATATGTTCCTTGCAGAAGATATAGTGATGACCAAAAGTAACGGATGCATTCCATGTTCGAGAAAAACACTGAAAAACGTAGATTTATCTTTTTGAATAAACACTCTGTGACATGAAAAAAAAATAACCTCATTCTCCTCCCTCCCCAACGTCATTTTTAATGATTTGGTAACAAATTTCATTAAAAAAACATTATCTCATGAACAAATTCCGGAAAAATAAATGTGACTTATCGGCAATTGAGTTGGTGCTAAAATAGATCCTTGTAAAACACCGGCTCTGACAGTCATTCAATCAGATGAGGTAGATGCCATCGACCACTACATGGAGATATATATTCAAGATAAGCTTGAATAAAAGACACATCTGTGGTGGGAAAGTTTCAGTTTCTCAAAAAGTAATTCGTGCCAAACTCGGTCAAATGCCGTAGATATATCCCCTTGATCTTCAATGGGTGACTGCCATATATGTGTGGCGTAGGCAGAAGAAATTGTTGGTTGATATTTAGTAACGAAAGCTACTGTTGGTCGCTCACCATTCCAGATCAGTTATATCAAGAAGTTATATCTATCAGGTACTATGTTATTTCCCATAAGATACAGGCTGTACTAGTCTCAACAAGACTTTTTTCTGCTATATAGTCGTGGAAATTCCGAATCCTCGAGAATTATAGCCATCGTTGAAACTCGGTGAATAATATACTATATTATTCATCCATGAATGTCATAGAGAGAGAGAGAGAGAAATATACTTTATTGTCGAAGAAATAGGTTTCTTATTGACAAAGCGTTTGAATAAACTTAAAATTCAGGCAAATACTAGAAATAAACTGTATAACAATTTAAACGTGACTTTACCAATAATACATTACAAATATTAAAAATAAGTACTTAAAATATTTAAAAAACACATATATACACATATTTAAAAACGGTTAATGTAAAATGTATAATGTGAAATAACTAGTTCCTGATTTAATTTTAAAAAATTTTGAATGTGAATGTGTCAAATAATAAAAATTCACCTACGTAAAATATAAAAAATGAAAAAAAAAACGAACAAACGAATGAAGTAAAATAAACTTTTAACAATCATACAATACAACAGATAAATAGATTACATTACCTACTTTTATTTTTCACTTGATCGTTACTGCTTTATAATACCTTGGCAACGGTTGCTATTAACAGACCCATAACGCCCGGGGCGTTATGGAGGGCATTATGAATCATAACGCCCGCTAAATGTTTTTTTCTGTAGTTCAATTAAATAAACAACCCTTAGCAACCTCTTCAATGTTTCCATGGCAATTGCATAGAAGCTCACTTGTGCTCAGTTGCCGACCAGAACGCAGTAAATACTATGAGAAAAAATTTATGAAGTAAACAACGTCGTTTAAGATAATTTTTTCGTGAAAAATAAAATCTTGTATGCACCACGAGCGTTACTAGATCCTAACGCCCTTGGTACATAAATAGCTATAAACATGTAAAATTAACAAAACCTAGTTCACAACAAAGTATCATTGTAAAATTCGTCGCGATTGTAATAAGCTTTCTTCAATGGGGCCTGTTTGACACCATTTCTAAATTAACTGTACGAATTCTCATTTCTGAGTGATAATGGTACATGATTATATATTTTTTTACTTTCATAAATTAGAGAATATTTTGTCAGGGTCGACTTTGGGATAGGAAGAGGAATTTTTTTATCTGTAATTTGTCGGGTATTGTGGCTTGCCTGTTTCAGTAATCCTGTTGTATTGTATTTTTTGTAGGTCAGGCAAACAGATTCTAAAATAAAGATACAGGTAAGAGTTAGAATTCCTTCTCTTGTAAATAAGGATCTACATGACGTTTGCGTCCCAACCCTGCATATGTATCTAACTGCTCTTTTCTGTAAAATAAATACTGATTGAAATAAATGCTGACTACAGAATCCCCAAAATGATATACCATACCTCAAGTGCGACTCGATTAGAAAATGATAAACCATCTTCGTCGTGGATGAACTCAGTTCATTTGATACAATTCGGAGTGCGTAACAACCCGACACCAATTTTTTTGTTAGTGCTATGACATGCTGATCAAATTTCAGTTTGTTATCTATGAATATTCCCAGAAATTTGGAGTATTTTTTATTTTCCAAAATATGTCCGTTGAGGTTTAGATCATCATCATCCGAGCTGAATGAAATTAAGTTGGTTTTGTTTGTATTGAAGCACAAATAATTAGAATCGCACCATTTTTTTATAATTCCTAAATCTTTAATGATCGTATCTTTCATAATTTTGCTATTATTTCTATGCCAGAGGAGGGTGGTATCATCTGCGAATATTGTGAATTTTACCTGAATTGGAATAAGGGCCAGGTCATTAATGTATATGAGGAAAAGAATCGGACCCAAGACAGATCCTTGAGGGACGCCCCATAAGATGTCTTTGCTGTTAGATAAACTTCCATTAGATTTTACCAATTGTTTTCTGTTGCTTATATAAGACCTGAACCATTTATTACATACTCCATTGAAGCCATAATAGCTAAGCTTTTTTAGAAGGAGTTCATGATTTACACAATCAAAAGCTTTAGAGAAGTTACAGAATACATACCCGGTAGATATGGAATCCCAATGAATGTGCTGCCACTGCCAGCGACAGAAATGATTCAGCATCCAGAGCTGAATATAGATATTGAATTCCAGCGAGCCACGTCTTGCATTTTCAAGTTTGTTAAGTTTCCAGCTATAGATGAATATTTAATCGCACACCTTAATTATCACAGCTAATGTCTCGGAGTTCTGTCGCAAGGCAAAGGGAAACTCCGTCTGTAACATTCCGAATTACCTCACTCGAAGTTATTGTGCCGGGAGAATTTGGGAAACAAGAAAGCGGCTAATCATTTTGACTCAATTGCGCTGTTGGAGAATAAAATGAAATATAGAATACCTAACATAATATCAAAAAGAGAAAAAAGTCTATCCAATTAAAATATCAAACATTTGCATGTCTGGTGGACTACGAGCAGAAAACAACTACTTTCCTGGCAAATACCATGCAGAACATTAAATTACATCTACTGGTATTTCATGCAACGATTCACACTGTGAATGCTGATCGCAAATGTTTCTCTCTTCCTAAGACGTGACAAATTCTCATCGAGACAGGCACGCTTTTAACAACCAACAGACCGGTTTCGGGATTATTGGCCCTCAATCGGTGCAGGGTAGTTAGCCGAGTTCTCTGCTCGAAGCGTTGCCTGTCCCAATGCATTTTCGTCTCGTCTATTTGACCGCACTGAGCCGCGTTCCAAGAGATAGTTGGAAGTGGCGACACCATGCGGCAGAAAAAAGAAACACTCCAGAAACAAATCTCCCAAGTCACAGAACTTGGAAGTGGCTGATAGTTCGACTAAGCTAAGATAAAATAGTCTATCAAATTTGCGATCTGCATTCACAGTGTGAATGGTTGCATGGACTACGAGCAGATGTATTTCGATTTTTTGCTTGGTATTTGCCAGGAAAGTAGTTGTTTTCTGCTCGTAGTTCACCAGACATTCAATTTAAAGCTATGTGTGATATTTTAATTGGATAGACCATTTTCTCCAATTCATGGCTTTTCAATTTTTTTTCATAATATAATACATTCGCGTTGGCCAATTATTCCGTGGGCATGTATAAAGAGGTCCATATGACACTATTAATTTCAAAAACTTAACACATGTTCCCAATTTTTCAAATAAAAATCGACACTCTGAAAACGGCTGATATTGATTGATGATGCCAAACACCAAAATTTCGGTGGTCACCTGAAGAAATTCTTGACAATTATTCGTCTACTCACAAAATATTCTGACGAGTACAATATACTTACATCATTTATGATAATGGTATTTCATTATAACATCATCTTTTCAATCAAAGTTTTCTTCAATAACTTCAATATGGTTTCCACCACCAATTAATGATAATTTTTTCAATTGCGTTTTCCCATTATTTCCATTCGATCCACAATTGATTATATCTGTGCTATAATTACGCCTATCCAAACATACAATAGCAAACATTGAACCTGAAACTATTCAGCTAAATTTTAAATGATCAATAACCCATTATTACTTTATTACCTTCATGTAAGGACATTCAACATTTTCTCCAATCTTCTCGAGGAACTTGCCGAAGTATGCAGTTTAAACACATTTCGTAGTGAAACAAATAAGAGGTAAACCGTATAGACCTCCTCCTTAATACTTCTATAATGATTTATAGCAGCGTTTAAGGTAGCAGAGTCCCTTAATTATAAGGCGGAAACTATCCAAGAAGTGACATTCGGTATTTGCTCATATATATTCCGGCAAAGTCTTAGATGTTCCCGCGACAATATAGCACAAACTAATGCTTTTCTGACCAAAGTACATAAATAATCTGCAAAGGGCAATTAAGATAAGGACGTGTTTAATATTTCAATGTGCTTATAGGAGTAGATATTGGGGACCGCGGTATATATTGCTGAGGTGTTAAGACTATTGTAAATCCCCACCACTTTAATTAATTCTGAATGTTCCCTTATTGCCCCTACTCGTACACAACTCGATATAAATTCTCATTGGCGCAGAGAAGGGATGATACACATTTGGTAACGTTTCAGTTGAAGGAAATCGAATTATTGTAACCGTATATAGATTATATACAGTAAAAATAATGTGGGTGTAATTTCAATCAAATGGATTTCAGCGAATACATCAACACCAGAATATCAAAGTTGTGCCCTTTCTATTATACATTTCACAATTGAGTGTTGAGTGGTGTTAATTCCGATCTTAGTAGTGAAAAATGACACGAATGTGGTGAAGTAGAACGATTCTGAAACATAAAATCATAAGAAACACCAAATGGTTGAAATTTGAAATTCTCAATGGTGCTATCATTGAGGTTAACGCATAAAATACATCTATTATATAAAATTAACACCAAGTTACATAGTGTCATATCACGATGGAATCGAGACGGTGTATGAATCATCTGATTTGGTGGCAATAAAAATTCGTTAAGTATTGCATCCTGAGAACACCAGAGTTGATATAAATTAATAAAAATATTGTATGTAGGTATGAATGGTGTGAATTTCATGCGCTCATCTGTTCGATCTTAGAACCTTTAGAACTCTTGCCAATAGGTGGCACTGACGTTCTTCCTACCGTCCCTGATTTAAATATTGGGCATGATATATTAGATGATTCTGATATAGATCAGTATCAATTGGCCTAGGCCATAGTGCCACTGATTAGGAAAATGAGTCGAAATAGTTCGTCATCATCCGTATTGTCCCTAGATTCTTCTGAGTCTAGTTTATCATCATATGAATTATATTTCAATAGGTAATCCAACTTAGTATAAAACACCAGAGGAGGCACTTATTCGCATGAACACACTCATAATATGGTGTTCCTTCACATCAGAAAAGTATTCGGATGTATCTGCTCAGTGTTTAAGCGCACCGAAGAGAATTTCGTGGAGGTATTTGCAACAACCAACCACATATTTCCCAGACTCAAAAAATTCGGCAAACTTACATTAGTACAATGTTGCTTAGCTGTGGCGATGGATATGTCTGAAATTACAGTTTTTGATTTTGGTACATCATATATATTATAACTCTGAAATGGACCTTGCAATGTTACTCAAATTTGTTACCTACTTAGCTTCACGAGGCAATAATGCCCATATCATTATCATGATGAGTATTATACAAAGGGCGTAGAACTTGTTTATTTTAGTATGAAATTCGTATTGTGCAACTCATTTACTGAAAAAAGGATAGTGTTCATCATCTTCACGTATAGAAAGATTAATAAGACGCAAAAAATTGAAATGTACTCTTTGCCCGGAAAATTCAAATTATGAATTTAAGTACAATTGATCTATATTATTGTCCTGGAATAATGTTCCCATATTTGGAGTGCGGCACCTAAACATTTCCTGAAACTATTGGATTATGTGCAAAAAAGGGCAATTCGTCTCGTCGGTGATGCCTCGCTTACGAACTCGCTTACTTCTCTGGAACACCGTAGAAAAGTTGGCGATTTATCTCTATTTTATAGATATTTTTATGGGCGATGCTCTTCTGAAATATCAACAATCGTTCCTCCATTAGCAGTCTCTTCGAGATTAACCCGTCGAGTTCAGTCTTCACACCCCTTCGTGGTTAGTTTAGAGACCTGCAGAACTTCCCTTTCCAAAGATTCGTTCATCCAACGAACATCGAGACTTTGGAACTCATTGCCTAGGGAGGTGTTCCCTGAGGCATACCATCTCCAGAAATTTAAGAAGAACACCAACTCCTACCTTCTTTCCCTTGGTTCTCACGATATTCTCTGAACATTACAGGGTTTCCCTTTTCGTGAGAACCAGAACATAAAAAAATACCTGATTGTCCTAGTGTAAAAATACTCTACAGTACCTATAATGGAAAATGTCCAATCAGGCCCTTGCATATTTCACATCATCCAGATTGAAACCCTTTCCTAATGGGAACGGGGATGCCGCTCAAGAATAGAATTTCGATAAATTCCATCCTTAATCTACCCGAAAACACTGGATGGGTATCACTTTTCACACTATCCTAATCCTCGTTTTATAGTCTAGGTAGGGATTGTAAACAAGCTTAGTTCTGGTATCTGGCCAATAATATACCTCTGCAAATAGTGTTATCATTACTTGATACGGATTATGGTAATCTCATTACCTCATTTATGTGTTAAATCTATTTACTTGTGAGTATCATCACCCACACATGCAAATTTAGGGTAGTACTTGTATAGATGGGACAGAAAAATATTGAAACGTTCGCGGGTAGCGTATCTTCAAATTTCGAGATAAATCATGATGAAGTTTGTTCTATTCTTGTAATGGTGAATGAGAAGAATTATGATAGTTGTGAGTACTGGAAATGAGAGTAACTATTATGTTGTTTGACAAATTTAATGTTACAAAAGTACTTATTTGTGATGTTTGGAAGATGGAGATGAAGGAGTTTCATATATCACTGATTATTGATTTATGTTAACATTCACCAATATTAAAACTATCGTTAGATAGAAAGATTATTCATTTGACCAAGTTGTACTTGAAAATGTTGTAATTTTTTGTACCCTCTTTGAGCAAACACGTCTCAGTGAAATCTGTATGGCAACAGTTATGCTGGGTTCATAGATTCAACTAAACTAAAAATCAAATCAACAACTAAGAATTAAGAATGTCTGTCACTTAATTAATAATTAAGAATCACGAATTGGTTTACTTTAATCTTAACAATTAAGAATCAAGAAATTTCGTGGACAGAACGCGCAAAATGATTAGAATGCCATCATTTGTCGTTTTTCAACTTTTGGCGGACACACTGAGAAAAGTCACTGGAGAAAGATCTTTGCTGATGTTTTTTTCACATGTCGAAGCCAAAAAAGTAACAAACCTAGTAATGTTGCTTCGCCCCCACAGAAAAAAATTGGCTGAAGTTGTAGAAATGTAATTCTATAAAATTATTTCTGCTACCATAAAAATATAATTTTCCACGATAGTTAGATATGTTACTGTTGTAGCAAAGAAGATTTGATCAATATTTCTTTATAATAACCGTAATGTTCTCTGCTATCCTATAGCAGAAAATATTTGCATCACGAAATATTTCTTTATAATAACTGTAATGTTCTTAGCTAGCCCAGCAAATATGAATTGCTGAACGCGATTCGGACATGCCAAAATCGCAGTTCGGTTGGTATCGTTTCCATTTAATCGTCAGATCCAACAGTTCATCTCGTCTGTCGTTCGTCCTGTCCATATTCTGGTGATTTTCTGTTCTCACGGAACAACAGTAGGTATTTCACCTTATTACCGAAATATTCGTGTTCTTCTTCTATATAATACCTACTTATTTCTCAGGTGTTTTGTTCACTGTTCATTCAAATACTTCCGTGGTTTCAGTAAAACCCTTGTAAATGTGTACATTTTTGTGATACCTACGAATGGTATGTGTGAATTATGATTGAAAGAAGAAATAGTCGATCCAATCAAAGTATCAATATCCAACATTTTTGGCTATAGCAGCGGAAAAATCTGCTGCGACGATGCAATGACCTTGAACTTTCAATCATGTAACATTCAACATCTGACTAATTATTAATTGTATTATATATAAACACCTTCCTAATTCTTAGTTGAATCTATAAACCCACCATTATGGCGGACATTATTTCGAAGTTATTGCAATATAATTAACTTGAACATTGTTTATGTTCCATTAAGAGCCTATTTAAACAATCATGGAGTTCAGCAGGGAATTCTTGTAGTGTAGTAATTTGATGGCTATTTTTCTTGGATGATGTCTAATTCCAATCTATATGAAAGATTTCCATCATGTACTCTCGAACCTTGAACAAGAATAAACTAATACCTCTTTCATTGCGAAGATCGTTATGTGGGGTTGACGATATTCAAGCAGATATTGGGTATTAACTGAATATGCCTGGTTATTAATAGAACATCAATTCTTGCGAATGGGTTTGATGTGGAAGACATGTATTGGAAACCGCATCTCGACGAGGTGATAAATTTCAATTCGTAATAAACATGGTTGCCCTACTAAGAATGAAGGTAAAGCTAATTTATCGAATAGAGAAGCTATGACAATTAACGTTGTTTATTTCAGTCTAAATGAGAAACGGCACGCAATAATTAGTTTGTAGCTGCTAATACGACTAAACACGAGTTAAGTGATACCGCGTTGGGAAAGGCAGAGAGAGGATCAAGCACCATCGACGACAATCCAGTGGAGTACAGAGTAAATCTCTTCCTCCAGCGAAAATATTTGATTTAGTCAACCCATGAAGATATAACTGACCATCTCCTCCATTTCATAATAATTGAAGGAAAACTCCAACAAAAAGCTGTTATCAAAAGTACTCATAATACTAAGTCTCCATACTGACAGTACAACTTCGTCGTCACGAATGCATGACCACTAATCTTTGATTTTGCTGCTGTAAGGTTACATGTGAGGTTCCCAAATGTTATGAATAACGTTGAAACGTCGCACTGTTGCTGTTCAAAGTAAACATTGAGTTAACTTTCCCGCCTTCAAAACTGACGTCGTTCTTGTGATTGGTCAAATTGCTGTGTGTATTTCGCAGTCGTGAGTCTTGACGTTGGTATGGAGACTTAACATAAGACTGGATCGACTTATCCTGCTATGAAAACTTGGGACACTCATCAATCCAATATCAGAGGATAAGAGCTAGAATAACGTCCACTTTATTTAATGTACACCTGACTCAATTGGGAATAAGCAAAATCCAAGATAATGCCAGTCTAATCATCAAAGTAGGTATACTTATGTCAAATCAACAATGTGTGGACAGGATTCATTGAAAACGTATTCCGTTATAGGTTAAAGTCAACTGCTCGAATATCTTTGGATGGTTGTTGATGGTTGGTTGATTCGTTGTTTAAGTTCATCATTGGAATTATGTCAATTTACAATTATTGTTGAAGGAAATTTCTTTCGCTAATCGCTTTCACATCAATGACGGTGACGCCAATGCAAAGGGCGGTGGGATTTTCACTTTCTGCTACCGACTTAACAATATGATGTTGTTTGAGTTATTTGCACGGGTGTACTTGGTTGTTTAGACGAAGGATTAAAGCAGCGAGAAGATGGTTAGGTATGTTTGATATCGTTTAGAACAAAACAAGCGAATATCAGAAATTATTGGCGAGGCATGTCAATAGATAGTTATTAATCCAAAAATGTTCTTTGAACTTGACTCACAGTATCGAATCAATAAGTTCGGTAGAATTCGCGACTAAAAATTGGCAACCACCCGTTTTTTAATTCTCTCCACCCTTTCTATAATACCTTTTATTGGAAATCGCCCTTATACATACCCTATCGTTCCCGGCTCGTAACCCAATTTCATTCCCTAGAACTGGGTCAGTGGGGATAATGGCATTTAGATGATATAGAAACTTGTCTTCGTATCTGACACACATAATTGGGATGATCATATTATGTGAATAATGATGGAATACCGTTATTCTTATTCTAAGTAATGCACACATAAAAACAAATTCTCAAATGAAAACGATATATTTGTTCAACGTCCAATTCTTGTTTTGAAAAAGCGCATTCTTCTTCTGAAATAATTTCTTGAAATTAATTTATTGAATATGTCAATTGTAGAAAATTATTTCACTGGAATATTCATTTGGTATAACAAAATGTTCTCAATTCAAGACATTCAAAGTATCCAGAAAAAATAATTAAGTTCTTGAAAAATATATCACGGAATGTCTTCTTTCAAAATAACATTCAACATTTAATCTCTGAATGAGTAAATCTCTGAGAAAGTTTCTTTGGATTGACCATAACATTTTCTTGAATATAATTGCGATCCCTTCGAGCCGAGAATGTTGCCAAACGGTGTGAGTGTGTTGTTTCGGTGCTCTTGTCGTGCATCCATCATTGTTCAACCAGTTCAACCTATTTTATTGGCATAGAAATATTGGCTTGCCGTGAAGGAAAAACTATGGTCTTAGGAGATATCTGAGGATATAATTACCACTTTTAGGGGTAAGTTACATGCCTATATCTTATCGACGTTCATTCTTGGGTAGGTATTATTGTGTATCCAATCAATTAACGAGCTATATCATCTCGAAAACTGATAATTCGTGAAAAACTTGAATAACCAGGATCAGCATAGTGAGTGAAAATTGGGGTTAGGTACCTATGTGCGGATGAACGTTTAAATTTGTCCAAACACTGATTAAACAGTGGAAAAGAGCTTCTTGAACTTGTAGACATCTTAGGTATTTTGATACTGCATATTATACCTAACATATATTTTTAAATTTTTTTACCTAATTTCGATCCAAGGAAAATGAATTCAGTAGTAAGAATGTGAACCCAGATTTGAAGAAATATAATAACCATACATTGTGCTGAGTCAGATTATCTCTCACATTGTACCTACATGGAGTTGTGAATGATATATTTTATATTTTTCAGTAGTTTGAAACCAGAGGAATACAACTCTATTGCGAGGTAAACTGGTGGACAAGTTCAGAAATAATCTCTACGAATAGGGGAAAAGGTTGTCAAGAAGAAGGTCTGCAAGTGATGATGTGATTGATGAGAGCCCCAATAAGAGAACGGAAGTTGAGGATGATTCTCATTTCAAGAAATCGATATAATTCCTCTAATTTGATAAAATTCTTGATACAAAACAATCTACAGCTAAAACTGAAAATCTGATTCTTCTTGTTAAAGAAAAATGCGAGTCATTGAGAGATTATGATTGTCTTGATTTGAATATATTGTGTTATCAATCTGAAATATTGTATTATTCTCACGAAGAACTCCATTCATTTATTACGATTCAAGAAATCTATAACATTGGTATGAGTGTATTTAGTTGGAAACATAATAGTCTTGAATTGAGCAGACATTTATTCCAGTATATATAAACAAGCCATACTCTTGAATCAAAGCATATCAAATCAAATCAAGTAATTCTTTTTATGTGTGTGAGTAAGGGCTTAACAAGAACACGTCGAAAATCTAATGTCAAGTATCCAAATAAAATGTTCTTAGTTTACACACAAAGAGATGAAGTCATAGAAATGAAATATCGATATCCACGAGAAGTCCTGAAAAAATTTCAGATATTTGCTCATTAAGCCATTTTGAAAGAAGAAACAAACTACGTATTGCCAACTTCAATATAGTTCTCTGAAAAAGTCAATATATAATGGAAGCAAAAATATGGATTTAGAGGGGGAAGATCGACAGATATAATTGATTGCTCGATGAAATAAAGTTATTAATCGTAATACGAAGTAAGAACCGACCAAGATATAAATGACACCTGGAAATATATAGGTATATGTGAGGTAAATCATATGATTCGATGAAATCTCTCCTTTGGACAGATTGTGGATGTTGAATGTGTGAAAATTAGTATTCCAAAGATGATTTCCTTCGAAGTACCTCAAGGCACTATACGGAGTGCAGTCTCGTTCACAATTCTTATAAATGAACAACAAAATGATCTGATGGGATTTGTAGATAATCAGTGTTTATACATGACAAGAACTGGAAAAAAACTAACAATGAATTAACATTATACCATTCACTCAAAGTAATCTTTCTAAAATGAAGTTATCAGCAATAGCAACTCCAAAAGCTAGCTCTGTTAAGTATTCGGGATTGATTATCGATCGACATATATGAGACTTGGCAAATAAAGTACGAAGCCTTTTATCCCGCCTCAAAGTTCTGAGGAAATATCGAGGAATATCATTCTTGAAAACCGTATAGTATAATATGATGTCATAGCATGCTTTTCTGCGGGATCGAAGGATGGAATGGGGTAAGGAATACACATTTGAACTCTTGATGTCTGTCATACAGTGTCAATTACTCAATGTTGGATGACAAAACGCATAATGAACTGATGATTTGTATAAGAAAAGTAGCGTTATGGACCATCGACAGTTCTGTAGAATCTCGAAATCGCTCCCAAAAACTCTAATAGTGATCTCAACTCTTCTTAGCATCCAATCTCGATTTCGAAATCCCCGAATTTGACGAATTAATCGAAACAACGACCATGAGGGAAATTATAGATATGAATTGAATGTAATTTGTTTGTAATTCAGATATTAGGTTGTATATTCATGAAAAAACGGAATACACGTATACTTGAATTAACATGTGATTGAATAGAGAAATAATGATAAAAAATCCCAAGAATACAAGGAGTAGGTAACTGAAAATGAACTGTCAGCTCAGAAAACTAAGCACATAATCCCTCAAACGAAAACCTAACCTGGGAGATTATATTTCAACATAACCATATAATATCCAGGATACATACGTCAGCAGATTAGGCGGTACTGTCGAATTAATCAGAGCGTTTGTTTTCTTGCCCAGTATGAGGATTGAAGCGAATTAATTACAGCTTATCCTGATCCCTCTATCGGCAAGAATCTAGAGAAGTCATTTCTGGAAGGATGCTTGATACTTCGAGTGACACAGGAAGAAATGAGCCTCTGATTTGTGACCGACCAAGTATAAAGTACGAACATCAATGGTACACCGAGAAAAATCGTCCAAGTAAAATGTCTTGCTGACTTTTCTTCATTTCGGGTAGATGAACTTTTCATTGCAGAAAATATTCATGTCACTACTGCAGCAAAAAACTTGTATCTGGAGTTGAGACTATTGTCTCGAAAATAATAACCACTTGCGATTAAAATTCCGTCTTATAAATCGATAATTTGTGAGACGCAGGTAACTTATTGAAAACAATAACTGTTAGCATCGAACCGATATTTTAGGAATATAATATATATCATAGTAGCTCATTTTGCTTTAATTAACGATATAAATAATGATTGCAGAATCCAGAATATTGATGCATAAATTCCATGTTTTCGGTTGTTTCCGCCAGAATTGGGAAATTACAACAGAATTCAGGCATAGACAGTTCTAGAGGTAGGTACGCTATGTTTTCGAGATGTATTACTGGAATTTTTATAGTGCACACTCATTTTATTACAATCATTTGATAGCTGTTACAAGAAGACCATCTTGAACTCAGGCTGATATGGGTTCCCTCACATATTGGCATCACAGGAAACGAAAAGGCCGAAAGGCTAGCTCGCGAAGCAACAAAACAATATACCCAACAAAACGATCCACGCAGACCTAAAATATACGTTTAAACAATGTATTACCAGCGCTTGGCAATCTCAGTGGGACCTCTCTCTTTCCAAGCTTGCGGAAGTAAAACCTTCCGTCTTACCTTGGAAGCAAACTATTCTGGAAATTTATCAAAAACAAAAAAAAATATTAAGGTTGCTATCCCTGGCTCACTGTACCTTGATGATAAAACAGCTGATACTGGTAGCACTATTTGCGATCTCTTTGCCACTTTTTTTAAAAGTACATATATTCAACCAACTACGAGGGACAACCCATCATTCACAAATCTACCACAAGAAATCGAAATAACTGCCAACAACCTATCGGTGGCCATCAATTCCCTAGACCCTAAAAAATGTGCTGGTCCCGACAAAATCTCAGTTTCATTCATAAAACAATGTAAAAACAATCTAATACCCCCTCTTACACATATCTATAACCTATCTCTTCGGTACGGCATTTTTCCTTCCAAATGGAAAATTTCACACATAATTCCAATTCACAAAAACGGTGACAGACACAACATCAGAAACTACAGACCTATCAGTAAATTATGCATATTCGGCAAACTCTTCGAAAAGATATATAAGAATATAAGAATAAATGTAAAGATTTAATAATTCAAGAACAATACGGATTTTTCCCTCTTAGATCAATAGAAACGAATCTGATGACTTTCACAGATTTTTTATTAGAATCGATGGACGATCAAATCCAGGTGGATGTTGTTTACACTGACTTCAGCAAGGCATTTGATAAAATCAGTCACAATATTTTAATAACTAGGCTTGCTGAGGTTGGTGTCAGCGAATTCCTCCTGAAATGGATATGGTCCTATCTGCATGGCAGAACTCAGATGGTAGCACTGAATGGATATGTTTCAGATCCGTTTGAATCAACGTCTGGAGTCCCTCAGGGAAGTCACCTCGGACCGTTATTTTTCATAATTTACATTAATGAAATCATTAAGTCTTTGAAATATTGCACAATTCTACTTTATGCAGACGACTTGAAATTATATCGTGCAGTGAATGACCTGAGTGACTGCAGAAGGATACAAGAAGATCTAAACCGCCTTACATTGTTCTGTGATAATAACAGCCTCTTCTTGAATCTCGACAAATGTGTTTCAATCACTTTCACCAGAAACAGAAATAGATTTGACTACAAATACAAAATAAAAAACCATGAACTTAAATCTGTATCTGAAGTGAAAGATCTAGGGGTACTAATGGACTCTAAATTAACATTTAAGCCGCACTTGGAAAAAATGATCAACGAATGCAACAAAATTATGGGTTGTTTCAAGAGAAGTTGACAAAATTTCAGAAATACAAGGTGCCTTCTCAGTATTTATTATGCTTATATACACAGTAAACTTTGTTTCGCATCAGTTGTTTGGAATCCCCAGTATCAAGTTCACATAGATAGAATTGAGAGAGTACAGAAGAAATTTCATAGATATATTGCTTATAAATCAAATGTACAAATCACTAATAGTGACTACACTCCACTAATGCGTGAACACAATATATTACCCCTCAAAGAAAGGCGAAATGTATCAGACTTGATAATGATTTTCAAACTGATGAAGGGACTAGCGCAGAGCCCATATTTATTCTCAAAGATTGAATTCAATGTTCAAATAAGACAACTGAGAAATCCAGAATTCTTCAAAATACCTTCCAAAAAAACCAACGCTGATGCTCAGAATTCACCACTATGCAGGATGCTTAGAACATTCAACATCTCATGTAATGACATTAAATATTTTGAACTTAATTTGAATTGTTTCAAATTTGAAATTAGGAAATATTACATCGATCAACTGTAAGTATAAGTGACCTATAGATTCATATTAATTTCACACTTTTTGTATAACTGAGTTTACTCTATTGCCTATTCCATAATTTACTTTCTGTTCATGTTTTTCTCTTCTTTCTTGTTTATAACTCACTAAACTGATTTATTAAGTAGAGGATTCTGTATTGGATTGTTCAATCTGTTTGTAATCCCTATATTGGTAAATAAATAAATAAAAACATCAAGATATTCTAACACACCTCTGACCAGGTCATATCATCAATAGATCTACCGAACCCGTGTGTGATATATGTGGAGAAAAAATGACAGTGAAACATGTACTGGTGGAATGTCCCCTATATTTTATCAGAAGACTCAATCATCGCTTCCCAAATGATCTAGCAGACATCTTAGGTGAAATGTGCCAGACAAATCAACTAATGAAATAACTCAATGACCTTAGAATACTCAACAGATTCTGACATACTGTGAATTTAATAATGATTCTTTACACAGATTTTCATGGTGCAATACTGCATTCTCATATTATTATCAGTTGTATTTTGTAGTGATTTTCTGCACTTGTAGTTGAACGTCAGCTATAGTGGCTGTCGGATATACCTAGTTTCTATGAGTTTTAAATAATAAAATTAGTGATGGTCTATTATAGTTATGAATTTGTAACTGACTATTTTAATACAGGGCCAATGCAGGTGTAGCTGCTAACCTACTGGGAGCTCCGTGTTCACTCACTAGAACTTGGTTGTCCTTTCGTACCAAGCTAGCTTGTATGAGATGAAATTGTCAGATTACTATAACTTTTCAGCTAATTCATAGAAAAGGGTTACTAACTGATCATAAGCTAACTATTAATTGAAGGTTAGCTAGTCCTGGGAGATATAGGTAGCTGCTTATGTATGTGAGGTGTGGAGCCAAAGTAAGTAATTGTAACAACATATTTAGTGATTCAATGATATATAACAACAATAAGGAATTATTTATTTATGGCAAAAATAAAACTTAATTATGATTCGACTGGTGGCTAGTGCATGAGTATAGTGATCTAAGGTCCTATTGAATGACAATAATGGCAAGTGATTTATTTTCGAAACCTCGTTTTGCTTGTGCCTGGTTAGTTGGAGCTCTATCCCTTGTAGTATATGAGTTTTTTTTCATCTTTTTCAAAATATATTCGCTTGGGACTAATGATTTTTTTTCTCCGTGTAGCCCCACCAACTACGTCTGCGAGCAAGACAGACAATGCGATCAGAAAAAACCGTCGAACGGGAGAGCGCGGGAATTAAAAATTGCGGGCGTCGGACAAATGATAAATAAAAGAGCGAGCCCGATGAGCCGGCCGTGGGGGTAGGAGGAGGCGAAGGGGAAGGGGGTAGGGGGGATGGGGGGGAGGCGAGAGATGATCGCGGAGTCTGAGGCGAGCGTGGGCGGCCCATTGGGGGAGGAGCTGCGAGAAGCGAAGAAGAGATCCTCCTTGGAGGTCGGGCGTCGGTAGCCCCCCTTCCACTTGCCTTCCTCCCCCCCCGAGCTTACTCATTGTACCTGGCAAAGAGTTGGGTTACCTATACGGGAGGTTGGCACTTGCACCCTGGTCGACATTTCACTCATTTCAGTTGTTATATAGTTATGAGAGGGGTATTCCCGCGTCGTGCCGTCGGTGGGGTGTCTATCAGAATTGATCCAGAAGTTCAGATGCTGACGCTAGAACGTCATTTCACTTTATCTGGATGTAGAAAATCCATGTCCATTGTTCTCGTAGACATGAAAAATTGATTGATTTGAACTTTGATATATAAACCTGGATAGTTTCAGAGATTGCGATCCAGCACAGGAACATGGAGAATGCTCCATTGAATAAACAGGACAATTTCTTCTAAAGATACATCGTCAGTCCCTATTAAGATATTGAGCTTCTGATTTTTCGTGAACTCGATTTGGAGAAAAAAATATGCAGAGCTTTTCATGTGGCGAATGAGTTTCTTGGGACTTGCTTCTTTGAATATTGGGCTGTTAAGACAGCTCAAACTTTGTTAGGTTACCTACAGGAGGATGGAACCTGCACCCTGATCGACAGTTCAGGTGTTATATAGTTATGACAGGGATTTTCCCGCGTCTTGAAGATGATGGGGTGTCTTTCAGAATTGATCCAGAAGTTTGGATGCTGACGCCAGAATGTAATTTCACTTTATCTGGATGTAGATAATTTATGTCCATTGTTCTTGGAGACATAAAGAATTGATTAAGAATTGATGAATTTGAACTTCAACATCCAAACCTTGATTCTCTCAGAAGATGCGATTAAGCACAGGAATATGGAGAGTGCCTCATTGAATAAACAGGACAATTTCTTCTTTCAGTCCCTATTAATAGCCCATCAGGAAGACATACAAGATATTGAACTTCTGATATTTCCTGAACTCGATTTGGAGGTTAAAATATGCAGAGCTTTTCATGGGGCGAATGAGTTTCTTGGGACCTGCTTCCTCGAATATTGGTCTGCTAAGACAGCTCGAACTTTGTTGGGTTACATACAGGAGGATGGAATTTTCACCCTAATCTACATTTCAGGTGTTATACAGTTATGAAACGGATTTTACCGCGTCGTACTGGCGATGTGGTGTCTATCAGAATTGATCCAGAAGTTCAGATGCTGACGCTAGAATATCATTTCACTTTATCTGGATGTAGATAATCCATGTCCATTATTCTCGGAGACATGAAGAATTGATTGATTTGAACCGAGGAATCATTTTACTTCTGATATTTCCTGAATTCGATTGAGGGGAAAAAATTCAGAGCCCCTTATGGGGTGAATGAGTTTCTTGGGACCTGCTTCCTTGAATACCGAATTGTGAAGACAGCTCGATGTAGACTGAATTCTTCAAGGAAATGTGGTTCGCAGACATTTTGGGAAGTATACCCCTTCAGGTGATATTTTGTCTTGGATACCAGCCTTGGAGAATATAATTCAATTCGCGTCAGTACATATCTCGCTGCTTTAGAAGGCATGATGTAGAGAAGAATGAAGGTGATATAACCAAGTGAAAAATACCGATCTCATCGTGTGCGAATAGGAGGGGGGAGGGGGCATTTTCCCGAAGTGGGTGAATGCGCAGCCACAGGATCCCGACCACGTGACGACCATGAGTTTAGCCCGGTGTTTTACCTGCACGGCCCTCCAGCGGGATTCCAGCATGACGTCGGTCGGCGGAAGAGGACGCTGATGGCTTCGGCAACACGTGACCCCGGCGGCGGAGGCTGAGGCGGCACACAGCGGTCCCGTGGCTGAGGTTGGACTGTGGACGCCTCCGACAGCGGCAGCCGTCTGGAAAACGGCGGCGGCGCAATCCGAAGCACATGCCAATCATCGTGGGCTGCGTTGGAACGTGAAGCGTTTAGGCGGGAATCCCATGCCGATCTGGTTGTTTACTCGCCTCCGCTGATCGATAACGTTGTTTGCTATCGGCCGTATGCGTGTGTACGTGGGGGATGGTCTGCTAGGAGTCCGGGGTCGGTTGGGCTGATGCCGTCGATTTCACCGCAGGCTCTCCTGCTGCGGTACCTCGTGCTTGCGGCTTCTTGAACATGGGAGGGCTTTGTGGCAAAGGCAAGACACTTCACATCAACGCGGTGCCACAAGAATTGAGGAACATTATTGTCATGAATGTATCTATATTTCAAAAAACTCCGATTATACCTCATCTCACCTTTTCAAAATGATACCTAATGAACGTAAAATGACTTTTTCTCGGTTTTTTCTATTTTGTTTCTATATAATGAAGTCATTATAAAACGCAAATGCGTATGGAAATAGCATCTGTTTCGGTATGCATTTTTAATTATTCGAAGGTTGGTACAATCGAACTCTCAAATGAAAGTCAGAAGAGTTAGTTTCAGCTTACTTCTGAACGATTTTGGACCATAGTGGTACATTTCGATACAGAGTATGATTTGATTCAAATGGACCAATGAAAACAGAAAAATAGTAAACTGATGGGCTTCACGCATGTGCGTCAGATTTCAATATTTCAATGTCATCATTGTTACCAATCGAAGATATTCCTGTTATTTATCGATATTGAATCAATATTTTTCAATAAAAGACGATGTTTTATAAGACACGTGTCGCACTTATTCCCTTGGAGCAGTCCTCGCTTCGCTCTTCGTACTGCAAACAATGCGTGCGACAAAGTAGCGCCAATGATGGCTATTGCCCACGAAGATGAAAATTGCAGTACAAGCCGAAGGCGAGTGCTGTAATCATCCGAGTGGGTAATGGCCATTATGCGCGGGTAGAATACTATGCTTAATCTACAAATATCTGAAAATCCAAACAACTTTGAAATTTCAAAAATGTTTTAATACTCTCATAGCGAAATTGAACATTGCTAAAGTGAAATTCAATGTAAAACGAAACAACTTAATAAGAAATGTGTAACAGACATTGTAGGCATAACTTTTATTTACATTATAATTGATAGTAACATTATTGGCACTACTGTTGAAATTGATCCATGGAGTTGCATTCTCCGACATTTCAAAATTTTTAGTGATGGTAGTACTTGTTTCAGAGCTATTTATACTGTTGAAGCTTGTTATAGTGAATGACTTATCATTTTTCGTTATTTCTTTTAAGGGTTATCCAGTTTCAAAAACGTAACAACTTGCTATCTATCCTATAGAACTAGTTCAATTTGAGAATTTTCAATCTCAGCCGCATTAGCGAAAGAAGGCATGCACACGCATTATCAATCAACCAGTGTTTTATAAAAATAGTATGAATATTATTGCAGAATATCAATTTTAGAAAAGTAGTATCTACGCGATATTTCCTGTTATTGTAGATTCTCAGAAAATTAAGTCTTCAACAATGCTATTGCTATACTGTACCTGTGACTGTACTACTAAGATACTAAGATGCCTTATGCAAACAACAATATACACTTGTATGTTGTTCTGATTGGTCTGAGCGATCTGTCATTCTTCTCCGTTTTTGCATCCCTAACCTCAGTTTCAGCGTTTCAAGAAAGAAATGACTCATTTTATACAGTTGAGAATAAAAAACAACGAATTTTCGTTTTTCTTATTTGTGCAAGAGCGATTGAAACCATGAAAATATAAGTCGGGTAAGTTTCTGTTGAGTTTGCGTGTATTTCACAAACGCAGTTGTATTGTGCATATTAGGTTAGAACTCCTATTTGAATTTGATAATACGATGTCACAATATCACCCCATCGTACTGTCATTATTACTCGATTCATCACAGTGATGACTGTCATTAACTGTTGAAAATTGAGTAAGCAATGGATGATTCACTTGATAGTTATAGATAAAGAGATATGATCAAACTATTCGAAAAATTTCAACAAAGCATTATCACTAACCAAACACAACCAACGACACAGCACCTCAAACATTGAAAAGTTCATTATCGTATTTCGAATATTGTTTCTTGTGTGTTCATCTTATCGATTTCTATATTTATGTCTAGGAGTTTTGGATCTCACCATGATTTCTATCCAATTTTCTGGATAGATTCATTATTGTTCTGAATTTCTGATAACATTCCTAAAGAGTTTCACGTATATTATTAGGTACTCACTTTGAAAGGGTATAATAAATCGATCAGTTTGACATATGTTATTTGACGGAGTCAGGGCCAACTAAAGAATATATTGGTTTTCTTTGAAATGTTTGAAACTGTAAGGTTTAGAAGTATAGAGATAGATCATCGATATAAGAAATCATATAATTTTTCCTAAAAATCCAATATGGCACCAACATAAGAAAAAATTAAGGAAAAGTGAATTTGGAAAAAACATCGTAAAGCAGGAAAGAGTGGCGATTCAAATATGCTCTTGATTTCGACATTCCTCATTAAATATTGCCAAAAAGAATTCAAAATTATTATTCGACATTTCTGTCTTTTTCGTATATTTATACCCCGAAATTTCGAAATTGTCATCATTCTGACAGGAATATGAATTTAAGACTTGAATAGAAGAATTGATTCCTTGAAAGTCACCACTAAATTTATATATTTATGTAGAAAACATATTTTGTCAATCGTAACAAGTATGAACTTCTGAGTAGGACCGCCACTGTATTTTTCCCACTTGAATTGGCAAATAAGTAAACATAGACTACGGGTATGAATAATTCACTCTTCAAAAACCATTAAAAACGAACGGGTAGGTGGTTCTGGCGGGAGTATAATTAATAAGCTTATCCATTGTGAAAGTGCATTCTTAAGTTTGAGAAAAATGGTGAGTTGTCAGGAGCAGACTCAGATTTGTATGGATAGAAAATGAAAAGATTACGGTCTCATAAAATAACAGGTGAATAGCTGACGTGTATGATAAGACGGATACCAGGAGGAATATATAACAGAGGTCAACAAGAATATGTTTTACGAGTATTTATCCAAACTACAAACTCCGATGTTGAGAAGTTATCGTACCAATAATTGATTTTTCGAAGGTATACTAAGGGTATGAAACCTGCACCATTATTATTCACAACAACTGTGTTTTTCATGAGATCGTTTGAGATATTTTGGCATCTCATCGGCAATACCGTCATTTCATGTTGTTTTGCCGATGGGTCATCGATTTTTCAAATACGCTACGCGAAGTTCTCAATGTCATGATGTTTGCTTATGTTTCCCCTAGGGATGATATGGGGAGGGTAGTAGGGCGACGATAGCATTAGGAAAACAGCTGGCCCTAATGCCTGGATGACGAAGGGTGCGGAGAGGGATTTTGGAACGTGACCTTGAACAAATTATGAATAAGTTTTCGCTTAACTTACGTGTAAGTGGAAGCAACGGCATGTGCGATATACGAGAGTTTTCTGTTTGTTTTTTGTTGGACCTGATAAGATCATGTTATAAATCAAATAAGCTCATGCAAATTTGTTCAACATTTTGAGATTCGCATGTGAGAACGTCAATGTGTTTATTTTATTAATTCAGGCATTCGATGAGCGAGCTGAATCTTGAGCTTCACATACGATGGATTCAACCTCATCAGCAAAATTCCCCAAAAAACAGTGTTTAAAATGGGAATTCAACAATGCGGCACAAGCACATTATTCAAGAATATCGAAAATTTCAGAAGAGTGCTGGCTACTTCAAGACATGGATATGCTATGGTCATATCATACATTATATTCAATCAATTCTTCACTGCTAAAATGCATTATCTCAAATTGCAAAAACGGTTTTCCTTTTGAATATATGTAATTTCAATAGTAAAAATCACCAATTCAGATATATGATTTCGACGATTACAACATAATAGTCACCCCAATTTGTTTCATTATAACTGTCGAATATATATGATTTCATCTCGTTCACAAGTTTACAACATGATTGTTGGTAATTTTTAATTCACAAAACCAGTGCAAGCAGGTGAATATATCTGCATGATACAAGAATTCTCAAGATCTGAATTGATAACATCAAATGTTAAAAATCCATGTTTCGATCTCATTTCTTTATCAACGACAATAATGAGATCACTAGTCTGTCAAACTTCAGGTTGGATGGAAATCAATGACGGTAGCATGTGTGCTTTATACAAGCCTGGTAGAACTCAGATTTTTATGATGTTCCAATTAGAAATAATCAAATTATGCTGTTCAATGATCTATCTCAAAATGATTCCTGAACTATCCACTTCAAGCTTTCATAGTAACCCATCAGCACTGTAGCGAATAAATTAATAAATAAATATATATTATATATTCTCTGATCATCTCATCGTTTGATATTCTGAAGACATTCCATTCGGTATTCCAAATCAGGAAAGGAATTCAATAAAATGTCACTCAACATGTAGAATAGCAAGCTATTGATTACTCAAATCAACGGAATTCCAGAAGGTGTCGAAGAAAACGTTGATTCATCTGAATATTTCGTGTGATTTTCCTCCTTCATTTTCCATCAAAATGAAGTACCAACTGATCTTTTTCATTTAGGGTCAGTGATTAAGGCAGATGCCACCAAGTTATTCCAGATATTTAATTACAATTAGAAGCTGTCTGAATTATTTAAAATTTTCACAAAATTACTTTTTATTAATATTATGAATACGCTGCGACTTCTGGAAGGTAATTCGAAAATAATTAGAATCTAATAAAGAGGATGGAGAAAGACGAGAGGAGGAATTGAAGGAAAGTTTTCAACTCCCACGTGTAAAGTATACTTTTTAAATTATGATTAAAGACAAATCCGTCTGGAGTTTTTAATTTAGACTGATGGATTTGTCAATTAATTGTCGGCTTATGAACAGGGGGCTGTACCTTCCATACAGTTATACGAGGTGACGAATGTCGAATTCATAACTTTCAACTGATTATTAAAAGTCATCCCCAATCTTTGGTGAATTATCTATAACCTTATTCATCTTCTCATACATAGTTTTCACTGCTGCACAGAACATTGTCATGTTATCGGATCAATTTTTGAATATCGATTTGACAGTTGTATAATGTTCCTTAGTCAGGATAATTGTAGCATACCTACTATAATTTTAGATTCATCCAGTCACCACCACTTTTTTCTCTTCAGATATATGGTATAGAGAGAAAAGTGTTTTGTGTCATATGTCATTGTATTTTGTGTCAATACCTTTCATCATAATTACTTGATTTAACTTATTGTTGTTTCGTGGTCGATGCTATTGATAATTTACTCTGTAATATTGCACAAAACCATTTTCACTATGTTACCATCCTGATATCCCTAATTTGTAGGTACAGGGCCCCGTATAAAAATTTTCCTGTAATAATTTTCCGATTTGTTATGTAATTTTTTCATCTTCAAGTAAGTACTAGTTATACTTCTTACTAGGCCATAATTTTTCACCCCATGTTCTCTTGTAGCAATCATATTTTATTCGGGCTGATGATGAGTACATATGTACTCGAAACATGTTCCCTATAACCTTGTTCTAATTAAATGATGTGGAGATGACTTGGAGCTTTTTTCCTACTTTGATATAGTATAGAATTCTAGTATTTTTATGAATGGTGAGAATCAACTGCGAATACTGCGATTACAAGTTTAAAAATGTCGTTTCGTCATAATTTAGTAAACGTGACGTCCTAATGTTCATTTTATTTTTATTTGTATAAATAAATATTTAGTGTGTTTATTATTTATTATGTTTTTGACTGTAATTGACTTTGTCGACAAAATGTTTTCATTTTTGACAATAAAGCTTATTTATCTATCTATCTATAGATTATTTTGATTAAAAGCCGTCGATAAGTATTAGGTTTCATATAGGAGGAGACCCACATCAATTTCTTTTCAAGTTTATTATCATTATCTATTTTCATTTCTTCAATAATTTATACATCACATTCAATGATGAATTAACATAATCTCTTAGTAGGTATAGCATTTCATCGTGCTTTTGCTTTCAGCAGAATAAAATTATTCCTAAAAATCTGAGCAATATATAGTGATTCTTTGAACAATTGTTCTTTATGGTTCTAGATAAACTGAACGCTGAATTGAAAATCGCGTATCTTAAATAGTAATTTCAAGAATAGGACAATTTTCAAATATTCTCAGGAAAAAGAACGTTTTTCTTGATGTTGTTAGTACCTAACCAATATGTTCAACAATTTCGGACACCCTGTACAAACAGATGGTATTGTGAAATTGCAGGATCGAACATTTCGTGTTTCATTCCATTTGTTCGAGATACCAGGCAAATAGGGTTTCACGTTCGGTGAAGGATCAGTGTGTTCCAACTTTATTTTTCCGGAAAACTGATTGATTCCGGAAACTGCAGCCGAGCTTTCTCTCACTCAATGTTCCAACGGATCTCGAACAACAATAAAAGAATGGAAAACAATCAAGCGTTTCCTGTGTTATACGCTTAATAACGAAGTTAGGAAGATACGTTTATTTTAATACACGGCGAACAACAGGCTTCGCTGTTGATTTTAATTAATTTAATTGATTTCAGAGGCATTTGTCTATAGACTCGGCAGCTGCTGACGCTGCTTACTGTCGATATACTCTGTTGAAGTCTGCGGAATATAAGATAATGAAAAACTCTTATCTCGTTATTTGGTTTTATCTTTTCCGAATATTCTCTTATGGCTGAGAGGCTTCACAGATGTGAATGTCGAAGCAGGAGGCTAACGGGGTACATCATTATAGATAGATATTTATTAAATAGAATACCCGAATATACATACATAATTTACAAAATACAATTTGATAAAAATGAGTTGCACTCAATTGTAATATATAGGTATTAAGAAGAATCAAATATAAAATGTGAATAATAAAAAGACAAATAATAAAATGATATAACTAGTTATAAAAATAAAAATATAGCCACAGACAAATTATGTAAAGTGCCATAAAACAACTAATATTATTGATATTCCAATAAGAAATATCAAACATAGTTTGAGAATGAAAGTCTAGTAGACTACGATCAGAAAACAACTACTTAATCGCCAGATCCAACAGTTCATCTCGCCTGTCGTCTGTCGTTCGTCCTGTCCATATTCTGGTGATTTTCTGTTCTCACGGAACAACAGTAGGTATTTCACCTTATTACCGAAATATTCGTGTTCTTCTTCTATATAATACCTACTTAGTTCTTAGGTGTTTTGTTCACTGTTCATTCAAATACTTCCGTGATACCTACGAATGGTATGTGTAAATTATGATTGAAAGAGAAAATAGTCTATCCAATTAAAATATCAAACATAGTTTGAAATGAATGTCTGGTAGACTACGAGCAGAAAACAACTTTTTTCTTGGTAAATACCACGCAGAACATTGAATTATATCTGCTCGTAGTCCATGCAACGATTCACACTGTGAATGCAGATCGAAAATGTTTCTTTCTTCCTAAGACGTGACAAATTCATATCGAGACAGGCACGCTTAACAACCTACAGACCGGTTTCGGGCTTATTGGCCCTCATCAGTGCAGGGTAGTTATCCGAGTAGAGACCGTAAGATCTCCACTCGAAGCGTTGCCTGTCCCAACTCCCAATGCATTTTCGTCGCGTCTATTTGACCGAACTGAGCCGCGTTCCAACAGACAATTGGAAGTAGCGACATCATGCGGCAGAAGAAAGAAACACTTCAGAAACAAATCTCCCAAGTTACTGAACTTGGAAGTGGCTGATATCTCGACTAAGCTAATAAATGAGATATGGAAAAGCCATGAATTGGACAAACATTTTGGAAAGTGAAAATAGATATAAAATAGAAGAACAGTAATAAAAATGTGGATGGATTATCGCTTTATATACAGTTGTTTGAAAGGTGTGCAGAGATTCTTGTGAAAAAATTTAATTTTTTGAAAATTTTATTACAGTTGTATTAACAATGAGATTCCATCTCCAAACATAAATCTACATTTGACAATTTGAACCTATTATTCAATACCATAGCCTTTGTTTTGGAAATGTTTAGCTTCAATTTGTTTATGTAATATTCAATATTATTCAAGACTCCATTCAATCTCGTTACAGTTTCATTCAAGTTATTTCCATAGCAAGCAATCAAAGTGTCATCGGCAAAAAGATTAAAAAATCAAAGCCTTGCACATAATTATTGTCATTCAAATATATGATGAATAATAACGGACCTAGGACACTACCTTGGGGTACTCCTTGACTATTCTGTTTGAAATTGAATTATTATATTTTGTCATTTGGAATCTATTGCTCAGGTATGCTTCAAACCACTTCAAAACAGTGCCTTTCAGTCCATAATATTCTAATTTTTTTATTAATATATGTCTGTCAATGATGGTTTGCCCATTTGAAATATAAGAATATTGCCACTATGTACCTATACATACCTTGATAATTATAGGAAATGAATATTGAGTTTTGGCACTGAACAATAAAATAAGTTCGATTGGCCAGACCTAGATAATATGAATTATCTATCTGACAACATGTTCTTGTCAATTACATGGGATTGAATGATTTGATAATGTCTCAAAATTGGGAATCAGTAATTCATCCATGGAAATGAAAATATGTTAATATCGAAAATGTTAAACATTAATCATGACTGAAATATTAGATTATATCTTCGAGAGCTTGCGAAGGAAATGTCATTCAATTATCAGAATACACAGTGAAAAAAGTTACACCAGCTCACACCAGCTTACACCATCTGGTGTCCCCTGAGGTCCTGATTGTTCTAGTGTCAGTAAAAACCGGCATATTATTCAACACTGTAGGTGTTATTTGACCTTTTCCCATAGGCAACCATAGGTGTTTCAAATAATCATACTCAGTTGTAAGTAACACTAGTGTTAGTGCTGAATTTAGCAGATTGAACATTGTTTTGGTGTTGTTTATGCATTTTCGGATGTGCGATTTGACACCGCAGTGGTGTGATGCACATACGTCCACGAAATTCTCTTCGGAGCGTTTAAACACTGAGCAGATACATCCGAATACTTTTCTGGTGGGAAGGAACATCATATCATTATGAGTGTGTTCAGGCAAATCAGTGCTTTTCTTCACCACTTCCGGTGTTTTCATTAGGTTGGTGTTTCTTATGATTTCATGTTTCAGAATGGTTCTACTTCACCACATTTGTGTAATTTCTCACGTTTAAGATCTGAATTGACACCACTGAACACTCAATAATTGTGACATGTGTAATAAAAAGGGCAAAATTTTGATATTGAGGTGATATCGTCGGAGTTTGCTCTGAAATCAATTTGACCGAAATTACAACTAGGTTTTTTTAATGTGTACAGTCTAATTATACAGTTCGGAACGAAATTCTATTACTGTAGTATTACGAAATTTTCAAGAAATTGGCCCGATATCGATTTGTTTTTTCTTGCACAAGTTTCAACATATTTAAAAAATATACCTGATGGTCCATAAGAAAGTTACGTTATTTTGAATACACTTCATCACCATGGAGGATATCCTTAATCTAGCTACATCTGTTTTTGAAATATTGATAGGCAGGTGAACATTTTCGAACATTCGACATCTATACTCGGTTAGGACCAAGCAACATGCCTCATAATTTCCTATCATTTTGCTATCATTCGATTGTGATATTAAATCTAGCCAGAATTTGTTATTTCGCCATATCTGTGATTTAATTCAAAACGATCGTAAGAGAAAAGCGAATCATAATTCATATATCTGGTTGGGTATATTCATTACGATAATAATGTTCAAACTGGTATTCGAAGTGATATGAATTAATCGATCAAAATATGCTTTACTATCCAAGATGTAATCTCTCCGTCGCGCTAATCGTGAACCACCCTGTATATAGTTCATATTATGGGTTGTGAATGAGCAAGATATTGTCGAATGACACATCTGATGTACATTTCCTGAGTACATGATCTTTGCTATCCATTCATTCGTTCATTTTCATCGCATACAAAGAACTGTCCTCGTGCATGATATCCATCTTCGCTGGTGTTGGATATGTCATCTAGTCGGACCCTGAAGCCATGCGGGTTCTGCTCAAACGGCTATCAAAGACCACCACTGCGTCCCTGACAAAGCTACCCTTGATTACTAGCTCACAGTAGTCGGACTCATTGCGTATCATCCCGCATTGGTATTTCTTACCGCTCGATCTCGATACAGAGAAGATGAATTGGAAATTGTCTGAGGCCTATATATAGGGTGAAATTGGAAAGTGGAGAAATTGTGGTGAAAAGAGGGGTGATACGTGCGAAAAATCATAAGAATGCAGAACGAAAAGAAGATATTTTATCATCAAAATTATGTGATGCAGTAGTAGTTACTTTCATTCCACGCTCTTTATAGTATATGGCCATAACCAAATAAAAACACTCAATCAGACAGTTCAAAGTAAGTCTCACAACACGCATAAAAAATAGACCTAGGAGCGAAATTCATAATCTAATTAACATTTGATGAACAAAACTAAAAAAATCCTGCAGTGATATCCCAATAATTAGAATATTATACAGATCCTTTCAAACAAAAACATAACTGTCTCGTTTTTGATACATGTTTTATATATGTTTTATAATCATTTATATGTTGGTACATATTTTTAGTTATATTTTCACAATTTTATTTTTATATCTTCATGGATATTTTCATTTTCCATTAGCCTTGCCTGTGATGCTAGATTCGAAGATTCATCATTATTTTCAGCACCTTCCATCTACGAACAGTAACTGGAGCTTCAACAGTAGCTAAGGCAGCGGAGTTCATGAATTGAGCTTTAGTTTCCATATGGTTCAAGTAGTACACTAGTGTAGGTACTAATACCTGAAGAAGCCAAACATGTGAGTTGAATATGTGTAAAATATATTTCGGTGAAAATGTGACACTGGAAATTTTTAAATGACATTTATGTTTACCTAACTTCAAATATTAACACGTTCGCTGCGGTACGGGACAAATACGTCCCGTAGCGAGTTTTCCACGGTGCGGCAATAAAATTCGCAAAACTTTTCTACGGAACGATGCCTCTAGTTTCCGTATTTTTCAAGATAATGAAGTGTAATTTGGACCAATAAGCTTCTTAACGATTGTGCATCATTTTATAGATGAAATAATGAACGGGGTACGGGGTCACAAGACAAGTCCTAACAAGTAAAAAGTGAGGCGTCTATGTCTCGACGGTCAGTTGCATTTCTACTTCAGTGATATAGGGAGCGTGATGTCGAGCAGGGGAGAAAAACTAGTAGCTCTAGCGAGGGCCCAGGCTTTTGAAAGTTCAGAGGAAGAATTTGAGGAAGATTCAGATGACTCAGTAAAAGACAAAGATTATGTTCCAAGTTCAGATGAAGATGAGGAGGATTTAGAGAATGTGGATGCGGATGACTTTGAGATACTAGAAAATGATGAAAATATTGCGAATAACCAACAAACCCAGGCGACAGATGATGAAGAGGATTGGGTAAGAATTCAACAGTCGGACCAAAATTTATTCGAAAAGAAGTGTGAAAAAGATGATGTTTTTACATCCCCAGTATCGACTACCACACCACTCGACTTCTTCAAACTTTTTGTGACAGACGATTTGATTGATCTGATGGTGGAAGAAACCAATAGGTATGCAGATAATTTGAAATCGTGTAACAATATTGAAAAAGCACGAATCAAATTATGGCAACCCGTCGGGAAAGACGAAATATACAAATTTTTTGCTGTTGTTTTGGCAATGGGTATAGTAGATTTGCCAAGAATAAACTTATATTGGTCCAAAGATTCACTGTACCACAATGAGTTCATCTCAAAGTGTTTGTCAATAGACAGGTTTCTTCTGATTCTTCGTTGCTGGCACTTCACTGATAATTCTTTGAATACTGGAGTGGATAAACTTTTCAAACTTCGAAAACTGATAGACCCAATCATACAAAAATTTCAAGAATTTATAACTCCCGGAGAATCGGTTGTCATTGATGAATCGATGGTACCTTGGAGAGGACGATTACAATTTCGCCAATATATCAAAAATAAAAGCCATAAATATGGCGTTAAAGTCTATAAGTTGTGCACAGTTGGTGGTTATATCCTCAATTTCAAAATTTATTCTGGAAGAGGCGATACAACATCAGGTAAAGGTCATGCCGATGCTGTCGTAAAAGAACTAATGGAGAGATATGTTGGGGCAGGGCGAACTCTTTTTGTCGATAATTTTTATACAAGCATCTAACTTGCCAATTATCTTTCCGAAAATGAAACATATCTATGTGGTACTGTGAGAAAAAATAGAAGGGGGTTTCCGAAAAGTTTTTTTTTTGAAGAAAGTGAAGAGAGGCAATATTTACGGCTTGCAAAAGGGGTCAATAAAGATAATTAAATGGACAGATAAGAAGTATGTTTGTATGCTGTCAACTCGCGAAGACCACAATGATACTCTGCTAGATACAGCGAAAATTAGGAACGGTGAACCAGTACAAAAACCCAAATGTGTTGTGGACTACAACAAGGCAAAAAAAGGAGTAGACTACAGGTAATATATCGTTTTTCAATTATGAATGAAAAATAAATAGAATTATTGTTGTTGTAGTGATCAAATGTCTTCGTATCAAAATGTCTTACGGAAAGGTATGAAGTGGTACAGAAAAGTAGCAATGGAAATTATTTTCGGAGCTGCTATGACTAACGCCTGGATTCTTCATAATGCTAAGTTCACGGAGAAACAACTTTCGATACTCAATTTCAAAGACATGGTATGTAAAGAGTTATTTGAACACGCTCGTGAGTCTGAAATACCAAGACCAAGGACCCCCAAGAGAATACACACTCTAACAGAAGGAGGTCCAGATGCGAAGAAAAGGCGCAAATGTAAAGGGTGCTACCAAATTTTACGACAGACAATGGGGAGCCGAGCCGCAGATAACAAAGTCAAGAAAGTATACACATTTTGTATTGAATGTGATGGCAATCCCGGATACTGTCTACCATGCTTCAACCAAGCCCATGCAGTTCAAGCAGGACAAGCAACATAATCCATTCGTAGTTAGATTTTCAATGTTTTGTTATTTTTGGTTCAATATTGAATTTTGAATTGGATGTTTGAATAAATAGTTATTTTTTTGTTTCAATTTTTTGTGTTTTGAACGAAGGAATACATCTCATGAAGAGTTTTCATCCTCTGAAATTCGAATGTCCACTAAGGCGGTATGGGTCATCAGCGCCCCGTCCTGCGCATGCCTAGTGTCAATTAGTTCATTCTGAAGTATGTTTTATCAATATTTATTTATATTGTTATTCCTTAGTTTTTCCAGAATGAGATTAATCACATCAGCTGTACGGGACAAATTTGCCCCGTACCGCACAAAATGACTCATGTTGTACGGGACACCATCAACCCCGTAACGTTCCCCACAAAGTTTCAAGAATACTGCGCCGCAGCGAACGTGTTAATAGCGTTTTTCATTGGTGAAACTGGTGCACACTCAGTGTAAATATATTTCTACCAACTTTACCTCAGTGGTTCAGTGTTTTCTGCCATGATTATTCAGTGTATCCAGACGGTATCGGTAAATAATAATGAACTGAATTGTTGATTTACAATTTACGATAACATTTCAAAATAGTCGATATGGATTTGGTGGCTAGTAGACCGGTGGCGGCTGACTATGAAAACTCTGTCAAGTGTTAATGAGAATCAAAATCGTGTCCTGCGTCAATTCAAAACAGGAAATTTCTTCTCCAACACGAATATTTTGTAGAAAATTCTGATATGTTATTCTGCAATTACCATAAAAATTTTCATCAAGTAACGGCCAAGTCATGAAGAAACATCGTCCCTATTCGGCATTTCAATCAATATTATGTACGATGTACATATTTATATTTACTGAAAGACATTAACTCTTCAAAATTGAAATGTACCCAGCCCAGCTCATTATACATATTATATAAACAGGATATCAAATTCTGATGAATGAAATCGATGAGTGTTATGATCGCTGAATTGTGTGTATACTGGTATTATGCTCTCTATTTTTCCCATTTGTATTTTCAAGGAAATTCCATATTCTGTTGTTTATCGAACGAATTAATGTTTTCATTGAATGAACTTTTACAATGCTTTTAAAATCGTTTATAAAATTCATCAACTGTATCGCAACCGAATCAGTAATAGGATAAGTTATTGAGTTCTGCCAGAGGTCGATCTGCGAGCATGCAAGACTTTTTGTACAGACATTTTGTAATGTTAAAATTGTTTGTTGGACAAATAGTGGCCAACAATGATCCCTTGCTCTAGCTTTGCATAGGTATCGTATGACCCTTTTTTGTAAAACAAATACAGAGTTCAATAAATGATAACTAGTACACCCCCAGAAAGCTATGCCATACCTAATATGGGATTCTATCAGCGAAGAGTATGTTTTACTAGCGATATCTTGGCCAAGCTCATTTGATACAATTCTCATTGCATAACATCAGGGTGCAATTTTTTTTCTTAGTGTAGTGATATGGCAATCGAATCTCAATTTATTGTCGATGTATGGACCTAAGAATTTTGTATTAGCCTTATTTTCAACCATATTGTTTCCAAGAATGAGGTTTTCATTTCGAACTTGAAGGTTATGATGTTTGTTTCATTTGTATTAAAACAAATTTAGATAGAATTACACCAAGAACTCACTTCGTCCAATTCCTTGGATATAACTTCTTTAAGGCTATCTACATTATTTCCATGCCATGATAGGGTCGAATCATCAGCAAATAGTGTAAACTTTCCTGATGTTATATTCAGATGTGCTAAATCATTCAGGTATAGAAGAAACATATTTGATGGGTGCAATTCGTGCAAACACATCAAAGGGTGCAAAAATTGTATTGCTCATTTCTGTGAATGAAAAAATGAAATGTTTTGATTTCTTCTTTGAAATAATTCATCATTCAACATATTGACGGATATTCAGACACTTTTATAACGACACCAGTGACGGATACTGGGTCAAATGGTACTTTTTTATTATTTTATTAATAATCTCAGCTGAGCATTATGTTATAACACTAGATCTATTTTTATCATCAAATTGACACTTCAATAAGAGTTCACCTTGAATCTCGTTTTTCTGAAGAACATGGTATCTGTTGTACAGAATTGTACATTTACCTTATAATATTCAAAACAGGATTTTGATTATTCTGATTAGATTATAATGTTCCTTATTATAAAAGGTTTGAGTCGCATAAGTATTGTGAAAGTATTCATTTGTGATAACCCTTGGAAGCGTGCAACAGAGATAAATATCAATTATATAAGGACAATATATAAATTCAATAGAACTGGCGAGCATAATTTTTACGGGCGATAAATCTTGGCGGTACTTTTCTTTCTGCCAACGTTCGGGATGGCAAAGGGGAAAAGAAAGGCAGGCAAATGCGCGAAAACGTGCATGTCGGCCGGAGATAACTGGGTCCTACTTTATCTTTCTGGACCCTTGTTGCTACTGTTAGCTGGCCAGCTCATATCTCCCATCTTAAATTCTTTCATCCGACGAGAGAGCGCGGGGACCATTTGTTTTATATATTGCGAGGTAATATATATTTTATAACTACCTATGAATGCCGCTATTTATCTGAAACTTTGGCAGCACAATGCGGGCTATTTTGAAAAAACCGTGAAAGTCGGGGTGGGATCTCGCTCTATATTGTAGTCGAGTGGACGATCCTCCGCATTGACTTTACTTTTTAAAGGAGGCTATACATATTGGACGTGTCATTCCGGAGCTCTGGGCTTGGAGTTTTTTGCTCTGCCGCCCTTATATCAATGTGGCGGGTGGTGAACATCAACGGTGAATAGGTAATTCGGGGAAGGTCTATAAAACGATCACTTTTTGTTTCACAAGAGTCACAGAGCTCGGCTCTTCCTTTATTTCACGACCATACATTTTTCAATCGTCTGGTCGAAGCCTAATTATCGGACAGACATTATTAAAGGACGACTACGAGGTGAATTTTTATTAGATGCAGTTTCCTAGTATCCCTGTGTCCGGGTAGTGAATTGATATTTGAGGTTATAGACGGAAACAGATCGATATTTTGAACTGGAACTCAGATAATGTGGGCGAAGTAGTTACCGTTTTCGATTTATTTCATCCATGCCCCTCAACTTCGCTTGTTGAGGCTTTCAATAATAGTATATTCTTCAACGAGCGTATAATGAAGGCCATTATTCTCGAGGATGAATTTTTTTCGGAATCATCCGAGAGAATAATATATTTTTTTTAATTTCGAAAAATGCCAAAGAAAAATGTTGCTCAGTTCCCAACTTTATACATTTGTTCCAAATTTGGACTCTCTAATGTCACTTCGACTACTACTAAGTAAAAAATTTCATTTCGATTTTCATCCCGAGATGTTGCATTAGTCTTGTATTGTTTAAAATCACGAAATTTCATATCATGTCTAGTACAAATCGCTAGAACGAAAGTCTTTTGAATAGTTATGAAACTGTAAATCATTGTTTAGTTTACAGAAAACTATGATATTTCGGGTTTGTTTGTAACTGAATTATTGGTCAGAAAAATAATCAAACTGGATGAAAATCTATTAAAAAAAGAAATACGAGTGTAATAAAAATGAAGAGAAATTCGTTTATTCGCTTACTGACATATTAACGTCCATACATTGAAAATTCACATCAATTCAACAATGAAATGAAAAAACTAGATGAACTTTGCAACAACAAAGACGAATTTCTGGAGATTTTTTTTATTTTCTGGTAACAGGCCAATGTGGGTATTTTCTGGGCAAGATATGATATTGAAGTCTCATATTTATCAAAATTATGAAATTTGAATCATGTTTCGTTCGAATCGATAGAGCGAAAGATTCGAAAAATTAAAAAAAATTGAGAAATGTCGAAGTGACAGTAGAGAGTCCCAATTTTTAACAAACGTATAAAATTGGAAACTGAGCAACTTTTTTCTCTGGAATTTTTCGAAATTTCCAAAAAAAAAACTAATTTTTTGAGGATTTTCGAAAAAATAGTCAAATTTTCTTTATACCTATTAATAAAAAAAACATATGTCGCGAACTTTATGTGTGACACTGTATATACCAGTAGATGCATTTCGATTCGTTTAGGTTTATATGAAATTCAGAATGTAAATAAAACAGACACTTCTCATAATAAATGAGAAGATAGTTTCTCATCGAAATATTGCATAACGATATTTTTTTTCAGAGAGTCTGGTGCGTCACAAAATAATGTTTACCTACTGGAAAAAATGCCCAGTCGACTGAAGAAACAAAAGAACGAATCAAGGCACTGCTTGATTTCTTATTTATGAGCCTCGATGCAGTTCGGTAAAAGCCCTGCTATAAAGGAAAAGATCAATTTAAGATTGAGGAATTACAAGTTCGTATTCTGCGAATATTCAAATGGAATCGGGGTGTCGATTAAAATTCAGGATACCCAGTTCCATTCGGTGAAAAAATCACAAATTTCATTTCACTCGAATGAGTTCGGAATAATGATTAAGACAGAGCTCCAACTTTTTTATTTCTAAATTTACCCCGCGCAAGAAACAAACAGTCTATATAAAGTGGTGAAATCGATAAGCATAAATTTATTTTTGAATTAAAATCATTGCGACAGAAAAAAACTTCATTAACTCGCATTCGAATATCAAAAAGTTGATTTGATTATTATTCAGAAGGGATATTTCTTTGGGTACGAGAACATAGCAATACTCTGCAGATTTGAAACACAACCAATATATAATAATTGTAGTTTCAGTAAGAATAACTGTTTTATAGGTACGCATTGTCAAAATATTCATTGTAGAAACATAATCAAGTGGATGAAACTGATAAAAACTGGAACTAAATTGTTACCGAAGAGTAAAACATCAATTATATTAGAGCTCGATAGAACAACGAATATCATCAATATCAAACATCATTCTGCACTGTGACAGAATAGTGAATTGGAGATGAGTGGTCCCGTTCATAATCACCATGTCCAATTTCCGAAACATTCCACCGAAGACATTAAATCAAATATGTTTCATTTGTAACTCAGTAACGTAATTCACAAGTCCAATAGGCCTAAAGTACCTTGATGTAATCTGATCTTCTAGAGGGATCAACCTTGTTAAAATGATTCAGAAACTTTTGACCCTAGCTTATGTCCGGAGGATTAAGGAAAATCGAAAGGTCCCAAAGCTTATTCACATGAAGAGATACTACTAATAAGCAGGTAATATCTGGCGGTAATTAAAAAACGTCTTCCTCCTATCAATGGATTAATTTATCGTGAAATTATGAATGATGACCAGTAACATGTCTGTCAGGTTTTTTCGAATGTATAGGTACACAATTGACACGAAGCAATCTACCAATAAAGTTAGTATAAAAAATCAACATAGAGTAGAATTATCAGAAAAATCATCAATAGGTTGATCATATTATACTTTATTCGAGAAGATACTGGGCATACCCCACGAAAAAGTAGGGATAGGTGCTAATCCAATCACTATTATACTTCGAACCGTTTTTTCCCCAGAGATCGGTATGAATTTTTAAAAAAATTATTGAAATTCGTTATCATTTGAATCATCGAAAACGCAGCAAAAAGGTAGATTATGTACCAGGGTTGCCACTGCTATTACTTTCGTAATAGATCTATTACTACTGAAGAATTCTGAATGATTCCCCAGTTAAATATAAAGTATCTTCGAAACACATAGAAGCTAAAAATTTCAAGGAAATTCAAATGATCTATAAAATCCTTTGCAAATTTGAAAATCAACGAGACTCGGTATATAGTATCGCCTCTCATCGACCTGGATATGATTGATTCATGCTCAAAAAAAGCAGTAAAAAGATTATAGTTCTTTGGCATTGTTCTTTGTTCTCATTCGTATCATTGTGGACAGTCATATACAACTTATATAATTGTTCTTGAACCATATCGATAAGCTAGGATGATTATGTATGTTCGCGATGCTTGAACACTTCGGTTGGTCGGCACAATATTGATGATATATACGCCGGTGTCATCATCATTGTCGTGACGGTATTATATAGAAATATAATAAAAACAACATCATCCCTCCAAGACATCGGAAGTGCGGTCTCCTTCACCCAATTAACTATTGTGGATGTATGAAGTGCGGATTATTTGGTTACCGTGTGATGTGCCTTTTATTCGTTTACCGTACGTGTGCAGTGTTCTAAAATGTGAGGTGCCGAAAGAGCAGCATCATCATGGCATGTAGTTCCAGAAAAAAAATGGATATCACTACTCAAGTAGGGGTGGATTGAAGAATTGTTTCTCGAAGGTGAGTGAATTTTTATTTTGCATGCATTTGTTCCGGACGAGGCCCCCGTTCCTGTCGGGGCCTCCTATCGGAGCCACCTGTCGGAGCCACCTGTCAGGGCCTCCTGTCGGGGCCTTCTGTCGGGGCCTCCTGTCGGGGCCACCTGTCGGGGCCTCCTGTCGGGGCCTCCTGTCAGGGCCTCCTGTCGGGGCCTCCTGTCGGGGCCTCCTGTCGGGGCCTCCTGTCGGGGCCTCCTGTCGGAGCCTCCTGTCCGAGCCTCCTGTCGGGGCCTCCTGTCGGGGCCACCTGTCGGGGCCTCCTGTCGGGGCTTCTTGCCGGGGCCTCCTGTCGGGGCCTCCTGTTGGGGCCTCCTGTTGGGGCTCCCTACTTCCTGCCCTGCTAGATCGCCAAACGATAACTGATTTTTTATGTCCATACATTGTGACATATTCAAGCTATGATTGTGATTAGCTCACAAACATAGATTTCGAAGGTGAGTGATCTTCAATTTACATAGATATTTATGCACCAAAACCTGTGAATCTACTCAAACAATACATTTTTGTAACTTGGTTATATAAACTCCATTTTATTGTTAATATTTGATAGTTTTTTCAAGCAGCAATCAACGGGTTGAACCGTTATATATATATATTGAATCATACCCTTTGTTTGACAAGCTAAATTTGCGTTTGCGTGGCGAATGGATATATAATTGATAAAATATAAGTGACGTAATCACCATTGTGGCTCACGCCAATTTAACATTGGCCCATTTATTGGGAAGAGGCCAATGAGACAAAAAATCATAAAAACAAGTTTTCTTGTTCATTTGATTTTGACATTTGATATTTGTTGCTGTTGAATTGTCATAATTTGTAATGATTTCATTGATTCGTTTGAAAACTAACGTAAATTGCAACAAGTAATTTCATATTTTTATAGACTGTGAATTCCTTCATCCTCCATTATTGATTTCCATAATTGGTTTTTATTCAAAATATTGAAACAGAAATCAAAAAAACGGGGTTATGATGTCTACATAATCCTGACTTAAAATATAAAGCCGCCAATTGTGGCCGCTTAGAGTTGAGCGAGCTTAAATGATTTTGTAGATACGGTGCATACAAAATCGTAACTTTAAGCGAGCTTAAGCCTTAAGCTTAGCTTTATAGCATACGGCGAATACGGCCGTGAAATACATTAAAAATGACTATAGATTTGTTCATATTTTGTTTTCGTAGTATGAGAATTTGTGAGTACAAAAATGAAATTCATCAGTTGCAAGTTGGAATATGGTAATCAGTACGCTACAAGAACAAAATCTGATCATTATATCTTGTAAACATCTTATTACATCACAACACAAGGAAAAATCTATTACTTTCTATTACTATTTCGACTCCAATTCTATTACGATGAATTTCAAAGTGGTGGCAACACTGTTATGTACGTTCATATCATCATTCACTGCGGATTTGGAATTAGTATAGGTATCTCCTTATATAGTAAACGATATGAGATATCGACTTAGACATAGGTATATTGTTTTCATCATGATACTTTGTGGGTATATTTGGCACTGTCCAATGATTGTCAGGAATTCATTGCTCTCTCCAATGCAAAATAAAAAGCTATAAATTGAAGACTATCCAATGAATAAAAAAAAATTACGTCAAGGGTCTTCATAATACAATAATTATAAGACGATATACCACATAACCTCCATTGTCAACAGGTCTACCAAAATGTTGGGATTTATTAAGAGGACAACTCGTGACTTCACTAGTCTGAGTGCCATCAAAATCCTATATTGCACACTTGTTAGAACTCACCTCGATTATTGTTCCTCTGTCTGGTCACCTCATTATGTAACTCAGATATCCAAGATTGATCGTGTTCAAAAAAGCTTTCTTAGATATGTTTCTTTCAAATCTAATTTCTTTAGGGATTATGCCTCAATTGAGAGTTATCTCAATATTCCATCTTTGGAGAATAGACGTAATCAGCGAGATCTATTGACTCTTTACAAGATATTAAATAGTGAATATGACTGTCCTGATCTACTTTCTCAAATCAGTTTAGTAGTCCCCCCTCGCCTTACGAGACAGGTAGCTACTTTTCATATTCCCTACCATCGTACCAACATTGCTTATTTCAGCTATATCCCAAGATCCCTTAGAGCGGCAAATTCCCTCGATATTGACATCTTCTCAACGCCTCTTCATAAGTTTAAAAATCAACTGTGTCAGTGACCATCTTGTCATTTTATCTTCCACTTTTACACTGACTGTACTTGTATTTTTACTTTCCATTTATCTTTTTAATGTCTTCAATATTATCAATATCATATATGTTGTGTCTGTTGTTGTATTACTCACATAATGTATATCTTGTAATATTTTTTAATTGGGTTTGCCCGTATTAAACTAAAATAAAAAAATAAATAATAGATATTTTGTCCAAGTGAACAAGTGCGACAACGTGTCTTATAAAACGTGTGTCATATGCAATTTTTTCTATTATGAATTGATTTGAAGAAAAAAATGGATTTGATATCGATAAATAATAGAAACATCTTCGATTGGTGACAATGATGGCATTGAAATAATTAAAATCTGACGCACAAGCGTTATTAAGCTCAGTTGACAATTGAGCGATTTTGATTATTGCAATACCAGAGATGAAAAATTCAATGTAGGTATTGTTTTTATTGGTCAATTTAAATCAAATTACACTCTGAATTGAAATTTACCAATTGAAACATTGAGTTTTTCACTGCTAATATCACCAAATCCAAGTCGCTCAGAAGTAAACTGTGGGCCTAACTCTTCTGACTTTCATTTGACAGTTCGATTGTACCAATCTCCGAATAATACAAAATCTGTATCGAAATATAGGCTATTTTGACACGCATTTGCGTGGCACAATGACTTCATTATACAACCAAAATAGAAAAACACAGTTGTAATACTGGAAGACAGTAAAGAGTACGGAACAGCTGGCAAAGTCAATGGAATGAAACCCACACCAAGCTTAAACCAATCAAACCAAAAGTGTTGCTTTGGAACTATCAAGTCATAACCCGTCTCAGGATCGGTCATACCAACATAACTTCTATGTATATGCTCAGAGGAGCAAGATAACCTAGATGTCAGCCATGTAATGTAGAGTTAATTTTTCCACATATTCCTATTGATTGTCCACAATATCATGCAATGAGACAACAACATGATATCCCGAACAATTTGAATTTGTGTCTGAGAGATTGGCCCACTATATTGACGAAAGTCGTAGAATATCTGAAATCTATTGGGAAATTCAAAAAATTGGTTTACTTAGGTTTTTCCGTGATAAAAGTTACCACTTGATAAGTCTGTTTCAATAGATAATATTCATCTGTGATAATTAAAGTGATAGTCTGTGATTTTATTAATTTTATTTCTATAGTTACCTATACCTGTTACAAGTTATAGTTTCGTTTAAATACATTCTAGAGTTATTCATACCTTGAGGAAAAAAAATACTGGTAGACTACGAGCAGAAAACTACTACTTTCTTGACATCCAGAGTTCAGGGATCAGATTTCACGTTCACAAATATGCACATTGCACATCAATTGAGACTCTGAAATAACCAGAGATTTTCGCATGGAAAGATTCCATAGCGGAACAAAATGATTTCAGGATGTCACTTTCTGAAAATGCATCCACGAATTCACTTAGAATAGTGCAATGTAGATTTACTGGCGAATGCATTTTCTGAGGTGTCCAAACCATGGCATCTGTCCAGAATAGCAATGTACTGTCCCCTTTCTGTAGGCTCACTGCCAAGGCAGGGAAATCGTGTTTGAATTGCTGTATTTTCAGACGTCACACTCGGCTGCCCTTTACACGAATGGAGGTATACATCTTCACGAAATATTCATGGATTATTCGAAGTTGGAGCCATGGAACGAATCAAGAGCCATATTACAGGATTTTCATAATATTTTTCTGATTTGCTATCCTCGACTTATGGAGAATCTGACGTTTACACATTTTGATGTAATCAGAGCAATGGCGTGTTAATACTCACCATGAATATATGGAGACCTATAGGTAGATGGATTCGAAGCGAATTAATTGAAATTTGGGTAAAATAATTGTAATCTATAATAGCTCACTAGCGAATCTGATGATTTCCTGAAACAAAAAAAATCATGGGTTCGATTTGTATTCAATAATGGAAAATATAAAGATCAAAATCCCAGAAAATAAGGCTGAAATTCATAGAGATGCAAGAAGTTGTATTCGATCATATTATCGTGAAGAATAATTGAACCCATGATTTATTAATTTATTTTGATTGAGAACACAAATTGTACAATGATTTGAAAAACGAATCATGTAATTATGTATATGTAGAAAATAATGGAGATGATATAACTCGTAATTTCATTGACATTATCGAAGGAAATTTGATTGTTGCAGCAACAAACATTGGAGCAACAAGAAGGAAGATATCAAACATAAATAATATTGAACAACAAAAGAAATAGTGCAATCGATAATATAATCTAGATCTGAATATGCAGTTGAAAAATTTGCAGAAAAACCTTTCTCAATCAATTGACGAATTCACCCAAGATTACTCTGCCAACATAAAATTGCACTAAATCAAAACCAGCCCAATAATTTGTGGTAATTGCTCAAAACAAGTCCACAAACATAACCAAATTTAAAATCCATTTCTCAGATCTGGGAAAATATGCAACACAAGCTCTGCTTAGGCGTTTCGAAGAACTGAACACCACCACTTATGTATTGTTAATTCAGTTTTAAAATATACTGTAATTATAATTGAAGATATGTTTATATTAACTATAAACAAGAATATTTATCTGAATTGAATAAATTGCTTGATTGATTGATTGATCAACAAGACATCGCTGAACATCTAATTGATCACTGTACACGAATGGGCAGGAATAAGAAAATAAAAAAAAACAAGGAATATACATCAAATTATATATTTATTTTATGGAAACGACCAATGAAAAATAAGTACCAGTTGACCATGTAATCATTCAGAAGAGGAATATCCCCAGGACCTGATAATATATGTTGACTTTGTAAAACAACCGAGAGTATTCATAAAAGATAAATTGTACAACAACCGAGAGTATTCGTAAAAGATTAATTGATTGAAATAAGCATCCACGCGTCTATACGAAATAATATTAGAAAACATTAGGATTTCTTGGATTAGTTCTGAGAATAGTAGGAAATTGGTAATAATTAAGTACTGAAGAAACTACAGAGTTTGGTATTCCTCAAGGGAGTGTCTAAGGATCAATTATTTTCAATATATATTTACCCTCATGATTTATTCGAAACTACCAATAAAGGCACTGACGATATAGCCATTTTGTACCAAGACAGTGGCTGGGAGTATGAAAATCAAAGTACCAAACCAATTTTTCAAATATAACAAGTTTCTTTAAGAATAGGCCTTTTTTAAATATCTTTCCACATAACGATATCTTAAAAATCGAAAGTGCATGGCAGCCAAGTAATTCTGAGAATAGTAGGAAATTGGTAATAATTAAGTACTGAAGAAACTACAGAGTTTGGTATTCCTCAAGGGAGTGTCTAAGGATCAATTATTTTCAATATATATTTACCCTCATGATTTATTCGAAACTACCAATAAAGGCACTGACGATATAGCCATTCTGTATGAGTATGAAAATCAAAGTACCAAACCAATTTTTCAAATATAACAAGTTTCTTTAAGAATAGGTCTTTTTTAAATATCTTTCCACATAACGATATCTTAAAAGTCGAAAGTGCATGGCAGCCAAGTAAGTATTTATAAAGTATTTATAAAAACACAAACAAAATACCTTGGCATATTTTGAGATAACCATCTCAGATGGAATTATTTATTCTATTTATTTATTTATTAAATAGGCAAGCACGCCTAATATACAAAAATAAATTACAAATGTAGATTTAAATATCTTATATGGATAAGCTGATAAATATAATAAACCCTTGAACATACATAAATAAGCAAAGTATACTTATCACTAAACTGATAGGTTAGATCACATCAATAACCAACCAAAAAAAAACAATATATGTATAAGTATATTTCAATGTCTTGATTCGATTAACGTTTTAGAGAAAAGCTATCATTGTAATTATTTTCTGAATGACTATGAAAAAAACTTAATTTATTATGAAACGATAAAAAAATACCTATCTCTTTTGTGCCTTAATTTTGTGAAAATCAAGGCGGAAGATGAAAATATAAAAAAATACATATTATATGTAAAAAATACTCCAACAGGGCAAACACTCATTATCTGATCGATAGCACCTGTGGTAACCAATGTCTCATGATTAGAGTCAGATATATCGATGTCTCTTATTCCCCTGCCAAATCAAAAATCTCTGAGATCTCCCATTTCATGGAGCGTCTTAGCGTTTTATTTGGGCAGCAGTGGATTTATTTCTCTGGAATAAACTGCGAGCGATATAGGTGGAAAACGTATAAATGAGAATTGCTAACTGTAGTAGTCTTCTTCCACCTAAGCCTCCCCGATTTGAATAAAATCCAAGTATCTTTGGCGGGAGGTGGGTAGAGCAGTTTATCAGGCACATCCGTTCAATCAGGAAGGCTGCGAACGCACCCTACGATCTTCAGTCTCTCCACTCCGCGTCAAGCAATGCCAACGGAGACGGAAAATGGTATCAGCAGTGGGATTGAACTCGCGCCAGTCCATCTGCCTGCTTTTTCTTCCATCTCAATGACTCCGAATGCTTCTAAACGCCCGCCAAACGGCGAAAATCATTGCGGATAATGACATTAAACTCATTAAATCAGAATAAGGCGCTCGATGCCTTTTACCGGCTTTATAAGCTTCACTGGATATCTGAGTAGTTTCGCGAAAAATGCGAACGGATGGGGAATAAAATAACCGCCAATCGGGTGAGATACTAATTCCTGAATTATACTATCACGTATCGTCGCGAGGGGATCGAACATGATAGATTCACCCTTGACGAGAATCGATTTACTCTGATAGAGGCTCGAGTTGATAGTGCGTATCAATGATTTTCGTGATTTGATAGTGATAATGGTTATTGAGCGAGATATCATGAATCTGAGATGGCTTCATCATAATAAATACGCGGTTTTGATAAAACATTATAAATTCTGATCAGGAAAACAAAAAATCGAATCATCGGTTCTTCAATGCAGGTTCTGATCATAGCCTTATTCCTCTAAGTTGCTGGTAAACTTCTGAGAGTTGGTAGGACAACTAAGATTGCGGTTAAAAATCAGTTATCGTTTCATTTCCTGGTATTTTCTCATCAAGGCTACTAAGTAGTTGAAGAAAATATTTTGAGTCGATTTTATGGAAAATCGAATACCTAATTCATTCAGTAAGAAAATGACGTGGAAATGAAACCGTGATATTCTTCTATCCAACAAGATAGATAATTGTTCGTTCTGTCTCGGTTGAATATTGCATTATCTGTTTGAAAATTTGAAGTAGGAAAAATCTGATGAAGAATATTTGTATTCACCCTCATCCAAACGATGAATTCAAATGATGTAACATTTATCAATTTCTTCAATTATTTTTCATTATCAGAATGTATCATGCATAAAAGTTTCATCATTGATTCGATTTGATTGATAAGATATCAATTCGAAGATCATGAAAAATTGTCGCTATCTTGAAAAAATCATTTCATACTTCGAAAATTCTAATACTTCATATATATAGTGCTTGAGCTCTAACACGTGAAATAATATGCTTTCTCCGCTATAACATACGTATCTATTTTATATTTCTATCAGATTCATGAATAGACTAAATTGAAAATATGCCTTATATGTCTCATTGTGACATTCTTTCCATTTCTCTTTTCAAGTTCTTTACTCGAATGTCACAAAACACAATGAAATTTTGTTCATGAAAAAGTGTTTGCTGTATTTATGACATTTCAAACCTTACAACAAAATTGAGGTAGATGACGGTATTTTCTGTACCTTCACTACTATATCACTTCGTTCACATGCATATCACTCCCTTATCTGAATGGATACATTTTTTTAAACCTCGAGAGTGCACGAGAGGAAAACCTGCAAGCCAGTAGAAGTACACAGTTAAAAAAACTTGGGTGTAATTTCAACCAAATGGATTTCAGAGCTAACTCCCACGAATTCAACACCTAAATATCGATGTTGTGTCCTTTTTATTGCAAATTTCACAATTGAGTGGTCAGTGGTGTTAATTTCGATCTATGTAGTGAACAATGACACAAATGTGGTAAAGTAGAACGATTATGAAACATAAGATCATAAGAAACACCAAATGGTTGAAATTCAATATTCTCAATGGTGCTATCACTGACGTTAACGCATGAAGAAGACCTATAATATAATATTTACACCAAGTTACTCCGTGTCATATCACGTTGGAATTGTTGTGAGGTTATTGGATTTCTGGTGTGAAGGAGGGAATGGAATAATATGGGAATATACCACGAAAGACTATACTTGTGAGAACATGAATTATTGACAAAATCAATTACTACAACAACATGACAATTACATGACAGATATCTATAAATAACTGTATACTGCATGTTCCAAATTACTTCTCAACAGGAATCGAGGCGGTGTATGTATCATCTAATCTTGTGGCAATAATAATTCGTTAAGTATTGCATCCTGAAAACACATCATGATGGAATGATAAAAGTGATTTCCCATGAGCAGATCGACCAATAATGTATCTATAGAAAATGGAGTGATCTCCTACTTTTATGCGATATTCTAAAGAGGTCAATGAGGTCGTTAGTGCTGGACCACCAACCAGACGAACAGTTCTCCTCTGAATAAAATCCAGGAACCTCAACGTATGTTTGGGTGCTGAACTCCAAACATGTGAACAATACTCCAAGACAGGTCGAATGTGTGCTTTGTAGATCATGCGAAGCTGTTGAGGTGTGAAGTAGTTCTTGGCACGGACAAAAAATTGAGTTTTTGTGAATTAGTCTTGATAATAGACCTCACATGATATGATCATCCCATGATAGGGCATATTAGGCATTGTGAGGTGTACCTTCTTGGAGAAAACATAGGCATGAGTCTTGGTTGCAATGAACTCCATAAGATTTTATGATCCCCATTTCAAATTTCCAGTCAAATCCTCATTAACAGTATGGACCTGTCTCCACCTTGCACCTTTGGCTTTCCTAGATGACACAGGGATGAGAAAGCAGCATCAAGAATACACTCAGAATCAAAACTGTGGACAGGACAGGAGTTCACACAGGTCGTTGATGTAGGTATAGCAGAAACAAAGTTGGTGTCAAAACAGATCCTTGTGGAACACCGGCGCTAATAGTAATTCTATCAGGTGACACGCCATCAACGACCACATGAAGTGACCTATTTACAAGAAAGTTTTCCAGTGAACTACACAGTTGTGACGGTAAACCATATGACGAAAGCTTTCCAAGAACTCCTTTATGCTGAACTCGGTCAAATGCTGTAGATATATCCAATGATACAGCCATAGACTTCTCCTGTTTTTTGATAGGCGTCTGCCATATGTATGTTACGTATATAGGCAAGTGAATCTTCAGTTGATCTCTGGTGACAAAAGTCATATTTTCTTCGTTCACCATTCTAGATTTCTTCAGATATTGTATGAGCTTTATGTTGATTGCTTTCTTCATCACTTTAGAGATGACAGTAGTGCAATGGGTCTGTAGTAACAGGAATGATCGGTTTCGATTTTTTTAAGGAATTGGTTGCCCTCTATAGCATTCTTTGGGAGGAACACATCGAGTGTGTGAACAAGCTAAAAAGAACTATAGTGTTAATTCTGGGGCACATTTATTGAGAACGATTTGAGGAATTCCGTCTGGTTCCATAGCCTTTTTTTATTTAAATGATTTATTGTCTCATCAACCCTAAAGGTTATTAGAGACATCGGAAGATATCACAATCAATATAATATAATATAATAAATGTTGAATTCTATTGATAACCAATGTCTGCTAAGAATAATGAAAGGTTCTTAGTGTCGAAGGTTTCATCCAGGGCTTCTCGGACGGTTGGAGATATTTGGTGTCTGCGTCTGTGATCGTTGTAGATTCGGCATTCTGCTATGATGTGTTTCACGGTGATTCAAGTATTGCTTCATGTAGGGCAGTTTGTTGGATTGAGTGGAGCTCTCTTTTGATTAGCAGGAGAATCGGATTACATGTGGATATATTTTTGATAGGGATGATAAAGCACTGAGGGAATCAGATTTTATAAGAGTTTTCCCCTACTCCTGGTTTTTAGCGTATTCAATTGCTTCAAGTATAACGTATAGTTCTCCATTGAAGACACTACATTCTATAGGTAGTTTGAATGATGCGTTGCGATACGATGTTATGAATGCTGCGCTTGTTCCTTCACTGGTTTTTGAATAAGCATCTGTATGAATTTGGTGGAAGCCTTCGTATCTGCTCAATATCTGGTGAAAGTGTTGTCTGAATATGATGGAATTGGTATCAGATTTTGTGAAACATTGCAACAGTTCATTTATTTTAGAAATTTTGATCGTCCATGGTATAACCTTTTTGGTATTAAGATCTGGCAGGATGAGCCTGATAATACGGCTATCGATGGTAGCGATATCAAGGGTGTGTTACATAAAGAGGGTAATTCTTCAACAGCCATAGAAAAACTTGAGAACTTGTTTTAAACAAAAGTTGATCGTTTTTATCAGAATATTTTGTGGGTACATTTGGCATTGTGAAATGGTTGTCAAAAATTTGTTGCGGCGGGTTGATACGTCATCAGTAACCATCAGAGAGTGTCGATCTTCACACAAAAGGGTCATCTCGAAAAGTAAGAGAATTCTACTATGCGAGTCCATTGTTTCCCTCTTTCCACACTGTCGCTCCTCCAAGTCGTCTTTCGACGTTCCCAAGAGCAAAAACTTTGCCGAACCAATTCGGTTAGGTAGTTAATTTGTTGGCATGTTTTATAGTTTCCTCTGTCGATTTCGATGAATGAGCTGTAAAAGGACACATCAGAGCAACCGAGAACCCCGAAGGGCCTCGGGGCCGAGCAGAAAACACAAACGGCCTCGTTAAAGGAATTGCCCTATTGATGACCACAGATTTGATCGGGGCGGTTTTTCTTTTTACACTCGACTTCGCTTCGCCGCTGATATCATCACACTAAATACATAACATACTGTTTGGCAGATGAAATCGATTTCGAGGGATTCTCGGCCAGGGGCGGGGACATGGAGGGCGATAAATCAGGGGGGGCGCCGAAAGTGTCCTTCGGGAAAACCAATCAGTACATTTGTCGCTAGATGCTCGCATTTGGTGTGAGCTATAATAGCGTTGCATGCAACACTATAGCTTATACTACGCCCACCAATGAAACCTTGTCAAGAAACCAGTCCTGATGAGGGATTTGAAAAATCCTTGAACATTCCATTTCACACATCGTAGGACTACCAGAGTCCTTTGCTCGGATAGGAGTCCTAAGAATTGAAGTGAGATATTATCACTTATAATACCACTAGAGAGCTTCAATTATTACTGGATTTTTTTTCGAAAACACGAGTATATTATAAAATATTTCGTGTTAAAAAAAAATCTGTTAGAGTGGTATTCGGTAAGAAAATTTCACACCAAGACTCCAGTTGAGATCACGCTAAATAAATTACAAAGTACCAATTTTAGACATGCAAAATAATAATAAGGGAGCTGCTGGTTGTTCAAACCATTATTCTTTACTAATTTTATGCCACTAAAGTTGGTAGAAAAATACTTTCTAACAAGAAAAGTTAAATGTGAATGTTATTTAACCAAACGTCAACAAATTTCCAGTGTAATACCATGCCCCTTCCTCTATAAAGAAGAGAGAAAAATATCAGGAAATTGTTCTAGTTGCCATGCGATACAAAATATAGGCTTTCAATTGGTTGATAATGTTAGTAGTGAAATTTTCTATATAACATATATACAGGGTCAGTCACGGTCGATGGTAGGTTAGACGTTCACGGAGAACGGGACATGAGATCATTCTGAACGTCTGGTTACTCATGTAGTTGCTCTTGGTATTCTGTGAACTTTGCTCTTGGTCAATCCAAGTCAATCGATCCGGAATATTTTCAGCGCTGCGACGTTGCCGTTTCTATCGAAAAGTAGCAACAACTTTGTTATTTCAAATTGCACCTACTATATTTTGTTCCATTTCCAGATTCTCCCTGAAGAGCTGATTTCGTCAATACGTCATACTTGGGGTCTAGGGAAAATGATTACAAAGATATTATAGGGTGTGAAAAATCGAAATTTTTCAATTTTAGGAATTTTTTATGTCAAAACTATTCATTATTGCTCGAAATTGCATGTTTCTATCTCAACTTTTCATTTAATATCAATTGATATTTATTGATTTATTATTATTGATTTCAGAATTTTGAGTTTTGTAACATCCTGTATTTGTTTCAACTGAATTTCAGTAGATAGTTGATGAAAAGTTAAGATAGGAACATGCAAGCCGTTTTGAGCAATAAATAATAGTTTCGACACAAAAAATTACTAAAGTTTAAAAATCTCGATTTTTCACACCCTATATCTCTATAATCTATAATATTTCTCGCAAGACTCCATGTATGATAGATCGAAGAAATGAACTCCTCAGGGAGAATCTGAAAATGTACCAAAATACAGGGGGTGCAATTTGAAATAACAAAGTTGTTGGTACTTTCTGATAGAAGCGGCAACGCCGCAGTGCTGAAAATATTTTAGATCGATAGAACAAAACTGATTATCCAAGACACCGAATTCTCAGGATAATCCCTTGTCCCGTCTAACCTACCATCGACCGTGACTGACCCTGTATATGAAATAGTTAAAACCAGCACATCAATCTATCTTCAGAAAGATAATTTTGAAACATGTATCCTGTATACCTAGACTCAGTGTCAAAGACAACACCGATTGTTAAGACAGGAATCTGTGAAAAACCACCATGGTCTTCCCTTCCAAGTTATAGAATTCGAATAGACCACTTTCAGCTGACGTCATAACAGGGTTGACATCAGCTGGAAGAGGAAACAAACAAAAAGGTAGCCGCGCGGTTAAGGTGTCTATCTCTAAATAAGCCGGCTGCCCGTCGTGGGTTCAATCCTCATCGACGCCGGAATTTTTCCAAGGGCCCCAGAAGTGGTATCGGATCCCACTATAAAAGGTAAGGTCACCGCTATCCTAACTCGTACAAGTTTATTCTGTAAACTTCTGAGGGTTGCTAAGGCAACTAGGATAGTGGTAAAAAAAAACTCTTGAATCATATATTTGAACCATTTATACGTATATGACCTCTGAGTTTTAGGGAAATGAAAAGAAGAAGAAAAAATGAAATACTATAGTGTGCTTTGAATGTATATGTCTATGATATCAGTTGATCTTTGGTATATGAACAGGTGAATATCCACAAGTAAATAAGAAGACCTTTCAAAATATTCAGTCATTGAGAAAAAAGTGTTTGGGAAGGATCACTCTCTTACAATAACTTCATATATCTGAAGATATATTGTGAACGATTGACAATATGGCTTTCGTCACCAAAAAATGACAGGATATTTGCTTTCCAAGAGCTGTTCGTCTGGTTGTTGATCCTGTACTCATGAATTTATTGACCTCTCTAGACCATCGCAGAATAGACATATATTTTCATCATACTCGATTCTCATCTGAGATCATGTCTATCATTCCATACCACGAGCGATTCCGATTAGGCAGATCAAACGAACGCATGCTGGACACCCCTCCATTGTCAAGCTCGAGACCTGCTGAACTTCTGTAAACCAATTTTTTTTTTCATCAAAGATGTAGTTATGAAATTCACTTTCTATACAGAGATTTTTTGATACCTATAACCTGCGAACTTTCAAGAAAAATTCCAATACCCATTACCTTTGCCAATTTCCTTCTACTGGCTGAGTGAAAAGGCATTTGTATCGAGTTGAACGCCAAGGCCTTCTACGAATATTCTTATGCACTGGCTAACATAAACATTATAGGTTTTTTCAGGGTTGTCAAAACATTTGAACACACAATGACTTGCCGCCGTGAGCTATAGCTTAGCTACTTATTTGGAAATTTGCCCCTGTCGGCAAAAAGGAAACTCATCTAGTTGTACATTATATCTTATAGGAGGTTAATTATCAATATATATTCCTTTTAGATAGAAGTGATAGGGATTCCATTATGAGTTGAAAGTTCAATCTCTTTCACCCCCAAGTTCCGACTTTTTGGGAGTTGGCTTCCAATTCTGGATCTGAAATAGCGTAAAACTGATGTTATCACCTCAAAATCGTTCCAATTTCCAATCAGACCGGTTTTATTTGTACTTACAATTCTCATTATTTTTTGTCGGCGATCCTAGACCGGAAAATCCGATAGAGATCTGCGCTAGCTGCATTTCGGCAACCCTCCTGCCATGTTCCATCGATTCCTGTCCATATTTATTTTCTTGATTGAAAATCTGCTCACTGAAATATTCTGCATACTATCGAACGATTCGAGGCGTGGATGAAAAGCACAACGCACAAAAGAGACATCAAATGTAAATGTATACCTCGCGGAAAAAAACACTAATTAAAACAATTTCAAGAACGCGAGAACAATGCGAGGAAAGCATAATTCAGGGAATCACTCGGAAATATGACTAATCGGCAGACTACGCTTCCATAAATGCTAGCTTATCCACATCTATATATTCTACAGCTGCAATTTCGATAAACTCGCAAAATTTATATCGAATAGAATATAGAGAACAGGGCTTCAAGCAAACTTTATTTAATTTGCATTTGGCCCTTTTCGTCTGAGAAACAAAAATTCGAGTTTCATGAAATATGTAAAAGATATGATAGGTACTCATTCCTCATAAAATACGAAATGAACTAACCGATACGGATGGAATCATAAAAAATAATGAGTTATTTGAATGGAGTGTATGACGCAAACTGTCAGCATTTAAAACTTTCGTTGCATGAAAAATATCACAATTGATAGTGAGTTGCAACCGTAGGTTGTAGATTGTAGGAAAAATTTGTGAAGGCTATGCAGCCTCTCAATCACCTCGACCTATCATCAGATCTTTCGTACATGACCCTCAATCTATTCGAGGCCCGGGATTCCGAGAGTTTGAAAAAAGTTGATCTTTTTTCTGGAAGCTTAATTCCTGACATCAGTGGGTTTCAAGATGGCCCCTACTAGGAACTTGAGCCCATTTCAGAGAAGCGCTGGGCATATGCAAAGCAATAGTTTTGCAGTTTCAGCGAAGTTCTCGCAGTAGCAGCAACTATCGCTCTGTTTTTTTCCATCTTTTGGAGGTGATATCTCAGACTCCTCAGAGAATTCCTGTCACCAGTTTCAAGTATATTTCTTGATCAACTCGAAAAGCTGTTTAGCTTTCCTTGGCGAAATATTCACTAGTCTTCTTGCTTGTCCTTGTCCTCTTTCAATGAGATTTAATTTCATCTGTTTCCCAGCGTCGTACCTTTTCTTTCAAGTAGAGTCCCCAAAAGGGTTCTGGGCCGGAAAATTGTGTTTTTGCCCCTTCTTTGAGAGGCAGTCTTCTTCCTCATTGCCTCTAACTCCTTTATGACCTAGAACTCACACCAAAATGACGTGGTTGCTTGCTAACAGTTGTGTCAGGGATTGTTTACAGTCTCAAGTGAGCGTGGACTCACAAGTGTATATGACTTCATAGAGCTCTGAGTGCCGCATTTGGATATCTGATATATATATATATATATAGATTTCTGCCCTTCGTCCCTCTCGAAGCACTCCTGGGCATATTTCTCTATAGCATGTACTTCTGCTCGAATGATGGTTGGGGTGTTACCAAGAGGTTTTGAGAGCTTGAAATAAGGCCCTGTAACGCCCACTCCAGCCCTTTCATCCATCTTGGATCCATCAGTGTATCACACTTGTTTATGACTACTTCAAACTGCATTTCGAAGTCGTACCTAACTGGCATGATATCTGTCGGCTTAGACATGGATTCTATAAAAATATTGTCCAGAATCTTCAAATGTCCAATCCGATTTCCTTGTTTGAGATTTATTGTCATTACACATAAGTGAATGGTGGAAGGTTCAGCATTGCAAGGCTTCAGTTAGAGCTCGTAAGATGGCCATTACATTTTCTGCAGTTTCACTTGTGCCGAAATTTGCTGCATTTTTGGCCATCATATCAAGAAAGCGTAGGTGACGATAGAAAACCGAGACTTACCACTAATTTAGAGTTGCAGCTGTGAACACGACTAAAAACTTTTTTCATAAGGATTCCCTGATCACTATTTTTATATGACAAGGCTACTAGTTTCATATAATTAGACTTATAGATTTCCGATACCGAGATCACAAGCTTTATGTGACAAAATTCCTAGCTTCACAGATGAGATTACTATACTGCATATGTACTGCATTCGACAAAATATAGTTCTCTAGTTTTGGTTACCTAATTTTATATTTATAAGACTTTCATTTTTCTGTTTTTTTATTTTCGTGAATTTGAAGAGGTTCAGATTCCTCACACGTCGAAAAGCAGATTTCTGGTCAAATCGCAATAGAACACGTAATATCACACCAAAAAATACCATGAGTTATTCAATGTTGTGGATAATATTCACGATTTCCTAACTGACAACAACCAATTAAAATCTCTGAACCCGGAGCCGGCATAACCAATAATATCAATACTTCATAACTACCCCCGGGCCAAACAAACGAACATCAAATACGTGAAAGTTACAATTCCGACGTGTAAAGGCTAATAAATGTGAAAGGCAAAGTAAAGATTCCTCCTCGAGGGATGATGTTGTTTGTTAAGGCAAACCTTGACGGTAAGATATTTATATATTTGTCGGTTCGACGCCAGGGGACCTTCCAAAGTGTGTATTTTCTCCCTAGAGACACATCCGCGACGTGATTTGTCAGAGCAGAAGCAGGTACCTACAGGGTGATTTCCGTATCTCGTTAATAAATTCGTGGATATACGTCCTCATTCTACAATATATGATGTCTTTGCCAGTTTCGAATGATGGATGGGAACTAGGAGTTGAATGTTTACGAATATTCTTGAAAAGTAAGAACGTTTTGGAAAATACGATGACAGATTGAGATTCCTTGTGAAAAAGTACCATAAGATCGCCATATTTGAAAAAATCATGTTCTCTTGATGGTGTTCGCTTGAAAATATAAAACCGAAAATAACAAAATTTCCGATTTCTTCCGATAATTCAAAAACTGAAAATGATACAGCCAATTTCGTTTCAAAAAATTATTCAGCATAACAATGAGCAACTTTGTCTAAATTTGACCGACCTCATATCTCTTATAATAACTGAGATCCCCATGGTGTAGCTCGAGAATCAGACACCCTGTATAACAATATCACTTTCCTCAAAAGCTTCCAGTTTTACTTTCCAGAAATCAGTCTCAACTAGGGTTGGAAGTTTATTTCGATATATCGATATATTTCGAATATCGATATTCGATATCCAATTTTCAACATAGCCCAGCTTTATTCCTAAACAATAAGGGTCGAAACACCTCCTGAGAGATTCCCTAGGAGAGGATAGCTCATTGAAGATATCGAAAGGCTTCCCACACTCTCTGCGAAAGCAGTTTATGTATCAATTCACGACAAAATAAATAGCATACATTTTTAAGGTCGATTCTAGCCAACTATTAATATCACCAATTTCGTTGAACAGATATCAACTATAATTCTCAATAATAGTTGAAAATTCGATTAATGAACAGAATCTTTTCTATGACTGTCAACCATTTCTGTGATTACTGAGGTATATAAGGGGAATTTAATGAAAAATAGACGAGAAATGAGGCTCTGAATTCGCTGTTCTGTAGGTCGCGAATGAACTCGGCTGCAATTTATAAAGTTTTCATGAGAAGGAATTTGTAATTTGCGCTTATCCGGCTAGACGAGAATATATAAGAGACTTTTGTACCTACTTTAGTTACAGATTCAACATGGAGATTAATTGTGATTGAAATTCAAATTCGTACAAATTCCTAACAGAGACTGAAAGGCTTCTATTCCATCTCAAATGTGATTAATCGACTTCATCGAATAATGATAGAGATGATTATTGTTCAAATAATCTACATAAATATTGCGATATTGAGAAATTGTTATCATTATTATTGCTTCTACAAATCCAGTCAATACTTTTTGATAGCAGGGGCTAGAGAATATATCTTAGAGTGCAAATGCGAATGTCAGTTCCTCCAAAAAGTCCTGGTCTTAAATTGTGTTGGGGTCAATCGAATATGGAGTCTTTCATCCTAGTAAATCTGCTAGCACTGGCCCTTTCTACCTCTCCATCGAATAGAATTTTTTTTGTCCTGAATGCTCCCATTATTGCGTTTCAGTCACCTTTCAGATTTTGTAATGGAGAACTCCAATGATGAGAGCTCAAGGTTTTCCTGAAGTTTGATGCCTCAACTCACAAGCTACTCGGCCTCGTATCGTCCTTCCTCAAGATGAACTAGCTCAATTTTGTCCATCTCAAATCCATTCCAATAGCCTTTTTGTAACACTCTTCCAGAACTCCAATATTCATTCCATTCATTCAATCATTTGATGTTACCGAGAGTGTTACCCATTTCTATTTATCAATCAAATCTAACGCAACCCCCTATGATACTGCTAAGTGAAGGCACAAATGTCTGTTATGACTTCATAGATTAACGCAACAGTACCACGGTATCCACACGGAATCACGTCCCAAATCTGGATTGATCAGGGCAAAGCCATTTTGGGGGTCGCAACAAGAGCTGCCAGAACAATCATTTCGAACAGCCAAGTGATTTCAAAGAGTTCTCACCTCATTCAACCATGGCCTTGGTGAGAAGAACTGGATTGTATGGTAAACTGTAACCTCTATTACATCCTACCCAATGCACTCTTACTACCAGGTACTAGCAGTAAAAAAAAACTTGGGTGCAATTTCAATCAAATGGATATCAGAGCAAACTCCGACGAATACAACACCTGAATATCAAAGTTGCGTCCTTTTTCTTATCCATTTTCCAATTGAGTGTTGAGTGGTGTTAATTCCGATTTTAGTAGTGAAAAATGACATGAATGTGGTGAAGTACAACGATTCTGAAACATAAAATCATAAGAAACACCAAATATTTGAAATTTAATATTATCAATGGTGCTATCATTGACGTTGAGGCATAAAAATATATAAAACGAACACCAAATAACACCGTGTTATATCACGATGAAATCGAGGCGATGTATGAACCATCTAATTTGGTGAAAATAAAAATTCGTTCAGTATTGCATCCTGAAAACTCCAGATTTGATATAAATTAATGAAAATATTGTGAGTGGGCATCTGAATGGTGTGAATTTCATGCGCTCATCTGTTCGATCTTAGAACCTTAGAACTTTCGCCAATAGGTGGCACTGACGTCCTTCATACCAATCATACCGTACCTGATTTCTTTATTAGGCATGATATGATCAGATGATTTTGATATAGATCAGTATCTATTGGCCTAGGCCCTGGTGCCATTGATCAGGATTTATGAGCCGAAACAGTTCGTCATCATCCGAATTGTCCCTGGATTCATCTGAGTCTAGTTTATTTTAATATAAAATATATTTCAATAGGTAATCCAACTTGATAAAAAAACACCGGAGGTGGTGAAGAAAAGCACTGATTCGCATGAACACACTCATGATATGGTGTTCCTTTACACCAGAAAAGTATTCGCATGTACCTTCTCAGTGTTTAAACGCAGCGAAGAGAATTTCGTGGAGGTAGGATTCAGCTTCAAGAAAATCACAGAATGTGCATCACACCAATGCGGTGTCAAATTGCAATTTCGGAAATGCATAAAGAACACCACAAAAGTGTTTATTCTGCTTAATTCAGCACTAACACAAGTGTAACTTACAACTGGGTTTTGATTATTAAAAACACCTATGGTAAAGGTTATATAACACCTACAGTGGTGAATATCATGCCGGTGTTTACTGACACTAGAACAATCAGGACCTCAGGGGACACCAGACGGTGTTAGCTGGTGTGAGCTGGTGTAATTTCTTTTCACTGTGTCTTTCCTACCACTGTGGGATTGTGTAGTGGGTGATAGGGTAGTATGAAATGATATCGAAGAAGTTTTTGTTTCGCTATTGAAAGTGAATGATCGGATGAAGTTGTATCGTAACATTTTAATGTAACATGAAATCACAATGCATTGTAAATAATAGGAGGTGAAATAGGCAATCCCAAGAATGTGGAATTTAATTCGTTTGAGTTCCCCTTTCGGGTTAATTTCGCGGCAAGAGCGAAAGTTGTTCTGAAGAAATGGGGAGGAACATAACATAAAAATTAACGTATACATAAGTACTTTTCTGAAGTTAGTGTTTAAATGAGAATGATTGCGGGCAAATCGTACACAAGGGTGCAATAGCGTAACGGTGCGACGCGTGAGTACAAAGCCGATGCCTGGAAAGCTCGATTGAAGAACTTTGGCACGCAACGATCCGCTACGTTTGTTCCTCTCACCCCGACTTACGAGCACCTGCAACCTCACGGCCATCGAATTCGCAACTTTTCACCCGGGGGGGGGGTGATGCCTCTTCAAAAAGTCATTTGCAGTATTCGCGAAAATCACGAAGTGGGCGGCCTCTGGTGTCGAATTCTCGAAGCCTTCCGAGGGTGATAAACGAAGCAATTTAAAATTGTATTTGCTAGGCTTTCGCATTATTTTCAATGAATTTGAAATAATGTGAATAGTTTTCGGACTTTTTTCGTGCTTATCAGCTAGTTACTGATATTATTGAAACATGCAGCCAGTTCACATGGTCGTAAAGACGAAATCGAGAAAGATTTGTTCAGTACCTCAGCGTTCTTCCTACCGTACAGACATCGTTCCCTTGAAACAAAATCCAAAATTTCCACTTCACGATTGTGTAAAAAATGGAATATCATGTTGAAAATAGGAAAACCTATTACCATAAACATTTACGTTTGTAATAAGCACTTCCTGAAGTAGATTTCTGAAGTAAATGCCAAATTGAAGGTTGGTATGGTATATGTCTCCTTTCAGGTAGAATAAAACAAATATAATATCTGGTTTATCTGTAGTTTTGTTTCTTTTATTGTTTGTGATGAAAACCTTGATTTCACTTCAGGACCATCAAGAAGAAGAGTTAAACCAAGAGATAGGCTTAAAAAAATGCAATTATATACTTCAATGAACATCTTATATAGGCTTGATGAAATCAAATCTTTATTTAAAATGACTGGTAGACCATAAGATCTCTAACACTTCCTTAGTACATACCAGAGATTCTCTATCCATATAAAATAATTATTATTATGGACTATAATTACATCGTGAATTCGAAAATAATAGCTTGTGTTGCCTATTTAAGATATCTCATTACACTTACCACTACACAACTAATCCATTACGTTGATTAGGTGAATAAAGATAGCCATATTTTGATCAAGTTCGAACACAAAACTTATACTACCAATAAGTTCTGTGGGTTAGGTGCAATTCAGCTTATTTCTGCTCCATGCTTCTCAGAAGATATGCTACTTTGTTTTGGAGATTATGTTTATATTTGACTTGTGGCTGGATTGATGTTTTTGTTGGACTGAAATTTATGTTTTGAGTGCATTTTTTTTATATTAGCAGTTTGATTCCTGAATTATACATTGACATCAAGTGTAAATAATAAAAGTGTGGTCAAATGTGAGTTGTTGTTCTTTTATCCTACTACAAGGCGCAGTTGCCAATTTGTAAATCAGAAACAAAGCAATTTGAAATCCCTTATTTGAAAATTATTATTTGAAATTTTAGTAATTTTGTATAGAAACAATTCATTATTGGTCGAAATGTGTCTATCTTAGCTTTTCATTATCTATCAATTGACATTCAATCAAATCACAAACAGGGTGAAAAATATGTTTTGTTTTATTAAGATGATAACTCTCAACGATGACCAGGCGAGTAGTGCTTCGGATGACACTTAAAAAGCTAAGGTCCCCGTCTTCCTTACTCATACAAGTCTTAATGAAACTTCGAGGGTTGCTTTGCAAATAAGTTGGCGGTCATAAACACAAAAACACTATAGTTAGCAAAACACGGTCTTTGTTGAAACTATGCTCATGGTATAACATCTTATGACAATATTACCTATTGTTTCGAATCGAATGATCATTTCTGAACCCTTTATAAAGCTTCCGTTTTAGTGCCGCTCCAAACACCCTGTCTCCATTCATAACTATATACGCAAATAATACTTCGATCACTCCAAGGATCCTGCTGTGATTGCCTTGCACCACCTGCTACAGCTGTTGATAGCCTCTACAAAGAACAGTTAAATTAATCGTTGCTTAGATATCTGTCATTATACAATTCTGTGAGCTACCCTAATTACAGAACGCTAAACGTCCATGTGTTTATTAAGAATTTCCCATCCCTTCACAAGTGTTACCTATTTCCTAAACATACCCTTATCTTCGTCAGCCTCAACGCGATTATGCAATATGTTTCTTAAATTGTAGGAACAGCAAGAAAATGAAAGGAATAAAAAATGGTTTTTCGAAAGAACGACGACTGAATTGAGGAATAGATCTTTCAAATTCAGTAATATTGAATGAAATATCATCGAATTGGTTATCTACTAGTTTTGAACCAACTAGACTAGTAGTCCAGTAACCTTGCCGGTCTGCAACAGAGGGAACCTAGCGTCAAATCCGGTAGTTCTGATTTTTGCTTACTTGTTTATGATGTTGGCCCAATGAAAAATATAAGTTTGTGACCTCTAGCACCGAACGCAACCTTGTCAAAAATTGAAAAAACAGCGAAATTTTTGACGTCACAACAGTTTTTTGCTATTTTCACCCTGTAAGACTAATTTTTCGATAAAATTGAAGGAGTAGGTTTTTGAAGTGGACTAAATTTCCAATAATTTGAGATAAAAATCATCTTTGTAGACTGAATAGTTTTCGAGATAAAGACTTTTAGAATGTAACGATTTCTTCGATCTTGTCAATTTCCCGCAATATCTTATTGTTCTGAGTGAATTTTGACCCTGTTTCTTTCGGAAATGCTTTCTAATCTTCGTATTTCATTGGATTTTGGTTGAAGTTTGAGAGTATATTTTCCATAATTGATTGAGTCAAAATGGAGCCTGTGGATCATTATGATAGGTCTTGCAACAGGTATCTTCTTGAAAAGGGGCCTTTATCTCTTGAATTATAATCTTCAGAATGTCGAGTCCCTGTCTCATCGCGGGTTTGTGTTTCTCATACAAGGAGACTTGCAATTAGTGAATGGTGTGAATGATATAGGTATACGTGCACAAATCTTGCCATGTGAAATACAACAATCCCAAGATGATCCAAGCAGCTGTTCACCATGGAGAATCAAATATTACGGCATCAAGGGCCACTAGATCAGTTTCTGAAAAGTTCACTTTCAGAAAATACTGTTTTTTCTGGAAACAAAATCACTGAAGCGTTTTTCGTGGCTGAAAGAAAGAAGATGCCATAAAAAAGGAACAAAGTCATCACTGTGGAAAAGATGTCTCTCAATGCAACAATCTTGAGAGCAGCTGAAGAACGTGGTGATGAGTGAGCTCTTGAAATAAGATACCGTATATCTGAGAACACAGATTTGGTGGCCCTAGATGCGAGATATCTTCGATTTTTTTCCAAAAAAAGCTGTACCAAGCTGTACCACCAACAGAAATATCCAAGGAGAATCGTGAGCATTCCACGCAGTTGATGTGGCCATGGAAGTGATTTAATAATTTCTGGAGGAACTTCAGTTCTCTCTAGCTAGAAGTCTAGATGAATCATACCAGATAGAATAATCCCAGCCACGGACAGTCAAATATCGCCTGTTTGGAAAGTATGGAGAGGACATTTTAATGTATGATAGTGGAAGATCAAATCCTCGAGCAGAAAGACTACATGAGGTCATACGGTCGCAAGTTTACGACACAAAACAATTCATACCATCCGACGACTTCTTTCAGAATGTGAATTCTGCGAACCCTGATTCTGTTAGACTATTTTTGGAAACAGTGATTCTGAAGGACAAACGAGGCTGGATGAGATCTCTATTATAGCAGCAGTTAGGCCACGCTCATCAAAATGATGGCCAGACACGCAGCCCCACAACACCTCTTGTGGGTTATTTCTTGCGGCTGCAAGAGGGGTTGTGAAAACACTTGCAGCTGCAGGAAAGGCTGGGATGGAATGTTCATCAGTCTGCAGGTACTGCAGCGGGGCCACCCATGGCAACATGCTAGATCTTGCACTTGAAATTGACTTTGATTCCGAAGAAGGCGACGATCTGCCTGATGACGACATGATCGAGGATGAGTTGTGGGCACAAGACATCAAAGATACGCCATCTCGATACGACGAAGATCCCGATATGGACTAGTTTACATCTCAAATTTTAGAAAATTTAGTCCACTTCAAAAATCTACTGTTTGAATATTATATTGTTTCGATCTTTATATTATATTTACATTTGTGACCATATTGCATGCTTTGTCAATAAGGTGAAAGTCTTTGACAATAAAGTATATTTTTGATTGATTGATTGATTATCGAAAAACTAGTCTTACAGGGTGAGAATAGCAAAAAACTGTTGTGAAGTCGATAATTTCGCTGTTTTTTCGATTTTTGACAAGGGTTCTTCGGTGCTCGAAGTCACAAATTCGGATTTTTCATTGGGCCAACATCATAAACGAGTAAGCAAAAAATCAGAACTTTCGGATGACGCAAGGTCTGAAAGTTACACAGTGTCATATCACGATGGAATCGAGGCGGTGTATGAATCATCTAATCTGGTAGCAATAATCATTATTTACACCAGATTTGATATAAATTAATAAAAATATTGCATGTATGCATCTGAATGGTGTGAATTTCATGCGCTCATCTGTTCGATCTTAAAACCTTAGAACTTTTGCCAATAGGTGGCACTGACGTCCTTCCTACCGTACCTGATTTCAATATTGGATATGATATATTAGATGATTCTGATGTAAATCAGTATCAATTGGCCAAGGCCGTAGTGCCACTGATCAGGATAAATGAGCCGAAACAGTTTGTCATCATCCGAATTGTCCCTAGATCCTTCTGAGTCTAGATTATCATCATATAAATTATATTTCAATAGGTAATCCAACTTAGTGAAAAACACCTGAGGTGGTGAAAAAAGCACTGATTCGAATGAACATACTCATGATATGGTGTTCTTTCACAACAGAAAAGTATTCGCTTGTACCTGCTCAGCGTTTAAACGCACCGAAGAGAATTTAGTGGAGGTAGGATTCACCATCAAGAACATCACAGAATGTGCATCACACCACTGCGGTGTCAAATCGAACTTTTGGAAATGCATAAAGAATACCGCCAAAGTGTTCATTCTGCTAAATTCAACACTAACACTAGTGTTACTCACAACTGAGTTTGATTATTAAAAACACTAATGGGAAAGGTCACATAACACCTACCGTGATGAATAATATGCCGGTGTCTACTGCCACTAAAACAATCAGGACCTCAGGGAACACCAGACGGTGTTAGCTGGTGTGAGTTGGTGTAATTTTTTTTCACTGTGTATATTATTTTGAAAATGGCTCGTGATATTTCCGATTTGAAAACATCGTTTAATTGTTCACTAAAATGAGCAACCGAGTGAGCAACTCTTGTCTGATTCAACCAACATCGTATCATTCACCGTTTTCATTCACCGAGATACCAATATTAGTGGTACGACTTAATTGTAATGAAAACAGATTCGAATTTAACACGAGAACATCCAAAATCAACATGCAGCTTTTATCGGATCTCGGTTATAATGTTGGTCCAATACCTGAGCTAATTTGCATCCGGAAAGATTTACTTCTGGAAAAGCGCCTACAAAATTATGCAGCAAAAATAATTTATACAACATTAAACGTTGTAATGATAAATACATTAGCGAAGGGAAGATTCCAAATCGTATTTGTCAGTGGTATCTTTATGCAAATAAGGATCGTTAACAATGGTATTTTTCCTCCTAAATACGCCCTTAAGTTGTGAAACATCATCTTGAAATTGCGGAGAACTCCGAGCAGTCGTTGTATTTTTCACCGGAAGATTGCAGAATCAAGGAACACTTTTATTCTAATTTTTAATACACTCCTTCCGCTTTGATCACCACAATGCCTTGAGGTGGCTCTGAATATTACTGGATAACTCGGCATTCAGACGCATGGTAACAATAGAAGACATTTTTTCTTTAACTGTTGAGAATATTGTGAGGAAGAGAGAAAGTGGAGAGTTCCTATTTTGGAAAATATACAGAGAACTGCCAAAAACTCCACTGCTGTAAGTTCATGAATCTTTCTAGGACCGATTTCAAAATGTTGTTATAGTTCATTTATTAACGAAAAAATAGTTCGTCTATAATTTCCAGTTTATCCGGAATCATCCCCAACTTTTGATCTTGGAATAGGACATCCTGTATTTTTTCTTTTTAGGATTTATGCACTGGTGTACTTTCATTAATATTCATCAGTTGCCATGTAATAGCATTCAAAATATATAGGTATAGCCTATTAGGTACATAAATTTGATTTTAATTTGATAGTAACATTCAAGAATTGAAACGTGCGATGATGTTTTTTGGTGAGTAAAGACAAAGATATTTCAAATATAAATCATTCTTGCTACTACAAATTTGGCAGATTGAGGGCCGGATTATCAATGCAGGGTTATCCCGAGGGGTTAGCTGACCCGGGGTTAACTTTATCCTAGAGCTAATTCCCCGTTTGATTTTGATAGCGTTTAACCCCACCTCAAAGTGAATGAACAGTTTATCCCAGAGTTAGCTGTTAACCTTGGGTTATATTAACCTAACCCTGCATTGATAAACCGGCCCTCAAAGATAATCTTAGTCAATTAATTTGTTACATATATATATATCTTCAAAAAAATATAATTAACGGTGGAAATTTGATGCAGATTTAACTGAATGTTTATTCATTGATTAAACTGAATGTTAATCTATCAATAAATAAACAATTCAGTATACTTGCTACAAATTTCAAAATCCAACGTCGAATGATTCTCTATATATCATAATTATTGATTCACTGAAGAGTCAGGCGCGAATAGCAAAATATTCATTATTTTTTTACTTAATCTAGAAACTTTGGGTAATCAAGAGTTTTTCTACTTTGATAAATTCAATCGATCAAATATCAAATTATGATGACGTTTGATTGAAGGCTCAGATCATCTAAAAATATTCAGGTAAAAATCAATATTAATTCTCAAATTTCAGGTCATTGAGTTTGAAAATTGATTTGAACCTGCATTTCCTAGACAAAATGGACTGACAGATTCATATTGAAGAAATTGTCAGGATTCTCTAAGATTTTTATTCATTTATATACCCTCTACATATTTTTTCCTTGTGTAGAACTGAGGATGGGACTACATAGTCCTGAAACATATCTTTGAATATTAAAATAATCGACAATAAAAGTGTGGAGATAACTGGAGACATTTTTTCTAAATAATTCTTGATGTTCTATAATGTATAAAAGCACCTTGATAATGATCGAAATAGAATAATATTGGATCATGACCAGATCTAATTTTCATCGCTATTCAAATCATAGAAATAGAATATCTCTCAGATTATTTTAGAGTGATAAACACAAAATAAAATGAGAATTGAGTGTATAATTAGAAAAAAAAATGGAAAACTAAGAAAAAGCTGTTGGAATAGGATGGTGAACTAATATAATCCCAGAGAACAAAGATTTTCAATCATACTGTTACGAGTATAGAACATTCGGTATATCAGAGTATATTTCAAATTGATATTACACAGTTTTATAAATGATTATTTCATTGATAATAACTGACATGAACTCAACGTGCTAACTGAGGAACCCATGCAGAAACGTGATTCCCCAATTTTGTATTTTTTATAAATAGTGAATGCTGGGTTCTGAAGTTAGTCTGGTCTAGAGCTACTCGTGACACCACATCATCATAATGTAAGTTAGTTTTAGGATCATCTTCATCATGTATATTCATATTCATAACCATATGTTACTCCTGTTATTCCTATATTTTAATAAATGTTGTTATGTTTCATATACTTTCGAATACCACAAAACTATTATGGTGCCTATCTGAATAAAATACCACTTGCTACTCTCTGTAGTAATCCCCCGATCACGACATGAGGAAGGCTTTACCCCAAAGCTTTCCCCTACTTGTGACAATATTTAACAAGTATTTTAGAATTTTTGCGTTGGGAGAACACTAAACAGAGGATCTATAATTCATGTCATCGTGAAAAAACAAAATCTTCTCCAAACATATCAATCAATTATTCATTTTAGTATTTGAGTACGAAATTTGTTACCTATTGTCATAGTTGGCTGGGGTGAGCTCAAGAATGAAAAGCTAACCCTCTTACATAAAACTGCACGTCTTCTATTTTTGAATAAACCCGTGTGAATAAGAAGACTGCGGCAAGTCCTCAGCTTAATATAGTCGATTTATACAAGCGAAACTAGTCCTGTGACAATTCATCTTAAAATCTTCAAATCTGTTTGTATTGAATCACGGTTTTTTTTTCGATTCACTTCCAGACACTACCAGACTCAATTCAAATGTCCGACCATAGCTTTGCCTTCCTTCAGATAGATAGATTTTCACGAATCATCAAAAATACTGACATTGAAGGTTTCCGTGAAGTTACCAGATGAGTTAGAACCTCGGTTAGAACCTCTCTCCTCTTGAATCATGTCCCATTCTACTAAAGTGTTAGTGACAACTGTTCAGATCAGGGAAGGTGATGGTGGTTTGATCATAATCGAGTCAAGCACATGTCCACACAGAAATATCGCCGCCACCATGCAGTAATCACTAACCTTGTAACTGTGCTAATTTTATCAACATTACATTTTTTATGTACAATTCATATCCGATGCCGCTCGAGCGTGTGCGTTGCACCAATCCACATCTTCTGTCGTCATTTTTTGACGAATACATGAAGAACGAAATACAGTTTCCCGATTATTTCTTTTAAGTACAGTCAGTCTGTCACGGTTTAATCTAAAATTTTCTAACGACATATTAATTTTATACCAATGTCAAGGTACGAGTGATTATAAAAATAAAGTGACTTTTGGGAAGTGGCTGGTTAGTCTGTGGGTGGTTATATAGATGGCCGTGTCTGGTTGAGTTGCCAAACACGCCCCTTTGTGCATAGCGCATTTTCCTCATTCTTGGATTTACGTCAGCAAACGCAGTGCAAGACACAACAAGAGGGGAAACCAAAGAAAAAAATAAATAAAAGTAAAATAATAAATAAACTTTAATCTGTCACAAAAATCAAACAGTAAACCAAATTGAATAAGTAGTGATAAATTAACAAATCAAATAAATTAGGTATGAACTAAAGAGTAGATTCAGATAGAATGTTGGCTCTCGCTGAAAATTAAACTGAAAATTAAAATGAAAGGAAATAATAAATGATATGTTGTGGTCTCGCTAAGCATTGCCGTCGCATAACTGATGGCATTTCAAGCAAAACCACTAAATTCGAGAAAAAAGCTGAGAGTGTTAGAAGAAAAAATCAGTGAACTTAACACAACACACAAATAAGAATAAGGGGCTCTTCAGCAGCAAGGGCGGTCATCCTGCTCAATCATCTATCCACGATCAGTCAGCGATCTAATTTATCCTAGTCAGCTAGGCTATCATAAAGCTAGTTTGAGCCCTTGCCGCCGCCGATTCCTCGAAACACAAATACGATTGCGCAACGCTGCAAAACACCATAACCTGGTATGGTAAGGCTGCTCTGTCAAGACGTTGCTTTGCGACTAGTCTGATTCCAAATTAGACACGAAAACACTACATAAATACATAAATTAATCTACTCAAGACATTAAATGAATCTTACGAAATAATATAATAAATACTATCTGTAAATATATAAATAGTTTAGCTATGAATCTTTGGGTCATGCCCCAACTGAAGTAGGCAATGGCACAATTTGCGTTTTGAATACAAAAAAAAACATCAGACCATAGAAAGGTTTGCTATAGGAAACGCGACTGCACTTCTGACTAGCTTCGTATTTTCGTAAGTACTAGAATATATTAAATTAGAGGAGGTGCGCTTCTGGCGGGCAGGGCACTCCCGGGTTCGCTGTATTCTGCACCAACGAGCGCGTCAATTTACCTAATAACTCGCGGCAAAACCGCCGCAATGAAGAAGCAATAATAAATAATACCGGCGTTCGCGGTGCAGGAAGCAGCCATCAACTATACCGACGAAAACTGGCCCACAGCAGTCCACTCCAGCTTTCGTCAGTTAGGTCGATGGGTTCAGCAAACACGCTGGGGTCTGCGAGTTCTCGTCGCTCTATGTGGTTTTGCTCTTGTTCATCGCTATACACTTTAAATCATCTCCAACCGAATACCTTGGTGCTCGGACGGTGTTACTTTTCTTTAATATTACTCATTGAATCATAATAGTGAACCTAAAATACCTTATACCTCTATGAAGCATTGGTCAAATCGATACGAATAAAACTTTTTTATTATACTTCTTTGAAATCATTTTATTTTCATCTATATTAGTAATATTGTAAGATGGGCTTTTTCGGGCTAGCGCACGGAAAAACTTTGAGAATAACCATGGAAACAAATCATACATGACAAACACTGTATTGTCAGTATTGTTTATTCTCTGTCAATCAAATTTATGCCAACAAAATAAACTCAGAATAAAATCCCGAAATTCCCGATGATATCCTAGACCAAGCGGCACAAGCGACCGCGAATTTATTACAAATAAAATCCAGGTCGAGATATGAACAAGAATATCAACTTTTTACAGAATGGCTAAATCTGAACTAAATCAAAACTGTAAGTGACTATATTTTTCTAGTTTATTTTGTCGAAAAAGCTAAATCTATGAAATCTTCCACATTATGGAGTCAATTCTCAATGCTAAAGAGTTGTTTGGCCATTTAAAAACTATCGCTTTTCTGAAGCGTCAAGCTGTAGGGTATATTCCAAAAAAGTCCAAAGTTTCGACAGCAGAACAAGTAACAAAATTGATATGTGAAGCTCCAGATGAAAAATATCTACTACCAAAAGCAATTTTAGTGTTTGGGATCTTTGGTGCGTGTCGAAGAGATGATTTAATACGTTTGAATTTAGGCGATGTGGTAGATAATGAACGCTCTCTTTTGATTTTCAATATTCTTACTCTAGTAGTTCCAAGTTTTTTCATTCCTATACAACTGTAAAAATAAAAATGTTCCAAGTTTCTTTTATGTCTTATGTTTTCATTTTCAACGAAGAATAATAGAAAATATCGTTCATTACACGTCCAGAAATGTTTTCTTCATGCTTGCAAATCCAGTAGACTCTTAATTCTCCCATCATCAGGAATCGAGGCAAACAAAGCCACTTTTGACCCCCCTCCCCCAGATGACACCCCTGATGGGACACGAGACACGAGCTCCCCCATGCTAACGTGTCATCACCATCCAAGCATCTACCGCAAGCCAAGCCAATCTTACTCCTAACCAGTGATGTCAGACTGCCACTTAGGAATCCTTGTACCGTGGTGGCTAAAAGTTGGTATTGGAGACGAAAAACTGGTACGCCTGTGATTCGCTCTGGAGCTGGCAACACTGATACACACTGTCGGAAATCGCATCCCAGTAAAAAAATATAAATATCACTCTTTTCGATATAAAAGTCCGAAATAAAAAAATTTTGATTCCGAAAAAAACATTTTTAGACTCGAAACTATTCATTAAGATCAATAATTTCTTTCACTATAAGTATAATCAGTAAAATTATTTGGCGATAACTGACTGCGATTCTCTGTCCGTTATATTTGATTTCATCATCTATCAATCATCCACAAGCACGTACAATAATTTGAGGTTTATTGCAATTTATTGCATTAAAAAAACTCCAATGGGGGATTTGGTACCTTCAAAGCAAGTATCATAATTATAAATGATAGAAAGATGGAAAATGATGATAACTGCTCTTTATCGAGACTGCTTGCTATGATAATAAAGTTTTATATTATTGATAGAACTGATTAGAATGTTTCAATGTTTCTTTCATATGCATCTCTGAAATTTGTCAGTTATTCTACTATGTCGGTTTATTTTTGTCGGTGAACGTCAAATCTTGGTATTTCTGCATACCAAGACCGAGTTGTCTTGGTACATGGTACGTGGTGCTAAAAACTGGTATGTGTACCAAGAAGTTGGTACGTCTGACATCACTGCTCCTAACGCCGTCAACGAGAACTCGTACTGTTTTTAATTTAGCGGAACAGAGATGGGCTTGTCCCGCGTCCTTTAGGGTCCGCAATTCATTTTCTCCCGATCGTCGAATTCGGGCAGCCATGGCATAGTGTTGACGTGGGCAGTGTCCAGTGTGAAACACAGAAAGTGTCCGAAGACAGCATAACGAACGGCTTGTTTACTGTTCGCCTCGGGCCAGGCGATTTACCGCAAGCCATTGTTCTGTCCCGATGCCGATCTATCCCTGCCCTGAGGGGCTGTTGGGGATAACCTGTCCATGGGCGGCGCGAACGTGGAGGGAAGGGGGGGAAACACCGAAATCACCCCGCAACGGCTGGGAGAGTGATTTGCTTCGACAACTCACCAATCGCCTTCAGAATGTATTCAGGAGGCGAATGGCTATTATTAATGAATATAATGAGAATCCCGAAGTCGATGGAGTTGATAATATGATCCATTTCATTGTTGGACGCAAGCAAAAGTATAGGCGTGTATTTCAAATTCATTGAGTTGATGCTAAAAACATTATAACCTATATCACATGTCTTCTGTATCACTTGGTATACCTGACATGAGTCAAAAACCTCATATTCAGCCAAATCTCAATAGTTATACCATAAAATGGAACACATCAGCAAATGGTTTCAAAACAACAGGAAGAAATGTTGCGCTTTAACTGGAGTACTTTGGAAGCTTATGTCTCCCGAGTATCAAGAGAAATGCTATTGGAAAAAGTGTCCATCAGTTCAATATAAAAATGATGAGGATGATTAAAGATATATCAAATGAGATGAGCGAGAAAAATATCCATGTGAGGTCGAACTTCTGAGCAAAAAGATAAAATATGAGGTGTCTGTCGTCTCTATTTCAAAAATGATATTTCATTCGATGAAATTCCTTAACTGAAGAATCAAGAACCGAAAGAATATGTGACTGTTCTTAGGGAGTCCTCATCCATGCTCTTTGCAGTCCATTGCAGAAACTGCTTCACATAAACTCAGTTTTCTCTTCCGTGTCAAGAACTGCTCCACAACAACTAAAAGCTTATTTTGATCTACAAAGCACCCGTCAAAAAGGTACTACAAGCACAATTCCAACACACACCAAATCTCATGAGGTATTTTTCACCTGTTTGGAGTTCAGCTTCGAAACATAGGCCGATGCTCCTAGGTTCTATCCAGATGAGAGCTGCACTTCGCATGGTTGTTGATTGTAAAACATCGTAGAAAACTATGTGATCTTTGGCGTCTCTATATAGAAATACTAAAGGTTTCTAGGACACCTCAAAAGAGCACATGAACTCACTAACGAAAGACGAAATTGGGAAGGCGAAGATACTACTAGAAAACTAGAACCAGAACTTGTCTTATCTGAAGCAGGGTGTTTCATCAATAATTCGAAATATTTCAAATGTAATTCCCAATTATCAATAAAAAAACTGTTCATAAAGAAATCTTCTAGTGGATATATCACAACTTAACTCAATCTACGAGGATGATTTTAGTGAGTTTAGTGAGATGCTTCCAATCTATATGTTCAATTCTACAGGCTGTTCACCTACGCCTATGTTTTGGGCTCCATCAAAAACTGTGAACGCTTTGCTGACGAAGCACTAGGTATAATTGCCCATGAAAAGACACACATTAATACCCTGCAAGCTTAGTTCTGCTTTATGCCTTTTCAGATCATGTACTTTACAGTAATAAATATTGCTTTGAATTCCCAGGATGAACTGATTCCCAGATGGCTATCCATAATGCCATTTTTATGAAAAGGGTATACTACGAAGAAACAGGTTGGTATTAGCTTCAAAATTTGAATTTTGTTTGATGTATCACATTGTTTTTCAACTTATTCGAATTAAGTTTTATTTTTGACATTTCCAAGAGTTGGCTTGTCAAAATATACTTTATTGTCAAAAGATAGCAATTGTTATTAAGTATAAAAACAAAAGACAACAGGTCAGTTGCAAACACGTATTTTTTTTAAACACAAGTTAACATAGTTTCCTTACATTCAGGAATGTCGAAAATAAGTATAGTTATATATAAATAAATAAATAAATATGCACATATATACACACATGAATAGACACCACCATACACACATACACGATGTCCCAAAAAGACAAACTTTTATGAATATGATATATCTAATGGTGGCATATCTAATTTTCAGAAGTTGACGAATATTATCCACTACTGAAGCGGTCATTTGCGAAAAAATCTTCCTCATCACAAATGCGTGCTACGTAATATATCCCAAAGGAAGATGTCAAGAGTGTTTGAATCGAGAGAACGCGCAGGCCAAGGCTCGAGAATTCCTTTCCGATCTACTAGTTTGCCAAATCGCTGGTCCAGGACCAGATGCTTACACACGTTCAAACCAAAGTGTGGATGTGCTCCATCATGCTGAAACCACACAATATCCATAAAGAAGACATTTACTACTAATCTCCAGTTCATTCTCCTCAAGAAGTGATGCATTATTTTGATATGAAATTTCCCAACAAGTTGATAGGAAGAAAATGACCTCATGATTGGGCCCCTAGATCCCCAGATTCAGCTCCCATGGACTTTTTCACATGGGGTTATGTTGAAAATATAATTTATGATAGTCCTCCGATTACTTTACTGTAAATATTAATTTTTCATCTATTGCTATCTATTTGTGCATATCAATTTTCCGATAAATACAAAGTTCTGTTGTCATTTTCACGTTTTATTGTTTTGAGATGTCAGCTGTCATCCTTCCTGGAATGCACTTCAAACCCGACTGACCAAGTATCTCATCTCTACTTGGTCAATATCATGATACCTCTCCACTTTGCGAATGTCTTACCATCAGAGTTTTCTAACTCCACCGATATCTGTGAATCGTTGGTGCTTCCCTTAGTATTATTTTTTCGCTAACTCCGTAAAGAATAATCCATACTCGTTCCATGATGTTATTTCGTTAACTATTCCCAACTGCGTGCCAACTATAGGCGAGTCCACATAATTTTAAATGGAATTCCACTGATTGGTATTCCATGAAGAACCGTGCCGTCACAGAACTGTTAAGTTGTTTTGTTCGCTAAAATGTTCCCATCGGTAATATATTTTCTTTCCGGACAAAACTTTCTTGGTTCCATCGGTAAATTAGTATAGGTTAAATGAGATGTAATTCAAGTCCAGAGAAACAAAGGGGAAGTAATAACATATTCTCCCCTGTACAAGTTGCCGCCTTACATCAGAGGCGTACCCTAAAGTTGGTATCAATGAAAGCTGGGAAATTATATTGATATTCCCAGCTATATCGAACTTTCATACACACATTCGAGTAGGAGTATCTATATAAAAAGAGCCTAACAATCACAACTAATACACAAGTAAGTCTGAAATGTAAAGCCTATTGACCTAGTTAAGAAGACATGTCACTTCTAGAACTGCTTCTGCTATAGACAGACGACTTCCACCTGCTTGTTATAATCGAGATTATATGAGAGCTTATACCATTTGGGCAGGTAGAATCTCGTATGATATATGTTTTACAAAGTTTAGTTGCTCCCCAATCCATATGTGGGCATGAGTTAGGAGTATAATGCCGATTCCAAGACTGGGAAATCTATATGTTCAGGTTGGCCGTCGGTAGGAGCTTTTGTATTGTATCTGTCAATCACATAAACCTGAATAATAGCCCGATTGATGCACTTTCTTCTGCGGCTATTCAAGGAAAGAATCTAGATATTGGTTGCTATCGTATTCCTAACTTTCATGATGAGGTCAAAAGGTATGTCGATCATGATGTTGAACTCAGGTCACATATCCAATGAGAGCAGAATCATAATTCGCCCTGATTCATTTCACATGCATTCGAAGATGAGACAGGCCTTTCGCAAATTTCATTCGGGAGCCCATGCATTCTAATGCTATTAGAGAAGAATCCATAAAGCAGCCAAGATTTGTCGGGAACTGTGAGAGCTTTCGGTTCATCTAATAAATATTTGACGGAAAACAGTCGCTTGTCTTGGTTACCAATTACGCGAAATGTATAGTTATCTCTGTTTTAATACGTTCATCTGACGGTTAATCGCGGAAGTCTGGATTAATATTGGTTACAACTTTGACGGTTCCTACCCTAAACAAGATGACGCCTTGCTCATCGTTATCTCGCTAATAACCCAAGGTAGACTTTTCAGATAATGCAACCGAAAGACAAAGAATTAAACCCTCGCAATAGCGGTTCGATTGTTATTATTACCTACTGTTGCAGATGATTTAAAGTGAACTGAAGGCTCAGCGAAAGTATTTATACGAGGAGTAACAATTAACTACTCAGTTTCATCATGATAATGCACAGGGTGGCCAAGATAAGAATAAACTGGAAAGATATCTTGGAGATTGGAAAAGCTTCTCAGCTCTCCTTATGTGGGAAATATGTGAAATATAAGCGATTTGGAGAGAATCTTCCCAAACCAAAACCAAACTTTGTGATACAAACCGAACGAAGATAAGCAATAATTAACTCGTACAAGTTATTCGTTTGCTTTAATGATTTCAACTGAATATGTCATTTTCTTATATCGCCACTGAATGCCAAATTCGGTGGCAGTGCCCCACAAATTTCACGTGTATTGTTTTCTGCTTCGACTCTTCGGTCGGGCTGCTGGCTATTTTCTTTGTAGACCATCATAACAACAGGAAACAAGGCAAGGAATTGCTTTCAAATTCGCGATTAAAACAGTTCTGATCTTGTAGGAGAATAGGTCTATTTCCAGTCCAGCTACGAAAGAGAAATGTGCAACGATTTGACCTTTTCTAATGTATTGTGAAATAGTTCCATCCCTTTCGGGTTCTAGTAAACATTGTGTTCAGACAGCTTGGGGGGAAGCAGCAGAAAACCGAATTAGATTTTCTCGAAGTAGTCATTTTTCATCGGATCTTTTCTTCTAGAATATAATAAATCGACAATGATAGTTTTGTCTACCCGATTATTCTCTTTCATAAGAATCGGAGAATCTTCATTTTATGGCCGAATATTGGCCATAAAAAAAGAATTCGCGTGGTATCTATAGGGAGCGATACTTATTAACGACAGGGGTGGATCCGTGAATTTCAATTTTTTCCTTGGGAAGGAAACATTGGATCCAACATTTTCGTGTATATAAGCACATGGGGTAATTTGGTGTACAACCTGGGGGCATTGCAGGGCATTGGGAGGCATTGTGGGGCATTGTGGGGGCAATCCCCAAGTCCCAAGTCCCAAGTCCCAAGTCCCAAGTCCCAAGTCCCAAGTCCCAAGTCCCAAGTCCCAAGTCCCAAGTCCCAAGTCCCAAGTCCCAAGTCCCAAGTCCCAAGTCCCAAGTCCCAAGTCCCAAGTCCCAAGTCCCAAGTCCCAAGTCCCAGTCCAAGTCCCAAGTCCCAAGTCCCAAGTCCCAAGTCCCAAGTCCAAGTCCCAAGTCCCAAGTCCCAAGTCCCAAGTCCCAAGTCCCAAGTCCCAAGTCCCAAGTCCCAAGTCCCAAGTCCCAAGTCCCAAGTCCCAAGTCCCAAGTCCCAAGTCCCAAGTCCAAGTCCCAAGTCCCAAGTCCCAAGTCCCAAGTCCAAGTCCCAAGTCCCAAGTCCCAAGTCCCAAGTCCCAAGTCCAAGTCCCAAGTCCCAAGTCCCAAGTCCCAAGTCCCAAGTCCCAAGTCCCAAGTCCCAAGTCCCAATCCAAGTCCCAGTCCCAAGTCCCAAGTCCCAAGTCCCAAGTCCCAAGTCCCAAGTCCCAAGTCCCAAGTCCCAAGTCCCAAGTCCCAAGTCCCAAGTCCAAGTCCCAAGTCCCCAAGTCCCAAGTCCCAAGTCCAAGTCCCAAGTCCCAAGTCCCCAAGTCCAAGTCCCAAGTCCCAAGTCCCAAGTCCCAAGTCCCAAGTCCAAGTCCCAAGTCCCAAGTCCCAAGTCCCAGCCAAGTCCAAGTCCCAAGTCCAAGTCCCAAGTCCCAAGTCCCAAGTCCCAAGTCCCAAGTCCCAAGTCCCAAGTCCCAAGTCCCAAGTCCCAAGTCCCAAGTCCCAAGTCCCAAGTCCCAAGTCCCAAGTCCCAAGTCCCAAGTCCCAAGTCCCCATCCAAGTCAAGTCCCAAGTCCCAAGTCCAAGTCCCAAGTCCCAAGTCGAAAGAAAAGGAAAGAAAGAAAGAAAGAAAGAAAGAAAGAAAGAAAAGAAGAAAGAAGAAGAAAGAAAGAAAGAAGAGAAGAGAAAGAAAGAAAGAAAGAAAGAAAGAAAGAAAAGAAAGAAAGAAAAGAAAGAAAGAAAGAAAGAAAGAAAGAAAGAAAGAAAGAAAGAAGAAAGAAAGAAAGAAAGAAAGAAAGAAAGAAGAAAGAAAGAAAGAAAGAAAGGAAAGAAAGAAAGAAAGAAGAAAGAAAGAAAGAAAGAAAGAAAGAAAGAAAGAAAGAAAGAAAGAAAGAAAGAAAGAAAGAAAGAAGAAAGAAAGAAAGAAGAAAGAAAGAAAGAAAGAAAGAAAGAAAGAAAAGAAAGAAAGAAGAAAGAAAGAAAGAAGAAAGAAAGAAAGAAAAGAAAGAAAGAAAGAAAGAAAAGAAGAAAGAAAGAAAGAAGAAAAGAAAGAAGAGAAAGAAAGAAAGAAAGAAAGAAAGAAAGAAAGAAAGAAGAAAGAAAGAAAGAAGAAAGAAAGAAGAAAGAAAGAAAGAAAGAAAGAAAGAAAGAAAAGAAAGAAAGAAGAAAGAAAGAAAGAAAGAAAGAAAGAAAGAAAAGAAAGAAAGAAAGAAAGATTGAGCTGTACGACAGATTCACCTTGTATGCATCTGGATTTTCTTTGCGAAAATCTCCTCGGTTAAATCTCTCGTCAGGAGCACATAAGATTAATAGTAGGCTTTGTTTATCCTATGTAAATGCTGTTAGCGCATTCACTGTGCCTTAGTCTGTGTTCCAGTATTTATTTGCTACAATACGATACCCAAATACTGAGTGATTGATTATGCATTGTTACTCGAGACTATCTTATCTCCATCCTAATCCCAAATGATGCAAAAAGTTTCCATGTTATATTTTGACACGCTAGGTAGATAATGGTGGATGAAATTGAGAGTGCTTCCGCCAATAAAATAGGTGAAAGTTCCACTTGAGCTAGGGATTATCATAGGAACTGATATTATTTTTCCTGCCTAGATGGGAGTTAAATTGATTCCTATAATCAATTAGATTTTCATCATCCTGTTTATAATAATATAAAATCATACAATATTTCATAGTTCCTTAACTTCGGTATGGATTGATAAACTGGGACAGTTGTATTCATATACCTATATCTCGAGAATATTCACAATTCAAATCATGTGCTAAAATACTGCGAGTTGATATACATATTCAAGAAAATTTAGAAGATTTAATACATTAATGGAAACATCTTTTCGTATAATAAATACTATATGAACAAGAATAATATCAGAGCACCAAAACAAAGACTATAGAAATAACAACTCACACTGCCACTGAAAAATTTAACACTCGCTTATTTCAAAAGTAAACAAACACAAACACCTCTCAGAGAATGCTTATTATATGACTCCATCAGCTTTGCTGGGTGATGACTATCGTCAATGTATAATTTGAATTTCTGTTTTTGCATTTATATTTATTTACTTTATTTGGTTCTCGTGACACATACAATTGTATTTACTATATACTGTTTCTCGGTAATTTTAATATTTATAACTTATATTTATATTTTAATTATGTACCTACCTATATTATAGACCTGTCATAGCACTAAGGTGTGATAATTTGACCAATAAAAAATCTAATCTAATACGTCTGAAGAAAGGACTGATATCGGTAGTGTTGCCAAGTAAGTAGACATAATAGAACAACAAATAATTCATTCAACATTCCCTAACCCAAATTCAAACGTTCTCGTTATAATTCCAGAATGTTCAACTTCATTAAACACAATATGCATCGAATAACAATGGTTGGAATGAAAAATAAAGTACCTATACCTAATAACACATAATTGCTAATCAGTGCCTTGACAGTTGACTTCCAAAAAAAATGCCAACCTATCTTGTAAATTCCGTAGCACAGACTGCACAGTTACCCATTTTCACTGAGATTTCAATAAATGAAAATTAGCAGTGTGAATCAATCAGATGTCTTGTGACATCGTAATCACGACTGTCACACAACATAACCAAATTCACAAAATTCTAAGCAGTTTTCTCACTTATTTCATGTTAGTAAGACATTTTCGAATATAATCGATTCTGCTGTTCGTCGGGTTAGTATACATCATCAATATCATTTTCGCAGATGGTGGCAATAATTATTCTTTCGAAAATTGAGAACCCTTTATACAGGGAAAGGTAATCTTGGGAGGTGTTTTTTTGAAGTGGAAAGTCCATTAGTCATTTTCTAGAATCCATTTTTGTGTTGGCAAAGTAATACTCACATATATACACCACCATGTCCTGTGCGGTTTCCTATTAGCTACCTTGCAGAAATTTCATTGGCCAAAACTAGAAAAACTTCCTCTGCTGGATAGTATCCTCGGCCAATCAGAGGCGCGTATGTCGGTACAAACAACTCATTTATAGCAGCGGAGAATAAAAAATAATCTTCCATCCAGGACGTCAAAATGTTACACGCGGTAAACATCATCCCTGGCAGAAAGCACTTCTTCGCCGCTTCACGTGATTTATTATTGCGTTCACCACACATCAAAGGGGTTTATAAAACGGGCTTGTTGAGCGCTAGCCTATTTATTCTGGGGATGTTATTCAGGATGAGAGCTCACTTCTTGCACTCCTCTTCATATCACGCGAGGAATGGGTACATAATTTAAAAAATTCCAACTCAACCTCATTTCCATTCAACGTGAAGAACCAGTGGTGAAATTATCAGTGTTCCCATCACAATTAGTGAACTGCGATGACTACTAATAATACTTGTTCAGTGCTGTTGAAGCTGAAAAATGCCAAAATTCTTGGCACATTGAAAAATAGGATTATAGTGTTCCGTTAAGAAACCAAATTCAGCAAGTAGGGGAGACCGGAGCTAACTGACTATTGGGGTTAGTGGACTAATCCCCTTCAACTCTCATTTTATGAGATGGATTGTGTCATGCTTCTATACGCGATATTAGAGTGAACTAGTATCCAGCCCGCTATTTCATGTATTGTTCTGACCGTTACTTGAGTATCGTGATGACATTGAGGATTTATAATCCAAAAAATCTATTTGCGATATTTCATTCCATCCGTTGCATGAAGATTTCGTATGCAGGCCATTTTCATTTTGAGAATACACTACGACAATCATAATAGGCGGGCGTTACAGTTACATGCTAACTTGGTTATGATCTAAACTCAGAGCTGAGCTATTGTAAATCTGATTCAATTTTTTTTTATATATATACCCAGATAAACCACCAGTCATTTATTCACAAGAATTTGATTTGTCAAAATTTAGTCAACTAGCCCAGGTCTCCCCTACCTAATGCCAAATCGCCGAGTTGATAAGACTTTCCATTTTTCTCTGGGTGGAGTATCGATGTCAGCAAAGTTAGTGGAAGGCTTTGAGATTATCTGTAGAAAAATGTTGAGTTCTCAAGGAATAAGGAATTGGCGGAGGTAAATCTCGAGGGCCAAAAGGGCAAAGCTCATCAGTCCGAGGTGTCTGCGAGACGAGAAAATCTGTGCGAAGACAAAATGAACGTTGTTTTTAATTATTGCCGGGAGATTAAAACTTGCAGCCAAAATGCAAAAGGATATTACCTCATTTATAATGTTATAAAGCAAGAAAACTTTCTCTCGAGACAGCCCCATACATTCCGCCTGGTCATCAGACGAGAATTATAATCTTGTTTCAGTGTAATTACACCTATCAAGAAAGTCCTCAGGAGTTAGATGGAATCGACCTTCTTTGTATTTTGTGTTCTGCCTCAGGAGAGGATATTATAAGGGGTTATTTGTTTTACAGAGGAGAATGTTTGGAAATGCGAATTCTCATGAGCTGATTTTCTCCCATCTCAAATGCATATGGGTATGAAAATATCATGTCATATTGCTTGAACCAGATTCGTAAGTGTGTAACAAGATAAAAATGATTTTATTCCTGATGACAATGAAATTGTTTCTCAAAGTACTATTGAAGCATTTTTCAATTCGGAAATTCGAAATTATAAATAAGGGGTAAATTATTTCTTGATGAGTGGACCCCAACTTCGTTATTTCACACGGGGCTTAGCGGGAATAATTACAGAGAAATGGTCCCTATATTTCTCAACTTTTCATTCACCATCAATAATTAATTGATATTTGTTAGATATATGTTCGGAGAGGAGCAGTTATACGAAAGAGGTTGAATGGATAGCATCAAGAGCAATAAACGTGTTATATTGCTAAGACCCTAACACTATCAAAATCTCAATGTTCACAATACTAGCTTTCTTTCTAAACTGACTGTCTGCGCCACTGCGCTGCTTATATAGGTACAAAATACTCATTCTATAGCATAATTTTGAATATTCAATAAAGTTCTAAGAAATACCATTCATTTTCGAGAAACTGCGCCGGTTATGAGTCGTCCTCTAATTAGGTACGTCAGCGTCCGATGTTATCGCGAGGCCATAAATCACGACCAGTCGCGCCGCAGAGATAATGACTTCCGGTATTCTCGGAACACAACACAGTCCATAACAATATAATCAAGTTAAAATACTTGTATTTTGATATGTAATTATATATAATTTGCATCATATTTATATTTTTTGTAATATCACTATTGGCATCTCGAAAACGGTAAATGATACAAACAGTAAACAATGGATAGATCGAAAATATAACGAACGTTCTGGAAAACCGAATGGCTGTGTTCAAGAAACGCCCTTCTTGAAGAGAGAAAATAGTCTATCCAATTAAAAATATCAAACATAGTTTGAAATTGAATGTCTGTTAGACTACGAGCAGAAAACAACTACTTTCCTGAATAGACTATTTTCTCTTTCAAAATTTTTGTCAAATTCATGGATTTTTCATTTATTAGCTTAGTCGAGCTATCAGCCACTTCCAAGTTCTGTAAAACTTGGGAGATTTGTTTCTGGAGTGTTTCTTTCTTCTGCCGCATGATGTCGTCACTTCCAATTGTCTGTTGGAACGCGGCTCAGTGCGGTCAAATAGGCGCGACGAAGATGCATTGGGACAGGCAACGCTTCGAATGGAGATCTCACGGTCTCTACTCGGATAACTACCCTGCACTGATAAGGGCCAATAAGCCCGAAACTGGTCTGTTGGTTGTTAAGCGTGTCTGTCTCGATGTGAATTTGTCACGTCTTAGGAAGAAAGAAACATTTGCGATCTGCATTCACAGTGTGAATCGTTGCATGATATAATTGAGCTGATATAATTCAATGTTCTGCGTGGTATTTTCCAGAAAAGTAGTTGTTTTCTGCTCGTGGTCTACCAGACATTCAATTTCAAACTATGTTTGATATATTTAATTGGGTATAGGCTATTTCTTCTTTCAACATTTTTTTCCAATTCATGGCTATTCCATTTTTCAAACGTCCTATTTTAATTTCGCTTCGATGCGCTGAGCTTTGATTTTCAATACGACGTTTCGTTCTTCATTAACCGTTTTCGATATGCCAAAAGTGGTACGACATAAGGAATGTAAGTATGTATTTTTCCATCCACTCTACACTGATGTTCGTTAAGTATTAACTTTTCACTGTGTGTTTAATATTTAAGAAAAAGAGCGACCGTAACACATAGGCCAGTGTTTCCCAAACATTGTACCGCCATGGCCCGGTAATTTTTACACTGCCCCTTCGTGACCCACTCAATACTTTTTAACCCAAGCTGGTTCCATCAGGTAAAATAATACACATTTATTGATAGTAAAAATATTATAGATAGTAAGTATATTAATTTTTCCGTCAGGTGGCGATGTCAAATTTTTTGAAAATTTTTGGCTCTAATTACGTATTTTGGCCTCCTGAACTCGAATACGAAAACGCGGCGGACTCGAGTATTTTCGGAGATATGTGACCATTTTGTTTCGAAAATATACCATTTGACCGATTTGACACCCCAAATTTTTGCTATCCAAAACACACAAAATTCCTCTTTCTTTAAACAAACCAACCACACATATTACATCTACTTGTTTTCAACAATTGTCAGCGGGAAAAACTAATATTTTTCAAAAAATTCACACATTAACACCAGACATGAACTTTAAATAACACCACAATTTAATACCTGATTGCAAAGTTTATACAATATTCTGTAAACTTTCCTGATTGTCTGGTTTCCGATCTCGTCGCAGGTTCGACTCCCGGCTGGTTTTGTTCACGTTTGGAAAAACGCGATGATTTTGTTGAAAAATATTAGTTTTTCTCTGCTGAAAATTGTTTAAACAGTCAAGTGTAAGCGTGTGCAGTGTTTTAGTTAAAAGTAGGACGATTGTTGTGTTTTCAATAGCGTATAGACATTTGAAATATCGAATCGTGTCAAATATGATGTATTTTCGAAACATATCTACAAAAATACTTGAGTCCGCTGCGTTTTCACTTCTTATTCGAGTTTTCAGTACGCCAAAATACGTAAATTCATCATACAATTTTGAAAAAATTCGACATCGCCAGCTAACGGAAAAATTACCAAATATTTTATTAATATTACATATTTTGGTATTGCCTATTTGGTCACTTAATTTTAGTGCGAAGTATGGAACTGCTATCGAACTGAATCAATTATTTTTAAAACAAGGCGGGAATGTTGCGACCCGGTATTTTATTTTGATGGCCCGGTACCGGGCGCGACCCGGCTAATGGGAAACGCTGACCTAGGTCATATTTTGAAGAGACTCATATTGAGACATTAAACCTATCAGTTGTGTATTTCAGTTCTTTGCACTGGCGCCCGATTTCTTTGAACAACCGCATGAAATTTCAGATTTCTTCTTTCTTGTGGCCGCCGTTTTTTTTTTTCATTTTCGCCATCCAACCATGCACCCCACCTGATGTAGGGTAAGTGGTGAACGGTGGCGATATTTCATTCGTGATCGGAATGCGATACACTCAATGGCTATGAAATCTCGGATGTTCCGAACCGAAGTGGTGCGATGGATATCGGAATAAAGTGATCTCTCGGATTGATAAGTGGTTTCGGTTGTAGTCGCGTCCATTTCGGAGGTTTGACCGGTGAAAGGAACGAAGCGGATGCCATCAATGGACCATGAAAGGCTTGGAGCTGTTTCCTTCGCAAACGCGTATCGGCTGGTATTCATAAATCTACTTAATTTTGGGGAATAACATCATTGTGGGGGTGCTCTGCTGCTCACCAGCGGCGTTACATCTATGCCGTATTTTCACTTATAATACCACTATAGTCCATTTCAGTTAAGAATACAGTAGAGGGACTGGTGGACGTAGCCTGGTTCACACTAGCAAACCCGCCAAATTCAAATATTTCAGTACTATGAAAATGTTAAGTGATAATTGAATATTTATGTAGCAAGGGTATATTATGTATATTCTTATATTGTACCTCAGTATCAGAATTAGATAATGACATCGTGAACAAACCATCACTACTTTTCCAGATAATCCATGCCAAAGTTAGAAATTTCACGTATTGTATATATTCTAAGATCACTGGACATACTATAGTTCACTATGCTTTTCATCTAAGAAAAACATCATAAACATGTCATTTTTCTATAATGTTCATCTTATTTCAAACGACCTAGGCTATACATAAACATCAGCCATTATGAGAAACTCTGTGCGAAATCTGTGGATGTTATATAAATTACTTATAGCAAAACCACCCAGTGGCTTACGTCATGTTTTTTCTCTTTAATGTATGTCAAAAATGAAGAAATCAGTAAAAGAAGATGAAATTTCGAAATTTGGCATGGATTATCTGAAAAAGTGGTGTTTTTTTTTCACGATTTAATTATCATATTCGGATTCCTGAGGTCAAAATACATAGGTACAAACAAAAATTGTCATTGAAAAATAGATCGCATGATGAGTGCAAAAATAATGAATGTTTTTTCAATTTGAGTGTATTCTCAGGGGGGGCGTCGCCCCCCCTGATAATTTCCAGAGTGGGCATAGGGCCCGGTGCCCCCGTGTAATCGGCGCCTATGGGCGTGACCATACGATTTCGAACAAAAAATGCATATTTGATGGAACTCGATTCCATTTTTGAGAAAATACGGAGAGTGAATAAATTCCTATGATTAATCATGATTAATTCAGTTGATGGGAATATCGAATGTATTGAAAATATTTGTACATACCTACATACCTATATCGACCTTATTTCGGCTAGAACTTCTTATATTGCAAGTAGATACCTACAAACTGCTCTGGCCATTTTTAATCTGAAGGGTTATTAAGACTCATTGGTATGGTTTTACCTATATAAATCAAAAACTCAATGAAATTTTATCAGTGAGCAAACGATTCCATTCCTTTTGTAAACGTTCAATAATAGGATCAAAAGGTATTCTTCTTTGAAATACATGAGAAAAACTCCGAATAATTGACACAATAATCAAAATCATCCACAAGCTGAAGATAAACAAAACATAGGAACTATTGTTCTTACTTATGTAATGATGTCAATGAATACATGAGAAATAGAAAGATATTACAAATGAATTGGACATTCTATTCGTCTCTGTATATAGATTCGTGTGGATGTATATAGAAACATTGAACCACACGTTCTTCTCATAGATTTTCATCTATATATAGTTTATTCCTGTTTCCAATTATGTAGAACTGTAGCAATTAGTCGAAAGCACTGATGTATAGTTATGTATAATTATCTAAAACAATAAAGAAAAGTTAGAGCCTAACCAATAAAAACACACAAATATGAATCATCATCCGTGTAAATAAGTTAAAGTTATCTATCAACCCATTCCGGGGGTTAGTTATTGAAGTACCTATGCTTTGCAAAAATCAATGTTATCATTATCCTCTTCACGTATGGGCTTATATTTGTATCTTCTGTGTAAAATGAATTTGAAGATGAAGATCACATGATGAACCCTGTCATGAAGTTTGGCGAAATTGATGGTGAATAATAAAAGATACACTTTTGTAGTCGATTACAATAAATGACACAAAAGCCACACATTTTCAAATTGCAACACAATGCTCAGGTGTCATGAAAAAACCACTGATGCGATATGCAAAACACATTAGAGAATTTATCTCTTTATACCCAGACCCTCTGTGCAGCACAAATCTCGGCTTTTTGCTTTCGAGAAACAAGTAATAACAGTCGAGCCATTATGGAATAAGTGCATCTCCAACTAATGTAACACAGAAGTAACATTTCGGCATTGATGTTTGCCAGTTTCTTCGAATGGGCTCCAGCTTAGTCAGAATTGCGGCGTGCTGGGGTTATATTCAATTGGGCCCAAACAGCTACCCTAATTAACACAATGTAATTAAATCAATTAAAGCCACAGCGTCCTCTACGCTGTGAGGAATTAATCTGAATTCCCTCTCAAGATGTTAACCTCCCCGGTTGGATACTGCAGGCGATTTTATTTAATAAAGCAAAACACCGAGTAGGAACGAATAATGCTATTGAAATGATGTTTTATGATCGAAACACAATTGTTCTATTTCAGTTTTATTCAAAGTGGAATAGATTGTTGATTGTAGGGGGGGTCGTTAAGGCTGTGCAGCCTCGCAAGCACCTCGACCTATTAGATATTTTGTGCATAACCCTTAATCTATGCGAGGCCCGGGATTCCGAGGCTTCTTGAGAAGTTTATTAGTTTCCTGGGAGCTAGGTTCCTGACATCGAAGGGCTCTAAGAAGGTCCCTTCCAGGAACTTGAGCCTCTTGCAGAAGAGTGCTGCAAAGTCGCAAAGTAAATGTTCTGCGGTTTCAGCCAAGATCTCGCAGTAGCGGCAACTATCACTCTATGTTTTCCCTTCTTTTTGAGGTGATACCTCAGAGAGCAGTGTCCAGTGAGGAGTCCCGTTATCAGTTTCAAGTCTTTTTTGTCCAACTCGAGAAGCTGTTTAGCTTTCTTTGGTGAGAGGCACACTAGCCTTTTCGCTTGTCTTTGTCCTGGCACTTTCATTCCAGTGAGATTTCATTTCATCTGATTCCCAGCGTCGGAATTCTTCTCTCAGGTGGGCTTTGGAAAGTCCACAGAAGAGTTCTGGGCCGAGAAATTGTGTATTTGCCCCTTCTTTGGCAAGGCAGTCTGCTTCTTCGTTGCCTTCAACTCCCTTATGACCTGGCACCCACATCAAAGTGACCTGGTTTTTCGCTGCCAGTTGTCTCAGGGATTGTTCACAGTTCCAAGTCAGCTTAAACTCACAAGTGTATGACTTCAGAGCTTTCAGTGCTGCTTGGGTATCTGATGAACATATATTTTTGCCCTTCGAGTGTCCCTTTCGAGGCACCCCTGGGCACATATCTCTATAGCATGTACTTCTGCTTGAATGATGGTTGAGGTGTTACCAAGGGATTTTGAGAGCCTGAAATTTGGCCTTGTAACTTCCACTCTAGCCATTTCATCCATAGTGGATCCATCAGTATACCACACTAATGCATCCATTCTCAGTTGAGGTCCGTTCTCTGTGCGAATTTGGTGGCTGTTTATGACTACTTCAAACTGCATTCCGAAGTCGTACCTAACTGGTAAGTGTCCAATCCGATTTCCTGATTTGAGATTTATTGTCTGGCTCAGTCTGAAGGCACTGATTGCTGCTTCTTTCATTACACACAGGTGCAATGGTGGAAGATTCAGCATTACCTACCTCTAAGACTGCCGTGGGGCATGTGAATATCGCCCCTGTTATTCCCAGACAAGCTAGCCGCTGCGCCGAAATTTGTTGCATTTTTGGCCACCATATCAATGAAGCGTAGCTGACCTTGGGTTTGATGATCATTTGTTATGACCGATAGATCATTTTTGGTTTCAGACCCCATGTCTTGCCAAATACTCTGCGGCATGTCCAGCTTGCCGCTATAGCACTGGAAAGAATGTGGTTGAGTTGGCTGTTCCATGTCAGTTTTTGGTCGATTATCACGCCCAATTCAACTTCTTTGGACTTCAGAGTTGGGACTTACGTTCATACTTTCGCCTCTTGGTGAATGGAACCGGTAAGACTTTGGGTTTTCCAGCCTTTGGTATAAACGCCACAACGGCCTCTCTCCAAGCTTGCAGTATATAACCGAAGATTAAGCTGGCCTTGAATAGCCTTCTCAAAGAATACTCTATTATTTCAAGGCCATGTTGCAGTAAGGCGGGAAATATTCCGTCCTTTCCAGGCGACTCGAATGGTTTGAAGTTTTTGATAGCCCATTTGATTCTTTTAGTTGTGAATATCTTCCCAGCTAGGCTTCTGCTGGATCTGTTGGGGTTGTGGAGAACCCCTTCCAGGTGAGCGCTTTGCTGTTCGTTTTCCACAACTGTTTCGAAACCAGGAAAGTGTGTCTGCAGGAGAACACTTAAGCTTTCTTTAGGGTTATCAGTGGTTAAAGTGGAATATACTTATATACAGAAAAGGTTGTAGGTTAATTCCGTTTCGTGTTTGGAATGTCAACCGGTGTAAGACACTCTGTTTCGGCTCGCCAAGCCTCATCAGTTGCACTAGGCCAGTCCCTTCACTATACTTATATATATATATACTCATAGTCACAATATAGTAACATTGCTTCTGTGAAATCTCACATATTAGTAAGAATTCAGGTCGAACATACTCTATTTGAATGTTACTTTGACAAGCAGATGAGTTAAAAATTGTATTCATCTCTTGACTGCAAGAAAGGAAATCCTATACCTAATGTTCGTGGAACATAGTGCAAGCCAGTAGAAGAAGAGGACATGCCCATCTGGTCTGCCTGCTCGGAATCACCCATGGTGACAAACAATATCTATAGAAAATGTAGAGATCGCCAACTCTTCGGCGATGTTGTATAGAACGGTCAATGAATTTGTGAGTACATCATGTTCATCAACCAGACGTACTTTAGAATCCATCAGGAGCCTTTAGGAGAATCTGTTCAGTTGTAAAGTAGCTTGAGTTTTGGTTGCTCTATTATCACAATCTATAGGAACATTGAGTCAACATTTATCTATTCGTATCGGTATCGCCTGCTCTGGACTCAAGTTGATCTATTATCGCAGTCTATTAGATAAGGGATATGACATGATCATTCAAGGCCAGGTTAATATTATTCGAATTTCAACCTAGAAGATACAACGTGAGAAGCTCTAATTCAATCATTTTATGTAATTAAAGACGATCGATTGATGATCTTCCTGATGATCATAATAATCGTTTTCCACGTAGGTATCTACCACCCAACGTTTGTCGTCTTTATCACGGGACTTTATGTATACCATGTGTGCTAACTGCCTGAATAGGGAATCATGTAAGAAGGAGTGCCAGAGCAGACGATATACCAAATCCAGAATACTAATAGTCTCCATGTTCTATGTTCCTCGGGTCATCTTCATCTGTGTGCAATTTGAATGGAAATTTAGGGGACGTCGGCTATCCTCTCCGATTGAAAATGTTCCAGACAACAAGGGAGTTCGATTAGGTAAATGAAGATCGGGAATTTCGAAGAAAACCAGTGGCCGCCTTTAACTTGTATGCGTCCGTCCCTTGGGAAACAAATGATCTGTGCAACGCCCACTATAATAGCCTAGTTTAGGTATTATTTCTGTTTGAGGAGATTGTGGTGGCCTGCACTGAACTCATAGATGTTGAACTGTCTATGCTCAATCCCCATGCTGCAATGTGAATAATGTGTTCCTGTCACCCCGTGTTGACTTCTTTATGAGATGATTGTAAAATGTCTGTCACACAACATTGCATGGGCCTAAGCGAGGGCCTAAGGACACAAATATAACGTCACGTTGGGGATCTCAGAGAGTCAGCGGATTGAGAGATCCTAGCTGGGTTATTCCAGCGAAAAAGTAAAAAATTAAGTTCATAAAATTTGGGAAAAAACTGAGTCTCACCTGAAGATGAGAACGTTATAAGATTTTTAGATTTTTATTTGAAAAAATTAAAAGCCGTGTCTATGGAGATGATCAATTGGTCTGAATTTTGTAAACATTGGTGCTAACAACAAAAGTCTGTTTGGAAAAATCATTTGAAAACTTTCAACATGGCCATCCTAAAAACTTTAGAATTGCGGATACTCTACCAATACATATTTACTAGGCTTGGCAATACCTGAGATTTCTTCGAGGATTTCTTCATTATATTCAGACTCATTACCGTTGATTGAGAAAAGAGTAAAGTCGTTGATTGACTATGTACTTCTCAATCAACGGTAAAGTGGTACATATTTGTTAAATTCTGATTTAAATTAAAAATATTTTCATGTCCAGAAATTTCCTAACTTGTATTCTATCAAAGGCTAGAATAATTCAAATTATAGGAATGTAATCATCTTGCTTGTGAAGTTTATGTGTATAAGGGCCACCGATGTTTATTTTAAATTTTTCCGACTTTAAACTTAGAATTTCGGAAATTTCGGAAATTCCGACTTTGAACTCGGGATTTTGTTTTTATGATGATGGAATAGCTATTTCCGAATTTCCTAATTTGAAGTCGGAATAAAAAAATTCCGAGTTTGAAGTCGGAATTTCCGTGTAGGAAGTCGAAAAAAATAATTCCGAGTTCAACGTCGGAAAAATTAAAGAAAAAATCTCATGGCCCTTATACGCTTTCGTAACATAGCGTTTATAAATATGGGTAATATATTTTTTTCCAATACTGTTTTTTGGAATCATTTTGGTTAACAGAAATCGAAACATGAAGTGTTTTTGATTATATTATAATTCTCAAATTTGCATTTGATTATTTGGGTTCTAATATAATAACTATTTCGCTGAAATCACCCCTCAATCAATATATCACTCAAATATCCTCAACTGAACTAACACGGTCAAGTAAATTGTTTTCTTGACTAGTGAAAAATGGTCACCTATATACTGTAGAATATAAGAAAGGTGTACCTACAGAGGAACAGGAAACAAACAAAAACTGTGTTTCTGCTGGATCAGGACATTTATTGGTATTCATCAAATGGATATAAATGTTATTGTCTATATTTATTCAGAATCGCAAAAATCAAAATTGTTTCAACATTCCTCAAATGTGCATTTCGAATTTAGACACTCGACATTCGACAAATGTTCGATCTTACTTCACACAGTAACTCAGTTTCTCTTAGTTCACATCGATGACCCAATAAAATATTAATATACGGGGTCCCTATAAATTATGGTGCCAAATTGAAACGCAAGATTGCCCTCGGAAAATAAATATCATAAATATCATTCATACTACCAGTCAATTAAATTCTCAGTGCTTTATTTTGAAAATAAAATCACATTTTCCAGTTGCCACCAGTGCGGCGCATAAAATATCATCATATCTTTTCTTCCTTATTTTTAAAAATAACTAGTTTTTACTTGATTGAATCCGAAAAAAACAATCGTTTTCAAGATAATTGCGCTTTTATTCATATAAACCAATAAACAAAACAATAATGTTCGGATATGAAGCGAATTTGCAAAAACGTAACGATCATTTTCAAGAGAAATCTCCCGTTTCAATTTGGCACCATATAGTTCCTGTATACCTACATGTGAAATATCGAATATCAAAGTTCTGCATTCCTCTGAGAAACAGAAAATTGAGAAAGATTTCACAACTTTCAGAACACAACATTTTAGTATTTAGTATAAGGATTCATTCGTTTACCGCCTTGTTAACCACATATCTGTGGATTTTTTTCTGTTTCCTATGATGAACGATTTGTAATACACGAAGATCGAGAATGTCATACGAATATTATGTCATATGTATTTACATATATCAGTGTAAATGTAATTTTGTTGAACTCAAAATCGTATTCTCTAAAGTCTAAGTCATCCACAAATTTTGTATCAAAATTTGCGAATTATTTTATTTTTCATCAATATTTCTCCAAAATCTAGAATTCAGATTCCGACTTACATTCTTCGACCTAAATCAAAATCAATGAAAAGAAAATTAGATTCCAATCATTTTAGCGACATCTCTACAATATCTAACTAACCTAACTTGTTCTGTACGAAGATTTCGACACCGTTTTCGAAAGTGCGTCACTGAGATGCTCTTTTCTATGCGCAACAGCGTTGATTGATATCAGAGATTACCGATTGATATATAGCAATATATCATCAACGCTTACAGCACAAAATATGGGCGTTGATTGTATGGGTTCTTGAACATGTCCCATGTACGTTGTGTTCACTCACATTCTATTTCAACGAATGATTATGTAACAAATAATCAATCATTGCCAGGTTCAAAAAGCAACCATATGCAATATGCAAGTTGTTTCAATGTCTACCGAGAATAACAGAAAACTTCACTTCGATCAACGGTTAACTCAGAGTTAGTGAGGCGCCATCTACCGGAACTAATAGTAAACTGAATAGGCTGCAAAGGATTAGGATTCTTCAAATCATGCTGAATTCAGGGAGTGTATATAATCACAAGAAATCTACGTCCAACTAATTTCGTTGATTGAGGAATAGTTAGGAAGCCAGCCAACCGAGGCCGAAAATAGGTTCCAATTCATTTCAATGGTTCCAATTTAGTGAAAAGTGAAATTCGCGTCGACATCTATATTCCACTTCAGTAACTAAACTGCCGAAACAGTGTTGCATGACTTCTCGAGTTCTCGGTTGTTTGAGGTATGTTCATGTTATTTTGGTAACAGAGTAACATGTACGTGAATTAAACAATTTGACGATTTATTATTTCGTTTGTAATATTCAATTAAAGCAGGGTAATAAAAACATAAATAGAAATTTTAAAAAATATATATCTTCATTGAAAATGAGAAGAAATAAAAAAATCATGATATATTTTATTGAACAATTTGATGACAAATTATTTTTCGAAATAATCCATACAAAGGTTCAAAACTTCACTTTCTTTCTTCAGCCTATAGTTTACTTTGACAATGAATTTCAGCATTTTTTGATTATTATTATGGAAAATAATGAAGATTTTGCTGAACAATGGAGCTTTTGAATATATACCTATTTCAGATTATGAAATTATTGAAATTGTTTTGCTCAAAAATGTCAGAAGTGAATTATTTCGCGTATTTCCACAATATTGACATAAGCACACGTTTGAAATAACATATGAGACATGATCAGACAGATTTTTCGATGTGCAACACTCAAAGAGAACTAATAGAATGAATGTGACTTCTATAGGCATATAGAAAACATTTTTGCAGCTCTTTCGGCTCTATCGCGGATTTTTTTATGTAATTAGATTAATTAGAAGCATATCCGCTTGCACTATCTATTGCATGCCGACAAAAGCTATCACCGCGAATCGGGAAGGATCCGATCTCGATCAGTAGCGAAGCAACAGGGGAATACCTATTTAATTATTTTTTTCTAAGAAATAACTCGTTCACTTCTGAAGATATCAATATGAAATTGGGTGTGGTTCTCAAATTTTTCAGGAAATATCAACCACACCAAATTTCAAATTGATATCTTCAAAACTGAGCGATTATTAAAATGTTGAGATATATCACACCCATTTCAGTATATGCCTTATGGCCTTGAAGCACCACTTTTTCCCCCTACTAGAAGTATGACAAACATAATAACGGTCACATTATATCATACACTTTCCATAAACCAAATGCCATACTGGTACGATTGGTACGAATGGTTTTGCGAAAAAAAAAATACTCCTTTGCAGCGGTATGGCGGCCATATGGAATCATCAGAAAAGTATGGCATGGTGATTTTCGTGAGTGGCTACTTGACGATGATCAGCTGTGCAAAAATTAGAGTGGTACAAAAGGTTCAATTTTAATTTTTTTTGATGTGTTCTCCTCGGTATGGCGGGCTGTAAGTTACACCGGAGAAGTATGGCATTACGCTACCGCCTACTTTTTTTTTTCATCAACTATCGGAAAAGACAAGAATTTTTGTGGAACAAACACTGAACTCAAACAAGGAACAAATCGTTCGACAATAGTAATTTATCCGACACGTTCGATTAACGCCCACGCGATTGGGCCGCTGGTACCACCGCTATGACTATATCTCATCTCAGCCATGACCATCATTTTCCCTTTCGTCATTAGGTAATACCCTGAAGAGTCGGCCGAGGGCCGAGTCGCCATACTGGTACAAATGATTTGGAAATTTCTGTCATCATCTCCCGGTCTAGTATCCCTTTCTATTTTGAACACGTGATGTTTCTAGTGCCGTTTAATTTTTATTCAAAACTGTTTTTTATTGTCTATCAGCATTATCGATACATGGAGCAAACACGCAGTGTTATTGAGTCAATCAGTTGAAATTAGCTGATAGTAATTAAGAAATTTCTAAAAATGAAAGGAAAAGTCTTATCCAATTATAATTTCAAACATAGTTTCAATTTGAAAGTTTGGTAGATCTGGTATGTGCCAGGAAAGTAGTTGTTGCTCATGGTCTTCAGACATTCAAATTCAAACTATGTTCGAAGTTTTAATTGGATAAGGCTATTTCTTTTATTTTTGATACACTACGTCCAATTCATGATGGCTTCTTTCATTTCGTGAGTAATTTCTTTTACACCACTTACACCAGTGTACATCAGCTGGAACAAATAATGTTTTCAATATCTTTTATGACTAAATGAGCCCCAATGAAAAAATTATTGAGAGCTTAATACATGAGAGAAAAGATAAAGTTTCTATTACTCCCTGTACACACAACAAATTGGTCGCAAATCGAGGCCTAGAAACTCCCTTAATTCTGTGCTAGTCATATTATTTCTGTGCTAGTCATATTTCTGTGCTAGTCAGTGCTAGTCATATGTTTCCTATGGAACGGAATTATTCAACAAAATTGAGAATTGGCATTATTGTCCATCGAATTCCGGCTAAAAATGGCATCAGTCTTCAAAATATTGATATTCAACCTCTAGCGTCATCTTTCGGTATTTAACGGAACTTCAGCTTTTGGCGAGTGGGTGTGGAACGTAAGGGGAGGGTAGTGTAGTAGTGGCTACAGTGTAGTGGCTATCTTCCTAACTATTTCAACGCTTCTTTTCTCAATCAACGTAGTAATCTTTGCTTAGAGTTAGTGAGGCGCCATCTACCGGAAATTATAGTAAACTGAATAGGCTGCAAAGGATTAGGAATCTTCAAATCATGCTAAATTCAGGGAGTGTATATAATCACAAGAAATCTACGTTCAGCTAATATTCAATAAAATTGTTTCATATCAAGAATTTGTCTGCTGAAAACAATCAAAGACTGGGACCACCAGGTCTTGAATTCCTATATATAAGAAACAATAATTTAACAGAGCAGAGAATGGCAGAGATTACAGTGACTCTATACAAGACAGTGGCGACAATAGGCCTATAAGCTCCGCCCACCCGCCATTAAGAGGCAAATTTTCTGTTTGTTTACATTGGTTTATATGGTGTTTACTGACTAAATCTTCTTGTGCAGTTATATTTCCCAAAAATTTCGCAGTTTGACCTCTACAATACACGTATGATATCAATAGGCAGTGATGTATCCAAAAATTTGACTGGTATGTACCTTTATATCCATTAATTCCTCTATTGAAATAACCATAACATTCTGTTTGTGCATATTACTACTATGTTTAATTCTGCATATTTCGTTTCAGTTTCAATATAAAATGCCTGGGTGTGCAGCTGTAGGCTGTTTCAATTCGGCAAAGAAAGGTTTTCTGATGAAAAAATTCCTAAATGACCCAATACGCAGGAAAGAATGGCAATCAAAACAAAACATGACAAGTGGATCCCTACATATTCATCAAGATTTGCAGTGGCTTAGATGAAGCAATGGATCTCATTAGGATTCGATCTTGTGGAAAAAAATATGTGATGGAGACATCTTATGAAACATAGATTTATAATAGGAGTTTTCAGTGGAGTTTGAAAATGTTGTAAATAGTATAATAATGTAATATAATTAGAGATTTCCAAAGACATCTGTGGTAGAACATGAATTATTCTCAGTGTTTATCTAATTAGTTGGTTTTTAGAAAGAATACCTAGTATATATATATATGCATCAGGAAAATAATAAACAAAGGAATACCATAAAATTATATCAACAAAAAAGCACATTGAAGTAACAACAGAAAATGAACAGAATAAAATAATCACTTCCCTTTTGCTAGCTAAGTTATTGCTATATTTTCAATCTGAAAGTAACATAAGGACTAATTATCTTATCCTTCAAATCATGACAATTTATTGATGTAAATAGTTTCAATGTTTTGAGGAGACATGGTCATAATAATATTGCCTGAAATACTCTTTGTCAATAAAAAAATACATTACATATGTTCCCTACAGAAAAATAATTCTGTCTCTAACATTTCAAAACTGACAATTTGGTATACCATTTCAATAGGATTTCTTAAGGAGCTAATAAAATCTTCACAAGTCTTAGATGTTTTTTCAATGCTTAAATTATATACCTACCCTACAATATTAAGAAGTGAATTCATTTCAATATAATTCAAATGAAACAGGGTTAATATATAGTTTCTGGAAACTTGCAGATTCATGAAAAAGTAGTAGTGGTTCTTTTTGCTCTTTATTTAATATGGGGTTTGCAAATGAAATTAAAGTTATTGGTACAACATCAGCTCTCAGTCTACAGCTTTCATCTTCTCTAGTTCTCTCCCATATTTCAGGTTCAAAATTTGCCTAAAAAAACAATGTATTTCAGTATATTTATAAAAGTATGTGAGTCTGGATGATTTCAACAGAATGACTAGTTACTTTACTTCACAAAGATTTGATGAATATGTAGGTATCCACTTGTCATGTTGTTTTGATTGCCCATTCTTTCTTGCATTTTGGGTCTTTTAGGAATTTTTTCATCAGAAAACCTTTCTTTGCCGAATTGAAACAGCCTACAGCTGCACTCCCAGGCATTTTATATTGAAACTGAAACGAAATATGCAAAATTAAACATAGTAATACGCACAAACAGAATGTTAGGTTATTTCAATAGAGGAATTTAAGGGATATATAGGTACATACCAGTCAAATTTTTTGCTAAATCACTGCCTATTGATATTATACGTGTATTGTAGTGATCAAACTGCGAAATTTTTGGGAAATATAACTGCACAAGAAGATTTAGTCAGTAAACGCCATATAAACCAATGTAAACAAACTGAAAATTTGCCTCTTAATGGCGTCACCAATCAAAACGCTGACGCCTATTGTCGCCACTGTCTTGTATAGAGTCACTGTAGCAGAGATAAGTTACCAAAAATTCGCGACTCTTTTTTTCTGGCCATCTATCGGTTCTTAGCAATCCTAACACAACTATCATTGATCATAACCCCCTTGTTAAACAGAACACTGTAAACTCAACTCAAACGTATTTGCCAGGTTGCCTATATCCCAGGCTCTGTGAGCTGTGGCCATAGAAAACACTCCACAGAGAGTGTTTTCTATGGCTGTGGCAAAAGCTGTGGGACAGGAATGAGATGACGTCACGTCTAACCGATCCTTAGACCATATATGCTTATGCTAGATTTGGCAAGAAGGGTCGGCAAGGGCAAGGGGCAAGAACAAATGTATGGTCAAAATTTCAAAACGATCAACCAAGGGCTTTGTACGTTAAACCCAAAAACTCCTTGGACCAACAAAAACATAATATCCTAGATACCGTATCTAGCATAAGCATATATGATCTAAGGAGTCTTCAGTCACTTCAGAATCCAACCGTGTGGAAATCCAAGGGCAGAGATAAGTCACCCTTACTTATCTCTGCCAAGGGAAATGTGTGGGAAATCCTTGAAATCCAGTCGATCTGAATGGATCTGTCATCTGAATCACAGTATAGACCCCTTAAATCTGAATCAAGGTTCTTAATGACACTGATGGATGACAGTGATGACAAGGTGATGACAGTGGTCGACGATTGCAGGACAGAGAGTGGACTGACAAACAAAACAACTTCGAATCTGAAAACAACTCAAAAAATATCAAAAAAATGTTTCAAGCACAACATTCATTTTCATTAGAGCATTCGGAGGAAAATTATTCATCAAATAATTTCACCATGGAAGCATCCTATTGTCTTTGTGGTCAACCGTATGATTCTAATATTTTTATGATACAGTGTGACGCTTGTAAAGATTGGTTTCATAGCACGTAAGTTGATACCATGATTTTTTTAATGGTATATTTCTATTTCTACTTCTAGGTGCTGCAATTTTCATGAATATACTGCTATTGAAATTGATAAATATCATTGCCCAAGATGTGTTCCAACTTTTGGCCCGTCCATTAGTAAGTATTGTCACTTCTAAACCCACTGCTCTCTTTACTAGAGTTTGATTCCAGATAAACCCATTTGTAATTTGCACCGTCATGATTTCTGGGACGACGATGCAATTAGTAAACCTGTGCAAACTGGCACTTTAGTTTTCATCAGGGAGTTATGTGCTAGGCATTTTGCTCCAGAAGGAGATTCAGTGTTACATATGAGAGGACAACAACTCACAGAGAACTTCTTGAAAACCAATGGTTTCAATGTCCCAATAGCTATAGATAGTAAAGATGGATTGGACCTGACTCTGCCTCCTGATAATTTCAGTGTTTATGATGTGGAATCTTATGTTGGTGGTGAAAAGGATATTGATGTTATTGATGTTTGCCGACAAAGTAATATTAAGATGAAGCTCAGAGATTTTGTTAGTTATTTTAATTGTTTAAATCGTACCAGAGTTTTCAATGTTGTCAGTCTAGAGTTTTCTGACACTGGGTGAGTTTTCTATAATTGATTCCTTGCTGAAATTCCATCAGTGATTATCTCTAGACTTTGTTTTTACAGTTTAACACCATTAGTTGAAGCCCCATATGTAGCTAGAAATCTTGACTGGGTAAATTATGTTTGGCCACCTGAATACCCTGGTAAGCCACAAGTTCAGAAATACTGTCTTATGAGTGTCAAAGATTCTTATACTGATTTCCATGTGGACTTTGGTGGTACAAGTGTATGGTATCATGTTTTGAGAGGTGAAAAAATTTTTTATTTCATCAAACCAACTCCTGCCAATTTAGCACTTTATTCTCAGTGGATGACATCCACTAACCAGAGTGAAACATTTTTTGGTGATCAGGTAAGAGAAATAACACAAAGAATATCATGAGATCAATACTGGGTGTCCCAGTTTCAGATTACATGACTACTAATCAATAGAATATCTCAATTTGAGCTGAAAAGATTCTATTGTCATTTTAGAATGCTTCATTTTCATTCAGGGTATTAATGTTTCCCTTTGAATATTCAACAAAATAGCTGTCTTAATGGCAATTTTTCAACCTGATATGGTGCCAAAATTTCAAACTCATATTACAGTAAGCATGTCTTTAATGGAGAACATCAAGACCATTCAGGTTTTTTCTCAATCACAGTGCATGCCACAAATTCATTCTCTTCAACTCATGTGGTAGATTTTCAAAAAACATGTCTAATTAATATTAATTCAGGTGTTTCTATTTTTATAGTATCACCTGCATCACATTTGCTTTATAGATTAACCAATTTCAGGTAGATCAGTGTGTAAAATCTGTCCTGAGACAAGGACAAACAATGCTTATTCCCACTGGATGGATTCATGCAGTGTATACTCCTGTTGACTCTCTTGTGTTTGGTGGAAATTTCTTACACAGTCTAAATATTGGTATGCAGTTAAAGTGAGTTGAATCACCTCAGTTGAATGATCAAACATGAAATGTTCTTTTTTTTTCACATATGTATGGAGTGTTTCAAACTGAATGGTGTATTAGGTGATGGGTATTTTAGAAGGTTTTATTTAACGTAGATCAAATCTTGCAACTGAATTTTGACCCACTTTTAGTGTCCGATTAACTTGAAATTTGGTTGGTGTTCATAATTCCGGTGACAATGCATTATGGAATCTTTGTTAAAGAAAAACAAAATGACGGTTCAAAGATGGCGGAAGACTTCATGTGATTATAGTCCAATACAATTCAAAAATTGATGTGTGGTCTTTGGGACGGAGATTTTGAATTTTCCAATGGAAATTCATAAATAACATTCACAGCCTCAAGATGGTGGATGAGTTTTTTGATTATGTTTTGATTTGATTAAAAATGGGTATCAATCAAACAAGTCCAGAGAAAACTAAATACACTTACAATACCCTTCTGAAAGCAAGATTCCTGAAATAAAGAAAAATAAACTTTGAACCAAATCAACTATTTGGTTACATTATATAATTCTATAACTATGAAATGAAAACTTTTCATGATATCTTCCTGCGTGAAAAAACAAATTCCTACATAGAATTAGTTGTGTATAATGTAAGATAATCATTGTTTGATTCACTTCGGAGATTATTTTCTTTTTAGAACACTCAAATGAGAGCTTGTTCTTAAAAATGTTTACTATCAATTTTATATGGTATCTAGTGAAAAATTTTTCCATTGCATTATTTTCAAAATCCTTTTCTTTTATTTGAATCTATATTGATTTTTATATAAATTTCATCAGGATTCCCCATACTTATTCTGGTTCTTTCTCAAGGAATTCAATTATTGCTGTTAAAGTCATCATTGTATTGTTTGAAAAAATGTATTATTTGCGATAAAGATATCAGGAATCCATTTCTTCCAGAACAAATATTATTTCAATGACGTCACTTACGAGAAAACCAGAAGTGCAGGAGATCTGAAAATATTCTCATGGAAAAGTTCCACACGAGAAACCATTGACTACGTCACCCATTTTCAAAATTTTAATATCGTAATTTTTTTGTCAACACTCCATTAGTCTTGAAACACTCTATATTTCAAGTACCTACTATCAGTAAACCAATGCAAATCAGAACTGCATAATATGGTCTACATCTTTCAAAATACCTGAGATGAAGTAAAGTAGTCAAATAAATTATCATTGTCATTTTTAGTGTTTATGAAATAGAAAAGAAATCTAAAACTGTTGAGAAATTTATGTACCCGAATTTTGAAATGATAAACTGGTTTGCGGGAAAATACCTACTGGAGCAACTCATTGAAATGAATCTGCAAGAAAGCCTGTGTCCTGACATATTTTTGACGGGAATGAAAGCTTTACTTCAAGCCTTGAAACATTGGAACACAGAAAAAGATGTAAATATTGTTATTTTTATTTGTGTGATTAATTCAACTTAAAAGGAATATTGTTTTTATGGATCTTTCTTTTTGGTGTTTTTGTTTTCCATCAAAAATATCTTTCAGAAAATAACACTCATGACCCTGTCACTGAACTTGAGTTATCTATGCTTTTGACATTGACTATATAAAGCTCTGGTTCTATTTTTTTTTTTCATAACTCACATACCTATAACTGTGAATAGAATCTATTAATATTATTAAATGTTAACCATACCTGATTTGTGATTCGTATTTCATGTACTAAAACTGTAGCTGCTGTTAATTGTTCATTATTTCACGTATGCTTTTCGAAATGTTGAAAGGAAGTGTCCCCAATTTCCATAACAATTATCGAATTCACTGCGAAAATTAAAAAAATTATTAAAGTATTGGGTATCTGATTAAAATTTCCGAATAGGTATTAGTATTTCAATAGTTGCTTAATTTTTCACTAATCTTCTTCTGAAACCTTTCAACACTTTTTTCTGTTTTACCACTTACCAAACCGACTTCAAATTCATACCATATTATTATTCAATGTGTTTCAGTGAACAATCATTTTATTATCTCACCTGATGAATTATTCTTCATTTTCAGTATAATATGACTGTTAGAGAACAAATACCCTTCACAATAAATGTAGCTAAACTTTTGAAAGATATTGGCAGAGAAATTCGACATGCAGAAAGGTATATCAACCAATTGAATCCACCTAAGCCTGAACGTGAATCAAAGAGGAAAAGGAAAAAGCCTATTAATAAGGATTTTGTTGATTACTCTTTGCTATCTAAAGGCGTAAATCCTGATGTAAGTCAAAATGATGGAATTTGCTTTATATCTTCTGGTAGTAAATAACTTAGTTTTAATGAGTCCGAAAGTAGCTCAATATAATACTGCAAAATATACCACAATACTGCAATATGTATTTACGTTATAAATTCGGAAAGATGTTCCCGGACTATGAAATGAAACGTTTTCGTGATTTCTAACGTCAGGTCAATTTTTTGTTGTACATTTGAATAAAATCATACAATAGTAAGCTCCTGCTTTTTGTTTTCTGGATGATCATGAAAAAGTGACAAATGTGGTGAAACAATAAATTATTTCACTGGTTCTTGCTCTATCCTAGAAATATGTTCGATTATCATTTCAACAATGCAATCATGAATAGTGCCGATATCTTTTGTAGTTCATGCCCATACATGATGTTCCACCTGTTGCCAAATACCCAAGACAAGTGCCGCTTAAACTAACTCTTCCAAAGCCTTCTATGTATCCTTATGACAATATGAGCACCTCTTCAGAGCAGAGCTCGGGAGTGGGAAGTATAAGCGGCTTGGAACAACCTCAGTGGCTTCATTCGGCTTACGATGATAGGCCACAAGAAACGGTGGCGATTCATAGAGGTGGGACTGTGTTGAAATTCAAACTTGGGTAAGAAATTGTACACGCTTTCGAGCCACCCTGTATTTTGAAATCAGCTAATTATCATATTCACCTATGACCCGAATTTCGAATATGTGTTGATTTGATTTTACACGAGCCAAATTTGAAACCGGAATTTCGAAAATGTATTAATATCTCAAAATCGGTTCGAGATAAGTATAGGAAAGTATTGAATTTGGATTGGATTAACGCAGCACCATTTAACATTCAATGGAAATGCCATAATTCATGCAGACAGGATTATAAATTAAGATTTCAGTCTTTATTTTTTGTATATTTGTGCATTGGAATAACTAAATCGCTAACAAATTCTTGGATGTAGAAGGGGTCCAAAGATTGTAATTTGCCTCGTATAAACGAGAAAATTTATTAAAAATCTGTTGAGGTTATTTGGAGTTTGTTGAAAAAGTAGAACAATAACTTTAAAACTGCAAGGTTGTTTTCGAAAAATAAAATGAAAAGTGGTTTGTGTTTGATGCCCAAATGATTAAATTTCGAAAATCCGAATTACATTTTTCATTCTCATAATGAAAATTATGATTCTTCTTTGGTTTCCATTCATCTCAACTTTTGTGAAATTCCAGCCTATTTTCTGCTAAGTAGAAAAACAATGAAGTGATTAGGTAAACAGAGTTCTATAAATCCTCACAAACTGAAACTACTGTGTCTTCTAAGACATCTAACTATTTTATAGCGCCATGTATAAATGATTTAAAAGTTTTGTGATTGATGGAGTGGCTTTAATCTGGATAATAGAATATCTCAACAATAGCCAGCAGAAACTGAAACTTGATAAAATTCATTCGGACAAGTTGCAAAATGACATAGGTGTGCCTCAAGGGTCCATTTTTGAACCTCTGTTATTCTTAATATACTTGAATGACAAAGTAACAGTAGCAGGAGAATGTAAAATCCTTCTATGACACTCTGCTGTAGTAGAGAAAATGTTGAGGAATGTGTTGTGTGAATGTTAGACTTGAAAGTGTGTGTGAATATTGCTGTACTAATTTATTGGATGTCAATGTAAATGAAACAAAATGGATGCTACTAGGAAAAAATAAAAACAGTAGGTACTTATAAAAACTTACATATACGGATAAGCGATAGAGAAATAGAAAATGTGGAAAAATGTGTTTATCTGGGTGTAACTATTGACTCTCAATTGAAGTTTAAAGAACCTGCTGATGAACTTATCGAAACTTATTAATGGCTGCCTATAAAAAAGCTTTTCGAGTACCATATAGCTATATTTATTTTCAAAGTTAAAATCACGCGGGTGCCAGTATACAGGGTTACTCACGGTCGATGGTACCTTAGACGTTTACGGAGAACGGGACGTAGGATTATTCTGAAAATTTGGTTTATTGGGTTATCAGTTTTGTTCTATCGATACTTTCAGCGTTGCGGCATTGCCGCTTCTATCAAAAAGTAGCAAAAACTTTATTATTTCAAATGGAACACCCTCTATTTTATTTCATTTTTAGATTCTTCCTGAAGTGCTGATTTCGTCGATATATCATACTTGGGGTATAGCGCGAAATATTACAGAGATATAGGTGTGAAAAATCGAGATTTTTCAACTTTAGGAATTTTTTGTGTCGAAACTAATCATTTCTGCTCAAAACGGCTCACATGTCCCTATCTTAATTTTTCATTTACTATCTACTGACATTTAATAGAAACAAATAGAGGGTGATGCAAAACTCAAAATTTTGAACCACCAGTATTTGTTTCAACTAAATATCAATCGATAGTGAATGGAAAGTTGAGATAGGGACATGTAAGCCGTTTTGAGCAAGAATGGATAGTTTCGGCACAAAAAATTCCTAAATTTGAAAAATCTCGATTTTTCACACCCTATATCTCTGTAATCTTTTTCGCTATACCCCAAGTATGATAGATCGACGAAATCAGCTCTTCAGGAAGAATTTAAAAATGAAATAAAATACAGGGTGTTCTATCTGAAATAACAAAGTTGTTGCTACTTTTTGATAGAAGCGGCAACGCCGCAACTCTGAAAGTATTTTAGATCGATATAACAAAACTGATTACCCAATAAACCAAATTTTCAGAATAATCCTACGTCCCGTTCTCCGTAAACGTCTAAGGTACCATCGACCGTGATTAACCCTGTATTTGCAAAATAAAATAATATATAATACTGAAATACACAACTTTGGTACTAGTAATAGAAATAATCTGTGAGTTGAAAGTTGTAGAAAAGCTAGTACATACAATTCTGTATTTCATAAAGGGATTGAAATTTTTGAATCTTCCGTAAGATATCAAAGAAATAAAAAAATGAAATACTACTTTTCGGCAATTTAATATATCCAGTGAATGTTTCATTTAATATGCTTTAATCTGTATTTTATAACATGTCGACTAGTGATTGTATTTTTTAATATTTTTTGATCTAGATAAATTGTATATCTATTCTATTATGCCTGACAATTAACCATTTTTTATGTATGAAGTAGTTTGAAACTAAATGAAGAGAAATGTATAATGTACTGTTTTTCAAGGTCTAAGGACATTTTGCCACCCCCTATTCATTCAGATCCTCCACATCCGCAGAGTGAGTTTGTGTTCACCGATGATATGATGGGCAATTCACAAGATATCTATGATTTTCATGATGATAGTGATAGAGATGAAGACTGCTTTAATTTTACTATAGATGAAGTACCACAAAAGAAACAAAATAAGGGTATAAAAATACGTCTGCCTGGTGAGTATAGAAATGCAAAACATGTGCCACATCAACCGAAACATAATTATGTGAAACATACTGTTCATGATACAGGAAACTGAGTTATCATTTTCACAAGAATCCTTTAATGTGATGAATTTATATGAAATACAATATTTTTCAAAATCCTTCTAAGTTCTTGGTACATGGATTCGACTAAGATATTCGTTTCAATATAATGATTTATTGCATTTTCAGTTAAGAAACAAAATAGAATTGATGAAGTAGAAGGATCTAATGGAATTGAAACTTTAATACAAGCGTCTGCATTATCTGTGCCGTAAGTACAACAAAATTTGATTCCACACGAATGCTCTTCTTCCTGTTCGTCCATTATCACGCAATTTCAGCTTCAACTTTCAATATTTAGTATTTTTTTCACTTCATCACCATTTATTGTTATACATGTTTCTAACGTTTTTACTACACAGTATGTATTTTTTATTTCGTACCACTATTAACATCTTGAAAACCGGTTAATGGTGCAAAGTTGGTTAAGTTGAACAAACAAAAATGTTGCTTGCCCATTTCAGTGAATAATTTCCAAATCAATTCGATATCACGGGTGAAATCGAAATGGTCTGTTTTCTGATTTCATTGCGCAAGCGCCTCCATTTTTCAAGAATATGAAATCAAAGCACATCACGTCAAAGCAAAATTCCTAAAAAGTTAGGATAGTTTAGTTTGAATACAATTCGTGAATATTACGATTTGGAAACATCGTTTCATTGTTCTCTTAAATATACTCTCTTAAAAATCAACGACAACAGCTGTATTCCAATTTGTTCAGTATATACTAAATGCTTTAGAAAACAAAAATGTAGCAATAGGCCTGTTTCTAGATCTTTCAAAAGCGTATGATTGCCTAGATCATAAAATCTTACTGGACAAACTGGAGGCATATGGAGTAAGAGGCAAGCCTTTAGAGTGGTTCAAATCATATCTTTTCAATAGAAAACAAAAAGTCTCTATTCAAAAAGACAAAGAAACTGTCACATCACAACTATCTGAAATCAACATGGGTGTGCCTCAGGGTAGCATTACTGGCCCTATTTTATTTATAGTATATCTGAATGATATGTTCGATATTCTGACAGCCCATTCTGATTGTAAATTGGTTAACTATGCTGATGATACTAACATCATGATTGAGGAGAAAGAGTTACCATCTTTGTTACTGCATTCTGATTCAGTTTTCAAAAAAATAAATAACTGGTTCTCAGAAAACAAACAATTCGTTAATGAAGAAAAGACGAATGTAGTTCTTTTCACAACTAAAAATTGCGGTTACGAGGTGCCTGGTTACATTACATTGAATGATCAAAGTATAGAAATTGCTCCTAGCACAAAATTTTTAGGGATGAATATAGACCGTTACCTGAATTGGAATATTCATGTTAACGAATTAGCAAACAAATTGAGTAAAGTTAGCTATGCGATAAGAATACTATCCAAATACTTAAATCAATTTAGTCTCAAAGTAGTGTACCATGCAAACTTCGAATCATGTTTCAGATATGGTATATTGTTCTATGGCAGCAGTAGTCGCGTAGAGCACTTATTCATTATTCAAAAAAGAATGTTACGGATAATATACAATATGAAGTATAGGGAATCGTGTAGAAGTAAGTTCCGTTCTGCAAAAATACTAACAGTTAGTGCAGTATATATTCAAGAATGCATCTTATTCTTTGCTAAAAATAAACAGTTTTTTTCAGAGTATTCACCCCAAAACATTTATAATACCAGAAACATAAACTACGATTATCCACTGCATAGACTGACGGTGACAGAAAGAAATGCTTTATATACTTCTCTAAAATTCTTCAACAAGTTGCCAGTAAGAATTAAATCTATCTCTTCTCCGAATGTTTTCAAGCAAGAAATTTGGAAATTATTGATTGATTTAGAGCCATACTCCATAAATGATTATTTAGAGTCACAAATCGAATGATTTTCATATTTGTCGTTACCTGTTTGTACTCAATGAATATATGTATGCATAATTCTTATACCTATAATCTGTTTGTGAAATGGTTTACTTGTGTGTTGACGCCCGTTTGTTTCAAACATCCTTTACAGGTTGTTCATGTTTGTATTTGGTTGTTTTTTACAAATAAAGAAGATTATTATTATTATTATTAGTTTAGTTTGAATACAATTCGTGAATATTACGATTTGGAAACATCGTTTCATTGTTCTCTTAAATATACGTTCGTCTAATTTAATCAACTTCGTATCATTTTCCTTTTTTTGAGATGTCAATATACCAGAATCAAAAATATGGACAGTATAAAGCTATAAAAAATTAAGTAGTTATTGCTCTGATTGTGTACAAAATAGTTGGGAACTCGGATCATCTTATGCTACTGAATTGCTTGAGCTTCACAAAGGGTCATTTTTTTAATTTAACCGACCTCGTAACTAAATGTTTTGGGGCAATTGTAATTTCTGTGAACCATTTTTGAATCTAGTGGATACTGGGAAAAATGCAGCAATTATCATTCTCTGGTGCTTTGAATGTTTTATTCTTAGGATCCGAATGCAGTCATCAATAAATTTGTGTTTTCTTTTTTTTTTACAACACAAATGAAGAAAAGAAGGTAACAGAATTTTTGTAGGCCTATCGATGGCGGTGCTTCGCCTTCAACGCAAGAGGCAATTGCTGGTATGCTCTCTATTAGCCAAAATTGGCCACCAACCAAAACCCCCAAAAAAAGATATACCCATAGCTCGATTGAGGATGATGTAAAAAATGTACATCAAGATGAAGATTATGGTGAGTATCTCCAATAATTCTGACAATGCTAAAGTATTGTTTAACATCATCGATGTTTTGATATGTTGAAATATAATGAAGTACCACTGTAAACAGAACTTTCTCGGATTATTTTCTTTTCAATATCACATTTATTTCAAGAATATAATACTGGGATACGTTGAGCTTATACAAAATAATAAAATATTGATTTTGTCAGTGTCGAAGACGTTAAATGTCTGATTAATTCTTCCGAAAAAAGCAGGTATCCCATTATTTTTTTTGACAATACTCCATTTTTATTAATTTGATAGGTTCATGTTAGGTTTCTAATTCTCTACTGATACTACTTACTTGATAAGTATGATGTGATTCTGGAATATTATTCGAATTACGGGAGTACTCCGCGTAGCTTCTTTGATGTTTTGATTGATGGTCCTAAAAGTTCGCATATTTCAGGCTCCGGTAAAAAGTAAACACTTATATATTTAGTTGAGATAGCAGGAAATAAGTTATGTGTATAAAGTATTTTTTATGTTCTTGAATTGTTTGATATTGAAAAAAAATAGTAAAGAGTATAAATAAAAAAATTGAAATGTATTTTTTGTGACAAAATATCAAGCCTTTTCAAAGTACATACAGGGTCGCTGATATTTATGGAAACGGTCAATTGTTTCCCAAACTAAGATAGCTATCGGAAAATGTTGACGTACAAACATTCTAGGGTTTTTCAAAATCTAACACGCTAAATAAAAATTAAGTGTACAGGATTAGTAAACGAGTATTGAAGAAATAAAGTTGCTTTTTCTGTAATAGAACACTATATATTATTCCATATTTCAACATTTTCAATTCTGCTCGAAATTCTGAACAAAATTGATAGCACATCATTCCTAAGTTCAACCGCCACGTATATGCTTCAAAACCTGCCTGAAGACTTGTACACTCGTGCTCATTATCTTGCACGAATTTGTCTTTCAAAAGTACAATTATACTTCCTACTAAAATATTAATCATTCTCACAACAAGTTGGTACACGTAACACAAGTTATACAGTATCTTGAGAGTTCCAAATAACACCTCGTTGCCCCCCAAAATCAGTTTTGTCTATATCGACCCCTTGGAAACCGATTTCGACCCCAAGCGGTCGAACATCGTATGGGAATCCCCGAATTCTACTCGAACCAGATCCCGTTGGGGCGTGTGCAGCAAACTATTTTTTTTTTTCGACAGTTTACCCGTCTCTAGACAATTCCGACGACGAGGACGTGCACATATTCAAGCCGCGCGGCAGATCCAAAGTGGACGAGGCGTGGAACCCCAAGGCGAGGGTTGGGCCCCTGTTGCCGAAGATGAACCGGCCGGCAAGGGAAGGGACGAAGAAGCAGTCGGTGGAAAAGGTCCTGGAGGCTGCGGCGGCTAGGAGGGTGCACGATACGCCCGAAAAGCTCAGTAAGGTGAGTGAGGTGCGCATTCACAACGATGTTGGATTCTTAAAACAAGTTGAGTGCCATGTGAGTCGCAACATGGTCCTGCACATACTTTTGACTTTCTGGCCGCGTGAGACCAATGTGGTCTCGTGTGTACCTACAACTGATTTGGCTGCGTATCTCTACAGCGGACTCTCGCATCAATGTGAAGAAAATGGTATTCGAAAGAGCACGGCCTGGTGGTCCGGAGACATATTTTGGCCTGTAGATATAAGAGACCAGAGATTAGTCATCCGAACAAGATATGCACATCTAATGGTCACATGACCAGTTTTTGTTTATGTTTATTCGAATAGATGGCGATAGCATGTCGTATTTGAAGATTTTGATGAGAATTGGGCAGTATTTTATTGATTTGATGAAGTTGGACGAAATATTGAGCTCTGTAGAAAAATTTTATTTCGTATTTTGCGAAATGTGACAATCATTTTGCGCTGTGAAGTTCAACGAGATTTTCAACAAAATTTTATAAATATTTGTTCTGGAAATAAAATGGTGAGTGGTATTTTGCTGTAATGTATTGAGGTTATGTTTGATTTTTTCTTTTATGCAATTTCGTAGAATGCGTTTTTGTAATGAGATGGCCTACGTATAAATGAACAAAAGAGTCAGTGATAGCATTCAAATGCTCCGCATGGATATACAAGCAAATAGATAAATGGTGATGAAGCAAATAAACTCAAAATACTAAAGTGAAAAGTGAGTAACTCATGATTTTACCTATCTGTTCTAAAAAAACTTACTCTGACTTATTTTCAAGAAGTATAGACTATCTTCCTACCTAACACTGGCATACACCAGAAATCAGTGATGACATAAAAAATGTTTCATGTTATCTTGCTGATCCAAATAATTGGAATTTTAGGGACTTGAAATCTGGATGTGGATATTCAACCAACTGATATTTCGCTGATAAACCCAGCTTCGGGAGGCTAGTGCTAATGAAGAATACCCATCACTTGAAAAAGATCATTATCTGAATATTTTTATGAAATATGTTTACCTATCCACCTATAATGATAAAATAGTTTTTGATTTTGCATTATGAAGGACAATAAAATTATAAGAAAAAGTATTGAAATTGAAGATAAACAAATTATTTTTAAAAAATCCACGAAATATTCATTAAAATTTTTAGAATCGAAATAGCAATAAAATTAACGATGGTGAAGAAGAATGCCTATAGCGTTCGTATGTTGGTAACAGATCACAGATCAGTCAGATCACCACAACATAACTAGAAACTGATGTCAGTACAGATTGACATAATGACAGATTTGATAAGGAAAGCAAACAAATATTTTATTTCCAGAGGCAGAGATTGCTTGATCTGTGATCAGCAACATAACCACATAAGTCTCATCTCAGCCACAGAACTTGGAAGCAGATATTACAGCGCCATCTAATATCTGCTTCCAAAACCTCATAAAAAGTTATTCAAATTTTCAACAGGGACCTACGCACCTTGTTCGTATGACTAATACTTTTTGTTTCTTAATTATAAACAATTAATAGTTTACTTCAATCAATATGAATTGATTAATTTATAATAATCAAAGAGAATAGTTATCTCCATTCACATCATCCTTATTCAGTATCAACAAAGTTTCAATAAAAATGAGCAACATAGTTTAAAAATTTTTTGTCGGAGTGATTTCGAATCTTCTAAAACATTTTGAAAAATACCTATAAAATTTCTCAGGTCTCAAATTCATTCAATGTTATTTTTTGTTTTGTCTTGTGTTCAAAAATGAAAATAATAAGTGGAATGCTTCAGAAGTAATCAAGAAATTGAACCAATTCTTTCAATTTAGTGAGAGAAATAGTGTTCCATCTGTCATCTGTTTATATTGAGATGAATGAAATATAAAGAATAGTTTTTATTTTAACAACCATGAGGTTTATACAATTTTTACTACACAATTGTTGGATCTGTTGAATATGTGTTCGTGTCGAGAGTGATGATGGTTCAACCTGTATTTCCATTTATTGGTTACCTTATTTATAATTCAAGACTCCAAAGAGGCAGTATCGACGCAAAAAGTTGAAACCAAAGGTGGACATTCGAAGTCCCTCCACTAGCGCTGGCACTGTGCCTAGCACTTCATCTACTCCAACTTCTGCAGTTGGTAGTACCGGGGGAAATACACCGAAACCCAGAAAAGGAATGAAGACTGTTAAACAACGACTAGGGAAAATATTGAAAATACACAAAATGATACATTAATATTAGATGTAAATTTTTAGATTATTAATTATGGAATATTTAGCAGATAAACTTGTGTTCACAAAAGAAATCAGGGTTGACCCACACTAAATGGTATCGAATCAATCACTAGTAAAAAGCAGTTTTTTTCATTATTTGATTGCAGTGTTTGAATTTTTTTTTAAATTTTAGTAGGTTCATTGAATCCCTGGATATTCCAGAAAATGTTGTAATTAATTCTGCAATCATCGCAATTTTTACTATCTGATGGAACCACAATATTTGATGATTGAAAAAAGAAGGAATCCAATATAATTTAGACAATAATGGAAATGCATTATTACATTCGAGGATGGTACGCTGATAACGTCAAATATCGCGGCTAATTCAAATACTTGAATTTGAAGATGAGATATTTGAAATGTTGCTGATAAGTAATATTCGTATGAGCTTTTGATAACATTCATTTTCATCCAAACTTGAACTATCGGTATATTCAATCTTGAAATATTTTCCAACCAACCAAAATAGTAGCTATCTTCTCGAAAAATGCATATTTAGAAAAAATTTTTGAATGTATCATACCTACTAGTATGTAATAAGCATGAACATAGTTTGATTCATTCGAAATAGGAATTCAGATCACGGTTGTTTTCTTCTGTGCTCATTTGAATTTTTCAAAGAATCTGAAGTCGTTATCAGACTTGAGGCACTTTTTGAGTAGATTACTTTTTCCATTATCTGCTTCCAAATTGCATCACAATTTTTTTATTGTGTATACGTATTTAATGAAATCCACCATTGATTCTGAAACGATTTTTTCAACAGCTGGAAAAAAAATCTTTTTTTTTTTCTATAGTTGTGAAAAAATCATTTTACGTATATTTGTTGTCAGTAAGGAAGCAATTTCCGCATATCAAAAAATTATTTTATTCGCTGAAAACTATAGAAAAATTATTTTCATCTCGGTCATGGCAAAATGTCTAACAATATTTTTATTTTCTGTTTCATGATGTGATACCAATAATTGTCTGTGTGTTTCAGATTTTTATCATAACTGTCATTATATCAACCAATTCATAGATAATGCATTCAACACTCGATTAAGCTATCACTGTTAACTTTCAAGAATTTACTACTCATAAAGAATAGCAATGAATATAATCTTCATTAATTGAGTTTTTTTCGGACTCTGCACATAGTGTCATTGAAATAAAAGTTTATATAGATTGTGGAGAAATTAAACTGAATAATCAGGATTATATATGAAAATTTTGAAAGGACAGATGAAAAAGATCAAATTTTCTTGAAATAAAAGTTGAAATTGAACATAAGGAAAGTATTGTGTCATAAAAAATCAAAAAAAATTCTTCCTTTGTTGTGCATTTACAAAAGTGTGTTCAGTCTTGGACTTACAGTTGTCCAGTAGTTCTTTCCATATAAGCCCTTCGAGAGCTTCTGAAGTTTGTTTACTTTATTTTAAACATCTAACCAACATTTTTCGAAATTTTTCATATTCTAGATTTTCTGAATTTGATTTAGTTTCTCCTCAATCCAAATTAGAGACTGACACCTACTCTCGAAAAGTATCCTCATGAAAAAGCAATATTTATTGTTATTTATAGAAATTAAAGATGATTAAAAATTCAAACCATTTCTGATGATTCGAGTTCCATTTGCAATTTTTATTGATTTCGATAGAAATCATTGATTTGAATTATATTGAATTATATTGTTTAATCGTGAATTGAATGATTCATATTTTCTGTTATCTTTATGAACACTAGTTTTTCTTCTGTATGGTTCGTTTCACTCCTATACACCATCACCTTCTTTGTTCCAGGAGGCAAAATACCATAAACTCCAAACCAAAATATCTTCACTCAATTCTCATTTTTGAATTTTGGGTTAAAAAATATATTCTGTATCACCGCGATACTTTTGAACACAAAGAAGGTATGAGTATGTTCGGACTTGAACCTCAATACACATCAATTATTTATTCTAAAGAAATATCCCAGTATTCTTTGTATATTCGTTCAAATAATGGTTTTCTACATTCCAAACCTGAAATGGACGATGAAATAATTTATATTCTGCTTGAACAAATTGAACTTATGAATTCAACAGGTTTGCGTATCTCGAGATGAAAAACTATGATGTATATTCATCAGAATTCTCTTCAAAACATATATAGTGAGTGATGCAAAACTTTTGAATTCAGGATGCCTCAAAACACTAGTTTTTTAGATGTGAATTTCGAATTTTGTTTATGCAAAAAATCAGATTGGAAGGTATAAAATATAAAAGGTTATGATCATATCAATGACTTGAGTCCCACAAGACATTATTATTGTGAATGGAAATTATTTCTTCATGATAGAAATGGAATTTTTGTAATTTTGTTTACTCTCTGTATACTATATTGCCTATATTGTATACTATATGTTTATCAACTGATATTTCTGTGAGATGACATTGAAAACATTGTCAGATTCAAATGAACACCGATTTCTCTTAGAAAATCTCAGATAGTTTTATTTTAGTTAATTCGTTTATTTATTTATAACGCACTAAAGGAAGATTTTATCGATTAAATGAAGCTATAAAAGACTGAAAATTTATTGTACATGAATATCTATAATTTTAAAAGGTGAATGATATCTTTCTCAAGTTTGATTTGTATTTTCTTTATAACATTTCATTATCGAATCAGAATTCATATTATCATCGTTTCGTGCAAAATTGGCATTTATATTAAACTATACGGGTACCAGTCTAGATTATTCCATGCCAAATATACGTAGTACGTATTACTTTATGAATTGTTTAATTTATTGAATTGTTTGCTTTTCTCCATCAATTATTAAATTCTCATTATATTATAGTTATTACGTGTTTTTAGTTGGTATGGGATAATTCATAATAATCGTTGTTGAAATTTTTAAGTTTATTTTTGTTATTGATTAATAATACGTTTTATTTGTGTGAAATTCTTAAAATTTTCAGCCAAATATATTTTATACCTTATCGGGTATATGATCTTCAAAATAATTCAATTTTTCTAATTTCATCTACTGTATGATATGTACATTCAAATTTCTAGGGTATGATATTCAGGGAAATTTAACTTTGAATTTTGTGTAATTATTGTAAATAAAAAAATTTCATTTGTACCCAGGATAATTGAAATTTGGACGTTGAAGAAATTCACCAGATAATTTATCGCAGGAATAATAAATTGTTTGATCTGCTGATAAATAATAATTGTATTCCTTGAACATTTGTTTTTGTTTGGGAGAAAATGTTGGACCCATCTAATGATATTATCCTAGGATTTTCTGTGATCTTGCAAAATGTAATTTTGCATTTAGTATAATTTGTAATAATTGTTGACTACATCATTAAAAAAATCGTTTGACTGTCTATTCACTCTTTAATATCTATTTACTAGATTTATCTCACTATATTAATGGTGATGGTGAATATGTCAGTACAAACATGAATTTAATTATGATATATGAGTAACTGAGTGAAGTTTTCTTATGTATATTTTACATATTGTCCTGTGAGACCACCAATTTCCAGTGATGGTATGGTAATAGTTTTCACAAATCCAAATTTATATAAAATATGCGGTCGCAACACAATTGTTTTATTATAAGCCCCTCTCAATCACCAAAGATTCTTACCACTCTTGCTTATTATTATCACTCATATTTTTTTTTAAGTTTAGTATAAAGTCGTTTCCAAGACGAAGAATTTACGGTTCGGATTCCATCGGCTGTTCTCGCCGGATGCTCATAACATACCGGGTGTTTCTCAAATGTGGCTCCCACCTATAACTTTTTTTTGTCAAGTTGCCATGGAAAAATAGTTTCGATCAGCATTGTCATATCTAAAAACGGCATTCTGTTACGAGAAATTTGATACCATGCTCATTTGATATTTTAAATAAACGTTCAATAACATAATTCCTCAATGGTTACCAATTGTTTGGACAAGGACATGATGAATCATAATGTGCAAATGAAATGGATGTCGTTGTACTAATTCTGTGAAATGAGTATCCCTTTCGAGTAAGGATAATTTCTAGTCAAAGCTGAAGTGATAGAAGATAATTTGGGTCAAAAAGGCATTTCTATATATTGTCCATATACTAAACCTATACACACCAAAATGCACTTGTTTATCTGTAGAAACAAAAAAGTAATGTGTTGGAGGCTACTTTTGAGAATCCTAGTAATTCGATTCATTTTGAGCAGTTCGATCCATACATATTTGCTTTTGCTAGACTTCTAGTATAGTCAGCTGAAAGTTGTATGTAGTTTCGACAATTTAATGGATGAATATATCAATTGATATCCTCCATGCCTATGAAAATGGAAGGTGGTATGATCAATATCAGAGAATTAATCGACTAGTTAATCTTTTGACAGGATTCTTCTGGATATGGAAAATAAAACCCCAGTTATTGTTGTTTTTGAATAATACAGGTTGGCGATTTCACTAAAAGATATTCAAATAGAGTGGCCATAACTCCTGAAGAATAAGTGGAATAATTGAATTTCAAGATGATATTATATAGGGTGTTGTGTTCAAAATACATGAGTGATATTTTGTGACTTTATGAATTGTATTGGAAAATAATTTGAAATTGTGGAGAAAGAGTATATTTATAACTTTTACATAAATATTTTTTTCGGATCTCAATGTCGAACCCCGAATTATAATTGATCACCCTGGGTATGGCAGATAAAAACAAGAATGCGAATATCTTGGAACAGGGCCGGATTATCCATAAGGCGGATTAGGCAACCGACTAGGGGCCCACGGGGGCATAATTGATGTTGAACGCACCAAGAAAAAAACGTTTCATTCGTGACATTCCCTATTATTAACATTCGGTAATATTACCATAAAAAATGATGGATATGCGGGGACAGATAACATCGTTTGGATTGATGATATCAAACGCCAAAAAGGTCAACTTCCAAGATGATTTTAACGATTTTGTATCAAAAGAGTTACAAGAATTGCTATTTAAACTTATATTGTACCTACTTCACAAAAACCCAGATAGCACAAGTACGTCCCGAAGACGTCCTCAAACCGTACACGTCAGACCTCAACGACGTCCAGAGGATGTCCTATTTAGATACGGCGTACGTCCTCAGGACGTTTCGTGGACATACGATGTTACAAAATCGGAGGTCCCCAGGACGTACGAATTAGGGCCTCATTAGGTCTGAACAGGACAATTCAACATAAAAACCTTCTGTGACTTTTTCACAAAGTTATTGTTATTCTCCGAATGTTGTGAGAATACTTGAAAAAACTAATATGAAATGAAAAAAATAATAAAAAAAAACTCTATCACGAAGTCACCCATCCAAACCCTAACCGTGACTTTGGTTGCTTGACTTCTGTGATTGAACTTAATTCCTCATCATATGCTCGCTATTCCGACTTGTTATTACTTGGGTTACTCCAGTGTGAGTCGAACAACAATTATTTTCAACAATTTATATTACTCAATAGGCCATTAGTGTTCCTGGCTGTCAATTCGGCATATTTTTAGTCCTCAAAATTGAATTAAAATCAGTAGACTAGATGTCAATAATTATGATCCACTTCTATCCAATGCATAAATGCATCATATTTTGAAAAGGTAGATATCATCTCTTTAGTTGATATACATATTTCACAATAACATAAAGAAGTAAGAAAATAAAATGCGAATACTGTTTCCGAAAATATTTGTCAAACATCCACAAATAATAACGTACCCAGTTGAATTTCAGAAAGTTCTCATGCACATAAAATATATAGGTATATATAATACAGGTTCTTACTTTCGGAGGCACTGAATGATCCAATACATCTATAAGTATAAAAAAATCTCTTGAAACCTTGAAAAGATGTCCTGAGGACTTATACAAATGGACGTCCTGGGGACGTCCGCTCATGAACGTCCTGAGGACGTCCTATCAATAGCCAGGACGTTCGGACCTATAATGAGGACCTAAAATGGACGTCCCGGGGACGTAATGTGCTATCTGGGAATGTTTTCTATGGTTGTGAAAATATTTTTGTGATCAAAATCATTTCATTCAATGAAAGCAAAAAGCAGGAGTCGATCTGATCGACTCGACTTTTGTAATAGAAAAAATGTATTTTGAAAAGTAAGAAAACGGTAAAGGAAAGGGGCCCCGAGAATTGCATTGCCTATAGGGGCCCCGATAGGGTTAATCCGGCCCTGCTTAGGAACCCCTCTCTTTATTGATTTTCGCCTTGTTCAAATTCACCACGGCATCAATATCATCTCTGGAGATCACATTGAAATCAACGATTGACAGTGCTGGCTCCGGTAGAACGACAATCGTGGTTGGGGGTGGGGAATCGCTCCTGAAAAATGTCTGCGAACATCCCCCAGCAGTCCACTTGTGGTGGTCCACGAATCTCACAGAGTTCGAATTCCTGTAACTATAGGAACACTCTTCTAACTCGGTCCCGCTGTCGTAGATGTTGAGGTTCTGGAAATGCAGCTGAGCCAGAGTGCGGCTAGTCAGCGGTCTCTGGCAACGTTTTTTGTTTCTTCTTCTCATCTGGTTGGTTCTCGGTCGTCTCTTCTTATTGGCTATCTCGGATCCGATTTCGACGGGGATGGCTCCAATGTTCTGGTAGTATTCCAGGAAGGTGCGAACCAAATTGCGGCCACATCTCATATCTTTAAGAAGGGCAAGAAATCACTCTGGTGTTAATGAAAAATTGTCATTGAGTTGTGGAAATCATCTATTTTTCAAACTGGTCCAGGAATTTTCAAGTGAGGAAAAAACATATAAAACACTCCAAGTCGGTCAACCACAAAATATAACAAGAACAGTAACCGGTTTCGGCTATCTAGCCATCATCAGACTACAAATACCATTATAGGAATACAAAAACTTGGTATTTGAAAAGAATATCAATTAGGTTTATTGCAAACTGGAATCCAGTTTTTATACCCTATGTGGTTATTGCCTCAACCCCATTTGTGGTTTTTATTAAAACCCCTTTTAGAAAGGAGTATACTTTCTCTGATATATTGCCTTCCACCAATTTTCAATAACTATAATGTTCCTAAAAAATGCCTATAATGGTATTATATTTTGTAGTCTGATGATGGCTATCGACCGACTTGGAGTGTTTTTTTTTTTTTGTTTTTTCCTCAATTGAATTTTGTCGTTATTCGACAGCTATTTTGCGGGGATCAATGATGGTAATTCAATGCGATATATAGTTTTAGGAAAGGATACAACTATCTTCGGTATAGGGAATGGTGATTTCAGTTCCTTTGAGTTTATAACCGAAAATCGACACTTCAAACGAATAGCAGTTCACTTTTTCGCTCAAAAACGAACAGAGGTATCTTCTTGAAGTGCCAATTTTATTCATATCGGAATTGAACATCGTATTCTCTGGAATATAGTCATCGGATGTACTGGCCAGTAATTTTGGGAATAGAATGTGCCTCTCGTACCTATAAATGAAAATGACGGAAGAAACCAATATTAAAATATATCAATAATAATAATATATGCTTTCAAATAAAGGGAAGAAAAGTGTAAATTATTTTATTGGAGGTACAATTTTAATCTAATCTGAGATGTTCTATATATATACACGCTGGAAGTAGCTAGGTAATAATCCAATATTAGTTTTTTGGACATTTTCTCCTCATTTCCCATATTGTCCCTAATTCATTACAATCTTTGTATTCCTTGAAGATAGAAATGATAAATAGACCACTTAGGTATAAAGGGTTATTTAGCAAAATGAATGATGAAAATATCTCGAAAATTAAAGATGCAACAATCCAAGAGGAAGAGCATATGTTTTCTAAAGGAAACATCCTTCATTAGCCATAATTTCCTGATTTTTTTTTCTAGAGATTCCTGAATATGGAATACCTATTATGAATTTACCTATTACCTATATTCTCTCATCAGTTTAAGTCACTTATTTATCAAAATGGTGTACCTTAATACCCCATTGAATGAAAAAGCATTTGAATATTGTTTTACAGGGTCTTGAAAATCCGTTAAATCTCGTTTCATTCGATCAGATATGTTGTCATAAATTTTGCTAACCCTGATGAATAACTGTTATACGTGTTAAATGATATTTAGTTCAAAAAACAAAGAACAAAAACGTTCATTGAACGAGAACATCAAAAATCATCGTAAAATACCTGTAAACATCTTCATATGTGTTACCGTAGACAAAACATCCTTTCAAACTCGAATGAGCATGTATATCAACCACGAAGTCCAACTGGAATTCCTAAAAAAGTCGATATGAAAGTGTTAGGTACGAAGGCGTAGAACGAACATGCGATATTTTTTTTCTTAATTTCGTGTTACAACTCGAAATTAGCTTAATTTCGAGTTCGAACTTAACCTAACTCGAAGTTAGGCTAATTTCGAGTTCGAACTCGAAATTAACCTAACTCGGAATTAAGAAAAAAAATATCGCATGTCCGTTCTACGCCTTCGTAGTTAGGCTAGGCGCGCACATGCGATTTTTTGTCACGCGACCGTTTAGTCGCAAAAATGAAACACATTGTTTTTGAACACGAATGCGCGCATATACGACTGAATAATCGCCGCGACTAGAAAGATTCAACCAGTTCCATTTTTGAAGCGACGAGATCGTAGCAAATGAAAATGAGTCAAAAGGACAGGAATGAACCTGCACGCACTTGCGACAGTTCATCGCGATTTAGTTGTTGCCGAAGTCGAACGTTCTTTTTATATTGAACAAATTCACAAAGATGGTTTCTCAATACTGCTTTTTGTGTGGTTTCCTAGATTTACTCCGTAAGCGGGTAAAATCCAAGTTGTTACTGAATGAAGTTGCGATTAATTCAGCGCAGAAACATTTTCAAATTACTTTCTTGGCGATTGCGATTATTCAGTCGCGCTGCAGGATATCGCATGTGTGCACCTAACCTTAATCAGTAGCGTAGCTTGAGGGACGGCAGGGAAATGCGAAAATACTTCAATAAAATGAAAAGCCAACACAACGCCAGTTTTGAAACATTTTTCTCCATGCAGCTCTGAATGAAAAATCCTAAACCATTCGAGAATGCTATACGACGATGAAAAAATGAATTGGTGTGCTAACGATATGTTTTGGGTCAAAGGGCAAATTTGTTTTTCCATGTATTTGATGAAGAACACCGTAAGCTGAAAAACCAAATAATAAAACATAATCCACAGTCGAGTCTCAAACTGAAAATTATTGAAGTCAACAATTAATAACCGTTTTTTATTTGATCACATCAAGAACTGAAATTTGATGTGACCCTTCTAAATTCATGATAGTTGATATTTTCGAATTGGTATAGAATAGAATAATGATTCATGGAGAGTCAAAATCATATATAGCTGAATATCTCATGGAAATTGTATCGATATATGTTCATGTGATAATCGCTTATGATTATCATGGTTTCAGAAAATCCTAGAAAAATATTCATTCAATAAATCATAATATTTTGTATTAGCCCCTTCTCTTCAGGATTTGTCCCTGCTTTCTATTCAAAAAAAAAAGGAAGAATCGATGTTTTCGATGAAAATATTAGAGATAGATAGAACAGGGAACAGTTTTCAGGTTCAAGATACATCTTTTGCGCCTTCATATAGAAATGACAGAACCTGAAACGTTCAAATTCGACATTCCTTAATCGAAGTTATTTTTTACCGATACCTACCTACTTTCCTACTTATACATGGTGGTTCAGTATTTACCTTCCCAACTTTAGATATCGAAAATGATTCTATTGTTGATTGAAATATTCAATATTATGAGTTATAATAAGTATATGATTGAAACAGTAATCTAACACCAAGTTGAAGATAACGCCATCGTGTATTTATAATTAGAATTAGAATTTTGAAATAAGGAAAGTGATTAAATTATAGCTTATCACTTTTGAACCTATTCTATATTAAACTGGAGAATTTTCAATTCAGTTTCCCTCACTTTATTTTTGTCAATTGTTGCTAACATATCTGTCACAGCCTTTATGGTGGGATGGCACCAAGAATTAGCGATGTGCCATGATCTGTTCAGATCCGCACCCATCACTGTACTTCGGTAGTTTCCCAAGAACACACCGTCAGGATTCAACATGGGAATCACCTTGAATATCACGTGCTGTCTGAGAATAGAAGCCACTGAGTTAGAGCTTACTAGTAGTTCCAAAAGTCCTGCAAATTAAGATTTTTTTGCGAAATGAGAAAAATGGTAATTTTCATCGCCCAAACAATTAATGCTGATAATTGGTTTCATTTCAATTGAAAATACTGAAACCGATAGTAGAAACCTCGAAAACATTGTTCTAGAAGAATAATCTCAACAGTATGTGTCATCACCTGATACACCCCCAGGCGGCACACTGACGTCATTTAGACGACAGTTTTTGGTCATCTGTGACGTACTGCGACGTTGGAGATGACGTGACTGTAACGTTAAAATGACCGGTTAAATGTCACAAACCAAGACGTCATGTGTAACGTCTTTGCGACGTCATTTGTATCGTCGTTATGACGTCACCTTTTTCGTTCTTGTGAGGTCGATTTGACGACATTCTTTGGTTGTTCTGCCACTTCGAAGGTGACGTAACTCTAACGTTGAATGACGGGTAAATGTCAGCCCAAAGACGTCACTGTTTTCGTCTTTGTGACGCTCTTTTATCGCAATTGAACTGAAACGAACTTCTTCCTTATGGGAATTCTTCAGCTTGAGAACCTTTCACCAAAGAGAAGATTCCACATGCGATCATCTTAGCTTATTGTTCCTGACAAATAACAAGAATTATGTCTTCAGATAGGCTTATTTTATGCAAACGAATTTGATGAATGTACCCCAAACGAGAGGTTCTCTATTTTCATTGTGTATAGATGTCGTATTTGAGACCTCTGGAATACATCAAAATCACGTATCCCTGATGACAGCACAAAGATGTTCAAGATATGACGTTATAGTAACGTCAGCTTGTGCCCTTAAAATATGATAACCTTTCGAAATACGCAATAATGTCGTCTCTTTGTTGACGACAAAGAGACGTTGGCAATATGACGTTATAGCAACGTCAGATATTCGTTAGGTGACGTCGCTGACCAAAAATGACTTAATAATGCCGTCAAAATGAGGACAGTGTGCCGCCTGGGCCCTTCTTCAGTTTCTACTCATGATGACAGCTTAGCTGTGCTCTTAAGAACATACAGGGGTTATAACGTGTTATAACTGGAATAACTCATAAATGAATCATGAGACACACGTTTCTGTCAGATTATCCGAAAAATAAATAATGGTAGGTAACCTTTAAAATACTTTAAGGAACTGGAAATAACAAATCATATTATGCAGACGAACAGATATCAGAATATGATCAAATTAGTGAACAACTTCAGGCAGAGAGACAGAAACAGGCCATATGTTTCGATTCGAGGTTGGAGATCTTTTTTCGATATGAAAGTAACCTCTTGACCCACCAAATATTGGATATTTCAGCATGATGAGCAATGAACGCCGATATTTCGATTACCTTGGCAAACAAAACTTGCAGGAGATTCTCCAGGATGGACTCTTGCCATGATTGCAATAACTCTTCTCTTGGCTTTCGGCCGAGTCTTATCTAGTGATCCTATGGTTATCAAATCCAACCTTCTCTTTTGCTGAAAACTGAAATTCAATTCAACACTTACCTAAAACTCGAAATATAACGTTCCGATCCAATTATGCGAATGTATAGATGTATTACATTTCATTTCATTTATTCACTCTTATCACAGTGAAATAAAAAAAGTAGACAGATAAGTAGTTGAAAACAAGAATTGAACAACTAACAATTTAAAAAAGTTTAGTCACTAAATTTCAAATTTTTCTTACAGTTTTAAATAACCTACCACGCCTCCATCTTAGATTAACTTTAGATTAACCTACATGACAATGATTTAATGTATAATTGATGTCAATCATTGATGTTTTTAGAATTTATTTGTCTATATAGCTTTCTTTGGTAAGAAACAACGTAATGATAGGCATTGTTATTTCTTAGGTACAGATATGTCAGAAATTTAGTCTTTAAACTCTCAATATATTGAAATCACTATAACACAATCGAGTGAACCTTTACGAAATATTCGCCAAACTCTATTGAAATAATCGAAAAACATTTAGGTAAAGTGACGTTGACAAATGGCTCCATTAACGTTACCAAAGTCGTAACTTCTTTATTGGATGGATTCCCATAAGAAAAATGATGGCGTATTTGCAATGTCAACATTAGAACAAAAATCATGCCCAACATCATCGCCACCAAAAGGCCCAGATCTCAACTTAGTTTTATAACTGGGCGACTTCTTAACGAAAATGGGGAGTAGTTTATTATTTTTCAGATCGTGACGTTTTATCTTGACAAACGATCGTCAAAAATGCTGGCCCGTCAACGTTTCGAATATTGTGTGTGCACGGTTTCTGCCAAAAGTCCTGCTGCTAACCGCTATACGTAAAATTTTGTCCTTTTGTCACCAAAAGAAGTTCACCATGTTTATATAGCAAGGGATAATATCGATACTCGTATAAGATATTCGCGGGCTTTTATTTTTGTATTCCTTTCTTTGACCTGGTCCTCACTAATTATGCTTAAGTTGACATTTAATTCCCATTATAATTCTATGGTGATGAAGGGCTGAAAACTTCTCTAATATTTTCTTCGTTGCAATATTCAAATTTGGGTTGTAATTCATTCATGTTTGTGCTAAGACTCCTAAATCAATATCTTAATTTTCTTATTTCTATTTCTTATCAGAACTCCAGTAAAGCAAACAGGAAAATTATGTTTTTCCTGTTTCCATAATGATTTTTTTGGGACAGCACCATGGATGCATGAATATATTTTCTCCAAAATAGATCCAAGCAACAATCAATATCGGTAAAGTTCTCTACCTTTGATCAATTCATATGAAGAAGTTTGAAGTAATCACAGATGATTCTTGAACAAATTTGTCATTGGACATATCAATAATTGTTAATTCTGGGTGATACTGGTTATTTATCCTCAGTCACAATAAGTGAGCTCAGGTCCTTAATATATCATTTGATATATTTCTCAACCATCATTATTTTATTCCATATGAAATATCTTTATGATTTCCTGTTTCCTCTCGAATGTAGACAATGAAAAAAACTGAGTAACCAACTTCATGAGAATAGTTATTGATAATGACACTGCCATGAAAAATTGTATTGGTAGCAATCAATCATCATAGTTTAAATATTATTTTAGTACCTTCATTCACTATTCACAGACATATATTCGATTGGTTCTGACAAACTGATCATTCAAAAATTAATAACGAACAGTATTTCCTTACCACACTGTTGTCGAGCAATTCTCTCTTGAAATGTTCGCTAAGGTGTGCTGCTTTCTTTTCTAAAATACTCAAAAATGTTTGAAGTCTTGTGTAACTATAGGGAGGCGCCAAAGTGAAGTGAAAAACGTCGTCCTCTTTGTCGAACCCAAAGGCAAAGCTCAAAACGTAATGGCCTTGATGGTAAGTAGATCTATGGTAATATACGTATCGCTTTGGTATTCGTTGCCTTCAAAAAATGTTCATTAGAAAATATAATTGAATTCAACAATTTCATAGCATTGAAGTCAACGTGCTTATGTATAGGTACATTCGATACAAGGATGGTAAACTAGAGAAGGATGGTTCATTCAAGCGATTTTTTCGGCCAAAAGGCGTGGCTTCCGAAGGCGCGCGATGACGTAGTCAACGGCCCTGAATTCAAAATTATTAATGCTGAATATCACTAAATGGGCATTAAAAGTAATTTTACTGTGATGTACCTTTTTATAATCGATACATATTGATTATTGATGGTTATTGGTATCATATGGCTTCAAATATTAGTAATTTTTGTGAACAAAAACTCCTTGATTCACAAAAATTCCTGAATGTCCACCAAGAAAATAATACATGAGATGATTCAACGTTTACAAAACAGGGAATATACCTATTCCATAAATAGGTAAGTACCTAATACCTACCTTGAAAACAATTTCATATTAAAAATAGGGAAATTTCAATGAAGAATTCATAGGTACTGATGAATGATGCATGTAATGTATGTGTGCATATATATTATTCAATGCACAGGTTATTGAAAGTTCATATTTTGAATTGAAATTGATATACCTACCTATTTTATCAAGTTTAACAATTATCAGTAAATGGTGAAAATAAAATACATTCTTTAATTTAATTTATACATAATATATAAATATATTGACATCAGTTTCGATTTTCTCATTAGCTGACTATTTTCTTCATTTATACATTGGACTCTACTATAGATGCAATCCACTATCCAGAATCCAGGTTGTTTCTCTTATTTGCAGGTTTTTATATCATCATTATAGCTCGAAGTATATACAAAATTTCTGAATCTGCAGATTACATGGAACATCATAAAATAATGAGAATATAGGTACTTCTTTTTCATAATACATTTTCATCTACCCATTTTGTAGATCTCTTTCTTAAATTTGGTTGGACAAATCACAGCTCTGATGTATGACTTGTATCAGGATTCACAACATCTGCATGTTCACAACTTATCCACTTTTTCCAAAAAGTATCCCAAACAATAAAATCAGTGCCTTTTGGAAATGTGTGGTAAATAATACTGGAATCCTCTTGGTTTTTGTCCAAAAATAGGAAATCTGCTACCTGGCATACTGGTTATATTAGATGGAAATGATTTCATAAACACTACACACTTTTCAATGGAGGTGATGTAATAATTTATTAATATTTATCGACACCACTAAATCTTCTTACTGAGTAATTTGTCTATACCTACAATTATTGAAGAACTCTATTTGAAAAAAAAAACAATTCGTACAGCCACAATCCACAATTGTGCCACAATATGAATATCGAATCGAAACATAATTACATAAACGTAAACAAAGATTGAGGGCCGTCAGTGACGTCACGAACGCTGTTCGATGTGCCAACATTGCGTCTTATGGCAATTAACCATCCTTCTCTAGTTTACCATCCTTGCATTCGATGAATGATTGCAGCCCCCACCCCCCGGGGGGTGGGGGCTGCCCCGGGCGGCAAGTTTAGAGGGCGGCCAAATTCACACTTTACAGACGAATGGACAACTAATAATTTACTCAACTTCGACCACAGAATAGATAATAGTACAAGAACACAAATTTCACTGTTGTTTTACTGTGGCCATCCCTTCACTGCTATAAAGAATTTCAAATTTATTCTCAATTCAACTATTTGGGCGAATATTCTCCGCGAAATCAATCGAGTGAATATAGAAATTCAGAAAGAAGATATTATCCTTTCCATTTCCGTCGCATCACCAATGGATGGTCTGCTCAAAACTTTGCAAAAAATGGGACAAAATCCAATGGAATATTGGATGAAAGAGGCTGGAGAAGTTGCTGAAAAAAGTTGTGTTGACCCTATTTTGGAAAATAAACTAATTCCGAAACGAAAAAATATTTCGATGAGATGTGTGAAGACGAATTACAAAGATTCTAACCTGTTCAACTATTTTCTAAAAAATAACGATGGTATTTGATCGAGTTCAGGGGCGGTGAGAGAATGTGAGCATGGTGATGGCATCGGGGCCAAAATGCACCCAAGATTGCAATGTGTAAGAAAATCAAAATAGAAACGGGCGGTTTTTGTACTAAGTGTTAATTTTTTTTTGTTCAGCATTCTGTATTCACTGTGTGAATTGTTCCATAGACTATTCGTGTATATATAATTTGATATGCTGCGTGGCATTAGCCAGCAAAGTTGTTATTTTCTACTCGCTATCTACCTGTTATTCGTGCTGTATTTGAAATTATGAATTGGATGATATCTTGAATGTATTTTTTCCTTTATTTTTCAATTGATGCTGGCTTTTAATTTTACAAAAACGAGTCAACAATGTGACAATGTTACATCGTTATAAACAACGAATGAATTTACCAGACATGAGTACAATGACTGATGAAATCTATACATAAGTATATCAATATCAACTATAGACTTGTAACCTCGGCGGAGTTGACATTTGGGTCACCTGGTATGGATTTCGAGGTAAATGTTGAAAATAATTTACTTGTGATAAAACTTAGGTATTGTGTAATAAGCTCTTATTTCTTCAAACACATTTCTCATTCGATGAATATGTGATGTTCTTGTCCTGGGTTCGGTTAACTTTCTCTTTCAAAATTTCCCAAATTAAAAAGTCTGTAAAAGTCTAGTTACATTCTTTTTTGTTTTTTACAAGTTTTACTTAATGGTGTTTCAGACATTCAAATCAATTTTACCTCTGAGTTTGATTATCACAAGGTATAAAAGCTTCTGATCTTTCCAGGTTTTTCAGTGAATTATTAGGAAAAGTCAAGTGTGTTCGAAAAATCAAGTTTTATTATGCAAGAAAACTGATATTAGCATTCATTCCAAAATCCACATAGTCCACGAAAAATCTACAGGAAAGCAAAGAATATCCCAATCAAAAAGATAATCTGAGTAGATGTTCGATCCAGGGTTAAACTGGATACGATCCTCAAAAGAGTTTTACCCTGTGTAGTTATTCAAAAAAGCTAAATAATCCCAAATATTGGGTTTTGGAAGTGTGATAGGAGTAGCAAATTTCAGTTCAAAGTTTTGAAAAAAAAACTTCAAAACCAAAAAAATACATAAAACTTTGATTTAAACCGGAGACGAACTATTAAAGTCCTGCTACAAAAAACTCACTAATTATATACCGAGTTTATACTAATACGTTTCTCTAGGGGTAGAGTACAGTGAAATTTTGGTGCACAAACAAGTAACTCGAGTCAAATTTCTTCAAAAAGTGGGCCTTCCATAGGAGTTCTTACAGTTGAAACTTACCAAAGCGGTCTACTAGAAGATCTCACTAAAGGAGTCATATTGTCCATGAATACATTTCTCTCTTTGCTAATATTCACTATATTGAATAACACTCTCTGGAACAGAGTTCAATAAAATAAGAAAATAGCCGAAACTTTCCAAAACAAAAAATTAAACTGAAACATAATTCCATTGATTTCAGAACCAACCTGATCCTGTTTGACATTATCCACCGTGAAATTGAACCAGAATCTCAATTTCGGGTTGCAAGTATCCGGCCTTATGAACAAATCGTATTCGTATTCGTTGACAAGATCGACTCTTCCCAAATTCCCCGTCTCAAAGGAAGCATCGAAACACAAGTGGCCTTTTTTAGCTTTGCCGCTGTGACCAGCTGGCCTCATGATTATCCTGCTGACGTTTCCCATACCCCCTTCCCCATCACTATCTTCAGAATCTAAAAAAAAAATATTTAGAAAATGTCGGAATCGAAACCATGCTCTAAAAAATATATCAAGAATACTTTATTGTTAATCATTCAAGTAGGTACCGTCAAAAAATGGGTAAAGTGAATCACGCGGTTATTTTCCATGTTTATATGTATTTTTGAAAATCTGTGCTAAAATTGTGTTGATCATTGATTAATGAATATAATGGCAATATTGAATTTTGTTCAAATATTTTTTTCTCGGATGTAAAATTTATTTTGTTGAAAAATAACATTTATATTACATCAATATGAAATTTTATATCAATTAATTATTATTTTGGTGTTGTTTTCTGCTTGAAGAATGCAAAGAACATCCCTATACAAAATAATAGAAGCTATTATGCAATTATGTAAAAGAAAACTTTCACAGAGCAGTGGCGGTGTTGTGATAGGGTATATGTCCATGAGATTTGACTGACTGAGGAAAAAATTAAAACGTTAACGTTCACTCTTCTCAAAAGAAACAGACTATTAATTGAAAAAGTGGAAATCATTAATAAAAAACATCAATATAAATTAAATATGTGGAGAGGAAAGAGAATCAGTGAAAAAGGTTATTTTGTTTACCCTAAACGTATCAGTTATAACAAGTGAACAAATGGTTCTCTCTCTTCAATATAAGTAACGTCGGTTTTAAGAATTTGGAATTCACCATCCAAAATTTGAGTCATGCGATCAGTTTTTTTATTTTTCTTGCAGTAAAGCGTATAAAATGATTATTGAAAACTTTCTTAGTGATTCACTATGCCCAAGCATCTTCCAAAATTATTTTTCTGACGATTTAAACTACAGATTCACTTTACCCTGATGTAGTGGGTAAAGTGAATCACTAATGAGCAATAAAAATACATTTCCAAGTAAAATAAAAATGGCAAAGTAGGATAATATTGACAGGTTAGCCACCAACAACATACGTTACTTTTGACAGATTTTTGAATTTTCGTAGTTTCGATAGATACCTATTCTCAAAAAACAGCTTTTTGTGATTCACTCAACCCCTTTTGACGGTATTAAACGAGGTATTCAATTTACTGTAGTATAGTGAATATCTTTATTCTATAGTAAAATGTTCAAATGGAAGATGATTGAACATGTTATTTTTATCATGAAGTAAAGAATTATCCTGAATCAAGTACTTGGTGAAGTGAAACTAATAATTTCCTTGCATAAGAAACATAAAAAATCTCTGAGATACTCCCATTTTTATCTAGAGGAAGCCCTTGATAAATATTGTGCCAGGCAATTATCGAAGATTAAATTCGAAAGCTGAAAAAAAATTCTACCACTGCCTGAGGCCGTTCTTTCATGGCAGTTTTCGAGGATTGGTAGTCTAAGTGAACTACTCGGAATTAATATGCTTGTTCAAGATAGGATTTTTTGAGATCATTGCATGCATAAGGAGTTGATGGATGCTATATCGATCGTACCGAATAGACTTCAGAATGAACAGTGCATGATAAAAGTAAGAGATCGAATTGAATTGAAAAAATATGTATCAACTGATTGTGAACAATTTTTAGTTATTGTCAGAAAATTATCAGAAGAAGTCTATCAATCGAGAAATTGCAGGGGAAACTTTGCCATTTGAATTAAAAAAGTGGGATTTTCATGATGACTGAACAAATAATGATTTCTCTGAAAAGTGACTGATAGTTTACTTATCGCATCAATTCATGTATGTTGAATGTATAGAACGTTTTATGTTTCTACTATTTTATGTAGACTGAGGAATTCTCTGAGGAAAAACAAATGATGAATCTGTTGTATCTTTGAGATAGTCAATATAAATACATGAACATATTAAGACTACACAAAAATCTCCGAAATAATCGCGATTGTCAAATTCAATGAAAAAATACCTTGTCTTTTTGAATATATACTAGTATGTTGCAATGATTCGAGATCCATATTTCCAAGCAAATATCACAAATATACAAAATTCACTGCTTTCTTATAGTTACATTCATTTCACAAAACCTGGTGTAAAGTTACACTGCAACTGACCCACCGAGTGTCAGAAAGCTTGCTGAACGTTTTGCGTGAATTGTTATCAGAAATAGATTCAGATAACACGCGGAAAATAGACAGTGCCGGATTAAAGCCTACGCTGAATGGTTATAGAAAACAGGCAGCTTCCAGCTTTCATAGGACAAGTAAATATGTATTGGGATAATCAATATATAGATAACGAATTGAAAGGGATATCACGAAATAAAAAATGTCAAGTCTTTAACGATTCTATGATGTTATGAAACGAGCAGAAAACAACCACTTTACTGGCTAAAGCCACGCAAAACATTGAATTACATCCACTCATGGTCTATCAATTGATTCACTGAATGAAGGCACTACAATGATGGTTTCTTGCTATGTTAGCAAGCATAGTAATGTGATGTGATGGTATATCTCTTGGTAAAGAAATATAGAAACCGAATACAAATGGACTCTTAGGTCGGTAATACCTGGAACATTTCACTGAATATGTAGAAAAATGTATCATGTTTCACCCCTAGAAGTGGTTCAGATTCCACTATAAGCTTTACGTTCCGCACTTGTTGAGGAGTTGAAGTAGCTATTTACGAATTTCCCACAATTAGACCAGTGCTGAAGCCTTTGAAAATGGTGAAAGGTGAAAAAAAAATTATAGTAGGATGAAACCCATTGGAAAAGAAAGAGAATATAACAAAAATTGGATGAAAAATAATTTACGGGCGATCTGAAGTGGGGAAGGGGGAGGGGGGTTTAAGGGTGAAAAACTGTTTATCTCGATTTTCGGCAAAACTACAAGTCCTATAGGGAAAAGTTGAATTGCAAAGTTGTAGGTAATGAAAAGATCTACAACTCTTGTTCTCACACTTTTTTCACATAACCTCAAAATTTATGTAAAAAATTCAAATAACCAAGTTTTTCGTTTTTTATTTTTATCTTGTACAAAAAAAAAATATTTTTTTCACGAAATTTGGTGAAAAAACTCACCTTTAAATGTCCCAAACACACTGTAATTTTTTTGGTTTGAAATATTAATTTTTTCACCATATTTTGACTAAATATAGAAAAACCATCCAATCGAAAATTCTCACGTCAAAATATCTGCTTTTTTGAAAAAGTCGGTGGGCTTTTTGTTCGTTGAAATCTCTACTTTCTGATGGTGTAAGAAAAAATATACATGACAATGGAAAATTTTCTCAGAAAATGCAAAAAACGAAATTACCTCGAATCCCTTTCTTTTATCAGAAGATGCTGATGCTGACATAATTAAGATCTCGATAGTAATTGTCAGATATACTAATGAAACTGTCATTGTTGTTGGTAAAGACATTGATCTTTTGGTCCTTTTGAATCAATTAAATTCAAATAATCATGACATTTATTCTCTTAAGCCAGGTTCTGGAAATTGGAAAGATCTATTTTTCACGTCCAATAGTTTAAAATATGAATCCTACAAAAATATCGTTGCATTTACAACATGATAAAACATTTGGATTTGCCGGAAAAGGAAAGAAAAGTATCGTAAATTCATTAATCGATGATAAAAATTTGTCAAATTTGGACAATATTTTTTATAAAAAAGATGCAAAAAAGGAGATATCGAGAAAAATGGATTCTAATTAATCAAATCTATTTATAAATGTAAACATGTAACACTGAATCATTTAATATTTCGAAAATATCAATTGACAAATCTCCCACCCACAGAAGGTGCAGTAGTACAACATTCTAACATAGCATATTATCAGCTTCAAACGTGGCTGGGTAACGAACTGAGAGCAACAGAATGGGGCTGGAAGCAACATCAACGTGTCGTTATGCCCAAATTAACAGAAAAGGAATCAATTCCGGAAATATTGCTCAAAACTATTTGCTGCAGCTATGAAACTGGATGTAACAGTTTGAAATGTGGCTGCCGAAAACATGGTTTGAAATGCACAAATTTATGCTCAAATTGCCATGGTTCTGAAAATTGCTCCAATGTGGAAGAAGAAACCTACGAGGAACTCAATGATTCAGATGAAATTGTGGATGAAGAACTAATGCAGAATGGAAATAATATTGGAGACGAAGCAGACGATGATGGTCTTGAAGATTTTGAAGATTTACTAGAATCGGGAAGGTTTTTCGAATCTAACGATGAAGAAATGCCATCAAAGAGACAAAAACTAATGGATAACTGATGTTTTATGAATTTGCATTTGTTTTTTGTTTATCAATGTAACATGATATCTTACGTATTTCGAATAAGTAAAGTGTTAAGTAAGTAAGTAATCTTTATTGTTTCTCAAAAAACTATTACAAGTTTTATAACAAGAAGTTTGATATAAGTAATATATATTGAATATAATAACATAGTTTATCAGGTATAACATATAAAAGTAATAATTACCTACTTCAAATGAAGAATCACTATTCGTTCAATATGAAAGCACGTAGTTTCATTATATTCCAGAGGTATGAACATACCGTTTTTGAAGTACTCTTGGAAGGATTGTCAAGTGCAGTTATAAATCTATCTAGACTCTGTAAATAGTCACAATTTTGTGGTTTAAGTGAAACATATATATGGAAATAGACTCTTGTGCTTGCGGTGTTATATTAGATCTTAGTAAAGCTTTTGACTGTGTTGATCACTCTATTTTACTCCATAAACTCAACAATTACGGAATCAGGGGGAAAGCTCATGAACTCTTGAAATCATATTTGAGCAGCCGAAAACAAAAAGTCTGCATCAAACAAAAAACTGAGGTATTTCTATCAGAGTTCAAGGATATTAAAAGAGGGGTACCACAAGGGAGTGTGCTTGGTCCCTTACTTTTCTTAGTATATATAAATGATCTTCCTGAAGTTTTCAATGATTCAAATACTGCTGTTGTTAGCTATGCAGACGATTCAAATCTGATTCTACCAGTTGGTGATCATATACACTTAGAAAACACTATCTCAAAAACAATTTCGATGGTATCTGATTATTGCAATGTGAATAACCTCCTTCTGAATACTGCAAAAACAAATTGCATCGTTTTCAAAACTAGCCGCAAAAACATTAACATTCCAGAGTATGTACATGTGAGAAACGATGAAAAATTGTATTTCTCCACACATACAAAAGTATTAGGCATATATATTGATGACAAACTGAACTATGAATTTCATATTGATTTTCTTGCAAAAAAACTAGCCTCGAAATGTTTTGCTTTAAGAGTTTTGAAAAAATACTTGAATTTAGAGGCACTCAAAACTGCATACTATGGGACAGTTTATCCTTTTATGAAGTATGGGATATTAATTTGGGGTGGGAGTTCACTATTGGAACGTATATTCATCATGCAGAAGCGAATTATGAAAACCATGTTGAATATGAACTATACAGAATCTTGTCGTGGTATTTTTAAAGGTCATCAAATGCTTACTTACTTACTTACCATTTATATATATGTTTGTGTAATTTTTGCATATGACAATAAATCTAAATTTGAAACTGACACATACCAACATGAATACTTCACAAGAAATAAATCGGATTTCGTTTTCCCAAAGCATAGATTGAAAAACACAGAGAAAGGACCACACTATGCTGCCATTAAATTTTACAACCATATACCCTCGATAATCATAGAAGACTGTTCTAGGAATAGATTCAAAAAAGTTGTTTTTGATCTGTTATGTGACATTGAACCATATTCTTTAGAGGAATTTTTAGTAAAATAACTGAGTGATTGTCATCAATGTACTTTATCATTTTAATTTTTATTTTTTGTTATATACATGTTTTTATCTATACACTTATTAATGTTTTGATTGTGATATTTTATCAGATTTAGCTTTTTCAGTTTATCTTAGATTTAAGACGTAATTTGTTATGACCTGAGTTTTTCAACTGTTACAAATTGAAAGCTTCAATACATTATCTATCTATCTATCTATCTATCTATATAGGACAGTCAAAAATAATGTGGCTAATAGACTCTTCTTGATTTGAATTGCATGCAATACAGATACCAACAGAATTAATATTATAAAATGTGCCATTGTAAGAAAACTTCGAGACATATTTGTTGCATAATCGCAGTTGTGCGATAGTGCGAGTGAATGAAATAGGGAGTTGGGCATGCAAATAGTTCTTGGAAGTTAGAGTTGTTTAAAGAGGTGCAGTCTTCAGCATATAGAATTTCACTTAGTTTATTCAAAATGCTCGATTTATGAGACATAAGCAAACGGTGAGACATATTCGACCAGATTTCATTTGAGTTTGCCAACTCAAAGAGTTTGCTTACTTGAGTGGTCCAATTGTATTTATCGTCGTCGTGGGTTAATTGAAGCTGTCGTTTGAAACAAATTTTCGGATATCTGTCGTCACTCATAGCAAATAATTTCAACAATCAATTTATTGTTAGCTTGAAAATAGTGTAAGTTAGTTTGAGTTGTCCCGTTTCCAGACGAACAGCATAATCTGGGGTATTGAAGGGGAGGAGAAGGAGCCTTTTGAAAAAGGATAATTGAGAACGTTCTACTATGTCCAAGTACCTCAAACCCCAGACAACCGAGCAGTCTGTGAGACAGCTAGCGACTATCGACTGATACAGCTTCATACGGGCATTCCAAGAATGTTCCTTTGATTTTGCCATTGCTGAGAGTACTGCGCCAGTAGCCTGTTTGATTTTAGATGTCGAAAAGTTTGCAGATTTCCGGAAAAGTCCAGATTCAGTAAAAGTTACTCCCAAATACACATACGGAGAAACCACCTCAATTCTTGAGTTAAAAAGTCGAAAATTTAGACTTTTGTTGGCAGCAAAACCTCCTCTTGCAAAAATCATTATTTTGGTTTTTGTGGTATTGATGGTTGAAGAGTTAAGGTTTGTGTAATTTTCAAGAAGTTTTAATTTGCGGGAAAGAACTCTTCGATATCCGCAAGAAACACTGCAAAAAGAAAAGGACTCAAAGACTCTCCCTGAAGAATAAGTAAAGTGTTAGAATCAGAATCAATGAATAGCTCTAAATTGTACAAAATGATTTGAAAGAATTCGGATTCGAGTTTTTTTCGTTTTTTGCATTTTCTCAGAAAATTATCTATAGTTATGTATATTTTTTCTTACACCATCAGAAAGTAGAGATTTCAACGAACAAAAACCCCACCGACTTTTTCATAAAAGCAGATATTTTGATGTGAGAATTTTCGATTGAAAATAAGGGTGGTTTTTCGATATTAACACAAAATATTGTGAAAAAATACATATTTGGTACATGAAAAGGTGAGTTCTCACCAAATTTTGTAAAAGATAAAAATAAAAAACGAAAAACTTGGTTATTTGAATTTTTAACATAAATTTTGAGGTTATGTGAAAAAACTGTGAGAACAAGAGTTGTCGATCTTCATGACCTACAACTTTGCAATTTAACTTTTCTCCATAGGACTCGTACTTTTGCCGGAAATCGAGATAAACCGTTTTATACCCTTAAACCCCCTCCCACTTCCCGACCTCAGATCGTCCGTAAATTATTTTTCCTTTGATCTTCGGTATATTCTCTTCCTTGTCCAATGGGTTCCATCCGAGGTTCCATCCTACTATAATTTTTTTTTGTTTGAAAAATTATCGACCCTGGTCTAAATATTGTTACTGCTGTGGCGAAATCATGAATTGAAGATGTTCTTCTAAAGAAGATTATGTACTAGGTGTTGCTGACATTTCGGCAGAAAATCGTCCATGGTATTATAAATGAAAGAGTGAGAGGTTCTCAGTTTCTTTGGTGCTGCAATATTTGTAGTGAATCCTGGTGATTGATCAAATTTGCAATTTTGATGCACATGAGCATTGAAAAGGATGAACTCGTGAGTTCTTCAGGCAACGACAGTATCAATACCGACATGGCCAGGCTTTTCAGAAAAAACTGCCACTCGATCTTGCATTGATTTGCACTTGTTTCATCATTCTTGGTTCTTCTCCAATACGTCATATTTTGCTACCAGTAAGTAAGAAGAAGTAAGAAGTAAGTTTATTCAGTAAGATATATACAATTCCTTATTTATTTGATAAGAGAGCCCACCTAAGCACAGCTTGTATTGTATTGTGCTTTGAAAGAGTAAGAAGGCATCAGGAGTCACAATCTCGTAACACCCAGGATATTTTATTTGAAAATTGTTTAGTTTGGTAACAAAATATACTTTTGTCCGGCTCTGTTTATGGAACTTCCGAATTGAAAATTAATAATGTACCTTGTTACCTACATTTGAAGTTCTCGAATAGGTGCTATCCTGGCATCCCAGTAAACAATACCTACAGAGGCGTACAGATTACATATAGGCCTTGATATATAGGTAATTTAAGAATGCGATATATTGCTAAAACATCGACTGAAACCTCGACTGAAACGCAATATTCAATTATCTTTTAGTCGAATGAGCTCCATTTCAAATAGCCATTTTTTTAGAAACGATGAGCCTTCTTAATCGCCAGACTGAAAGAAAAATTGCATTTAGTTAGACTAGGAAAAACAACTAATATACAGGTTGATCTTTCATCTCTTGATAGTCTTGAATGAACGAAAGAAAAACCTTTAATATCACTACCGAGATAGCTGTAGGCATCTCTTTGTACGACACCGAATTTTAACGGTAGTGTGTATTTTTATCCTTGAAGTGGTATGCCTGATCCACAAAAGATATGTTGCGGTTCCACCTGATGATAGAACTTACAGCACCAGACAGGACTCTAATATTCACCTGCCAATACCTAAACTGAATTTAACAAAACACTCCAATATGTATGAGGGAAAGAGAATATTCAATCACTTGCCACAGACAACAAAAAATATATTTGATCAGAAGAAATTCAGAGAAGATCTGTCAAGAATCTGCTTATGGAGAAAGCATACTATAACCTGCAGGAATATCATGCTGACAATATACATATCCCGTAATTGTGATGTTTTAATTTTATTTTGAGCTTTTTTGTTATATGTATGGTGACAGTGCATATTTTTAAATATGTAGCTATATGTATATTTTTCATGATGCAATTGCATTGCAAGGTTACCTTTTTATCTATATTTTATTTATATTTTGTATCTTTATATTTTATCTATATTTCTTATTATATTCAGTACTTTTTTATATATATACAATCGTATTCTGTCAATATTTGTATTTTTGATACACTTTGTCAATAAGAATTCATTATTGGACAATAAAGTATATATCTATCTATCTATCTAATGTTTATTGAGCGTGAAATTTTTGGAGAAGGTTTTAAGTATCAGGAAAAACGTCACTAGCTGATTGGTAACACAACTTCGCCGTTCCATAAAAAAATATTATCATATTATCTATCATTAAATTTATTCATTTCAACAATTAAATTGTAGAAGTACAAAGAAATTGTGAAAAATGTGAAAAGTATCATATCACAAACTGAAAAATATGGAAAATCAACAAATATTATTTATATATATTATTTCACTAAAAATGTCTTCCAAGCTGGAGCAGTTTTTGTGTAGTGAATGTGTCTTCAGACAATTTTTAAAAACTGTTGAAGAAACTGCAGTCTTCATATGATCAGTCAGAGAATCGAAACATATACATCCAATGCAGTAAGGTAAAGATGTTTCAGTCAATAGGTAAGGTATTATGTTGATGCTGTGCTCTATAATAACATTATAAGTATTCCTATTTTTTCAAATAAAACAGTAGACTTCAAGAAAGTAGGTGCTCCTAATTGTTAGGATATTATACTTTTTGAAGATATTTCTACATGAACTTCTAGTCAATTTTGCGATTATCCTAATGGCACATATTTTTGTAGTAAGAATAATCTTTGAATAGATGATCATATGAAAATGAAAATGGGCTTTTTAACGACATGAATTCGAGTGCATAACACCCTTTTTCCATCAGAAAGGATATCACTATGTGAGTTCTTGAAAGTTTCGAATAAAAAATGACTGATTCAGAGAATTATACTGTTATCCTTATTTGAGTCCTCATTAATGATGCCATTAGTCCGCGACTTATTGATCATAAGATGACTCTTATCTGACCATGTTATCACATCGATTGTCATCGTGTTTGTGTCGTCAGCATAACATTGCAGCAATTTCATTGTGCTGATTCAAATATGTTGTGAGGTCATTGGCGAACACTAAAAATATAGAGAGACCCAATATTGATCCTTGAGGAACGACCTTGAATAATATCTAAGAGGTGACTATTTATTTTGTTTTAACAATTTGTTTCTCAGATGATTTCAACAACTGCAACGGAGAGTCCTCAGTATCTCCATGATTTTAATAAAAGAAATATCATGATCAACACAGTTGAAAGCTTGATGAGATAAGTATCACAAACTTCTCATAATCGAGTGATTTAATCATTTTATTTCGGATCTCACATATAAGGCCATCTCCGTACTTTTTTAAGAATTGTTTCAAGAAATATAACGCCGCTCATGTTTTAATCGATAATCAATCGGGAAAGTTTCAATGGAAAACTTCCAAAGTTCCAAACTTTCAATATTAGGTGGCTTATACATAGTTCGTCTAAAATACGAGCTGACATATCATTTTCTGGAATACTTGGGATATAAGGGTTCTTTCTCGGGTTCCTTCAATATTTTCACACAATTTATACAAGGTGATGAATTCGATGTGCTGATAAAAAATTAATAAACAAATCTAGTGTGCGTCTCAGCGTCTGATAGTAAAACTATACGATTTGACTCCAAAAATCACTAATATACTCAGAAGTATTTTGGAAGCTATTTCATAGTCAGCACACACATATAAATGATATTACATACAAGCGAATATTTAAAGGAAGGAACTCAGACAGCACTTAACTTTCAAATTGTACCTGAAGTTCAGAAATAATGTATTTTGAAAAAACACCACTGGCGTACTATTTTGTCTGACATTTATGTTCATACACAGTGAAAAAAACATGGGTGTAACTTCAATCAAATGGATTTCAGAGCAAACTCCGACGAATACAACACCTGAATAACAAAGTTGAGTCCTTTTTATTACAAATTTCACAATTGCGTGTTGAGTGGTGTTAATTCCGATCTTAGTAGTGAAAAATGACACGGATGTGGTGAAGTAGAACGATTCTGAAACATAAAATCATAAGAAACACCAAATGGTTTAAATATAATATCCTCAATGGTGTTAGCGCATAAAAAACACCTATTATATAAAATTACCACCAAGTTACACCGAGTCATATCACGATGGAATCGAGGCGGTGTATGATTCATCTAATTCAGAGGCAATAATCATTCGTTAAGTATTGCATCCTGAAAACACCAGTTTTGATATGAATAAATGAATATATTGTATGTAGGCATCTAAATGGTGTGAATTTAATGCGCTCCTCGTCTTTCCTACCCGTACCTGATTGCAATATCGGGCATGATATATTAGATGATTTTAATATAGATCAGTATCAACTGGCCCAGGCCCTAGAGCCACTGATCAGGATAAATGAACCGCAACAGTTCGACATCATTTTAATTGTCCCTAGATTCTTCCGAGTCTATAGTTTATCATCATATGAATTATATTTCGATAGGTAATCCAACTTAGTGAAAAACACAGAAAGTGGTGAAGAAAAGCACTGATTCGCATGAGCAAACTCGTGATATGGTGTTCAGACCAAAAAAGTATTCGCATGTACCTGCTCAGTGTTTAAACGCACCGAAGAGAATTTCGTGTAGGTAGGGTTCAGTATCAAGAAATCACTGAATGTGCATCACACCACTGCGGTGTCAAATCGCACTATCGGAAATGCATAAAGAACACCACCAAAGTGTTCATTCTGCCAATTTCAGCACTAACACAAGTGTTACTGACAACTGGTTATTATTATTAAAAACAGCCATGGGAACACCTTCAGTGGTGAATAATATATGCCGGTGTTTACTGACACTAAAACAATCAGGACCTCAGGGGACACCAGACGGTGTTAGCTGGTGTAATTTTTTTTCCCTGGTGTATTGAAATACATACATCTTTATCAAATATCACTACGTACCTACTTTCCACGAAAACTAGCCGAGTAGTGCTTCGGATGACACTTGAAAAGCTAAGGTCCCCCTAAGGTCTTCCTAACTCATACAAGTATTGGACTATCGAAGGTTGCTTTGCAACTAAAGAGCTTAAGATGAAAAACAGAGGTTGTGTCGCAAGACAGAACCAGCTGATCTTCGGCTTTTTTCCTCATATTATATTATTGGAAAATAAAGACCTATTATTATTATTATTATTAAATTGGCAGTTACAAACAGTTTCAAACTCATACTGAATATCATTGACATATTTCAAGTGGTTTCGGAAATATTATGTAATCATTTATCTTATTTCTTCTTCAATTTTAACACCTCGTTTTCCCGTATGGGAACTTCTTTGTTCATAAAAAAAGTTCATAAAGCGAACTACCTTTCATTTTTTACGTATAAGACCCTCAAATAATCGCATGTTATCCAAAAAAAAACACAAAAATCGAACTGGCAGTGTTCATTTCATCATCTAGGCACCAAAATTCATCTTTGATTTATATCCCGTGAAAAATCACATCACCCTGTACTCAGAACTCTTACTGTAGTGATTTTTTCGACAGGCATCACATACCTTCTCCAAAATCCCCCATGACTTCAATCCAGTGTAGCTGTCAAATCAACACACTCTAAACACGCAAACGTATTTACTGCAAACTTTGCGGACGAGCAACGGATGTGAAAGCTTTTAATCTGGATTCGACCAACATTTATGGAACACTGAATAAGGGCACTGGTCGTGTCAATGTTGACATTTTTTCTCGACGTGTTTGATCGATACTACCTACGTTGCATGTCTTGGTTGGTGGTTTCATTCCTTGGTAATTAGGACAGTTATGTTACCCTCTTACAAGAATATAGATCAGTCGGGTTTTTACCGGAAGTTTCTAGGTTCATTTTGTATAGGGTTTAAAATATACGAATGAGGTCACATTGGGGTTGAATGGGGTTGTACCGCATATCTGAGTTTTCGTGTCATCAGAGAGAACTATATCATTCGTGATGTGAATACTTATTTTGGAAGAATCGATTTGTTTTATTCGAAAGTGGCTGACAATATCTCGAGTTGCAAGGTTTCAAGGTTAATTATTGAAATTTTCTTGATTCCCTTTTATTATTTCTTCATCGTTTTTAACAACCCGTATGTACACGGTGATCATTTATAATGTCCCCCCCCTCTCAACTTTCTTATTTTTCACAAAAGACACAAATAATAAATAAAAAAGTTGTTTAGGATGATGCAAGTTATTTATAGAGGACGCTTCAGAAATGCCCTCAATTAGTGAAAATCTTGTCTTGTTTTACATTAGTGTATTGTTCAATTATGGATTCTCAAGTATCTACCTCATCTATTCAAAATCCTTAGTTATACTATTTTGAATGGAACACCCTGTATATTGTTAATTTCATATAATTGTCAAACAATTCTGAACATTTTTTGTATATGTCCTACACCTATATAAATGTAATAGTTTTCGAAATATTCGCATTTCCACTAATCGGCTACATTCTAGAAAATTTTAGACATCAGTTTTAGGTGTAGGTGAATTAGGCGGTCACGAAAAACAAAAATTTCGTTTATTAATAATATAACATTATTTTTATTGAAATGCCTTATTCAGAACATAAAAAACAATTTATTCTGTGAACATTTATTGAAACAGTTTGAATTGCTCAAAGGGAATTCCACGGAAATAACCCCCGAATGCATCTTCCAGAAAAGAAAACATTTTGTGAGATCTATGGAAAGTTTCAACGATATTTTTCAACTAAATTTTGCACAGTTTCAGATAACACCCTGTAGCGATTTTATATGAAAAACCTCATGTTTCAAAGGAATACTAGATTATAGCTGAAGGACTAGGCTAACAGTGTTAACATAAATCAAATTGTTCAAAGTAGAAGAAAATCATTCAGCTTAGTTATTTCAGAATTATTTACGATTTTGTTCCTCAGTCCAAATTAAAATCATTGATATTTTTCTTATAAAAAGGTCATGAATGGAGGTCTTGTATTGGAGATGACTAATTAATATACAGCCACAAGGACGGGAATTTTTTTTTTCGAATGTAGCAGCTTATTGGAAATGCGAATATTTCGAAAACTATTAAGTACATATTATAAAAAAATGTTTAATTGTTTGAGAATTCTTTAAAATTGACAATATACAGGGTGTTATATTAAAAAAATAACTTTGACTTGTATAAATAACAATATATTCTGCAGATAGCTTACATCATCCTATACAACTTTTTTTCATCATTTTCATCTCATGTGAAAAATAACGAAGTTGGAGGGGGGACATTATAAATATAATCGCGATTCATATTAACATTCTGTTGAACTAATATCAAATCTTCATACTTTTAGTTCAGACAATGGAAGTCCGAAACGACAGAGCTTTGTTTCTGGAGTGTTTCTTTCTTTCGCCGCATGGTGTCGCCACTTCCAACTATCTCTCGGAAAGCGTCTCAGTGCGGTTAAGTAGACGAAAACGAATTGACCGCTTCGAGTGGAGATCTCAGGGTCTCTACTCGGTTCACTATCCTGCACTGATGACGGCCAATAAGCCCGAAACTGGTATGTAGTGTGTCAAGCGTGTCTGTCTCGATGTGAACTTTTCCACGTGTTAGGACGAAATAAACATTTGCAATCAGCATTCACAGTGTGAATCGTTGCATGGACTACGAGCAGATATAATTCAATGCTCTGCGTGATATTTGCCAGGAAAGTAGTTGTTTTCTGCTCGTGGTCTACCAGTCATTCAAACTGTGTTTGATATACAATTGGACAAGACCATATATGTCTTTCATTTAATTTAGACTTCGAGACAGAAAAAGTCTAACCTAAGCTAACGTATCGTCAACTTGAGAGAAATCGGTAACTCACCTAATCCCTCATTTGGTGAGATGGTTTTTACTAACGTATTTGGTGAGCTGGGTCATTATGACCCATACTTTTCTTTCTGTTACGTTAGCGTTCGTATCCAGTCACTACTTTGAGAACCACTTCCATTATTCATTTCCTTCTCAAATGGGACATAATGTCATAAAAATATCTTCTATCATTATGAAAATTTTAAAAATAGAAAAAAAATTGAAATACTAGACCAGCAAGATATCTTCCAGATATCCTCAGAACATCATTTTGGCGTTTCATGAAAACATAATGTCACAAATGTGCCCATTAAAAATTAGTTTTCTACTTGTTTTTCTTGTGAAAAGTGTTTAAAAACTGCTTTTTACCGTCAACTTATTGCACAGCAAACCTCTTTAAGTCCAGGACTCGTATGTAATGTAGAGTTTGGTTTCGTATTTTGGTGACTCCTCCAGTGGCGTATCATGATCAGAATGACCCTACATTACTGACTTGGCTAATATCTTTGGACGAGTGGATAAATATTACAGCACTGGCACATTCTTCATTGACATTCGAGAAGCTACTGAGATGCCCTGATCAATATCATCAACCGACTTGATTTAGCGCGAAATTCAAATTCTCAAAGGGCCAAAATGACCCAGGCTCACCAATTGAGGGATAAGCAACAGAGCAATAAGCCTCTGTCTTCAAATATTCAGGCACGAGTGTTAACTTTCGAATGGAAATCATGTTTTTCGTGGGATATATATATCAACTTTTTGTTGAGTACTAAAAACTAATTCATAAGGTAAGGACGTCATGTAGATGATAATAATGAGCTTGTTCTTTGAAAGTGAAAAACCTTGTGTGGAGTGTGTACCTATGAAGCCATAATCAGATCGAGGTCGGGCTTTTACTCAAAAGTTGAACAGCTCGCACCTCAAAGGGATTGCCTCGCATAATTAATCGATTTGCCTTTTGCTATCAAGACTCTTTCGAAGTCTTGAGTGCTCGGAAAATTGTCAAATAAATAGGATCTACTGCTCTCAACTCTCGTTACAGGGAGCTGAACCAAAATATGAACTCTGATCACGAAATTGTTTTTTTTACATTATTGAATCATGATTAATCCACAGAATTAAAAAATACTACTAATATTTGTTACGATATTTCTACTTGGGTGAGTTAATTCGAATACTGAACAATTCACTCCACTAACTACACGAGGATACTTTATGCGAGATACGCATATGCCCCACTTGGATACACTGATCATACCCTCATCTCCACAACCTGCTCTTTCCATATACCATCGAGCAGTACAATACCGCTCCGTCTCATGTGGCATTACAATTCGGCCGACTGGAAAAGTCTTCGTATGTTTTTCTCAGCGATTCCATGGAAGAGAGTTTATTTCTCTTCAGTAGATCCAACACGATAATTTCTGAATTCATCATGTTGGAGATGCAAACTTACATACCGAAAATCGCAAGAAGAATATCATCCGATGAGCCCAGAGCTGAAGCTTCCAAACAGACAGCATACTATCGATGGCTAAAAAATCCGGGCCCTGAGACTAGAGAAGCATATGTCGAGGCTAGAGGCATATGCAAAGAGACAATAGAATCTTCAAAAGATGCTCACAATGCCAAAATAAGATCAAAACTTGTTGAATGTCCTAACGGATCCCGTTCATTTTGGTCTTTCGCCAGAGCTGTGGGAAGAAATTGTCATTTCCAGCTCATTTCCTCCTCTAACCAAAGTAGATAGAAGATGGTATACTCTAGCTACGACTGCCCAGGAAAAAGCCAATATCTTTGCGCACCTATTTGCTGGGAATTCCACTCTGGATTCATCGAGAAAACAACCCCCGAACATTACACCTATTGACAATTATATGCCCGAGATCACCTTTCGCCAACGTACTATCAGAAAGATTTTGTTGGGTCTCAACACCAACAAAGCCTTTGGATCTGACGGAATCCCACCGATTGTTCTCAAGAAATATGCCCCCGAATTAACACCTGTTCTTTGCAAGTTGTTCGACCACGCTTAAAATTTGGGGGTATTTCCGTCCATCTGGAAAATTGCAAGAGTATAACCAGTCCCAAAAAATGGCAAAAAGACCTTACCTAGCAACTACAGACCAATCGCACTGCTATCAATTATTTCAAAGGTCATGGAAAAAGCCATCAACATCGAGCTCTTGAAATATCTGGAATACTCAGGAATTGTCAACGATAGGCAACATGGCTTCCGGCATCAGAGATCAACTGGTGACCTGCTCGCTTACGTCTCACATTAATGGCAGCTATCTATTGAACAATATGGAGAAACTTTAGCCGTGGCATTAGATATTTCCAAGGCGTTTGATCGAGTTTGGCACCAGGGACTTCTCGCCAAGCTTCCATCTTATGGTTTGCCCCCTCAGCTGTGTTCTCTGCTTGCTAGTTTTTTCTCAAACAGGTCTCTCCATGTAGTAGTCGATGGAGTTTGATCTGATACTCAACTCATAAATGCTGGTGTTCCGCAGGGATCAATTTTAGCACCAACACTATTTCTACTTCACATCAACGATTTGTTGGAAGCAACTTCATGTCCTATACACAGCTTCGCGGATGATAGTACCTTCCTTACCGCTTTCTCTTCCAGGGCTCCTATATCGGCCCGTCAAACCAGAAATGAACGAGGAAGAAATGTTAACAAAATAGATATGGACTTAGCAACAATTCTCGAGTGGGGATCTAATAACCTGGTAGAATTCAATGCAAACAAAACACAAGCATATCTTTTCTCTAGAAAAGCCGATCTCACTGTGCCCAACATAATTCAGTCAGGAGTAACCATATCATTGAAGTCATCCATTTCGATGCTTGGCATTACTATTAGCAATAACCTTTCTTGGGAAAATCACGTGAGGTCCATTGCCAAAAGTGCATTCCAAAAACTTGGATTTCTGTTTCGAGCCAAGAGCTCTTTCACTCCCAGTCAGCCGCTTATGATCTATAAGGCACAGATCCGACCTGTCCTGGAATACCATACCATATTTGGAGTACGGCACCTAAACATATCCTGAAACTGTTGGATTCTGTCCAAAAAAGGGCAACTAGTCTCGTCGGTGCTGCCTCGCTTACAAAATCGCTCACTTCTCTGGAACACCGTAGAAAAGTTATCGATTTATCTCTATTTTATAGATATTTTCATGCTGGGCGATGCTCTTCTGAAATATCAACAATCGTTCCTCCATCAGCAGTCTCTTCGAGATTAACCCGTCAAGTTCAGTCTTTACACCCCTTCGTGGTCACTTTAGAGACCTGCAGTCTCGACTTAAACTCAGCTGTTAGCCGACTTAAACTAGGCTAACAGCCGACTTAAACTAGGCTAACAGCCGACTTAAACTCGGCTAACAGCCGACTTGAACTCGGCCGTTGGTTTTTCGACTAAAAGCCGAGATAAAATAGCCCCTTTCGTTTGTATGCAAAGTGTAGCACTCTCCTACACCTCGTGTATTTTGCACCGCTTTTGAGCATTCATTTCGCGAGGTGTAGAATGAATAACATTAGATTAACTGCACCGAAAATCAGCTGGTGTAGATTACACGACACCGAAAAGCAGACGAAAGAACCTAATGAAACTATCAGTCCCGTGAATTTCAGTTGTGATTCGTATCTCCTGTTGTACATTATTTTCACAACTCACTCAATCTGAAAATTCTGAAACTGGAAGTAGTGGATGAACGTTTGGAAACTTTGATTCGTTATTACTTCCATATGGGATTACAGGATAGGGACATTCATTTGTATTTATTGTCCTCAAAAAGCGCAAAAATGCACAAAATTGCGCAATGGCGAAAAACACAGTTGAAAAGCGCAATTATTGCGCACACTGCTCGGCTAGTCGTCTCTTAGCCGAGTTTAAGTCGGCTAACACCCGAGTTTAAAAACAACGCTCCTATGTGGCCCTTCAGCGTAGGTAAGCCTACGATTAAAGAACGTCTACCCTAAGTCGAATGCAACCTTGAAAACCCCGTAAATCCGTCCGGTGTTCCGCTCCCTGCATATTCCGAGCGAGCAGGAATATGGAGCAGGTTGGCACGTCCGGGGTGACCGCGGACAGGGTAGTGGAGAAAGGGGTGGGGGGGGCAACGGCAAAAATTGCTCGGGCAAAGCATGAATGGGGCGGCGTCTCGGGAAGCGTCGGTAGCGTCGGTCCGGGGCAAGCTGCGCGCGCACCCTATCGACCCGATAGCAACCCCAGGGACGACACCCTTCTTCTCAACGCCATGCAACACCATTTAGTTATTGCACTCTCTGAATAACACTTGTGTTACGTTTGGTAGTGTACGTTATGTAATAATATCATTCCTTGCATAATTATAATTATTAATGATAATTCCTAATACTATTGTCTATATATTCAATCAATAGTAATAATATATGAATTATTTAAACTAATTTCTTGAAACGGTTTTTCATAGTTCGGTTCATTCTCGTAATCTAGGTTGGCTTAATAACCTTGTATCGTTACTATTCATTATATTAATCGTCTTTTAAAAAATAAGTGCAATCCTTTTTTGAAGATATTTTCGTTGAAAGAACACTCGTCACTCATTCTAGTCATTGTACAATACTCATTTTCCTGGATCAACTAGTAGTGGTGGCAACGTATACAGATCCAGAACTCCACTTCAGCCGCTCCATTGGGATTCTCGAAAAAATCTAATCGGTAAGTACACTAATTGTATAGCTTGATGCTATTATAACCTATAACCCTATAACCTGCAACCATGCCGTCGAATCAAACAGTCCCAACCAACATCCAGTGTGTTCATACATGCATTGATATGGTCATGGAATATCTTCGTTCATACGTAAATTTCATATATATAAAAAACACCGTGTGGTGTCAGGACGAGCAAATAGTAGCAGGATTCGCAGGGTGATGCGGGGTGAGCGCAGCAATCATGCATGGATCAATACTAGAGCCAGCCAGGCCGTATTTCCACGAGTTTTAGGGGATATTCGCTCGGATTTCTGCGTGATATGATCATTTTGGACTAATTTTAGATTGGGAATTAATTGATCATATTAAATCTAGGCAAGACTCTACATATCAATGCAAGGTAGCTTTGCAATACCATGTAGTATTATTCACATAAATTCTTCAAAATATGAGCCCGACTAGTATTTCAGCTTAAATCTAGGTACCAACTCTGAATTTGTTAACATGACAATTTATATGATTGTAGTAACGATATAACAAGATCATATGGTTGTGCCTATACTAAAAAAGACTATAGTTACGATTTCATTCAATCATTTTTTCACCTGCTGTATCCTACAGATATACCTTCTTGAGAGGTCAACAACATTCCGTAGTCTCATTCGAAAATATGTATTCGTTTGAATACTGTGTATGTTTTCATTCGGTTATGACATATCTCAATTGCACCAAGGTTTCTGGATGCTATATAGGCTACTGCTTCAGAGCTACACTCCCCATGCCATCCCTAAACTTCTCTCACATTTTGCTGTTGTCTTATCTTTTATTATATATATTTCTGTTTTATCTTAGATCACTACCAGCATCTCTATCAAGTATTTTTTAGAGGTACGCCAACAGTACTGCAAGCTTTGTAGCGACTTAACAATAAGTATATTTATATTTACTATGTGAATTTAATGGTTATAAATTAGGTATCATAAAGGATCACGGTTTCGAAATGTTCCTTTTATTCTATTTCAACAGCCTTCGACTATATATTTCCTACATTTTTATGTGTGTGTACCTACAAACATATATATAGGTATATGTTTTTTACTTTTTGTTGTCGCCACTTCCAATTTCTGTTGTAACGCGGCTCAGTGCGGTCAAATAAACGCGACGAAAATGCATTATTGGGACAGGCAACGCTTCGATTGGAGATCTCACGGTTTCTACTCGGCTAACTACCCTGCACTGATGAGGGCCAATAATCCCGAAACCGGTCTGTAGGCTGTTAAGCGTGCCTGTCTCGATGTGAATTTGTCACATCTTTGGAAGAAAAACATTTGCGATCTGCTTTCACGGTGTGTGAATCGTTGCATGGACTACGAGCAGATATAATTCAATTTTCTGCTTGGTATTTGCCAGGAAAGTGGTTGTTTTCTGCTCATAGTCTACCAGACATTCAATTTCCATCTATGTTTGAAATTTTTGATTGGATAGACTATTTTCTCTTTTAAAATGTGTCGAAATATTCATATGCAGTGCTGAAAAATGAAGAACTTTTTCAAGATCGGAAACTAACAGTCTCCTTACAATCTCAACATCGTGGAAAAACTGAATTTGTCGAATCTGAGACTGGAAGCCTGATAAGAGGCATGCCACAAGGATCAATATTGGGGTCTATACTTTTTATTTTGTACGTGAATCATTTGGACCACATTATTGGCAAAGAGCATTATACCGCATATGCAATGATTTCTCATTAATCATTTCCGATTCAGATACGAAAATCTTAGTCAATGTTATCAAAACACAAATTATGAGGATTCAAAATCGTCAATGATTCTCATAGAAGATACATTACTCACGAACCGGTAAACATTTTGGGAATTCATCTAGATGAAAACCTAAACTGGGAACATCAATGTGAATAATTCATTTCAAAATTGAGTTCAATGAAATGTATGTTTGCCAACGTTCGTACTGTCATGGAAAAACATCAGCATCTAAATTGGTATTATGCCCAAATCGAATCCCGGCTAAAATATTGCATTTGTTTTTGGGACAAATCAACTCATGCACGTGATATTTACAAAATTCAAAAACGAATTGAGGTATATATTTGAAATCTCGCGGATGGGTTCATGCAAAAATATTTTCAAAACCTTCAATATACTGACAGTCCCTTTTTTATATTTATTTGAAATATGTTTTTTATACGTTTTCCAGAACAAACATGAATTCTCGATCAATATGGATATACACGAACATAATAGGAGACATAAAAGTGACATTAGAATAAAAAAGGGGAGGGTGAATATTTCTTCCTTTGCTTCTAATATACTCGGCCCAAAAATATTCAACAATTTACCAAAGGAAATGAAGTCTTGTGACTCCCTACAACTCTTCAAAGTTGTTTTTAGCTGGCAAATCACTTTATAATATAAATGAACTTTTATAATTTTTATTATTTTGTACCGTGTGATAACACAGGAAGTTCGTAATAAAACGAAGGTAGTGCGTATATCACGACCTTCAACCCTTTTACACTAACGTAATGAAAAGAAAAAGCACTTGACCCTTCGCTGATGCCCAACGAAGCAAACTGTATTTACGAGTTAAAAATAGTTTCCAATCGATCCACGTTTTGTATATACATGACATTGACGCCAGAGGTGAAACTCCATAAATATGAAGTGGACATGGAAGTTCAGATTCCAAAATGACTATAACTACTAATGGACCATGGATGATAAATAAACAGCAGGCTGGACTGGACTCGAGTTCTCAAATTCTCAAAACCACAAAACATTAAAAATAGTATATTATGATACAAGTTTTATAAGACGCTATTTTGTCGCACGCTCCAAGTGAACAAGTGCGACAACGTGTCTGATAAAACGTGTGTCATATGCAATTTTTTCTATTTTGAATTAATTTGAAGAAAAAAATTGATTTAATATCGATAAATAACAGAAACATTTTCATTTGGTAACAATGATGACATTGAAATAATCAAAATCGGACGCACAAGCGTAAAGCCCAGTTTACAGTTTAGCGATTTTGATTATTGCAATACCAGCGGTGAAAAATTCAATGTTGTTATTGTTTTTATCGGTCAATGTAATTCAATTAAAACATTGAGGGCCGGTTTATCAATGCAGGGTTAGGTTAATATAACCCAAGGTTAACAGCTAACTCTGGGATAAAATGTTTATTCACTTCGAGGTGGGGTTAAACGCTATCAAAGTCAAACGGGAAATTAGCTCTAGGATAAAGTTAACCTTGGGTCAGCTTACCCCTCGGGATAACCCTGCATTGAAACCGGCCCTGAATTGTTCACTGCTAATATCACCAAATCCAAAACGCTCAGAAGTAAACTGAGCCTAACTCTTTTTGACTTTCATTTGACAGTTCGATTGTACCAATCTCCGAATAATAAAAAATGCGTATCGAAATAGAGGCAATTTCGACACGCATTTGCGTTGCACAATGACTTCATTATACAACCAAAATAGAAAAAAGTGATTTTCATGCCAGGCTGTCTACTGAGTGTCTGCACCTACTTTGTTGATGTAATTTATGCGCGTTGGGCAGATTAACAACGTATCGGTTTTTAGTAGGTATAATGGTGGATTTATGCAGCAATTTTAAGTCATAAGTTTTTAGTCTTAAGTTTTTAGTATTAAGATTTATGACATAAAAGAAAAATAACTTTTATGCTGGAATAATTGAGGACTGTTATGTTAGAGGTAACATCTTACGACTAAAAACTTTCGACTTGAAACTTATGACTCAAAATTGCTGCATAAATCCACCATACGACAAATGAGCAACGGTTTTCTAAGCAGAAAAAAATAAAAATACCCCAGCTTCAGTACCAGAGCACATGCAGGTTCTGTTGGCAAAAAAAACACTCAGATAAGGATGCAAAATAAATCTTGCTGGAATGACTAATATCATCAACATGCAGGACATTGCTGACAATGCTAGCTCAATAAACATGGTTATTATTTTACATTATTTTACATCAGGCGAATCCTTTGACAACCTCTTAGCAAGTGTGAAGTCTAAAATAACCTCTGAAGCCGCTATTGGAATCGATTTTGTTGTTGCTTATGTTATGTTGGGGCGAAGTTACTGGCTACTCTATAGATAGTAATAAATTTGGATAGGCTCGACATTTAAAATGTTTTCCCACTCTATGAGTGAAGATATCATCGCCATATCCGCGATTTTTCTGCATAGTTTCGTATTCAGGAAGGGTCCAATCTAGGTTAGCTCCCACAAGTGTGGTGTGCAACTAAGAATATTTTTCGGACATAAGAAAAAAAATTAATCATTTATTATGATGAGTAGCAAAGAAAAATATTGATAAAAGACGAATAGTTATCTTGAGTATTTCGAGAAAATTCACTAAACATTTCACTAATAATTATTTTTTCACATTTAGAGACTGATTCCAATAGTCAATATTTGAAAAATAATCTTCGTAACGGTAACTATAGCAATAGCGCGACGGACCAATCTGAAATAATTTGTTAATTCCTGCATAATCACAAGTCAATGTCCACTTAGAACGCAAACTGTATCTGATGTTTAATTATTGCATAATCAGTATGGGACTGATGTAAAGATAAATATTCACAATCAAACGTTTAATCCATTGGTATTGAATTGTTACTTTATGCATTTCCCTTGTAACTGAATATTTTAATGGAATGAATAATAGGTAACATTGGAGCCAGTTTCAATATCAAGAAATTCAAAAAGTGAATATTCAACCATGTCAGTAATTTGTGGATTGAAAATTATTTTATAATTCATTATTCATCGAGTTATTTTTCGTTTGTACAGACGAAGACGACCAGCATGTTTATATAGAATCGGCAGAAAAATACTCCAGATTTGCAAACTTTATCCTATTGAATGCGAATGCGCAATCATGTTTAATATTGAAATATTATAATTCTTTTTACTTATGATTATTGACTTTTATGAGAAACCTACTGTAATATCGACTGAAAATCCTACATTTAACAAAAAATGTTTCTTCTTGTTTTTAATCAGCCCCTCTCCTCTCTTCTTGAGTAGGCCCCCTGAATCAGGCTCTACTTCTGGTTGAATAGCATAATTGATGCATGCATACATCCAATCAAAATGTCACTTGATATAATAGAGTTTCTGAATGGCTTTATACAGTAACAAACCTACATATTCTGTAATTTTCCTCTACAATTACTCAAAACTCTAATTGGTCCAAATTGACAGTTGACGGATGACACCTCTAACAAAAATGGAGAGTGGAGACACATCATCGAGCATTTTTTTAACTATATCTATACACGAATCCTCATTGTTCAGAAAAGTCGATGAATTCAATGACTTGAAACCAAAAAACTATACCCACTCAGTAGTCAGTAGACCAATAAGCTAGAAAATCTTCTCAGTCCACTGCCTAATTTAGACGTATAATTATTCTCGAATGAATCTAATATGCCGATGCCAAAATTTGATAAAACTGGTTTCATTATGATAATTGAATATACAATCTTGTATTCCAATATAGCACGTGTGGCATATGGTCATTTTAACCCCTGTTATAGCACACGTCACGGGCTCACCCTAAAAAAGGAACCGGATCTTACTGCACATTATATATGTCTGAATACGAGGTGCAACTGATAAAAGATCGATGTATCTCAAAACATTACTATTGCATATGCATATTTGAATGTCGTTTCCCCTACCCCGCTCAAAGTAGCCTTCTTCTGCGTCGATACAACCAGCGACGTACTAGCCCCACTGATAAGAGGGCCCCTTAGCACCTGCTCGTGCTCTTTTTTTTGAAATATAAAATATCATTGGAAATAAAACAATAAACATGCTGTTGTTGATGATTTGTCAGAAGCGTGTTCATCATAGTATGTGTGTAAGAATGGGAGGTTCACAACGATATGATCTAATTTGAACTTTACCAAAACGAACTGTCACAGGAACGTATATTTGGGACCTTCAAGACGTCCATTATCGGTCGGAAGGTGTCCTGGGGATGTAATGATGGGAAAGTCCAAAATATAGGTCCATGTAAAATGAAAAAAGCCGTTAGTACCTACTACAGTCATCCATCCAAGTTATAACCTCGACTCAAAGCTTGACTTTCGTTATTGGATCATAATCTGCAAAGCATGGTATTTGCTGTCTTCTTTTAGTTTGAAATAATGAGTCTTTATATTTTTTAATTTAGGTAGTTGACCCATAGTATTTGTGGACACTCATCAGAAAAAAATATGTCCAATTGACATTTGTCAATTGGACCAATTTTGGGAACACCGCCCATAAGTCAAATTCATGCGGGGTAGAGAAATTCGAGACCAACAGCTCAAACTGGAATCCAAACCACTTGGTGATGGATTCAAACAGGATTTTAATAATGTATATTTCTTCAATATGATGGTGCTTTGAGTCGTACTATTTCGACATATCTTTCATGTCTCATTAATATGCTCCAATTTCTTTGGTATATCGCTACTTATTATTCGAGGTTAGGAACTTTTTATTTATGATCGGTGTTGAGAAAAACGATACCAACAGCTGATATTGACAATGTTTCATTGTCATCGGAAAAATATATTGAATGAATAAACGTAGGTACATCCTGAGGACTTACGCCCCGAGAACGTAGGTACTTATAGTACGTACATATTAGGTTTTGGGACGTTCTGGTTCATATGGGATGTGAAATGTACGTCCTGCGGACATCGTGTGCTACTGGGACCCATACAGTTGAATGGTTCTTGTTTCCTTACCTCTGGATATTAGGATAGGAGGTTACGTCTAGTGAGTGAAACTGGTCAGATACAAATCACCGATCAAAGGCAGATTCGACCTAACTATCCAGACATAGGCCCACCCCAATATTGATAATTTTCATCCATTTGAAGAGGCTTGCACAGATAAAAAGGATATCTTAACATAAAGTAAAACGCTTTTGAGCCAAGGCCGCCATGTCTTTGGATATTACCTTAACAGAAATCAACCACATCCTTGGCTTTATTCTATTGATAATTTCCAATTATAAGGACATATCACCTTATTCATTATCTTATTCTGAGATAGCAAAAATATTGATTAGTACGCTTACAATTACCCCTGACACTGGAACATCTATTCTTCACTTGCCCCATCTCAAATTCTCTGAAACCTGAATGTCGCTTCCTACAAAATATAACCTCTTTGAGAGATACTCTCACCAACATCACTCTGACCGAGGCCAAAATTATTTGTCAATTCACGAGGGAAGTTATGAGACTACGATCTTTTATAATCAATGAATAGGTTAAAGCAATACTGATTTTTTCGTTTTGTTGTTTTTGTGTGCTTTATGGATACGATCAACACACTGTTGTATCACATTTTTCATTGTTCAAGTTATGAGTTTAAGCTAGATATGCTCGATGGTATGAGCTTTTTTTTCTTTCTGTTCTTCCCAGATGAAGTACTATTTTAATTTTATTTTTTTTAGGAACACTGTACACTACCAAACTCTTGTTATACATTATAATTGTAAGAATTAATAAATGAAATGAATGAATGAAAAAATGATTAGTTAATCAGAAGCATGTTAATCTTGACTCAAAGGCGAATGATCTTTCTAGATGTACATGAAGTTACTAACCTCGAAGACATGTTCTTGATAAAAATAAATGATGCAGTTGAGATTTTTCAGAAAGGATAACGATAATATAGAAAACAAACTCATTTATTGAATGGAAAATACAAAAATTAAAGTGTTGTTCAACAAATCTCAAGATTAACGATGTAGGGATGTGCTGCCTCAGCTCGTCGAGTTCCTCTGATTTCTGATGAACATTGTCCAGGCTGGATGTAGTATCTATAGAAAAGTGAGAAAATTCTTGTTATTGTGGCATCACCAACTAGGCGAACAGCAAGTCTCTGTTTGGTCCTGAGAGAAAATTATCTTATTTGAAGTACATCAACTTTGGTTTGAGATTTTGATCTTACCATGAAAAAATATTTATTTGGCTGAGATAATATTGCTTTTCAGGAAGATAACTAACTAGAGAATGTGGGAACAGAAAATTAAATCGCAGCCTACAAATCATTTTTGGTTGAGACAGGAACTCATAAACTTTTTTTTATGTTCTGTTTCTCACGAAAAGGAATATCCTATGTAATGTTACAAGGGTGTTGTAAAATTTTGGAGCACCCATGCGTGAATTTCTACCAATTTACTTGGACTGAGATATTGAAACGTATTTCCTATCAATAATTGAATCGCTACATTCCACTTTTTTCTCAGATGGTGTAGTAGTTTATCTTGTAGCTACGGCGTACCAACAGCTCAACAAGAGCTCCTCTTGTTTTTGAACTGTTCTACGAAGAATCCCAAACATTCTTCCGATCTCAAAAAACAACTCATGTAGACAACACTTTCCTTCATCATATTTTTCAATGCTCAATCTGTTTTTTTTTTCTGAAAGTTCTGCATCTTTCTAGATGTAAATTAATTGGTCATGACTTTTTCAATATAAACCAATTTTTGTGCGAGAAAAATTTGAAGAGAGATTTTCGTGTATTTTAGTAAGAGGTCATCACAATTCATAAGCATCCTCAATGTGAACAATTTTGAGTCCGCTCCTGGTCATGGTCAACCGCCCATGTTGTTTCTCCGCCAATGCGTTGTAGCCTAGCTGCATGTCATATACACCTTCTTTATCGGTGCGTGAAGTCAGAAGTGTGCAGGGAACCCCGCTAATGGTTCAGCGAGAACAGCTGATAAATACAAAAGGGCCAAGCACACTTTTAGGGTCTGCATTCTGCTTCCCCCTACTTTTTTTCTATGTCTAGATCGGAACGGAACGCGGAACTAAGCACTAGAAAATAGTGCAGAGGACATTCAACTTTCCCGCCCCCTTCCCCCCCCCCCCCTCCCACTACTTCCACTAGTCAGAGCAAGAACTAAATTATTTGCAAGACTCCTCACACCTTCATTGGGGGATGTTGATGTTATGCGTTCATTCGTCTTCAGTGGAAGAAAAATAACAAAACGAAATTGATTGATAGTTTTTCTGCAACCGACTCAAAATTCGTGCATTTATCTCATCTTTTCTTCGCATTCAATCTGAGGAATTTGATAGTGATGGAGATCTTTCTGGAACTAAACTTTGAAGTAAACCTTAAAGGTCGTTTATGCAGAATATATCTTGTAATGGTGTATTTTTGTTCCTACCCATGGCAATAAGAAGAAACGTTGGACTCGCCATTTTTTAAAACTGAAAAAGTTGCAATGGGAAAGTATTTGACTACTAAGACAACTCCAGAAATAAATGAAAAGAAAAATTGTTAAATTTGATTTCTTTCAAATACTTACCGCGAAAGCGAAATAAGATGATAATAAGATAAGAGCGACGTTAAAAGTCCTTATATGTTCTCTTATTTAACCAAATCTGTATTTTCTACTGTTCATCAAGATACCCATGCTCTGTTAACCGTGTGTAGGTGAATTGATGAATGAAGTTGATGAATAACCGAATGAATAAATTGACAATCTGAGTCATTGAATGTGAATAAAATGGTATCAAAAAAATTCAGTAAGTCTAAACACTAAAAAATTGTGAGATATTCATCATTACACTAATGTTCTTATTCTGAGTACAACTGTGATAATAGGAAGTTTGAAATTAATATCTATAAAACAGTAAAATGAATTATGTATCAGTTCGCGAGAATTTGAAGCACTTACAATGTAGAAACTTGACACTAAATTTAAAAATGGGTTTCATTTTTGACACATTTGTTTAAATTCGAAAATGGCTGGTTCGATATTTGGTTGTGATCCGTACTAGAAAAATATCAGAGTAGTTCTCTAATCTGGCATTTTTTTAATAAGCAACGCGCTTTGTTGATGTTAATTTCAAATTTATACAGACTATTATGTATATGAATAAGCTATATTTGTTTTAGAAAAGAACGGCACTGCTCAAAATTCGTAGCTAGAATACCCTATATTCTTCGCGACCCTTTTTCTGTCCAAGCAGTAGAACAGCATACAGGGCGAGGGCAATAACCCCACCCTTCGAAATCTTTAAACTTCACCCTCTATTGGTTTATGTTTTTAACGTTGGCCTTTTGTGGCAGACTTTTTATGTTTGATTTGTGAGTATGCATAATATACTTAAGTTGGATTGTTGAATAATCGATTCTTTCATCCAGAAATTATTTATTACATAGTTTGGACTTCAGACAACATTTGAAAAACGCAACTGTATGGATTGATCAAAGCACGAGTGCAAAATAGACGATCGGCACCGTATTCTTCTCATACTATATTAATGCATAACCTGTGTTATCCTTCCATAATCTAATGATTTATTCATTTATTTTATTTATTTAATAAGCATGGTCACTCAACAGACAGAACTTAGAAGCTTTCCATATAACAGAGTGACACAATATGAAAAAGAAATATAGATTCAAATTACCCTCAATCCTTATGTACAATAAGTATTGCCTATACGGTCACTTTCGTTATACTCGACTTTTGACAGAAAAAAGTTCTAATTCGTTGTAAAAATGTATTATTGACGTCCTGTAGTGTTTTATTGAATACGTATTTGATATATCCCCATAAAAAAATCGATTTTGTCATATCGGAAGATCCGGAACCCTTCAGGCAGGAGCCAAAATAAAAAAAATACTGTTCACGAAACCTAGTTCAATCAGATTCAAAAGTTTTACATGGAAATGTTAAACAAATATAAAATAGGTGTAGGTATTCTAATAACGTATCACCCCTGATGCCACGTTTGCGGTATAATCACATCTATGTCACAACGCATGCTTCATTCATGAAACACCTTATCACATGTCCATTTTGGATCAATAATCGCAATGCCTAAATAATGATAAAATATCAACAAAATCAATGTGATTACCATATTGAATACCATTGTTTTTAATTGCTAATTTCCAAGAAAAATAAGAACTATACCATTATCGTTAAAAACAATAAATAACATCCACTCACTGCCTACAAATAGATACGTTGTAATTATCAACAACAGGTAACCTTCTAATGATTTTTGATATTCAGGAAACCGTAAAAATTCGAAAATGGTTTATACATATTATATAAATTATACAATCAGTACCTATCCGCCATTTCTACTCATACCTGTTTTTACTTATCCAATAATCTCTAATTTCATATTCTATAAGTTGTGTGATTTTTTTTATGTGTAGACGATTTTATTCATCAATAGATAATTGAATTTTTGTCTTTGCAAAGAACATCGCATTTTTTGCAACTAAAAAGTTGGCACCCAGAATAAAAAATGATTCAAAAAGAACGCTAGTCCCATTCGATCAGAATTCGGCAGGAATTTGTGAAATATTGAAAAATTTTGGGACCAATTGGATTGCTTTTTCTCCCATACCGCGCATGTCTCGGCTAGGAAACCCTCTTCTCCTTCTCTGTTTCCTGTCGCGCGTGTTTCGGTTTAGCCGTCCGTCAGTACGAATCCGAACGTGAGTACAGTGGGTATCGTTTTTATTTTTTTAATTTTTTTTTCTTTTCGTTCGTTTTGTTTTCGCTTTCATGGTATGGTTTCAGTTAATGTATTAGTTTGTTAAAAACTATTGTGACCTGACGCACGTGTGAATTGGCGAAAATAGGTGAGTTTTATTACCCAGTAATCAAACGTCATCCACGGATAGATATTTTTGTGTTGGAAATAATCAATAACTCATTATCATTCAACAAATTGGTAGTTTATATGACATTTCGTTAGAACCAATATAGGGGCTATAAATTTGGAAAACAATTTATAAGGTATATATGGTAATAATTATTGTCTTCACAGCTAGGTATAGGTAGATAATACCGAGGATAATACCTATTATTGAACTCTATGTAGGTGCCTACTAGGTATAAAACTCAGTATAAAATATAAAAAGCTGTCAACTGGAATACAAAACACCATCAAAACACCCACTCAAATATACAATGTAATTATTTAAACAAATACCTTACTACTTACAATCAACCTCGCAATCAGCAGAAGAGGGAAGCTCAAAATGTTAAAACGCACGTGTCATATAACAACCATCCTTCTATTAGTAATTAGGTAGGTATATAGTTACGCCTCCTTTGATGTAATAGTAATGTGCCGCATATCTGTTGATATCTGTGCATTTAACCTATGTGTTGTGAAAGAAACAGTCCCTATCAAATAGTATGTACCGATATCTAGGTGATAATTTATAGTCATTGATATCAAGTGCCATTTATTTTTCAATTTACTTCGTACTATGTTTTCTGTTGAATATTTTGTGGAAGATATTTGTTATGCTTTATCCAAGAATAACTCTACAGCATCTAAAAATATCTGAAATGGAAATTCATGCCTCCTAGTTGTAGGAAAGTACTTATAAATTCGATCATTCAAATTGGTAGATAGATAGATGGATAATAGATAGATATATAGATAGATAAATATTAGTTATTGTGAAGCCACTATGTATGCCTTATTATTCTTTGTCATTCTCGGAGTCATTCCATAATCGATATAATAGGGAAATGATTTACCTTGAGGTGGATTTATGCAGCACAAATTTACACTCAACTCCAACTTATATTTACACTTCAACTCTAACTAAGTAGTTGAACCCCTTGTTAAATAATGGTAGATTTTTTGCAGAGAAATTAAAACTAAACTTGAACTAACAAGTTGGCCAACTTTCAGCTTTCTAGTGTAGATGTAAATTTTTGAGGTTATGTGGCGCATTTATTGAAGATTTTTAGAGGAAATAAATCAATTTCGTCAAATTGAGTAGGTACCAAATAGAATTCCAGTTCACAAACAGAATTAGGTTACTTTTTGTAAAGATGTTTTACAAAAATTTCACATGCCTAGATTTTGTTAATTTTGTTACATAAAATACCATCGAAACCAAGGATTAATTTTCAATTAATTCAAGTCTAGTTCCAGTTGAAGTTTGATGGTGATAGTGCTGCATAAATCCACCTTTAGTTTTTGTACACATATGTTGATGTGCCAGCCAGACATTTCACAGACGCTTCTATCGTCATTCCCTCCATCTCTTTCTAATATTACATAGCAAATGTTTCGTTGGGGATCGTTCACCCCTGCAAAGACCCCTAGTTTCGCTTTTCCTCTTCGTTTATCTGATAATCTCGTTGATGGATATGGAATGAAAAATGAATCGAATTGGGGGACATATGACATGTCATAAAAACGTGTCTAATTATATAGGAAAGTACTATAGAGTTATGATAGAAAGTATCATAGGTTGGTATCAAATGGAAATAGTATAGGAATAGCGCCCTAATTATTGTATTGTCTGGTATTTGTTATGATAGATAGTTATGTATACCTACATATAATACAGGAGTGAAGGCTTAGATCATGTATTGCTTACGCTAGATCCGGCATCCAGGTTATTTGTTTGGTAGGACCGGCGGGGGGGTTCGAAATTACTGATAACCCATTGATTGGTCGTTTTAAAATTTTGACGATACACGCGTTAGTTTGACGCAAATGAAAATTCCGACAAATGTCACATATTGTGTTCTTTGGCGAATTCTAGTGTCGATGGAGTCTGATTTACTTAGTTTTGATTGTTTTTCTTCGAGAAATTAGTTTGAAAATGCCGAAGTCCTGTTCGATTTGCAGACAAACAATCTGCCAGATCTTGTATTCCATAATCCATAGGCGTGTTGTTGGATTGGGCAAAAAGTTAGAATAAGAACTAAAGAGAAATTATGTCTAATTGGAGTAATTTGAATCATTTGGGTACCCAGAGCCTTCGGCAATCTTTCTTTCAGCAATTTGTTCATACACACATAAAAAGAATTACTTGATTTGATTTGATATGCTTTGATTCAAGAGTATGGCTTGTTTATATATACTGGAATAAATGTCTGCTCAATTCAAGACTATTATGTTTCCAACTATATACACTCATACCAATGTTATAGATTTCTTGAATCGTAAATGAATGGAGTTCTTCGTGAGAATAATACAATATTTCAGATTGATAACACAATATATTCAAATCAAGACAATCATAATCTCTCAATGACTCGCATTTTTCTTGAACAAAAAGAATCAGATTTTCAGTTTTAGCTGTAGATTGTTTTGTATCAAGAATTTTATCAAATTAGAGGAATTATATCGATTTCTTGAAATGAGAATCATCCACAACTTCCGTCCTCTTATTGGGGCTCTCATCAATCACATCATCACTTGCAGACCTTCTTCTTGACAACCTTTCCCCCTATTCGTAGAGATTATTTCTGAACTTTTCCACCAGTTTACCTCGCAATAAAGTTGTATTTCTCTAGTTTCAAACTACTGAAAAATATAAAATATATCATTCACAACTCCATGTAGGTACAATGTGAAAGATAATCTGACTCAACACAATGTATGGTTATTATATTTCTTCAAATCTGGGTTCACATTCTTACTACTGAATTCATTTTCCTTGGATCGAAATTAGGTAAAAAAATACCTAAGATGTCTAATACAAGTTCAAGAAGCTCTTTTCCACTGTTCAATCAGTGTTTGGACAAATTTAAACGTTCATCCGCACATAGGTACCTAACCCCAACTATGACGATCCTAGTTATTCAAGTTTTTCACGAATTATCAGTTTTCGAGATGATATAGCTACGTTAACTGATTGGATACACAATAATACCTACCCAAGAATGAACGTCGATAAGATATAGGCATGTAACTTACCCCTAAAAGTGGTAATTATATCCTCAGATATCTCCCAAGACCTTAGTTTTTCTTTCATGGCAAGCCAATATTTCTATGCCAATAAAATAGGTTGGACTGGTTGAACAATGATGGATGCACGACAAGAGCACCGAAACAACACACTTACACCGTTTGGCAACATTCTCGGCTCGAAGGGATCGCAATTATATTCAAGAAAATGTTATGGTCAATCCAAAGAAACTTTCTCAGAGATTTACTCATTCAGAGATTAAATGTTGAATGTTATTTTGAAAGAAGACATTCCGTGATATATTTTTCAAGAACTCAATTATTTTTTCTGGATACTTTGAATTTCTTGAATTGAGTACATTTTGTTATACCAAATGAATATTCCAGTGAAATAATTTTTTACAATTGACATATTCAATAAATTCATTTCAAATAAATTATTTCAGAAGAAGAATGCGCTTTTTCAAAACAAGAATTGGACGTTGAACAAATATATCGTTTTCATTTGAGAATTTGTTTTTATGTGTGTAAGATAATAAAAAATGAAATATATGCTGTGCCAAAATATTTCAACTGTACGCTTCTGTATCATAGTACTTTCTTGCTCTTCACCCCCTCTCATCAATACCCCTCTAATACCAAACAAATACTACATGATGCCTGATCTAGCGTTAGCAATATGATCTAAGAGTGAAGGAGTCTTAATACTCATTACTCAAGGACAAAGGTCTCTGTAACTAAAATCGGCCTGGCCGTGGCATGTGTCATTGTCAGAGCTACACAAAAAATGTATTTATACTTACAAAGATCGTTTGCAACACACACGACACATCAAGGGTGTACTCAGTATTTTTGAGCATTTAAATATCACAAATCACGTGAGTGAGTAATATTAATTGTCAGTATAGGTATTCAATTTCTCGCGAATATAACTCTAATAATACCTATTTGAAAGTTTTTGAAGTATATAAAATTAAATTACTAACTGTGATCCTATACTACGAAAAGGCACGAATTAAACGAAGTATAAAAAAATTTAAGAAAGACGAAACACCTCGGTGTGAGCATTGTCACGTGTTCAAAAAAAAAACTGGATTCGAAGTGTAAATAAATCGTTGCATAGACTGCGGATGGATATAATAAAATGTTCTGCCACAGATGTTCTGCGTGACATTAGCCAAGAAAGTAGTTGTTTTCTGCTCGTGGACCACCAGTCATTGAAATTATGTTTGATATTTCGAATTGTATAACACGTGATTCGTCTATTTCGTTTTTTGATGTATATATATATATATATTCAAGGGGTGATACTCGGTATGATAACATTTTATTTCACGTCAAATATTCAGTATTCAACTCTGATCAAGTTGAACATCAGAATACAAGGTGATTCAATTCGTTATAAAATAATATCAAAACTCATAAATCATACCAAAAACCTAAGTACTAATCTTTCATATTTACGTTTTTACCTCGGTTTTCATTCATATTTTTATGTAGGTTCCTGACCTTCGATAACATGGTGAAGCAAACGTTATGAAAATGAAAAGTTAAATATTAAAGTCGCTTTTTACGTGCTCCATAGTTTTTTTTTTTTTTTGTTTTTCCTGTTATCCTATTTTCACAGAGATTTCATTATTCACTAGCTACATTTTTCGACTTTTTTCCAGAATTTATCTTACCGTTGATCGTCCCAATTACTTTTTATTTCATTGCTTACCAGACATGATTTTTTTTTCAGTATTATGGAACCCAACATTTTATTCATTTCCCTCTGACTATATGCATATATTTTCGATTAATTTTCACGGTGAACATGTTTTGGCCCTGCAAGCATATATGTGAGCAGACATTGGCTACAAGGCACGATACATCGATGCCATTTGCAATGCCATGGGGTGAAGCACCCCTTGTCTAGGGGTGGACCACCCTTCCATGGGGCACACGATTCATTTCAAAAGATTCATTTCCGAACTGTCGGCGCTTTTCACTATGATATTGTGGGATCTGGTCTTATGTTTTAGTTAGCAGTTTTCGATGATGAAGGGGTTTATCGTTTGGAATCATAACTTCTGGAGAAATACCAGAAAAGAGAAAAACATCTTTTCAGTGCAGTCATTGAGGGTTTTTTATGGAATCTCGTAGCATACTCAATATTTTTGGATCATATACATTTATTTGAAGTAAAACATACTTTTTGGAAATCGAACACACTGAATATTTCTATCAATACTGTAACGAGTAAACCAGAAGCCATGTAACCCTCTGTTACTTTACAGGGCATAGCAGAATAGAAGAGAACATTTTCAAATCCTTCAAGGTTATACCACAAAATGTTCGTCACTAGGTTCATCATATTACCCAGGAACCTTTGGGTTTTACTAGTATATAGGGCAAACATATTTTATATAAATGTCGGTGGTATCAAGGCACCTATATGCGATTACCTATGTTTGTGTTTTGCAGACAAAATTGTATGTCCAGCCAGCCAATAAATAATTTCTTTATTCAACTCAATTTAATAGGGTTGAAGTATACATGAATGATATACAAGTGTTCAAGCTATTACTCAACTTGAGAAGTTCTTGAGTGAAGTTCAAGTTAAATGAAATAATGTTGCATGAAACCACCTTTACTCCACTTAGGTAGATATAATAGTTTTTAAATTGTCAAGGTTGAATGCCTTAACTGATAGTAATTTCAAAAGTATTTGTGAAAATGCAATTACTCATTGATAAACTTCTGCATTGGAAGTAATTCTAACTACTTTTAAACTTCTAATCTGATGTGAATAAAATAATCTTCATAACCACAGACAAGAAAACGGATAATGGTGGATTTATGCAGCGATTTTAAGTCATAAGATTTAAGTTGTAAGTTTTTAGTCATAAGTCGTAAGAAGTTCAATCATTGGTTTTCAATGTTACCATTCATACACTTGACATAAGTTTTAAGTTGCAAGTCATAAGTTTTAAGTCATAAGGATGTTGGCCAACTTTTATCTCTTATGGCTTAAAACTTAAAACTGATAATATTTGCGCATGCGTTCGAAGTTTTCAATTCTGTGACAGTTTTTTATAGGTTATTGTATGTGATTGTGTTGTTTATTCAAACTTCATATCAGAATCATCAGATTATAAAAAGAAAAAATGGATATTGATGACTGAAATTGTAAAGTGACCACTGACACAACCACAGAAATTGACCAATGGGAGAAGTTACCCTTAAGACATGACAGTCCTTAATAATTCCTGCATAAATGGTCTTTTTTCCTTTATGTCTTAAATCTTATTACTAAAAACTTACGACTTAAAACTTATGACTTAAAATTGCTGCATAAATCCAGCATAATGGTTTCTAGTTTTCAAGCAGTAATATCACAAATACTGTTTACCATATACAGTGTCACACATAAAGTTCGCGACATATGGAAGTTTTTTTATTAATATACCTATATAAAGAAATTTGACTTCGCAGTTAGTTTGTGCTTGAAAAATGAGTCAAATACAGCATCTTTCCTTTTTTCATGTGCTACTCTAAACCTGTAAAATTTGAATTTTTTTTCGAAAATCCTCTAAAAATCAGTTTTTTTTAAATTTTGAAAAATGCCAGAGAAAAAAGTTGATCAGTTTCCAATTCTATACATTTGTTCCAAATTTGGACTCTCTACTGTCACTTCGACTTTTTTCCATTTTTTTTTATTTTTCGAATCTTTCGCTCTATCGATTCGAACGAAACATGATTCAAATATCATAATTTTGATGAATATGAGACATCAATATCATATCTTGCCCAGGAAATACCCACATTGGCCTGTTACCAGAAAATAAAAAAATGCATCTCCAGAAATTCGTCTTTGTTGTTGCAAAGTTCATCTAGTTTTTTCATTTCATTGTTAAATTGATGTGGATTTTCAGTTAATATGTTAGTAATCGAATAAACGAATTTCTCTTCTTTCTTATTACACTCGTATTTCTTTTTTCAATTGATTTTTATCCAGTTTGATTATTGACCAATAATTCAGTTACAAACAAACCCGAAATATCATAATTTTCTGTGAACTAAACAATGACCTACAGTTCCATAACTATTCAAGAGACTTTCGTTCTAGCGATTTGTACTAGACATGATATAAAATTTCGTGATTTTAAACAATACAAGACTAATGCAACATCTCGGGATGAAAATAGTAGGTACTGATCAAATCGAAATGAAATTTTCACTTAGTAGTAGTCGAAGTGACAGTAGATAGTCCAAATTTGGAACAAATGCATAAAATTGGAAAGAAATTAAAAAAAAACAGATTTTTTGAGGATATTCGAAAAAAAATTCAAATTTGACAGGTTTAGAGTAGCACATGAAAAAAGGAAAGATGCTGTATTTTACTCATTTCTTGAGCACAAACTAACTGCGAAGTAAAATTTTCTTTATATCTATTAATAAAAAAAACTTTCATGTGTCCACTTTATGAGTGACACTGTATATCTATCTATACATGTGTCAAATCAATTATTATTTGCGAAACATTTTTAATGTATACACTTTTACTGTCTAGAATTCCGAGTTGTAACTCGGAAGTTACAGGAAGAGTTTTAAAAAAATATTGCTTTTACGCTTCCATACTTTACATTTTGTGCGTGTGAGAGAACATGGTGTTTGTGGTCGTATCATTTTATATTTGTGTATTTGAACTACGATTGTAGTGGTCCATTTTCTTACATACACTTCACAAGTGGTATTATAGTACTCCCGTCTCATAGTATCAACAGGTATTATTGCAATGATGGATATTCAAGGTCACTGTGTTTATGGGTCATTTTCCGCAATATTACTAAACAATTAACTACTTATTATTTTGCTGATATTGCACAAGTAATACATGTTTGTTTCAACTAATCGAACATTCTCCTGATTATATATGAAAGCAAAAAAAAAGTTGAATCCTCTGACTTCCAGAAGAAGACGAATTTTCGTGTTGATGAAAAATCAGACATCGAGTACTAATCAGAAATCGAGTACTAATCAGATTATTATTTCGGTAATGCTGCTTTAAAATACCTCTACGAGATTGAAAATATTATTAGAGATTTTTTATAACTTGACTGCACGAGAGGAACATATATATAAATTAGAATTTTTCTTGAAAGTTAAGAGGTTAAAGGTACCAGGAAAAACCTCTCTATGAATGAGTTCCACAATATTACCGTTCTGTGAACAAAAGGTTTCCTATGTACATGCACAAATCACAAAATAATTTATTGTTTCCAAACAATCAATCCAGAAATCTGTTGCAGATTATCAGGTTACTGAAAATTGGATTCATCAGCACAGTGACTTTGGCACAGATCAACTTATCGATACACTCATCTCATCGAATGTTTCAATAGATTTTTTCCTCGATTTTTCCCGAAACTCAGAAAAGAGCGACCCTCTTCAAATAACATAGATAAATTATATAACAATAATATATTATGTTCATTTTTGTTTCAGATTGTAGATAGGGGTAAATTTCGCCCTGCAAAAACGAAAAACTAGGTACCAATTCTTCGAATACAAGAAAAAGAAAACAATCTACGAAACAAAGAAGAAACACCAAGTTAATCATAAGTGTACAGCATAAGTTATTTCTCCAAGATAGAAGAGTTATTTGGAAACATAACCATTTCACCTTTTAATTTGAGTGACGAAGATCTAACCATGATGTCCAATGGTTTAGATTCTGGAGTGGTAGGACAACAAAATGGCAGCAGTGGCAATAATAGTGGTGGGGGACAAGAGGAGTCGAAAACTAACCTCATTGTCAACTACTTACCTCAAACCATGACCCAAGAGGAAATCAGATCTCTGTTCTCGAGCATTGGCGAAGTAGAGAGTTGTAAACTGATCAGGGACAAAGTCACAGGTAATTTTGAACAATTCACATCTCATTGAACATGTTTTGTTGCAAAAATTAACGCTCAAGAAAGTTTCGTCGCTTGAGAGATCCACAGTACCTACTCTACAAAAAAGTAGTACTTTATGAAATATTGGCATTTTTTTGTTTAATTTGAAAACCGGTATTGCACAATTCACTTTTGTTAACAGTTCTACAACTTCTACAAGTAAATACATCCTTAAATTTTTGGTAATTGTGCACTTACCGTGCGATGAATATTTGATGATGAAAATGTTTGTTGGTACTTGCCGAGGTACTTACATATTTTGACCTGAAAAACGCGAATTTCATGATATTATCGTGAACATATCTCTAGTTTTCGAGATAATTGATGCCAAAGTTCGAAATTTCACCTTTGTAAGTTTTCGGCAAGTATAATGTATCTTCTTAGATCCCAGGACATATGCATTTACCATGGTTGATTATGATTTTTGTCTAAAAAAAACCTCATAAATATGTAATTTTTTCGTCATTTTCATATTATTTCTCCAACTACGCTACACAAAAAACGGACATTTTGAAAATCTCTGTGCGAATCTTGAGCGAATAAAGACTGTTTCATGCTTATACGAATTTCGCAAAATTGATGCGAATCAGAAAATAATAAATATTACATTGATATTATTTCTACTCTACAACACTATTGATTTATGCATGCTGTAGTATCATATTATGATAACAAATGTTCAAATATTTCAACTTTATTGCCATATTTGTTTTTAGCGGCCATTTTATTCGCACAAAATTTCCGATATTCGTATAAGCATGAACCAGCCTTTTCAGGTAGATTCATAGCTGCCTTATAGCATACGAGTCAGTGAAATATGTTTTCTCTCTTCAATGCATGTCAAAAAGAAAGATAGATATCAGTAAAATAAAGTGAAATTTCGATCCATTATCGATTTGTTATCCATTATCTCGAAAAGTAGAGATATATTCACGATATTATTATGAAATTCGTGTTTTTGAGGTCAAAATACGTAGGTACCAAGACAAATTTTCATCAAAATATTCATCGCGCATGAGTGCACAATTACCAAATTTCGTGGTGTAATTTTTAGCTATGATAGCGGTGATAATAAAAACTGTAAGACTTTTTGAAAACGCGAACATATTATCAAGCCCGATCAAGCCCAACTGGGCCCATCTAAAACGATGACTAAACAGGGTCATAAGAGTCATTTGTATCGCGGGTATGTCGTAAGACACATGAATAGGAAATGTTGAAAGATCTGAAATAATTTTGCATGCTCGATTTTCATTCTGGGAGGAGCGTTTTGTTTGTTATTCATTCTCTCCCTACCACAGAACAATACAGTACATTAAGTCCACATTTAATTTTTCCGACGACCTACCTGAAATACTCGCTGAAATACGTATCATTTCGCACTGTAAACTAGTACACAAAATGAGATATTTCGCACTAGTGCGAAATGAAATATTCATCTCCACGCTCTGCGATTGGTGCGATTACCTAATATAGTTAAATATACTCTGATTTTTACTCATAGGTAGCTGTGACAATGACATATCTACAAACGGAATTCATAACATTATTGAGTCAATGTGATTTACCAAGTAGATAGGAGCCGAATCGTATAATTCGTTCAGTTTTCTTTGCTGCAATGTCATCCGACGATGAAATGGTAGATTCTATTCCCCCAGAAGTATACAATTTAGGTTTGTTAAAAGAAAATAATAGTATTCCGTACTGAACAATTGTTCAAATATTACCATCAATAATTATTTTTCCAATATTTCATAAATTTAGACCAAAATGTACACGAATATTTTTGTTGAATGTTGAATAAAATTTGTTATCTTTGTGTGATACATCTTTCTTATACAGTGAGGACCAAAAGTCCGTCGCCCCCCTGTAACTTCTTTATTCTACATATTACAAAAAAATGTTGAATACATAAGTTGTAGGGTTTCATTCGATCTCTTTAATGGTTTAAGTTTCATTCATACAGAGTGTCTCAAAAAAGCACGGTGACTTAAAAGTTATTTTTTTTAAATGGAACACCCTGTATTTCATTTCATTTTTAGATTCTTCCTGAAGAGCTGATTTCGTCGATCTATCATACTTGGGGTGTAGCGCGAAAGATTACAGAGATATAGGGTGTGAAAAATCGAGATTTTTCAACTTTAGGAATTTTTTGTGCCGAAACTATCCATTCTTGCTCAAAACGGCTTACATGTCCCTATCTCAACTTTCCATTTACTATCGATTGATATTCAATTGAAACAAATACCGGTGGTTCAAAATTTTGAGTTTTGCATCACCCTCTATTTGTTACTATTAAATGTCAGTAGATAGTAAATGGAAAGTTGAGATAGGGACATGTAAGCCGTTTTGAGCAAGAATGGATAGTTTCGGCACAAAAAATTCCTAAAGTTGAAAAATCTCGATTTTTCACACCCTATATCTCTGTAATCTTTCGCGCTACACCCCAAGTATGATAGATCGACGAAATCAGCTCTTCAGGAAGAATCTAAAAATGAAATGAAAAACAGGGTGTTCCATTTAAAAAAATTAACTTCTAAGTCACCGTGCTTTTTTGAGACACTCTGAATGAATGAAACTTAAACCATTAAAGAGATCGAATGAAACCCTACAACTTATGTATTTAACATTTTTTTGTAATATGTAGAATAAAGAAGTTACAGGGGGGGCGACGGACTTTTGGTCCTCACTGTATATGCTTCTTCAGGCAATTGAATTGGTTTCCTGTAAAAATGATTTGTAAGTAGGTAATACAGTCATGCGAAATAAAAATCCGACATACCTATGTTTTTCATGAAGGTCGTCGGAAAAGTATAGTGTACAACTTGGATATTTCATCCTATTTTCCGCACTAGTTGCACAATATACTATTCTTGCATAATTTTGTTCACTCCGATTTGAAAAATATTGAAGTGAATCTTCATGAGTTGGAACTTGGAATTGATGCCAAGATTACAAAATTGTGAAATCACGACGGACGGATGTTCAATGTATAATATATTATGATTGAACTAATTCTGAAATCACATTTTGTGAATAAAAGTGTTTTTGTCACGGTTTTTGTATCTTCACAAATTTATTTTCTTTCAATTTTGATGTGATGAAATTTGTTCCGGTGAATGGCAAGCTTTCAAATGGATTGAATACGAAAACAAATTTACTGGTAATTTTCTGAACGTCAAAAGCAATCAAAATAGCAAATAATTGATTAATTGATGCTATGTATTGGGATCACCATCAGCATTAATTGATATTAATTAAATGAGAAATCTATCAATAATGCACTGCAATAATTATTTTATGAATTTTTTCGGGTACTGTGGATCATCTTCGTCAAGCTGAATATACGAAAAAGCGTTCTCCGAAAAATCATGAATGGAAAGATTTTGTAGACCAAAAGTTGACGAGTTTTATGGTACAAAAAATCGGAAAAAATGTTCTATCTCTTTGCCCGATTTTTTCGTTGTGCTTGATGATGCTTTCTTTCCAACATAAACAGGAAACAACAAGCTTATGATTTTTTTATTGTGTTTGCTCGAAAAGTTGCGTTTTGGTCTACAAATTCTAGACTATACTTTACGAGATTTATTTATCACTGATTAAATGTTACATTCCCTTTGGATATGATGTCAGGTCACTCTCCGGCATCTTTGAAACCTGAAGAAACCAATTCTGAACAAGTTCACAGAATCACTATATGAATATGTTCAAAAAAATATTCGCATAGAAGTGACATCATACCTGAGTAAACCAGAAGGAGACCTTCGCGGGGTAATGTTAAAATTCATCAGATTTCTGATAATGCTATAATATTGTTGAAGTTATGAAGTTTCATCTTGAATATATTGTTGTATTCTACTGTTAATTGCTTTGTGTTAAAGAAATGGTTATCTTAGTACGAACGAACATTGATGTGATTATGTTCAAAATTGGTATCAATTTTGAAAAACTATGATGCGCCAGTGGGGGAGTGACCGTATAAAAACTTTGATGACTATGCTATGTGGCATCGTCTTATTGTTTAATTTTCTTGTTTTGATTGCCTTCGCCTATTTTTTCTCGGTTTGACACGAATTTCATGTAAACTAGTTCATCACTCGAAGTTTGGCCATGACGAATTTCATATTTTCATTATTTGCCTTTAGAATTGCTAATGAAATACTTGTCTTTTGTTATATGCACAGGTTGATCATATTATGTGTACTTACATTAAAAATATATCATTTCACAAATTAGCTTTTGATCAAAATCGGGATCTGTATCTGTATTATTTTCTGGTTATATTGTTGAAAATCTTTCACTGCTTCGGGGATTTCAATGCAGGAATTTTATGCCGAATAAATTTCATTATTTTCAGTAGCTGATCAATATTCAATAATAAGCAAAATGAGCGTTCAGCATGTGAGGGATGATTTTTACATCATTTTCAGCTAAATAATAGCTGTAGCTGACCGATCAGAACTCTTATGTATCACGAGAAAACTATTTTTTGATGATCATACCATTAATTCAATGGATTCTTGGGGTTGGTTCAATATGACACCCTGTGTATAGTATAATTGTTGTTGAAGAAAAAAAATTCAAGATGAATAAGTATTGGGTGCTTATCTCAAAGGAACTCGATACGATCATATATTACTGAAAATAAAGTTTGATACTGTTGGTTGAGAAAATATAACAAATTGAAACATAACCCAGAAACCACAAAATATTTGAGAAAAACCAAATACGTATTTCGGCAACTAAATTACTATCTTCGGTGGAAATACCGAGGAAAACACCAATGAAACAAGGTATGAATAAGGTGTTCAGCTACGGACATACAGACAGTTTGAAGGTGGAAACGTATTTGGTTTTCCCAAATATTTTGTAGTTTTTGGGTTATATTTTCAATTGTTGTATAGGATGACCGGTATCGGAACAGTCTCAGTGTACACAACTCATCAATTTTAGTTGTTGAAAAAATTGTATTCTTTTCAGAAAATCCATGTTGTTTACTATTAATCCTAGGATTTAAGAAAATTCGCGAATTTGTTCTCCATATTTCGATGTTTCTGATGGTTGCACCTCAAGAGAAATATTCAACAAAATTCAAATTAGTTATTAGGAATCACAATACTCTATATCTCTACTGATAGGTATCTTATTATCAGCTTCTCAAGTTGAAAAGATTAAAATGTTGAATTGGATATTTGCGAGGATATATTTGTTTGATGGTATTAATTGTTGAAGCAATTGCATTCGATCAGTCCCTCTGTATTATATTCCAATATTTTATATGAAAGTATCTCGGAAAATAGTTTATTTGTCTCTTTTTATCGAATGGGCTCAGAAATATACCCGGGAACAACCAAGATTCAGGGGAAGCCTCGCAAATAGGGATGTTTCACCAATACATATATCCACTCATTCATGAACTGATCAATCTTTTATTCATGACACATTTTTCAAGATAATTGGAGAAAACTTCTATATAAATAATCATCATAAAGTTGGTGACTGATGTGAGAATATTTAATTTTTTGGGTATGAAACCGTTCCGTGGATGAAACTAATCTCCATTTCCTGTTTCCGCTGCATCAGAATCCATTCATTGTCATTGTCACGTACAAGGGGTATTACAATATAGGACAAAAGCATGACAGAAGCCTTACCTAATTGGTTCATCAGTTCACGAAGTATGAATCCTTTGACCCGATATGTCTTGCATTGGCTCCCTCATAAATTTGATACATCGGCAGATAATAAATGTCTCGATAAATATCGAAGACAATTATTTGCAGGAACAAAATGAATCTGAATTGGATTGAAGGTGATCATCAAAATTATAGTTCAATTAATCTATATATGCTATTTGTTTGTCTTATACCTCGTTTATCTCTAGTATCCGGATTTTTGTATTACGTAGGTGTAATATAAAGTGTGTCCCAAATTCGATGTTGTTTGAATTATTGGACACGATAGGAACCCTTTGCATTGACAATAATTTGCAAATTCATTAGCAATTCTAAGTCTGAAAAGACACCATGTATCTAAACACAATTAGGTTCAGTTATTTCCAAAAATATCTTTTCGTCAGTTTGATGACATATGTTGTGTGATTGGGAGGAAAATATCTTACATTCGTAAAAGAAATTGATTCTTATATACTGATGAAACAAAGATTATTCATAGATTTTATATATGTATGTATCGACGATGAATCGAATTCGTATTGTAAAGTCGTCTATATACTTATATTATGTATAAGAACGATGGTACCACGTAGATAATGAGAATAGTGGAAATTTGATTCATGGCCCACTTTGAGAATGAAGAATTCGATATACGAGTAGGAAAAAAATACCACGAAATTCAACATCTTTTAGTATCAGTGATTCATGAATGATGAAGAGATACGTATTTATGGTGCCATATACAGGGTGATCCTAAATTTATGAGTTTCTCAGAAACTGATTAATTGGTAGCATTACAATACAATACGGTAAATTGAGGTTATTTATTTGCAGATAAAATTTCACCTTTAAAACTGGCCCCAGGCGAAGAAGGTATAAAATGCAAAAAATCTTAAAAAATAACCAATTTATACTGGGTGATCAACTAATCAAACTGTCCGGGGTCGGGAATTGCAAGCTCTGTTGATGATGTATAACGTCTTTTGTGTTGTCAAATTACTTGTGAATCAACCGTCAGGACTCGAAGTCACTCAACAAAAACAAACCAAAAATAAATAGTGAAAATGGCATTGAATACTCGAGCACCCTGTATATGATTTTCGGATATTTCTATCAACCTTGTGCTATATAAAATGTGCGAATATTGCACAATAAAGCACATCTGAGTGGTAATATTTGCAAAAAGCGGAATAGTTATTTACTAAACAAATGGACAATAATTAAACAATAGACTTTGGAAAAGAACATGTTTAATGTTTGTAATAACCTCCAAAATGTATTCTGTAAAATGCACACCACTGCTCTGTCTGCCATAATGTGCTAGTATATCGGTACTTCCTGATGTAATTCGATAATTGGGAACAATGTTTTGAATGCACGATCACTACCTACGGGTTTATTCACGATATCAATGAAAAAATATACAAGGTATCCCAATTTGTTAGATCACGAGTCGCGTTCGACAAAATTACACTATTGGAAATAGGTGATTTTTCAAAAAATATCATTTTTCGCTTCGTTTTTTGCATTCCTATTACTGGAAATGAAGAATTTATTGCTCTAAATGTAATTCTTAAGCCTGGTTCATGCTTATACGAATTTCGCAAAATTAATGCGAATCGGAAAATAACAAATATTACATTGATATTATTTCTACTCTACAACACTATTGATTTGTGCTTGCTGTAGTATCATATCGTGATGACATGAAAAATCCGGAAAAAAGTTTGAATATTTCAACTTTATTGCGATATTTCTTCTTAGCGGCCATTTTATTCGCAAAAATTTTCCGATATTCGTATGAGGATGAACCAGGCTTTATACAGGCTATGGAACCACCCATTGTATTTCTTCATATCATGGTGGATTTGGCTTCAGAAACAATATATATCTGTTTGAAAAAACCCTTTGGTGATTCCTCAGAAATTTTAAAATGTCAGCGACACTTTTGTAATATGTAAATTCGAAATCACAAGTTGAAATCGTTGATTTGACGTTCAAGAAAACTAATTGTCAGTCTTCAATCCAAAGTTGAATAGTCGCATTTGTTGTATTGCAATCTCGAATCAGTGATCTTACTTGAATTCAAACGATTATCTAGAATGCATTAGTTGGTTCGAGAACATCTAGAGAAGCAGATGCTTACATTTTGAAGTCCATCACCAAGTATGGACAAAAATAACGAGAGAGGGAGATGAAATTAGTAATTATATTATGGATTGGGATGAGTAAATCATCACACGTGCTCCACAGATTTACAGGCACACTTTTTTCTCTCCATATGCTCAGCTTCCAGGTGTGAAAAAACGAGAAAGTATTTATAATTCACTGTAGATACAGCTCCGTACATCTGTGTCCGTACAGCTCGAAACGTTTCCTATACAGTCTTTCAAGTACAATTCATTCTTTTGATGTCGATACTTATAATTGTTTATCTGCAACTGATGCAAAAGTTGTCTATTTTTGTTATGACGTTTCTCTTACTGACACAATAAAATGATTAATATATGTCGATATGTAGGTATGTTGCTAGGCAACACTTCTACTATCTAGGATTCAAAGTGGAAGTTTAACAACTAGAAACTAAAAACGAGTATAATCTTTGACTATATACACTAATACATTATTACCGCACTTCCACTAGATATTTCAGACAGTTGCGATATTTTCTAATTGTAATCAACAAATAGAGGTACTTAATAAAGGTGATGATGCCTCTTCCTGTCAGGAAATTGGCCAAGGTTAAATAGAGTTACCTATTTTACTCATAAATGTCATCAGTTGATAGGATAGCTGATGACGCTGATGTGTTCAAGTTGTTATAATATTTTCCATCAATTATACATCGATTATAGATCAAAAATGACTCCATAAAGGTACAACCTGTATACACCAAGCACTTTTTCTGTAGCCTTCCGATTTCCGCCACTGAACTAAAACGAAATCGTGATAATCAATGTTCTTCAAATAACTGGCTTTCTGTCTTCGTCATTATTTCGGTAGGTAGGATATTAAAAAGCATACTAATATTTTTTGATTCATGCAGTTATTGGTGGAATTGATTTATTGTCAATCAGACCAAAAGAAAAACAGTTATTAAGGGCGCGTGTACTGTACTCATACATCTCTCGAAAAGCAAACGATTCAGACGAAATACGTAATATTTCAGTAATCCTCCCAGCTTGATTCCGATGATACCATAGTAACTAGGCAATCTGAACAATGTTCGGATCGAAATAGTTCAGCTAAAAATAATTCGAAATGTTTATTGGACTTTTTAGGTCAGCTACAGATGCAGGAAAATGCGCAAATTTCGGTAAAATATTGAGCTGTGATTGCTTATTTATGCACATATTTTGATTATTTAATCAGGAATAAGTTCATCCTGGTAGTGCGTATCTTCAAACAGATGCATTTCAAAAATACACTTGAAGAGTGGTTACGTAATAATTTTTATTTATAAAGCCTGTATAGCGTAGACGTTGAGGTCAAGACAATTACACATAAAAATTACATACAACATTGTATTTGTCACATGCGTGTATGTAAAGACTTGAAATTGTAATGTTTCATACGAACAGTATTATTACATTTATTATTTTTTATTTATTTTATTTGAACGGCCTCATTGTATGCATCTGAAGTTGAATGAAGAAATAGTATTTATTCTACCCTTAAATGAAAAATGCTCTGAAAAATGCCATTACTGACAACGTTTTACAGTATACTGAGTAGTTATTATAGAGTAGTTTTAATTATGCTGCGTTCGAAGAGGATGATTTTTTTTTCTAATCATTACAAAGTGTTGTAATCTTTTAAAAATGACAATTTTCAAATTGTTTAAATTTCTAACGTCACTCATTTCTTGAATAAATATTTTAGGACATGAATATGGAGACATAATACGTATTATCAATGCAGTGCTGCATGAGGCCCAACATGAGGTAATTCCTCCGCTATGTTTAGCGATAGTGGTAACATTACTATTTGAAAAGCTATATTTGTTTGAGGAAGCAATACATTTTAATTTGAAATTCTCTGTATTTCGCCTTAAGTAAACGAAATAACTATAACATATTTCATTTTTATCACAAGTATGAATCATTTGAAAAAATATAATAACATGTGAAAACTTGTATGGAATATTATTGGTTGCAAATCAGATAATCTGCCCAACCATGTTACTTATGGTGGATTTATGCAGCGATTTTAAGTCATAAGATTTAAGTTGTAAGTTTTTAGTCATAAGTCGTAAGAAGTTCAATCATTGGTTTTCAATATTACCATTCACACACTTGACATAAGTTTTAAGTTTCAAGTCGTAAGAATGTTGGCCAACTTTTATCTCATGGCTTGAAAATTAAAACTGATCATATTTGCGCATGCGTTCGAAGTTTTCAATTCTGTGACGGTTTTTATAGGTTATTGTATGTGATTGTGTTGTTTATTCAAACTTATATCAGATTCATCAGATTAAAAAAAGAAAAAATGGATATTGATTACTGAAATTGTAAAGTGACCATCACTGACACAACCACAGAAATTGACCAATGGGAGAAGTTACCCTTAAGACATGACAGTCCTTAATAATTCTTGCATAAATGGTTCTTTTTCCTTTATGTCTTAAATCTTATTACTAAAAACTTACGACTTAAAACTTATGACTTAAAATTGCTGCATAAATCCAACATTACCGCTTCAGAACTTTCTCATACAAACTTGACATTCAGAAATGTGATCATAACCTGAGAACTTTCTTCATGCCAAAACTAAGAATTAGCAGAACCACATTAAGTCTAATTTTTTCTTCGGTCATAATTGAGCTATCGCCTTTCTTTAATCAAATCAACAATTAGTTAAAATCACAATCAAATATGACCAAAGAAAAAATCGAGAATTTGCGCTAGCTTTATGTAGTATTCGCTAATATTATATCCAACATTGTTGATGCTCTTCTATTTTGGTGGGTATCACTGTGTAAATATATCTCGTATAATACTTCTGAGGCGACTAATTTAGCTACTTCGAAGAGCAAAACCCCCCCTTCCCCCCATCGGGGAAAATATAGTGTGCATTTTACATTATACTACGAATAACAAAATGGACAAATATTTATTAAACAACAATCTAAGTACAAGCCTTGTACGTAGGCGGTACTCTTATTTCCGTAAAGCGCTGATCAATGACCTTTTCATATTTTTGCTTTGTTACTTTGCTACAGTAGAAGCAGCTGAAATATTTTCACTATTTATTTATTGAGTTGGACTAATCCATTAACGTTTAATATCGAGAAAAACATTCCGATGTGGCTGATGGTCTTTCAATGGTGTTGTTTTCTGAAGCGAACTCTCACTGCATTCGCATCAGGGTGTTTTTTCGTAGCACTTGTTCTGTTAACCTCATACTGATTTAGTTTTGTACTTTTTTTTTGGTTTGTTTTTGTGTTATTAACATTGGTTTTTTCGGAATTCTTGATTTCCGCAGTTCCCGGGGTTCTGACTAGTCCGTTGCTTACAGGGCAATCGCTGGGCTACGGATTCGTTAATTATCATCGGCCAGAAGATGCGGAAAAAGCCATCAACACACTGAATGGACTCAGATTACAAAATAAAACGATAAAGGTAAGGCGTTCTGCGTATGCATGAGGTGATCGCAGCATAGTGTAGACGAAATGGTCGCTGCAAATAGAGTTTCTGGTTTTCAGCCCGATTGATCGTAGATTTTCTTAAAGGCGTGAAGATATTTTTGTTGTATATACTTTGAGTTAGATGCATTTGAAACTGTCTGGTGTCCTGCCTCGCTAAATCCTCTGCTTTGGTTTGACAAAACGATTCTACAGCATGAAAAAATACTTATTTATTAATTATGTTGGAGTTTCGCTTCGCGTGGTACTTACCAATTTATTTTATGGTTATTCAGATTTTTGCCTATCAACGGTCTTCCGAAGAAATTTTCGAACAACACCAACAAAACGCCGGTTTCACTATAAATACGAGATTGAATAGGTATATTATTTCGTAATGGTTTTGCAGTGACATTTATTTAAATCTGTCAAGGGTGTGGAATCCGTCTTTGTTTGCACCAATATTCAATCAATGTGTATTTTTTGTTATTCCAAAATTGGATAGAAAGGCAAGTAACTCTGATATGATACGAGTGAAAAAGGAAATTTCGAAAATAGTTATTCGACAGGATTAATCTGAATTCGATTAGAAACTACGATTGCTTCCTTCACATTTTTTATTACGGAGTTAACGAACCTTTGATGTCAAGATAGCACTGCGAGCACTAACGGACGATAAATATCGGTGAATTCTTCATCAGAAAATCGCGAAGTTGTATAACTAAAAATACATCTGCAAATAGAGAATTCCAAAATGAAGAGGGTATGTAAAATTAATGATATTTGTAGAGTTATTGTTCTGAACGTTCCGATAGGACTGACAATATTATAGGAATGAAATATTTTGGCGAGTCAGATTCGACGTATGAGAGATCTTGAAACGTTTTTTCCAAGCGATTAGAACTTTGATTTTCTCAAGGATCTGAAATCCTAAGTCGCACCTCCCATATCGTGTCTCAAAATAAATAAATAATAAAAGTACTTTATTGGTTAGCCAATAGGCTACCGACCTCTGAGTCCTTCAGCCTTCAAAATAAATAATTATTGCATTTTCGGGCAATATAGAAATTCTGAAATGCCATATCACTGTGTTATATTCTGGCCATGCCTATTTTAATTTAGTTTGTGGTGCTATAAAATGTGGGATATTTTTTTATTGGAAAATCATTGTTGTTCTGATCAGCACGAAGTAAACAGAGATTAATGTATCTCATTGTTCAAACAGTGCTCAACAGTGAAAAGCTAGCAAAGCATGAAGAGTAGGTGGTCTTGTACAGGGGGATACACTTGAATGCGAAACACGCAATTATGACGATACAAAATGAAGAATCGAAAAGTCAGACTAACGAAAAATTGAAATATCCATAAATATACATACTCAGATATAACACTCATATATGAAAGAATTAAGCTGAAAAATACCTATTGAAATTAAAAGTTGAGAAAATCATATTTAGGTACAGACAGATGTGAGAAAAATATGATTAATCATTGCTTGGCAACACGGATCTACAATATTTTACTAGATTAATATAAAAAATAGGTCATGAATAGCACCACGAACATCATAGGTTTTCCTCTCGTGCAATCAAAAAAACTATCAACAAAATAAAAAAATACATTGATACGATATTTGTCCGTGGATTCAATAAGTTTCAAAATGCTGTATAATCAATACTTCGATATTTGAATACAATCAAGTAGGTACATTTATTTAGATGGTGAAAAGAATATATACAGGGTGATACAACGAAAACTTAACACCACGATTTTCCAGCTTTAAAATGAAAATATGGAAAATCGCTCGGACCTGTCGCTTCCTGATTCGGGGGGAAACAACCTCCTGATTTTTAATAGGGATGAGGGGTGTTGTGATACCTCATTTTGAAGATCTTATCCAGTACTATCTGACCCTAAAATTTCGCTTTCAAATTTTCATCGATAACAAAATGGCAACTAAAGTTGTTCATTCATCGATGTATTGTTGTATAAATATTGTTATTTTTGTTTATGTTTTTGTTTATGTGTTCATTCTGGTGAAATAAACAAACTTTTGATTAATTTTATTCGACCAGAACTAAAGTGTGGTGTTCATTCTACTGAACTAATTCTAATACTGAACATCTATAGGAAATATCACGTGACGCTTATGATGGTGAATAAATGCCGTTGATAATTGACCAATCCCATGGAAAAAAGTTTGGTAAAAAGTTAAATGGCGGCTTTTGACAGCTGTCATTTGTTCTTGTGTTTTATGCCGTGATATACTTTCTAAATGGCGGGCAGCTGTCATCAGCTGTCATTCTATTGCGGGAATTCGAATATGTAAGGATTGGATTTTTCATTCCATTCTGATTTTATGTTTGAACTGTGAATATTGGTGAGTCGAGACTGATCAGACTGAAACTAGTATAAAATCTCAACAGCATTCTATCATTCAATATCCTGTTGATGTCAACTGAACTTATATTGTGTTTTAAAAGAAGCATTTCTTTCAAATTTTCATTCTTCATCAAGTATTCTTCTTTCTTCCAAAGGTTTTTGACAACATTCAAATCAGAATGGAAATATGTAATTATGTTCTTGAATAATTATGTTCTTGAATAATTTACCTGAAATTAAAAAAGAATATTAAGGTTCACTAGAATATTTTATCACAGAGGATAATTGCAAGGGATACAATACCTTCTGTTTGTAGTTCTGTCATGATTTCCCCCGTGATTTCAAGATTATTATGTAAGATCTATGAATATCATCTAACGCAATAAAACAAAATCTCAATAATTAGTATTTGCTCACCAACATTCGCAGTTGAAACATAAAATGAGAATGGAATGAAAAATGCAATACTCATATATTCGAATTCCCGCAATAGAATGACAGCTGATGACAGTTTTGTCCGCCATTTAGAAAGTATATCGCGGGGCATAAAACATAAGAATAAGTGACAGCTGTCAAAAGCCGCAATTTAACTTTTCACCAAACTTTTTTTCGTGGGATTGGTCAATTGACACTTAAACAATCAAGAACTCATATGACACACCAGAAATCACCAGATGGTGTTGGATGGTGTATCTTTATTTCGATTCTAATCGCTTATAAAAGTATAATTCAGTTGGGCAGCCTGTACATTTTCTTCGCTCCCTATAGAATTGACTGAAGGTCGCTTCTCCCGCCTCCCTAATGATGCAGAGCAGCTTACGCATTCGCTCGCAATGAACCTCTACGATTTTCCGGCGCGCGCATGCGTCGCGTTGCCAAATTTCCACGCTGAAATCGGATCAATGACTTACCGCGTACGTTTCTACCGGAGGGTCCGGTTTTGCGCCAACGAATTGCTGGAAAATTCGTCGATAAAGGGCAGAACTTTGGTGCGCAGGCGAGTACAAAGCATCCGGAGAGTTGGAGTTTTCCCGCAGGAATCGGATCGGGTTTAGTACCTACTGGGCGACCCAAAATTTCCTTAGATAACATTTTCTTTTTTTCAAGAGATGGAAAAGCAAACTGCCGACAAATTGAACCCTACTAACAAATGAATTAGGTAGGTACATATTCGACGTAGAAAAAATATAATGCGACTGACACTGCTTGCTTATGTAGGTATGGCAAAATCAGCGACATCTTATAATTCTTATAGGTATGAAAGATATAGGTAGTTATTTACCCATTCAATACGGCTTCTTCATAAAACAAAAAGTCAAAATTCCGGGAATCGTATTGAAAGTTAGCTTCAAACTCATATCATACCGTGATAAGGTTCCGATTTCAACGCCGCAGTCATGTTGGATGTGCTGCATACATTCAGGTAACTGTTATGACGATGCAATATCATCATAATATTCCCTCATATTATTATTAGCAATTATATTTCGACAGATAATGCCTAAAATTTGGAAAATAGCCGCAAGTTCAATGAATACAGTTCTATTCGAGGTATCAGAATGATTATTTCATGTTATTTTCCTATCACTGTAAGTAGATAATTTTGTAAACAAAGCATGGTATTCTGACGAGTATTGCCCACTCAGATGGTTTGGTAGTTCTTAAGCCCAGTTTATTGCTAGGCGATTTCGCGTTGGCAATTCTGTGACCTTGAAATAGAACAATTGAGATTGGCTGCGATAGTTTTTACTATTCAAACTGACCAATAACAACAGCGCATTTTTCACCGCTAGTATCGCCAAATCCAAAATCGCCTAGGAGTAAACTGGGCTTTAGTCAATGTTTTCAACAGATTGGGTACCCGTCCAGGATCTCAAAAGAGTATTGCTAACTTATCTCTGTCTTACCCTTAATATTCCAGAAGTGACAAATACGATATTTTATTATTACTCGACCCCTTTCATGCAAACTTCTTGTGAAAATACACCTGTCTTTCATGTGGTTTCTTCGTAAAGAAAAATTTGCTAATTGCTGTTTAACTGCAATTAATGAGCAGATTAGTGGATAGGACTAGTTTATATCAGTAAAAAACGATAACTTATCAGGAAGGAGACGAATGAAGGACGACATGGATTCGAAAAGAAAATGCATCCACTCTCTGTTTACATCTCACTATAACACCCAAAGTAGTTTGCTCATCAGCCCACGTGTCAATGATGTTATTGAAGGTAGAATCGAAAGAGATTGGTAATCATCGCTTCCACGTTTCGTTTGCAATAAATTTTTATTATCCCCTTTTAGGGTCTACTAAAGATGACAACTTAGGCAGAAATATATATTCGTATATGTTGTACTAATATATTCTCATAGTATTTCTTCTCAGTACCTACCTATACTTTATGTAAAATAATAATAATAAAGAAACTGTCTAGAATCTAGATAGTATAGGCGCGCAAAGCAGCAAAACAATGAATAAGTTGGAACTCTTGAAATGCTTTCAGATTGAATCTGAACATTGATGTCACAGATTAAATGTTTGCCATAGTTTAACTGACCTATACTTGGCACGTTGCTAGTGCATTCAGCATGTCCTGGAACATAGACGTTCGGTATCATAATTTATTGTAAATGGTGTTCATATACTACGGCAACAATCAGGATAGTATTTTTGAACTAAGATGACTGGTCAATCCTCTGAATTCTCATATATATGTATGACATCTCATACTAAATAAGGAATCTTCTATTCAGCGACAAAATTTTCAATAATTTTCTTCTACATAGTGAAAAGAAATTGATTTCATTAATCACTTAAATGTGTCAAATTATTTCCACTAAGTTTTTCTATATATTTTGGAATAAGATGATGATACTTCGACTGACATTTTCCTGATCATTTGATGCGATCATTATATTGTTTCTTTATCAGTGTTCAGTCTGTCGTGAAAATTCGTTTTATTCAAAGATTTTTTCACATGAAGCATCACCAATAATTGAACGTTCATTGGAATTGGATCAAGATGTTTGTTCACTTTAGAAAGCAAGGATTGGAATACTTTTAAAATGAGGTTACATATGACCCCTCCTTCCATTCAAAAAAATCAATAATTACGTACTCACGCTTACACTAGTAACAAAAATAGATTAAACAAAAGGCAATTGAAAATGAAAACTTTTTAGAAATCAAACTGTTTTACCGCTTGAAAAATTAGGGTAATTTTTCAGAATTCCTTAGCTATACTTCCAACATGACAGAGTAAGCTTTTAGCCAATTTATGACCTCAGACTTTCCCTTTATCATGATCAGGATAGAAGGAATATCTCGATTTATTCTCCAGAATGAACAATAATAGAAAAACAACATAGCAGGTACATTTCAATGACACACTTGACACTTGCGATTTTCTCTGCCACTTTAGTGCAAAATCAAAATGTTATAACCAAATTAAGATGTTTCAAGGAATTAGATTCAATATTACCATATCAAATGCAATGATAAATTCACAGGAAAACATACTTATGTATTCATACAAATTTCACACGGAGTCTATGGTTATAATATCACTTTTATCCGGCAATAAGATGAACATGAGTAGGTAGGTATGTTTTCACTCCATGTTTTTTCAAAAAAGAAAATCGTAAGATCTCTCGATTTTCTATAACATCATATATTATAAATCAATTTTCAATCATAATTGACAAAATCAAGAATGAGATGGATAATTTCCTTTTCGTCCAAATTTTTCGTCCAAATAAGGCTCCATCGTAAATATTACCTGCCTGCTTGCCAGTGTCAAAGTTTACAGAATTAATTCTGTAAACTTTTCCAGTGTGATCAGTCAATTCGGATACGCCTATTACTTTTTTTTCTCGTCTCATGAAAGCATGTGGTAGGCAAATGTATAAAGGTGAAATCAGTTGACGTAAATAAAGCCAAAAATGTTTCCTACTGCTATTTCATGATATCGCGATTTAATTTTAAATTAGATTATGTTGATAATTCACCACATGATGAATTAATCTCCATGCCTCTGATGTAGATGCGACTAATGAGGTCGTTTCAATCAATACCTCATAAATGCTATCGAGAAAATTAAATATTATTTCGTATTTATTAGATATTCTATTTCGAAAGTAGTGCTGGAGAAGTAAAAAGAGAACATATTTCCTTAGAGCCGCGTGACTTGATTGGAATTCAAAATTTCATTGATAATTAGTGTCAAAGTAGATTATATTACATTGTAGTTGCGGGTCGTGAATTATATGCCGCCTCTCAAGCACCTCGATCTATCAGGTATTTTGAGTATGACCCTCTATCAATTCGAAATTCGAGGACCGGATTACTCTGATTTACCCATTTTTTTGAGGTGATACCTCGGAGGGCAGTGCTCAGTGAGCAGTCCCATCACCAGTTTCAAACAAAAGTATTTCTTATCCAACTCGAATTTAGCTTTCCTTGGCGATATGCTTGTCTTTGTCCTAGCACTTTTTTCCAGTGAGATATCATTGCGTCGAAACTCTTCTCTCTAGTGGGCTTTGAAGAGTCCACAGAAGGGTTCTGGGCCGGAAAATGTATGACGTGATAACATTAATGTTTTACCAACAAATTTCTTTCAGGTATCGTATGCCAGACCTAGCTCGGAAGCCATCAAAGGTGCTAACCTGTATGTATCTGGACTCCCAAAGAACATGACCCAACAAGACCTGGAGGCCCTGTTCAGTCCATTTGGTCGAATAATAACATCGCGCATACTTTGTGACAACATCACTGGTAAGAATGAACATTCTTTTGTAACGATAAATGGGAATAGTATTGACATACTCGATCTGATAAAAAAACAAACGGTTCCTGAGAATTTTCGCAAGTAGCTCAATAAATATGTTAGGTGTCGAATAATGGTTGGTTACTGAACTGTACTTATCCATCAATCGTTTATGTTCTCGTACGTTGCATATTTCCGTTTTCCTATCTAACCAAAAAATTACTCAAAACAACAATCATTATTTTTTTGTCAGAAGTTCATACTATAGCAATCATTAAGGTCAGGAAAACGCCGTTTCGGAAATGAAATGCTGACTTTTTCTCGACTGTTACTTGGGAATAATTCACGGGAACTTGAGTATGTTAGCACTAGTCAGATCGAAGTTAACCATTGAAGATACTTGGGCCGAAATATTTAATTCCACCATTTGAATGTGTCGACGTATGTATTATACATTGTCATGTTTCATATCTCATCCATGACAAAAAAAAAAACGAATTTGAACTATACGATATTTACTAATATAGAACAGCTGTCCGCCGGTAATTCTCTGATTTTTAATGTCGATATTCTTCTAGTTCTAGTACAATCGTATGCCATGTTTTCGCAAATTTAAGGAACATTTCGGAAACTATCGAGACTTCCAATTGAATGAAGGGATAGATACTTTCAATTCAACTGGAGGTAACTCATACGTGACCAAAAATATTATGTAACCTATAATATACTAAGTCACGTTTTATAAGGTGAATTTATTTCAAAACGTGCTGCCAAAATATCGAGTTATCTAAGAGGTGCGCTATGTGCACTGACTTTATTCACGATATTCAATTATAATAAAAGATACAAATAACAATCGACGAAGAAAATATAACATAAATAGTTGATGATTTCCAACTAAAATTCCATACTTCATGGCCTCATGAAAAATGTGGCAAGTCACTTCAAATAGCACATTACTATGCTGTATGACTTCTACGCAAGGGATTTGCATTGGATTTGCAGTTTGTACCTGTAAGTTATACGTGTTATCTCGGACCAAGTATCTGACATATGCCACAGTCACAGTAACATACATACAAAATACATCAACATACTAGCAGTTTATTTATTAATTGAACAGTCAGTGAATATTTGTTTTTTTATTATTATTTTTATTGAATGTCCGTAGCTTTGATTTGATTATATGATTTTTGATCAGAGTTACTGTTGAAATTTGGCTTTTAATATTTTAGCGGTGGTTGTTCTCGGTCTCAAACGCCGAGGACTCCTGCAATTCACATTGATTTTATCTTACTGTACCTATATTTTGCGTTTTTTTCTTCTCTTCCCTAGTACGTCAATTTGTCTCGGGGGCCGGAGAAAATTTGCCTGGTACGTACCTTTCTCTTAACCATAACACCCAAAACACCCACCACTACCACCGCCCACCTTTTGGTTGTTCTGTTATACGGTCCGCGAATCAGTTCAGCTTTGTCATCACAAAATTAAATTTCTAGTCTAAAAGTTATTTCAACTATTCAACTAGTTGCGGTTATGCAACTTTATTTACAACATGTGAAATTAGTAGCTAAACGATGCAGATGCACCCATCCCCCTAATCAATTGACGAACACTCGTTCAGAGAATTCAGTTAATAATTATGTATTATTTATCTTGACCTATTTAAGGCTTTGGTTGAGATTTTCGTTGTTTATATTTATTTTGCATCGTGGCATGATGATTCTGTTTTTTTACTAATTTTTGGCTCGTTTACGTTCTGTTTGTAAATTAAAAGAGCAGAGCAATCACTAACACACACAATACACAATTCACTTACATGTTTAAGTTCATAACGATATACCTACTAAATCTTTCAATTGGGTATATTGTAGTTTTCTTAATGTCACCAAATGTTACCAAACACCTTACACGAAGGCTTGTCAGGAATGTGCTGTAGTAACTGAACTAAAAACCTATACATATCCTCAACACTCAGTTTTTTTTTTTTCAAATTTTTGTTACCTGAAGGTCTGTGTTTGGTGGTAGGGACAAAAGCGAGCCTTGAAGAATCTTCACTTTCTTACATTCTTCAACACTCGTTCTTCGATCCCGACTGAGTGCTCACTAACATTTAAATTTTTCAACTTAGGTCTGTCAAAAGGTGTAGGTTTCATCAGATTTGACCAGCGCTTAGAAGCCGAAAGGGCCATCCAAGAATTGAACGGGACAATTCCTAAAGGGTCTACGGAACCCATAACTGTGAAGTTTGCCAATAACCCGAGCAACAACAACAAAGCTATCCCGCCATTGGCAGCTTATCTTACTCCACAAGCAACAAGAAGATTTGCTGGCCCGATTCATCATCCTACCGGACGCTTCAGGTGAGTCATACAAAATAATATTATCTGCTTTGGCTATCGAAGGTGGCCTTCTGGATAGTGGAAACATTTCTACAATTCAAATGACGAAGAAATTTCGATCTGAAAAGTCTGCATCACACGACGAATATAAATCGCTCGCCTAGCATCCCATCCGATTATATTGTTACGATATTTCTTTTTGGGTTCGTTAATCTAAACACTACTCGGTACAAAACTGAACAATTCAATAAACACTTATTTAAATCAGTTCGATATTCGCTATTATACAAGTCTCTCTATGTTGACTATAATACTAGCTTTCCATCTGAACTCAACTCTTTCTGAATTTCAACGGACTGTCCGCGACACTGCGGTCTCTTATATAGGTACAAAACAAACATTCTAGTGAAACCTTGAATATTCATGAGTAGTCCGCTAATTATAGATACTTCGGCGATCGATGTTATCGCGAGGGCATAAATCACAGCCAGTCGCGCGCTGCCGAGATAATGATTTCCGGTATTCTCAAAACACATCACAGTTCGTAACAATATACATGTAGATTAGCATCGTAAATAAAACATATCACAAATACAACTAACATCACGTAATAACATCAATATCAAAAAGTTGAATGATACTAAGTTACTTACACAACATATGTTATTAAAGGAGTAAACTATCCTTTTCTTGAATACTTTCCATTCTCACGGATCTTTGGTATGTTGTTTAATAGAGTACTGTAATATATTCCGTGTAGGTATCCGAAAACAAAAATAGTGAAGGCGTATTCTCGAGCATCGAGATCAAATCCATGTCAACTTGTATTAAATAATGTTTTTTGTGTGTTTTCAGGTATTCTCCGCTGGCCGGAGACCTGCTGGCCAACTCGATGCTGCCAGGCAACGCAATGAACGGTTCAGGCTGGTGCATCTTCGTGTACAATCTCGCCCCGGAGACCGAGGAGAACGTCCTCTGGCAGCTGTTCGGGCCGTTCGGAGCCGTCCAAAGCGTCAAGGTAATTCGCGACCTGCAGACCAACAAATGCAAGGGCTTCGGCTTCGTGACGATGACCAATTACGACGAAGCCGTGGTCGCTATTCAGTCGCTGAATGGCTACACCCTGGGCAACCGCGTGCTGCAGGTCAGCTTCAAAACGAACAAGAGCAAAACCACATAGAGCGACGAGAACTCGCAGACCCCAGCGTGTTCGCTGAACCCATCGACCTAACTGACGAAAGCTGGAGTGGACTGCTGTGGGCCAGTTTTCGTCGGTATAGTTGATGGCTGCTTCCTGCACCGCGAACGCCGGTATTATTTATTATTGCTTCTTCATTGCGGCGGTTTTGCCGCGAGTTATTAGGTAAATTGACGCGCTCGTTGGTGCAGAATACAGCGAACCCGGGAGTGCCCTGCCCGCCAGAAGCGCACCTCCTCTAATTTAATATATTCTAGTACTTACGAAAATACGAAGCTAGTCAGAAGTGCAGTCGCGTTTCCTATAGCAAACCTTTCTATGGTCTGATGTTTTTTTTTGTATTCAAAACGCAAATTGTGCCATTGCCTACTTCAGTTGGGGCATGACCCAAAGATTCATAGCTAAACTATTTATATATTTACAGATAGTATTTATTATATTATTTCGTAAGATTCATTTAATGTCTTGAGTAGATTAATTTATGTATTTATGTAGTGTTTTCGTGTCTAATTTGGAATCAGACTAGTCGCAAAGCAACGTCCTGACAGAGCAGCCTTACCATACCAGGTTATGGTGTTTTGCAGCGTTGCGCAATCGTATTTGTGTTTCGAGGAATCGGCGGCGGCAAGGGCTCAATCTAGCTTTGTGATAGCCTAGCTGACTAGGATAAATTAGATCGCTGACTGATCGTGGATAGATGATTGAGCAGGATGACCGCCCTTGCTGCTGAAGAGCCCCTTATTCTTATTTGTGTGTTGTGTTAAGTTCACTGATTTTTTCTTCTAACATTCTCAGCTTTTTTCTCGAATTGAGTGGTTTTGCTTGAAATGCCATCAGTTATGCGACGGCAATGCTTAGCGAGACCACAACATATCATTTATTATTTCCTTTCATTTTAATTTTCAGTTTAATTTTCAGCGAGAGCCAACATTCTATCTGAATCTACTCTTTAGTTCATACCTAATTTATTTGATTTGTTAATTTATCACTACTTATTCATTTTGGTTTACTGTTTGATTTTTGTGACAGATTAAAGTTTATTTATTATTTTACTTTTATTTATTTTTTTCTTTGGTTTCCCCTCTTGTTGTGTCTTGCACTGCGTTTGCTGACGTAAATCCAAGAATGAGGAAAATGCGCTATGCACAAAGGGGCGTGTTTGGCAACTCAACCAGACACGGCCATCTATATAACCACCCACAGACTAACCAGCCACTTCCCAAAAGTCACTTTATTTTTATAATCAATCGTACCTTGACATTGGTATAAAATTAATATATCGTTAGAAAATTTTATATTAAACCGTGACAGACTGACTGTACTTAAAAGAAATAATCGGGAAACTGTATTTCGTTCTTCATGTATTCGTCAAAAAATGACGACAGAAGATGTGGATTGGTGCAACGCACACGCTCGAGCGGCATCGGATATGAATTGTACATAAAAAATGTAATGTTGATAAAATTAGCACAGTTACAAGGTTAGTGATTACTGCATGGTGGCGGCGATATTTCTGTGTGGACATGTGCTTGACTCGATTATGATCAAACCACCATCACCTTCCCTGATCTGAACAGTTGTCACTAACACTTTAGTAGAATGGGACATGATTCAAGAGGAGAGAGGTTCGAACTCATCTGGTAACTTCACGAAAACCTTCAATGTCAGTATTTTTGATGATTCGTGAAAATCTATCTATCTGAAGGAAGGCAAAGCTATGGTCGGACATTCGAATTGAGTCTGGTAGTGTCTGGAAGTGAATCGGAAAAAAAAACGGTGATTCAATACCAACAGGTTTGAAGATTTTAAGATGAATTGTCACAGGACTAGTTTCGCTTGTATAAATCGACTATATTAAGCTGAGGACTTGCCGCAGTCTTCTTATTCACACGGGTTTATTCAAAAATAGAAGGCGTGCAGTTTTATGTAAGAGGGTTAGCTTTTCATTCTTGAGCTCACCCCAGCCAACTATGACAATAGGTAACAAATTTCGTACTCAAATACCCTTTCTAGTTATCTAAATATCATCAGTCACACAAATTGAATAAAAATATGTATCTGTCAGAGAGAAATTTTGTGTACCTATTTCGTGTGTAACAACAGTTCAGATACACAGAAAACAAGAATGAAGAAGAAATTGATGCGGCCCATATGTGTTATCAAATTTACTGATGATATTTTGGTCGAAAGGATCATGTATATATTGATATAAAATAACTAGAGGGGGGTAACCAAATCGTACAAAGTGTCGAATATTTGAAGATAATATTCATACCTTAGAATATAAAACATTCATAACAATACATTTTATTCAGCAGAGATCTTCAAATCCCACCTGCCAACTTCTGAAACTCACATAGTCCTACAAAATAAATAAAAAATCCATTTTCAATCAATGAATAGGTACTCTCTAATGCCGCTACCCAAAAATGGTGTTAGATATTTGTTTGGGAAGTAGTCGAGCGCTATTGTAAAATTCATACGAAATGATGCCACAAAATAAGAGATCAAAAAAATCGATTGATTTTTATAAACAAGCCCCCACGAGTAGGTTTGGACGAGTACTAACGACATAGAAGAATAGTAGTGTTATACGTTTTCGTCGAGTCACTTTTTATTGAACAAATCGATGCATTCTCGATATATGGATTGACATATTTCCAGTATTTAAAATTGTTAGCAGATACTCTGTGATTATGAAGGAAAAATGTGTTCGAGAAATAGTAATCTAATTGTATTAAATACACACGCTTGCAAATAAAATGATAGAATTCCTAGTTTTGGTATAACCATGGTAATTATAACGATGTAACAAAATTTTTATTCCAATTTTCGGCAGGTAAAGAAATAAGTAGGTAACACACTTGAAAATCAAATTATATTCAAGAAGTTTCAAAGACAATTATCATTTGAATCTTAGGAGCAATAAAGTTCGGCTTCAAGTCTTCTCAAAATTTATTTTGAATTCTGTATCATCCTGGATGGAAGGCTCAGATAATGATCAATATAAAGCCTATACGATAAATCTGAGCCTCAAGAAATCTTAAATCATGTGAAGATCAAAAATATATATGTCTGTAGTTATTCAAAAATAGTAATATTTTTTCTCAAATATATTCTGTAAACTTTTGGAAGATCCATATTTTTCCTAAATTGAATCTTCGTGCATTACGGATATCAAGATACCCAATGATGAGCATGAAATTCGAATAATCCTGTAATGTTAATGAATAACGACAAAATATTACCATGTATTTCCGCTAGTGATTCCCTATAAGAAAAAGCTGTGATCTTAAATTAATTTGAAGGTAAAAAGTTCGATGTAGGTTAGATATACAGAGGAAGTTATAGGAAGTATGTGCCCGAGAGCAGCTAATGGACATATCGATGTAGCCAACATATTCCACAGATTTGTCCCCGCTTGTGATACAGCCGCGTGCGCCACAAAAAGCCGAAAGTTTGAATGGATGACCCAAGTTAATTTCTTTTCACAATCGGAAACAGCCCCAGGACAAAATAATAGTGAGTAAAATATAAAATTGTGCATATACCTAATGAAATATTCGAATAATGATGAAAATTTCATAGCAAGAAAAGATATAATCAGTATTTTCTGATATTCGTAGATGATTATGGAATCTATAGATGAACAAAGATTATATCATACGACATGAATGAGTCATGATGAAAACAAATTATAACCTGTTTTCATTCATGTGTGGAAGAGTCATGCAACCACTAAAATATAATGCTCTGGAATTTTCATGGTTATAATGTGAATCGTTTTTTCCAGAGATATTTACATCATAAAAATAAAATATACCACTCATTCAGTATATAATATTAATATTCGTAACAAGAATCGTTTTTGATACGTATAAGGGTCTTGCGAGAATTTTTTAAATTGAAAATTTTCCTCCTAAGAATCGCACGGGTCATAGATGTACAATCTTACAATTTTAAGTCGGTAAATAAAATAGTATTCCGAGCACAAAACTAGAGACGTAGGTGATGTTATTGGTTACTCTGGCCTAAATCGAAACTCGTTTAGACTAATTCCATATACAGAACAACGATATATTTCAAATGATATTATATATGTCTGTCAACATTGCTTATTTCCATTCTTAGCTTCTATTTGACTAGTATTTGCCATATATATGTATATACTACTCCTATATACATATATGTATACACTTATATCTGCTTAAAGTTTTTCATTATTATTGATGGTTGGTTATTAATTGATTATTATCGATTATGTATTGCAGTGATGCATACGTATCGTATCTGTATTTACATTAAGGGTTATCTCTTTGTGTGTTGTGTAGATCTCTAGCATAAGTGTAATATAGTCATTACATATTCCTATTGGTTATTTTCTCTATATGTGTAGCTGTTGTGTTGCCCGCGGACGTTCTGACGCATGCGCATGTGCGCGTCGGAACCTCCGCCAAGGCCGAGCCGGTAAAACCGGCCCGCGTCAAAGCCCCCCAACGCGGGGGGGCAATAGCTCAAAACATTGTTGTGACGAGATGCATTCCATTATTTAAAAAATACCACCGATTGATATAAAATATATATACAAATATTATATATAATTACTCATGCCTATATTCTATCTGTTTTGATAAAATTGTGGTTATTATTACAAATAATATCGGGTGCAGAAGTTATATGTACAGAGGTTATATATTAGGAAGTACAGTACCTCATAACTGTAATTCATGCAATAACTTATTATAAGAAAGTTCTTATTACAATATACTTTAGCTTTAGTAGAGATAAGAAGCGAGGTTTGTGAGATCTCTTTTACCCGTGGCCTCCCAAATGAAACTATCTACGGTGTTTTTTTTACTTAATGAACTAACTCTACGTCTGCCACCAGCAAACTATGGATGTCTCAAAATCATAAGTGGTTTTATTGAAAATGATTGCTTTTTATTTCGGAGGCCATGTTTTTATTCATATAGACGAAAGGTCGACTCGTCGGGGCGTGTCGATCGGTCGTTTTTGCCTCAACCCCCACGCCTCTGTCATATTCCAGGAAGAAGACTGATGACTAGATCCAACACAAAACATTGAGTTCAGGAGTATCCATTATTGAAGTGACATATATTATATAGCATAACCAAGATCTAGGTGATTCTCGTGGAAAATTGAGTACATGAATCGAAACATTTTGACCCTCAGAAAGTTCATTCAATATATGAACGTAGATATATTATCTGTTCATCATTCACCTACTTCCTCTGAACTGCAATTATCACAGATATATCGTTATTCGAGTTCCGAAAATATTGATTACGAGAATAAACACTTATCTCAACTTACACGACACGGCAAATCTGAAGAAAGTTATGTTTTGTTTAACATTTTTAGAAATAGGTGTTGCATCTTTGTTATCAGTCCAAGAATGTTCAAGGTGTCGGGGATGAGGTCGATGACATATCAGCCGAAACCACCGCTTCAACGACTCCATTCTGCAAGAGTCTCGACCGGTGCACCGAGCAACCCCGCTGATTAGTCTTCAGCATCGACCTTTCATTAATAGACTCAATAATCGATTAGATACAAAAAAATTGATGATATTGGCAACTACGTCGAACCATTTAAAAAAGTTTGATATTTTTGTTAACATGATATGGCATTTCAAAAGCTCTCTCGTAAATGAAAAGGTTCTTTAAGAACTCAGAATAGTCATAAGAGTTAGAAATTTTGATTTTATTTTCATGGCAATCGCAATAACAACTGAACCGTAACAGTAGGGACGATTGGGACGAAATTTGTCAATTTGACCCACGATATTGGAACCTGTACCGATGATATTAGGAAAATTTCATATCAAGAATTTCCTGGTATATTAATATTCAAAAATTCTATCAAATGATGGATAGTGTTAAGTACTTCGGATACAAATATAGAATATTCCCACTTGAAATTTTTTAGCCTTTGCATATTTGGTTTTGAAAAAAACGGTGACCTGATGATGGACTGAATCACTGTAACGTTGGAAATTGAAATGAAATTTGTTGAAGGTGGATATCAATGAGTCTATATAGCATGCAGGGTCGATGCATTTCAACCTTATCCAACCCTGTGCATTTGAAATCCCTTCATGATTCCTCGATATGCCTCTTGATATGTTAAACGATTTTACACATGTTCACCTCTATACCTAAAAGTTGACGGACTTAACGAATTGTCCTAGATTTCATCTTCCATGCAATTGTTCGATCAGTTCGTTGGTTCACTAGCATCTTCTCTTATTATTCCCGCTATATCGAAAGCAGAATGGCGAGCCAGCGCTCGACTATTTTTGATACTGAAGAAATGTCTGGAGGTGGTATCTGGGTAGCTGAAAAGCAGCACAGGGTTCGACTTGGGTTATTGACTAGATGGAACTGAACTGATTCATTCATTACCCATAACTATATGATAATTATAAATACCTAAGTTTGAATGTGCTAATAACAAGCGAATAAACGTTCAACCGTACGACGTTGTTACCTATGCTCCGACCAGACGACTATATATTGTCTGTTGCAGTAATATTTCTACTTCTATTTTTCACCATGATGGAACACTGCAATATTCGGATGGAATCATTCATCAAAAACAGAAAGCGAGCAAAGAGAAACACATCACAATGACTGACTATTAAAATATATAGCACCAAATTAACTTTCGAACCATACCATTTGACACTTAGTATGTATAATTCGTCATTGTGATTGATTTCAAACTGTCGGTGAAAAATATAATCACAGAAGACAAAATTTTGTCCAGTCAGAGAAAGGTAACGACGACACTGTGTGTTTCTTACTCTTTAAGTTCTATTATGTTAGTATTAATTATAATAATATGCTTTATGTTAGTTCTATAATTAACTATTACTTGTCTTTTATTGCTTACTGTCCAGTGTCACATGCTGCATTTATGTGTATTCTTGTCATTTGATGGTTATTTGTATCTTGATATATCTATTCATTAATTGTATCAGTACTGATATTAGTATTAGTTGAGTCGTTTAGATATTTGTGTAGTGTACGGGACCGCGAACGCAAAGCAGACGGTGTTTTATTCTCAATGACTGAGTCATCATCAGATGATCGAATAATGTTTCGAGTTCGGTTCAGATTCGCATAATGGGTTTCATTTCGAGAAGGGCTGTGTTAAGCTGGGAACCAGGTCAGATATATACCTACGGATAGGACTTAGGAAAACTGAGCTATAAAGTACACTGGACACTAGCAAACGCTAATATTGGATGTAACCGCAATAATTTACGTTGCGTGTTGCATCAAGGTCAACTATATAGTTCAACACACGAAGCAAATTTGTGTATTCCAGGCTAGAAGTCGGTGTAATGCAATATTTGTACTTTTCCATGTTGACAAAACTCAGTACAATAAAAAAGTATGAAAGCTAAAATTACTTCGAGTTTTTTTCCAAAACATCTATACCTACTTATTTGTACTATAAAAATGTATTAAATCTAACTGATTCTTGAAAATGGTTTCATTATACCGGGCGTCCCAGTATATCTATTGCAATTCAATATCTCAGTCATTTCGAAATTTAAAAATTTGAAATTTCTACCATCTTTTACATTAGAGCAAAATGAACATTTCAAGTCACTTATTCCAGTTCAACCGGGAATCAATTCAATTTTATCATTTGAAACCTCACACCCTGTATACTTTTTGGACTTTTTGATCAATTACCTTTTTGCGTTTTATATATTCCATATTTGAGATAATAGATGGAAAACTCCTTATCAAGTCTATAATGTAGTATGCTATGTAAACATTTGTGTAATTGTACATGCAAACAACGCAAACATGTGATTATACTTTCCAAGAAGGAACAGTGAAAATGATACATGCGTACAGATAGTCTGATAGACACATATGCCAAGTACTAAAGGATTTGGAAGATCTGAAAAATTGAAAAAAAAAAATAAGAGCCCTTAGAGCTGTGGTGGTTTTAAAGTGTTACTTCAATATTAATATTATTTAGACAAAGGTGATAAAGAATATATAACTTTTTTGATTAGAACCTTTGATGCCAATGAATTCATCAGTATGTAACATTACCACATTGTTAATAAATCGTTTTTGTAAAATGAAAAGCTAGCACACTAATATTAGGTAAGTATTAACTCCTACAAATCCCACCGATGGATGGAAGAATGATTGATTCGTTCTGTCCAACCCTCTTTTAGTTTAATGCACGCCCGTTTCTATTTTGATTTTCTCAAAACATTTCTGTTTCGCCCTATGGGTGCATTGCACCCACTCATGATGCATTGGCCCCGATGCCCCCATGCACTCGCCGCCCCTGGTTGAAATAAACGTTTGTTGAATGGGCGTGAGAATCCAAATATTTTTTCTTTCGAAATGGCTGAGATATGGATACATACATACCCGGTATACTTACTCCATTTTTCATATCCCATAAACTGAATAGTAAGGGTATCTTTCTGTACCTTCCTAGGATGATCAACAGAAATACTAATTTTTTAGGTACATCAAAATTTATTCAATATGTCAATCAACAAAAATTTCACAGCCTAAATATGGTAAATTAACAGCTAAAATGCATAAAATTGGCTAAAACAACAAAATATACATACTGCTATTTGCTTTGAAGCATTACAGATATATTGAATATCGACTTAAGCAATGTGAGAAAGTGAAGTTACCAATGTAGTATTTTAGTAGGGATGTATAAAATAAATCAGCGTGAAATATCAAATATATGAAACATTCAAGTTATTCTAAGGAGGTAATATTAGATATTATGGTACAACAAGATTATCTACACATTCAAATTGCACCAACTGTTCCTATCAAATTAGCAGTGATTATCGTTGTTGATCAATATTATTATTCAACCATTATTTATTTTCTTAGGATTCAAATCTTCACACCTTTAGCCAATGGAAGTCCGAATCTCTACTTCACAAACCGCTAATAATGTATATAACCTTAATGATAGCTAAGCTAGCCAAGGAATTTGAGATAAAGTTATGCAAACTGCATCCATAACGTGCAACGCAATCATATATTTAACAAGAATTTCTTCACAGAAACAGAACCTATATACTAGAATCAGATTCCATTGGATAGCCATTGAAAAATAATATCATGCACATTTCCAAAGAAAACATAATATATTATTATATTATCAAAACAACATACGATAATTATAGGTTAATTTCTCAGATTGAGATATATTGTGTCATATATCGTTCTTTGAACTTATATTTTTTCAAAATGAAATGTGTGGTAGGTCCAGAGATGTAGGTACTATTTGTTTCTCAGTTCAGACAGTATTATTGTCAGAAAATAATTGATAGTCACTATATTGAGATTAAATAACGTATCTTTGTTTATTATATACTATAATAATTTGAAATTCAATTTCTGGATACAAACCTATTTATTGGTTGATAATATCAACTTATACAGCTGTTTTGGCACCAATTTGAAAAGTGTACAAATAAGAATTGTCAGCTCTTCAATTTTGTCCCGTCAAGGAAACATTTAAATCATATTGCTGCTGTCTGTGATAACTGCATACACATATTTTCATAATCATTAAGCAACTATATAATACCCACAGGTTGAAATATCACAACTTTTTATACTGAGAAAATATATGTCAGGTTTTGGTAATACGAGTAAATAAGGTGACCAATTTTCATCTGTGAAAGGCTCTGGGGTTTCACTTCTCGTTTCCGAAAATATATAGGAAGTGTTTCGAAACAGATTCTATATTGATGTATCTCTCAATTGATAATTTACAGTGACGATTTCATGACTACGTGATTGCAACTACATTGTTTTATCTTGAAACTACAAGTATAAACCTTGTTCTACCTATCTTCGTTAGATATTTTTATGATATTCTGAGAAACAGAGAGAAGAGGAGCCAGGTATGAGCTTCAGAGATAAACAGTTATCCTCCTCGAATCACATACATACAGTATATGAAATGAAACTAACAAAAAACTATGGTAAATAAATTAAATACCATAATAATAATAAGATTCGATTAGTAAGAAATGGGTAGTGGAATGGATGAGAATACAAATAACGTGACCAGTTTTTAATAATATCAAAATAATGAGTGGTACTTTCAAACATTTCTATCTATCGTTTGAAATTTTGACAGAAACATCGAATTTTCCATTTATGGTATCATTTCGCAAATTCCACCTAGGATGCATTAATATTTTTCCATATTTTTAGATTCAGAACATTTTTTTTTCACGTTTTGGTTGATAAATTTTTTCAATATTGTCAATATGATATCTCACGTCATTCTTTCTTGAGGACAGTCATCAAATATGAATACATTGATGTTGAATATTGAAAAATGTATTCAAAAATTACCAACTAAAACTGAGAAAATAGTGTAGTAATCATCTGAAGAAATGATCTGAAATGAAAAATATGTATAGTATGCAAATATGAATTAACAATTATCAGTCTGTGTTATGGAGTTTCAAGAAGAGAATAATACGAAAAGGGAGAACATTAAGTAAGGAAAGTGAATATTGAAATATTGCGAAACAGTAATGAGTGCCATTTGAATAACTTAGAATGTATCGCTGACGCTGATTTACTTCTTCTGATATAACCAAAAGATAGAAAGAAACTGTCAAACTTAAAGTAGCCCATAGGTTGGATATCAGGGGACTTCCGATACATATGGCACATAATGCGTAAACTATAAATAGCAGATTCCTACGCTCAAAACCAGAAAAACTTCCGAATTGGTCAACAATCAGGTGTCTTGTGTTAGTGACTTTGAATTTACAATCCATACAACTTCTTGAATATCGAGTTCAAAAACTATTTCACTTCTTTTACTAAACAAATTGAAGAGCAGCGATATGTAGATTGATTTTTCAGGCAGTGATGAATAAATCAGATGTTACACTATTAATTTCAAATATGTTTTGAATATGCTTTTTTTATCTTCGTATTTGTATTATTGGATCCTCTTGACAAGAAATCTTCTTAGATATATAAATACTAATTCAAATCTGTAAATTACCAGCATTGTTTTTACAGATAAGCCGAAAGAATTCGGAAGTGAAATATTCACACAAATATATTACAAAAAGACTTACTCAAACAGCCTCAAACTTGATGACCACTAATAGAATGTATTTGCTGAAAAAAAAACATAAGATATTTCAACACCTATATTTGTATTTCACACAACACACAACATACAACTAAGATAAAACAATAACAAGAAAACGTTGAAAACTAAACAGACTGCATCACCATAACAACACAAAAATCACTGGCCATGCAAGACTTATTGTCCGGAAATCCCGTCTGATTAATTTAAAAATTCATAGAAACAGTTTTGCATCAAATAAGAAACGAACAATTCAAACAAGAGATGCAAGGCTGAATCACAAGTGATAGGACACATTACGTTCTTCTAGAAATATACTGGAAAATCGCATGAGAAGCGCAGAATCTAAGGAATCTAAAAGGAAAAAAACTAAGGTGTTACTCTGAATTGTGAGAATAATCGATATAGATTAAAACGGAAGCGTCACTTACTCCATGTGAATTAGACCTCAAATTTTCGTTACTAGTAAAATCATTATCTTCTATACATAGATCGGAGTCAGAATCACGAGTCGGTATATTTATTCCTTCCTAAAAAATATATTTATTTCACGGTTTTCCACACCTAATCAATATATCAAGTGGCCTAATATATGAATGACTGTTCTAGAACAAGAATCCTAACACGGATTTTGCAATACATTCTATAGAATTCAGTTTCCCAGCATTACTAGCATCTTCTTCAAATATCAAATTTATATTTCACCTGCTTCCAAGTTATATCGTAAAAAAACTTAAGAAACAGGTCAGGGAGAGTTATCGGTGATGTCTAAAACAATAGTGATGGCTGAAACATTAGTGATGCCTGAAACAAATAGTGATTGTCTGAAGCGTTTTATTGTGACGCTGATAACGTATGAAAATTGAAAATGGTTAGTTATTTATTAAAGTAAATCAAACAATACATGATAAAACAAAGAGTAGTACGAAAACAAAAGGTAATTTCATTAAATAAACAGCTAGATATGTGATGTTTCTCGGTTTAGAAAGGCTATCAGTGGCATTAAGAAACAATGGAAGTCTTTAGGAGACAAGACATTAAAATACTAAACAATCACCTGGAAACCCTGTAGGTGCGAAAGTTATTCACTAAAGCAAAATTTTATAATGAATGGATGTAGAGTAGAGTAAAAACACAATCGTTGATGAATTTCTGTGAGGATACTGATACGTGAATTCACGAGGGATTAACTCAAGAAGGCACTGTAAATCAAGTGATCTACGGAAAGCTTGAATTTTTTGAATCGAGCAGCATCGATAATAACCCCGTACGAATTCAATGATTTCTCTCAAAGCCGATATACATAACTGTGACCCTGTATATGAATAGCGTCTGATGACACATTCAGTTCCGTTCCTTGGTCTAGAACAGTGATGAATTTGATTTTTTGCAGAATTCAGTTAGCAAAGCCTCTACTAGAAAAACATATTATATATCGGATGACCTCAAACTATTCATTCGAAAAAATTTGTGAAAATCGACATTATTTTATTCAAATTGCCTAACTACGTTTACAAAAAAAAACTGAATACAAATTTTATGACATTTTCCGAAATGTTGATCGACTGAAATAATTGTTAAAGGCAGAGTTTTTTATGTCGTGTGCTGTTCCGAACTCAAACTCGATATATGCTACTAGAATAAATTTGAAAGTGTACAGTTGATTATTTCTGAATTGATCGTGTTCAGATTCAATTAGGATGGAATGGGAGTTCGAATTTATTTTCAATGAAATGAAGCTGAATGTATTTTGGATTGACTACAATATCATTGGATGGATGATGATGATGATAGCAAACATCCAAATCACCATAAAGGATATCTGCTTAGGTAATTGTAGATTTCGAAATTATTGTAGACAACTTATGTGGTTGTCCAAATTTAATAATTCTACTACCACTTCAACAGGGGAATCGATAACATGTGATTTATTATTGTTAAATATTGTTACCTTTACCTTCTACTATAACTTTTGGCACATATAGCAATAGAAACATAATATACAAACAGGAAGCAAATAATATGTAGAGCTGATTACCAAGTCCAAAACAATTTTGCACGGGTTCCATTGTACTAATCCAGTTCCAACGATGTTTGCCCATTATGAAAAATTACTCTTGATCCTAAACCATTATGGGACTGTATACAGAAGAAAATTTCGACATTAATTTAGGTACATAATGATAGTACTCCCCATTTGTGGGGAGACTGATTCTAGCCATTCTGAAAAATCAAAGTGATTTTTCCCTAACCAAAAACTACCCAGTTTACTAGAAGGTAAAGAAATTATAAGAAATAGCTCTTACTCAAGAGAGATTTTTTATAATGCCCACTAACTATGGGCACAAGATACCCAACTATACAAAAGCGAAAGACCGCTAACCCGCCCAAAGTTTTTCTGAGAGCGAATGTGCTATGCTAAGTGTACATTTGTCAATGTCACTTTTCCTGTTCATCATTTCATTTAATTTTCCTGCAATTATATATTTCACACTGTTTTTTTTTATGAAAATCAAGATTTCAAATTAGTTTGTCTAATATGATATACTTATTTAATTTCATTGTGCTGTGTCAATGAGAATTCCATTTATTCAGATAATAAATTTATCGATTTTTTTTCATCAATAGAAAATTAAGTTGGAGAAAATATATTCGTTCAATTGACAAAATTAAAGGGTCAGAAAAACCGCTGAATATATTTTTCAATCGAATCAACTAACTGAACAATATGCTGAAAGTAGGCGATTAAAATTTGCCGCTCGAAAGTGTAATTCTTAGCAGAGAAGAAAGGTAACGGAAATTCGCCCCTTGAAGATCAAAGTGCCGCCTTTTACTTCTGTGTAGTTGTCTGTGCTACGCGGCCTACCCAAAACCATACCTCGGTATGTGTTTTAGTCAAATGTTACGACATAATTCCCCTTGATTATTCCTCGAATTATCTCAAACCACTTGTTCGAAAAGTTTTTGTGATAAGTTCTTACTTGAGTCATCTGTTCTGTAGTAGTGAGTATCCTAGCCAGTGGATTGCAACAAACTGGCAACGTTTCTAGTAAGGTAGGCCTCGAATGTGTAAGCAATGGCTTCATATAGTGAGAATCGAAGGATCCCCAGACCCTGGCCAAGAAGGCTTTTTCGTTCTGCTGTCTGGATATTTCTGGTCCAGAATTTTCATTCCAGTCCGTTCTTGGTGTTGAATGGCCCTGATAATGTTAAATAATGTATAACTATTTTTGAATCAATTTGTTAAAGCTTTCTTATATTCGAATTCTCAGACTGATGAAAAACATACGTCCTATTTTTGTGTACCCTGTAAAAATGAGTGAGAATATATCCCATAAGTATTTCAAACTATGGAATTGAACAAGCAAATTAGAGGTTTCTTCGCGTTTCTTTTGCAGAATCTATATGAGGATAGCGCAGAAATTAATCTGCTTCAGTAGTTATATATATCATCATTATGTTCTTGTATTCATAACATCTTCTTTTCGCAGTGGATGGCCAGAATTAAATATCAGATTTGAGGATATATTGACTGTGATTATCTAGTAAAAATGTATTCATTTGGAAAGCAGTCAGGTATGACCAAGTTAGTGAATTTTCTTCGTTTCTTTCAAGTAAAACTTTCGAAATTGTTCATTTTCTTCAGACTGCTTAAGACGAAAATACTAAAAAATTCACTCTCTAAAGAACAGAATATCAAAAATTTCGATGACTTCCAATGACTACAGTGGTAATTGTTACTCAAGAATATATAAAATAGAACTGCAATGTTATACAATACAAAAGCCATCAAAGTTTTGATACACCCATAGTTATTTCAGAAAGGTACCTACCCCTGCATTTTCCATCGAATTGTATACCTAACCATAGAAATATGGTGTTAATAGAATATTTGAACATAAAAAATTCATGCATGCATAGTGATAATGATATTGTATCTATGTGTACCAAATAGTCAGATCAATATGCTAAGCTAAGATAGTGAAATTACAAAAATCAAACTGCGATGGTAAATTTTTCTTGAATACATAGCCTACAAGTGAAAATTGACATTTCTAAATACCTACGATAACATTTTGTTTCATTCGTTAAATTTTTATAAGAACCATGATGTTGACAATGACTCACCAAGTATGAGACTGTTTTGATGATTGATAAGAACTTGTTTCATATGCCAACGCAATCAAAATAGATGACTAATTATAAAAAAATTTGAATCCATTCTTGAATTTTTCGAAAATTTCGAGTTATTGACTAGATGATTTGATGAATGATGGGAATAAAGAGTATTATGCAAACCACATTAAAGGATTTAAAGTTGTCTTGGTGTTTAGGTTGATATATTATAAGATATAGTCATAAATTTACTCACACTGTGAATACCTTGGTTATTAGACAAAACCTCTGTTTCTTCATCTACACCCACTCTGGAATAGAAAAAATAATAAAAAAAATTCATCTTCAAATGAAAAAAGGCGAGAATAGTGAAACATTATTATTATGGGTACTCAAGGTGTGATTATTTGAGGGTTAAAACCGAATAGAGAGGGAAATCTATTTAATAAAACACTTACCTATTTTTGCACTTGTAGGTAATGCTCCGAATCAAGATTTGATTTGAATAGAAATATCGAAACGGAATCGGAACACATTTTGGCTTCGAAAATTATCAACCAATTAAAAAAACCAAAATAGAGAAAATTCACCCCTTTTATTGGTAGAAAAAACCATCGAATATGGGTTATTTGGAATCGCCTCTTATTAACGTCAGGTACTTCTCTCATTGATAAAACGGCTTGTGTACATATCTCTCATATCGAAATATGAGAATTAACATCTTTGTGTATTCAATTATGATTTAAGTTAGTTAGGATGGATCGTCTCAATTTGGTACCTATATTAATGGATATTCTTATCGAACTAACTTACGGAATCTGAAACCAGTTCAGGAGGTTCATTGTAGCTCCTCCTTGTATGATTACAGTTATTATCACAATCAAAGAAGTTGTGGTCAACATAGCTTGTCGCGCCTCTGACAAGGTATTACGTATTGCTAATGCAAAAGACATTGCACCTCTCAAGCCTGCAAAGTATATATTTCAAATCAATAGTGATTGGAAGGAATAATCAAATATCATATAATAACCTGCAAAAAATAGCATATGCTGAAAGTTTGATGGGATCTTCGGTTTTCTCCCCAGGTTAAGTATGAATGACAGAGGATAGATGTTCGCTGCTCGACCTATGGCCGCACATATCTAATGATGTGTTAAGAAATAATCACGAAAATTGTGTTCGATTTTAGTCGAGATGAATGTTTGAGTACTTCAGAAAATATCAATGGAAATTCAAACAAATTTGGTACTAGACACCAATTTGATACGCACTTGAATGACATTTTCAAATTACGTTATAGTATTTATTGGCTATTGAAGGTTTCTTTCCAATACGAAGTGCTTGAGTTTTTGTGTATATGGTTAACCATTGAAGCTGTTGAAGTAATCAATTAATCAGTTATCAATTATTATCAAATTAGGATATTAAGGATACAAATCCAGCTAGAATGAAAAGTGGGTCAAAGTGGTGCTTTGGAAAGGTGAACATCGAAACCCCAATATAGGAGAATATGAAGTTTTCTGCTAAGAAATTCAGTAATTCAAACATCTGTTTAGTTCTATGCCTCGAGTCTTCAGATAGATTGTTATAAGTATAGTGAGCTTGGCAAATACCACAGAATAGTACAGATACCACACCTAGAACAAATACAAAATAATATCCACAATCATCATCCACATCAATCTGTTTTGATTTGATCTCCGTTATTTAAGAATAATTTTTATTCACAATTATTCTAACACTAATACCTACTTTGTTTATTTATCAATATGTTTAGCTTCAAAATTGAAAATAATAGCAAGCACTATTTTTGATGGTATTTTTTCAAGAAATCATTTGTTCATGATCAGATAAGATAGGAAGATGAGATTTGAACGAACAATAAAAATATTAATGAAATAAACATATACAAATTTTCATTCGGTACGACCGCCAAATCAGGGTCCAAATGCTCTCCCATGATAGCAAAATATGAATAACGTATGATATGACGAGTTACACTGAGGTCACCTATGACATTGAAGTTGATATAATGAATAAATTACTCACCAGTGAGTTCTGAGGCTTCTGCGATCAAAAAAGTACTATATGACATCAACACAAATAAGGCTGATTCCAGGAGTGGAAAGTCTCTAACTCTCGTAAATTTAGTCATGTAACTCCTATTAAGGAAAAACCACAAGAGTATGCATGACAAGGGTTTCTTTCAATTAATGTCAACTACTTCCGGTAAACAGAAATTAACCGGATTTTAAGAATAATTCAACAAGCTGAAATAGTCATACAATTTCTACATTCCCAACCATTTGAAAGATCTCAATTTTGAATTCATGAAAGCTCGCGTTTTATTTTCGAAATATACAATATATACAATGATTACTGAAGCTATAGTGTTATTTTTTTGAAAGGATATCAATGCTGTTACACAACCCATTACGGCTCCTATTAGTAAAGACAACATGAATATTCCAAAAAAGTCTCCAGCTGCTTTGAAAAAGGCTTTCGTTTCAAAACCACCAGTACCAGATTGATAACGTTGTCCATAGTTTTGAATGGATCTGCAATATAAGAATACAGTTCAATATAACCAGATATATAAGATAATTGTAAACAGGACGAAGCAAGTGTGACTGAATACAATGAAGGAAGACTACAGTTGCAATGTGATTAATAATCTATGAATACTTAGTACTGTTAACGAAACTTCCAAATGTTTCATAATTCACACGATTTTACTGAAAATCTAAAGCTGGTGCAATAATAAAGAATTAAGGGAACTTGTTACTTTGGAACTTATTTTTTCAATGATAATGACTATTTCTAAATCGCAGATCGAAACAGTGAAAAGTAACTTACCCGCTGAGAACTATAGCGACAGCATCATTGAGTACACTTTCACCGAATACTAAAGCATACAGGTTAACATCTACGTTGAGGTCGTTAAAAATAGCAAGGATTGTCAGTGGGTCAGTGGAGGATATAAGGGCTCCGAAATACAGAGTGTCCAAAAATGTGAAACTACTTGCTAATCTTGCAGGCATCAACTGGACGCAGCCATACATTAGAGCTCCAACCACAAATGAAGATACTGTCGTGCCTATTATTGCGAAGGTTAGTATTGCGCCCAAGTTACGAAAGAAATATTTCTGGAATATTAATAAACGGTGTTAGACAGTCAGACGGCTCGTACAGTTTTTTTTTTTGGCTCGCACAGTTCAGAAATTGATCTAACTATTAAGCATTTCACACCAATATGGCTTATTGATATTTACAATAATTGTATCATGAAATCCATGACCTTGATTCAATTCAGTGCTATACCTAACTTCGATAATAAACATGGTAATGCAAATTTCATGTTGAATCGCAAATGGAGAGAGGCGCGAACTAGCAAATCGCAAGAAATCGAGGATATCTTTCATATTTCCAGAAATATCCTGAAAAAACTGAAAATCGTCCATTTTTACAGTAATCAATAACTTATCAACTATTGCTGTTAGGGTTTTGTTATTCAGTATACTCCCTTGAGTTCGCATGCTGAATTCAACGGTGAAATGAAAAAAATTTGGGAAAACTAGATTCGAAGATATTGAAGGCATATTGGATTTTCACAAAAATCGAAATTGGCTTCGAATCTAATGACCTAGATTTGTTTTCATATCACCGTTGAATTCAGCATGCGAACTTTAGTATAAAATACCAAATTTCAAAACCCTAGCAGCAACAGCAATAATTAAAAAGTTATCGATTACTATAAGAATCGACGAATTTCAGTTTCCTTGGGATATTTCAGGAAATATGAAAGATATCCTCGATTTCTTTCGATATTCGAGATTGTTATGAAATTGCGCATTTATTTCGTAATTCAACCTAGTTATTATTATCTCTCCGTTACTGATTTAACAATAGTGTACCATGAAATTTCCATTACCCTGTATAAGTTATACGAAGTATGTAGAATGGACAATGCAGTACAATTTATAGATTGTTATATGCTGATCACAGTGGTGATATTAAAACTATGAATGAACAACAAACAATAATATTATTTGTACACACGTTTCAATGATACACTGAATAGAACATCAGATATAAGATTAATTAAGTATAGTTCTTGCAAAGTCAATTGAATCACCGAAGAAAAATCTGATGGGCTGCCGATCGTTAATTATTTTGATAATATTCCGGTAACGAGTCGTTAACAGAATATTAGCGGCAGTTTTTCAAAGGATTTGCCGCCATGGAGCTGGTTAGATTTTTGTCGGTATCTCAACTGAGTTTGCAAAGACTATAATCTGAAAAATAAAGAATAACAAGTATAATGCACGTCCCATTACCTAAACCATCGAGATTATTGAAGAATTGCTTTAGTTTTTTTTTATTAACTTATTCATTAGTCAATTCAGTAGGTATCAAAATATCGAAGCAAAAATAATGATAATAGTGAAAAAAGTCACAGAAGAAAACCGTATCAATAACTTGGTAATCAATTGTATAATTTTGGTGCATTAGCATTGAAAGATGTGCCGATAGAACCAGACCCAAGAAGACCCAACCAGACGTTACCAATAAATGTTTTCAAATTGTTGAGTAATTGTAGACAGCAACTATAACTACAGCAAATATATAAAGAAACATTATTTCTAGAAACATTTTGTATCTATTTCATGACCTCAGTGCAGCGGAGTTCATGGTTTACGTCTACAGACAGAGCGACTCAGCGCTTATCTTGGCGATGTTCAAATAAGTATTGTATTACGAGTTTATATATTGAAATACATTGTTCAGTTTTGTACCGAGTGTTTCTTATTGAACGAACTCAAATTCAGGGGCGAAACGCGAACGCGTATCCCCATATTCCATATTAAAATGTTTTCGAAAATCATTACTGTGTATTTCGAAATCGCCCCCCTTCCTCAGATGAATCCTTGATCCGCCCCTGGTAGATTTATCGTAATCGTATCGTAATCGTATCGTAATCGTATTAATGCTGTTTATCCGATACCTATTAATCCAAATTTACGTTCCAATTATTAGTATGGTAGATTTGTTCAAGCAACATATTCCTGCAATTCAATCAGGTATCTACAACATTGGACAACATAACAGTCTTTGTGAAAACTGCATGTGCAGCCAAACAAAACTTGCCCACTTATTTGACCTATTGCAGAGCTTATCACATTATTTCGGAATACTTTTTGGTGGCATCAACTATAGATTATTGGGTGCTTCTTCATGATGACATGAATGTATATTTTTTTCTTTCGTGCCATTGTTCACCAAAGCATGTGTCCGAGCTATAGCGGACACAAACTTGTACTTCCTCTCCTGGCGTGAAAATCCTACACTATAATGCAGTGAAAAATGCATGTGGTGAAAAGAAAGCTGTCAGGTTGTCCCAGCAGCAGGATGAAATGTTGGCCAGTTGCCGAAGCTGTGAGACCCGACGTAAGTAAAATCCCTTTCCACTTGTTTGTGATGTACTCAATTCGAGTTGTATGGAGTTCGTATATGTCTGATGGTCTATTGATGCCTACTTCGCCTTCCGAAAACGCCTGGACTTCATTATTTCATATCAGAGGTTATGCTTAGAAACAGTAAAGAATCTCACCCATAGGTATATTATTCATTTATTTTTCATTTTCTATCAGAGTTACGATGCAGATCATTATATCTTCACACTTATCTATATTCATCACTTTGCATTTCTTCCAGCACCAAAGAAAAAATGTGTTAATCCATTCTTCTCAGAATTAAGCAATACAAGCATTTATGCTTAGGCAATTTCTGTGAGGTTTATATTATTTGTAAAAATGCTGGAATGAATAAAATTGGATTTGATATGTACCTACACAATTGAAATCCTAGAAGGCAAGACTCATAGTGCGTCATTTTCATATGGCACATTGGCACATTCAAGTCAAGTCCTCTCCTGGTCAGTTGCAAAGTGAAATATAGTTCTTCACACATCACACTCCTGATGGCACAAGATATCACAGGGACATCCCTATTTGGTACAATTTATGTCCAAACGTCCCGGAAATAAAATGTTTGCCCATAGGACGTCCCAATAATTACATATCATATAATGTTCCTGTGAGGACGTTCATGGGATGTCCCTGATAGTACATTTATTCAAAAACATCATCCTGATGTCCTAATAGGTAAATGTTATACATTCATTCTGTGTCGACGTCCATGGGATGTCCCGGAAAGTACATATTTTGAAAAGTCCTGTTAACAACTTCCTATGTACGTCCCAATCGGTAAATAACATTCAGTGTCCCTGCGAGGATGTCCTATGAACAATATCCCATGGATACACATAATATTATGACAATGCTCAAATATACTTGAAATCATAATATTACAATTGATCAATGATCCCAGAACAATGTCATCCTGCAACAAATGTTCTAGAAACATTCATTCGACATATTTTAATAACCTTTTGTTCGGATATTCGACGAATATGGACGTCCATAGGACATAGTTATGCTATCTGGGACTGCATTATTAACTTTTCAATTCAGTCTCATCTTCATTTCACATATTTTGCGATTGAATCTTTCTGACTTTATTATGTTATTTGGATCTGCTGGGTGAAGTGGTTCAACTTCATTATGATGGTTATGATTAGCAAATATTTTTCTGCATTAGGTATGGCAAAGGCAATTATTTTGCCAATACCTCCCTATGAATATATTGTTATTATATCCATATTTCACTGTTGGGGTTCGTTAATTTAACGGTACAATCGGTACAAAATAAAACAACCATTTATTTTAACGATACGATACGATAACGATACGGCGAGTGTACCTGATGACACTAGCGTCCTTTTATATGTGCAAACCAATGTTTCTAGAATAGCACGCTTCGTATCTCGAATACTCGCGAAATTTTAGATAACATCGCGGGGGTCTTCAATGCGTATAACGTGTAACAATATAAATACTGGTGGCAATGGTCATGAAAAGGGTAGATTTAATCTGGATGAGAACTATGGCTTACAGAATCAGAGCAAATCAGAATTTGCGTATCATTTCTCTCGATATTCACAGTACCTATAGTGGCCATACTGTGAATTTGAGGTCGGAATTTGCGAGTTTTGAGCCAGCGAATGAAATTTCAGTTCCACCTCGAAACTCGGATTTTCAGTCGGAATTTTCAATTTGAATAATTTAGAGTTGGAAATCGAGAAAATAGAATTCCGAATTTTGAGTTGTGTACTTCAAGTTTCAAATTAGAAAATTAAATTCCCAGTTCGAACTCAGTTTCTGAATATATACAAACTTGAAATGAATACTGAGTAGTTCGAGTTTGGGATAGTTGGTTTAAATATTTATCCGAGTGAATTTATTTCATTTTGTTTAATATTTTTTTATACAGACCGTTTCTTTCACCTTGTCATTAACTTTCTGTTAGAATAAATTTCATGGATAATTATTTTAGTGGTTATAATGGTTATATTCTATATTGATATGCTCCGTGACCATAGAACACTTCTTTCTGTTTACTGTCACCAATGACCAAACCGTTAAGATCATTGTCTGTCTTTGAATGTGAAATTTAGTAGATGTAATGCAGAATTCTCCATAATGGTTTAGAAACAAATAAGTATTAACATTGATTGTATCAAGAAGGCGCCTTCTTTTTGTTACAACCTTTTGACCTTCACTGTACATCAATAAAATACAAGAAGTTTCCTTGAGTACTTGCTTCCTGCCTTCCAACAGAATAAACCAACAACACTTTCCTCTTATTTTTTGATATTGCATATGAAATTTATGACGTTTTATTTCGCAAATGAAATTTCTATGAACATGTTTGTTCATTTCAGTGATATTTTTTATCGAAATTGTTTAGGCGCTGTAGAAGTATTGTTATAATCGTTGAATTTACGGAAGAGTCGTAATTTAATGATTGTGAATGTTAGTTATTTCTTATTTCCGATAAAGCTTAGTTAAAATGACAAGTGTGATATATCATGGTTAATATGACTGAATATGGACTGAATTCAGATCTAAACGGATTATCCTCGGGTTTATCGATATTTGTAATAATAGAGACAGGTCCATAATTTGAAAAAATGATTAGTTGGTGACCGTGAAGACAAGAACGTGTCGAAGATTTATGAGTGCACAACCATAACAGATTTCAGAAATAACAAAAATAGCATGTTAAGTATTCCCTGTATAACTCGAGAAAGGAGAAAGTCTTTGCAGATTTTTTTCAACCAATGTGATGCTCTCCAAAATAGTCACATTGTTTTCCATTCAATGTCTTATGGTTTAGACTTCAGAATATAGTAATAAAAAGAATGATAAAAGAAACGACCTATATACTTAAAATAAGAAAACCGAATTAAGAGCCCTACCTAGGGTGATCCATTCGTATTATACATTTTTTTACTCTCTGAAAATTGAAAAATCAAGAAAATTCTCTTATTCACCCGCTCCCCTTCAAAATATCCTTTCGGTTCGTCCCTGTAGTGCGCTAGTATTATTCTTCAGTGAAGGCTTCATTATCATTTATCAATGATGTTAGCAACAATCTTTGTTCAAGATCCAATTATGAATGTGGAATATGCAACATCTTGTACTAGACAATCTATAACTGACATTATTTTCTTCTGAGGAATGCTTATATTCAGTGAGAACATAATATATGATATTTCCATTATTCACCATAAGTATAATATATAATAATATATGATATTTCCATTATTCACCATAAGTGTTTGGTAAT